>CM076575.1:126581900-127781900 GCA_034641835.2 Pinus albicaulis
GTGAACTCCTGTTAATTTCATCTTGTATTTGGTGTTCTAGCTGTGTCTCCTGGATTTATCCTTCATTTCAAATAGGGTCTACCTACCTTAGCCTGCAAGGAGACAACTTAAAGAGAGAGGTTGGGGATAGAGGTGACAGCCCCCAGTCTGAACCATTGTCGCGGTGCCCTGAACAATCTGTGCGACAACATTTTTTGGCGCCGTTGCCGGGGATAGAGTTTTTTCTGTCCTTGGTCTTAACGACATTTTATAATCTTCTGATCTTTCATCGCCATTCATTAGCCTATCACAAAGGATCACATTTTCTGGCGACTTTTCATCTCTTCATATTTTCATCGTCTTATCTTTCGTCATATCACTAATCATTTCATCATCGTATCTTTAGCACCTGGACATTTCGGTTGGCTTCTTGTTTGGGTGGCGACTCCACTTATTCATCTTTTTACTCCCAGACAAGAATCCCCCCCTGATATCCATCTGCTATCTCTCGATTATTTCTTTTGTTTTAGAATTAGTTTCATGTTCAAGTGGCGACTCCAATTCTTTCATTTCTTACAAGAGTTCCTGCTAAGAAGTTCGCTTCTTGAGGACCTTTTGACTATTCTTGAACACGGATCTATTTCTAAAATCCTAAAAACGATATCATGGATGTTTTTGCCCCATGTAATTTTGCTAATATTCAAGGTTATCCCCATGATCTCCCTCAAATGGATAAATTACCTATCTTTCAAGGAAATGATGCAGTTAGTGTTAAATCTCATTTGTTTGCTTTCACTAACTGGTGGAATAGATTTGCAGTTACAAATAATAATTTCGATGATGTAAAGATGAAAACTTTTGTTCTTACTTTTGGCGAAGATGTTGTTGAATGGTTTACGGAAAAGCCTGATAATTCATTCAATACTTTTGAATCCATTGTAACTGCTTTTAAGGAAAAGTATGGTGATAAAAGGGAAGATCGGCATTTGGTAATAGATATCAGTACCATAAAAAAGAAAGAAAATGAAACGACTGAAGATTTTAACAGGAGATTTAATGGTATCCTTAGAGAAATATCTCAAACTCATAAACCTCCCGATGGATCTCTTCTGAATTTTTACATTGATGCTTTTGATTCTGATACTTCATATGAGTTAAGGCGGGCTAAAACTGCAAATTATAAGGCTTGTCAATCTTTAGCTAAGGAGATTGAAAAGGATAAGAAAGCATCTGGAATGTCCAAAACTCCAGATTTTGATAGATCTTTGACAGATACTAAGTTAAAAGAACCTCTAGAAGATGATGATCACCCTGTGAAAAGGTTAATGCAGAAACTTGAAAGCATGGAGCTTAATCATGCTAAGAAACTTGAAATCATGGAGCTTAATCATGCTAAAGAAATAAGTGTCTTACAGGCTAGGTTGGTCCAAATGGAAAGGGCTCAAACGCAGAATTCCCAACCTAGAAATAATAATGCTTTGCAGAAAAGAGACCTATCTTATGAGCAGAGACCGACAAATCAACTTGAGTTCGCAAATCTTGTGGATGAAGTTCCTCCTTATTGTAGAGCTTGTAATGATCTTCATGAAGAGGCTACTTGTCCCATTGTCAAAAGGATCATAGCTAGTAGAATGGCAAGGTCAAGTCATCAAATTAATGTTGTTGGTAAGGACTATCACATGCATATAGAAGATCATGAAATTCAGGTTAAGGAAACAGCTCAGATGATTAAGGATGTGCAACCCAATCATATGCAAATGATTCAAAACATGGAAGCTAACCAAATCAATCTTCAAAATAAGATAACTTCCATGGAAGAAAGTCATGCACAGGAAATAAACGTCATGGAAAACAGGTTAAAGATAATGGAAGTTAATCATTCTAATCAGATGTCCATTATACAAAATCATGTGATTGCAATGGAAGCAAGACACACCCAGGAAATGACTGCCATGAAGGAAAATCACTTGTTGGAAATAAAAAATATGGAGGCAAATCAGACGAAATTAATAGTAAGGCATGCCAGGGAGATGAGTTCCATACAGAAGAAATTGGAAAAAATGGAAGAATTACAAAAATTTCAACTGAAATTTGATTATGAAGATTCATCAACAGATCATAAGACTTCTTGTCTACTAAAGACAGTCTCATCTCATCACATGGAGGATTTAACTATGGTTTCAAAGGATGTTGAGAACGACCAAGCTTATGTGTCACCATTGACAGAGTATATCCAGAATAGTATTGGTCATGCTCCAGGTTCGTCAGATATTTTGTACAAACACTTTCAAGATGAGGACAAGGAGTTTACAGTGGTCTCATTGCTAACATCACAACCCACTCAGAAGAAGAGAAAGAAGCAAAGAAGAAGTAAGTGGTTTGATTCGTCTAATGGTCGAGAGCAGCTTGAGATTCGGATAAGACAGAGTCCTACATTATGCAAGATTGGACATGGTACATCTAAAAAACAGCCTACGGACTTGCCTGAAAGTAGGCAAATGCTCAGCATGCACTATATTGAGCACATCTGATGCCACAGGGCATCCTCTGTATCGTATTTCTAACCCTACTCCTTATTTCAGCATTTCATTTTGTAGTTAGAGTAGATTTACTGTTCATGTTAAGTAGAATAATAAATGAAAGAAGAGCTTCTATTTTTCATGAGCTTAATGTTATATAATGATATTTGGATGGACACTACTTATATAGTTTTGTGTGTTGCTTGGATGCAGATTCTGGATTCTCACATTCCTTCGATGAAGCAACGTGTCCCCAATTAGAGCCAGATGTTGACCACTCTTCGTCAACGACCCCATAGCAGTACACCCCCATTTTTTCAAATGGGACTTATCATGTTCAAGGCTCATGTCATCCAGTTTTCATCGCCGATCGACAGCTGACATTGTTATAAATGATGTAAACCCATTCTGCATTTTATGATGTAAATGATCTAAGTAGGACCGTCCATGTATGTAACAACCTAGGTAAGCCTAGTATGTTGTTGATGACTTCCATTCTAGGAGGTTTTTTGTCTCACTGATTCACGAAAGTGATCAGCAGAGTTTTTCCCTCCAGCCTCACCCCAAAGATAGGGTGGATTTTGTCATCAGCATGCTAAGTGAGTCCTAGTGTTCTATCGAGTCCTTGTAAAAGTAGTTTGAACTACTTGGTCTACTAGATCATATGTTGAGTCGCAGAATTGGGTATTTATTTGAGGGTCTATACGAATGGGTTTTCCCCCTTCATGTATGTAAATGTATTATCTCATGTAAAAGATGGTTGGAAAAATAATTATAATCCCCTCTTAGTCAATTAATTAAATTTTCTGGTCAATTAATTAATAAAATCTTAAACCAGAAATTTAATTAATTTAGGGTCTTAAGTTAGGATAAAATCTTTAAAGGCAAAATTTGAGGTCCTTGGAAAATGATTTTGAAAGCCCCAGGCCAAGGGAATATTGAGAATTTTAAGAAATATTGGACCCTTGGGCCCTGGTGGTTAAGTCAAAGTCAAAATTTTGGGGTAATTAACTCAAAAATAATATTTTTGAGTTAATTAAAATTGAATTAAATAACAAATTCGTTTTTTCCCCAAAATTTTAATTTCAACGTTCCGGATTAAAAGATAATTAAATCTTTTGGACGGTTGAGATTATTTTGACGAGGATCATCCAAACTAGCCGTTAGAGATCTTGTCCTATAAATTTAGAGGTCTTTGTCATTATTGAGTGATCCGATCTCAGAATCGTGCACTTGCTCTTAGAAGCTCTTGTAAACTTTTTGAGGAATAAAGCATAAAGACTTTGGGGTTACAAATCTTAATGTTCCTTCTCAAGTTTATGTGGTGAATTGTCTCTGAACTCTGCTACTTGGTTTCTTGCATTTTATGGTTGATGGCCTACATGGATTAATCTGCATACAGGTATCTTGTGCAGTTTTCTGGGTTTCTAAAATAACATTCTAATTTCTCTACAGGTCTCATGTTGTTTTCTTAAATCTCTATTGAGCTAAGATCCAGATCTAAGTGTGCAGGGAAATTTTTTTAAAATTTGAGCGTCTGGGGAAGTTTTCAGTTGGACCAGCCGACTCTCAATAAGCATAAATCTAATAAGCTCTTGATTTGTTAAATTCCGGGTCTATCTTACGATATTTGGGTTTTGCAGGGTCTTCTAAGGCTTGTGCCTCTCATTAAAATCTTAATCTCTGGAAATTGAGCTAAAATGGATTTCAGATCTAACCATGAGGGTTTTAAAATTGTAAATTAGTTGTAAATTTGTAATTTATTTGTGAGGGTTTAATTTTTTCTTGGTGTGTGTCTTCAGATCTGACTGATTGTTGCAGGTTACAGGTTCAAATCGAAAATTTTTTTTAAAGATCTAGGGCAGATCTGGCTTCCAAAGGCCAGATCTGGCCTCAAAGCTGCCACTGTGGGCAAGATCTGGTTTCAGAATAGTTGTTGGTGGCAGATCTGGATGATATTTAATTTGAAGAACACTGAAATCTGAGATTGCAGGGAGGAATTTTTTTTAAAGGAAAATTTTAATTTGATTGGGTTATTCATCTGCTGTCCATCTGATCTTTGCCCTAGCCGTCCTTCATTCATCCTCTGCCCAACGTCCTCAATCAGTTCCTCTGCTCATCGAGCTTTCAAACTGCCCTACCTGCAAACAAGTGAAACAAAAGATAAAACGCAGTGTTAAATTTGAACCGTCCACCATCCATCTGCCATCGTTTTCCCTTTTCGTGCTGCATCATTCTATGCCTTAGCCGCCATCTACTCTGCCGTCCAAGTCTGCGTTCCTCACCGAAATTCCTCACCCCGTCCAGATCAGCTCCAATCGACCCTAACCTGCACACAAGCGACAAATTCAAACCATAAAAACGCACATTCATCATTCAAACTCGCGTCCAAGTCTCCTGCCCACGACCACCTGCAAACACAAAACGCATGCATAATTTGAAGCTTGTGCCCTAGCCGCCTCTGCGCCGTCTTTTCTCAGCTCCGTCGACCTGCAAAATGACATAAATTCAAACGCCTTGCATTCAAAAGATAATAAAATACATATGCATTCATCAAAAATTTTAATGCGTTTCGATTGGGTTAGCGTATTTGTTCTAATTGGTTTTCATTTCATTTGTTTTCATTGTAGTTTTAAATTTTAGTTGGGTAAGGTTAGAGTTTAGCGTAAATTTTTATTTTTATTTTTAGGTTTAGATTTTATTGCAATAGTTAATCGTAGGTTTTAAATTTCATTTTTATTGTTGTTAGTTTTACATTGTTTCTTTTAGATTTAATTTAGATTTAGAATTATTCTAACTTAGTTCTAGTTTTAGTTTAGTCTTAGCTTAGATCTAACTTTGTTTTAATTAGACTTAACTTTAGTTTTTAATTTAGATTTTTTTTTAAATTTTAATTTTGTTTTAACTTAGTTTTAAATTTAGTTTAATTTTAACTTTAGCATTTTAACTTTTTAGAGCTTTGTTTAGATTTAGAATTTTGATTTGTTTTAAAATAAAATAAAATAAAATAATAAAAATTTCAAAAATCCAAAAAAAAATATAAAATACAAAAATATAAAAAAATTTCAAAATTTCAATAGTCAAATGTGCTTTGACTATAGAATATTTTGATTTTCGAGCTGCATTTTAATTGGAATTTTTTTTGGAAATCTTTCAAGTATCGGGCATTCTCATAATATTGCTATTCATGATTGTGGTGTTTTTAATTGGATATCATCGTGATCAATCGTGGTTTAATAAGCAGCAGTTAGTCATCATTTACTGGTTTATAATTGCATAATGAGATTTTGTATGACTCCATAAGGCACTGATCTTAAACGTAATATCTAATTTAGATCTGTGGAATCTCGTTCATTTCTATCAAGTATTTGATGTTCTAGCTGTGTCTCCTGGATTTATCCTTCATTTCAAATAGGGTCTACCTCCCTTAGCCTGCAAGGAGACAGCTTAAAGAGAGAGATTGGGGATAAAGGTGACAGCCCCCAGTCTGAGCCGTTGTCGCGGTGCCCTGAACAATCTGTGCGACAACAGGACTCATACATGACACAAATCCATAGCTGAAAGTACATCAATAACAACACAAAACAAGATCCCACGACTCATGTATCAACCGGGATCTGTAAGACATAATGCATCTCAAAGAGAAATAAATGAAGAAGTACATGGAATCCACATCATATACCTCATGCTGCCATTTGCTGAAGGCTGAGCTTCTTTGCAGCTGAATCTGAAAACACCATCAATCTTGTGATGTCGAAAAATGTGAAAACAACTACTCACATGTGGAAATCTGACACCTTCATAACCCACTTCCAAAAGTGGCTGAAAATCGAAAACTCAGATGCAGAAACTGAGCATGCCATCAGACTCGTGGCGTCGAGTAGTGCAGAAACGACATAAAATTTGTCCCATTTGGACAAAGTCAAAATTTCGCCCTCCTGAAATTTGAGCTCAATCAAGGTTCCGCCTGCCTCTTTTCTAGCTCATGGTTCCACATGACCTGCAATAAAAAAATATTAAAAAAACCTTGAACTGCGTGCGCGCTCTCCGCTCCTCCATGCCCCTCGGCGCACTTATGAAAGTCGAGTTTATATTAAAAAAAGTGTGAGCGGATTTACCAACAAAATTCGTTGGTGTAGTTGGTGAAAAATGGAAACTTGTTAAAGGGAGGTCAGGGGATCAAATCCTGACCCCTCCATTAAAAGGCCGAAAAACTGTTTTAAAAACCTGCATTTTCCTTGTTTTAAAATCTGCGCCATTTGACTTGAGACACGTGGGGGTTGGGTCCGCTTGGGCGGCCCGCCCCCAAAACTCTCGTCGGATGTCGCTTGAGGTTTGAAGTTTTAAATGGGTTCGGGTGGTGTGGTTACACCCTCGCCCACCATTTGTATACACATTGCCACTTGTTACGTGGGGACCGCGGAATGTGGAGCCGCCGCGTGGGTGGACCGGCAGACCCGCCGGTGGTGGGTTCGACTCACACCAACTCCGATATATATATAATATGGCTGCCGGGGTGCATGGGGTCCGGCAGGGGTCATGGCCCGCCGGCCCATTTTTTTAATATATTTTTTCTTTAATATAACAAACTATGCATTTTTTAAAGTTCAGTTTTTTACTGTAGGAGTCAAATTAACTAGGCAAAAATTTCGCCCGGAATGTGGCATGAGCTTGCCGGAATCCGGTGGCTGGGTTTGGTCCAATTTGCATCCTTTTTAAGGCTCCCTAGTCACCAAGTCAACCTGGAACTTTGACTGCTCCTAACTCCATACGAACTCGGAATTGAGTGTCGTCTGCGCCATTGGAATTAGAAAAACAAGATCTACAATCTGAACCTGGTTCGAGAGATTTTTGAACACTTTGATTTTTGAGCCTTTTACTCAGGCCACTTGTACTTGTACCTGATTAATCCACCTGGATCAATCCTCCCCACTGATCTTTTGGTCCTCCAAAAGCATCAAGCTTTACCTATCATCAACTGTCTGCAAATGTTGTTGAAAGGCACATCCCCACATGACTCCTTCACCAACCGTACTTCGGAATCAAGATGCAAAGCCATCATCTGCAACTGCTGCAATGCGATGTCTGAAAAGGCACATCCCTTCAAGACTCCTTTACCTCTCGTACTTCGGAATCGAGATGCGAAGTCAACACCTGCAACTGCTGCAATGCGATGTCTGAAAAGGCACATCCCTTGAAGACTCCTTCACTTTTCGTACTTCGGAATCAGAATGTCAACACCTGCTTAAAGCTGCAACGAACATTACATTCTCAATGTGACCAACAATGACCCAAATATTTCCATACTTGCCACGAGCTTATAACATGTACTCGGTGGTCAAGCTTACAGCAAAAATGGAAATCATACCTCAACAAAATTACAAGACCAAACCTCATCGTCGCATTTCGAAGTGATGGAAAAACTCCTCATCACTTTTACATGAAAGAAATGCATTAGACGACTCATAGAAGATGACCAAAACATAAACGTCGCATCTCGAACTGATGGCAACACATCATCACTTTTACATGAAAGAGATCTAACACACTACTTATAAAACAAGGCCAAAAAAAATGTCATGGTCGCTTAAACGAGTGATGGAAACACATCATCACTTTCATAATAAAAATGCGACAAATGACTTACAAACATGGCCATGACAAGCTTAACATCTCTAGAAAAAAAACAATCTAGAAGAACCACTTCTCATTTATTAAAATGAGTGGATCATTTCTCTGTGGCGAACTTGCTTGTTGATTAGCTCTTTCGACTGGTGTATGCACGGGCACTTTGTCTTTACGACGCTGCTCTGGATGAAGTTTCCAGCGTGTGGCTCTTTGGTGGCCACTTTGGTCGCAATGGGTGCAAAAGTTCTTTTTCCTCCAAACCTGCTTAACAGATTTCTTTCCCTGTTGGGGAGAAGGATTTTCATGCCTCTTCCTCCTTTGTGCTACCATCCTCTTCCAGCACTCTGAAATCACATGGTTATTTAAACCACAAAAATAACAAGTTTTACGATGCCATATTTTACAACCGTGGTTATCAACATTCTTATAGCAAAATGCACTCTGGAATAATGAGACTTAGTATACCTTCTGGGGTGGTCTCTGGTGCGCTCATGATGATGGGAGCTCGCCTCAGTTCCTTCACTGCAACGTGCACTGCCATGGAACGATGGCGAAGTGTCCCTATCATTCCCCTTCCTTAGAGAGTTCATCATTATTTTTTTTCCCTTTATGTCCTTCGAACATCCTTCGCCAGTGTACCCCAAACCTGCATAACGAGGTCATTGCACAACCTCCAATGGTTTGGTTATGCCTTGGCCACGAATGCCAAGTCCTCCTCCTTTGTACCCCATTTTGGTGAGGAGTCTCATGCCGGTACCTGTGATGGGTATCTCCACACTTCCAACTGAAATTATATCATGTGAAGAAACTAAAGAAAAATCAACACTATTTACCTTAGGTGTTGATTGTGAAACAGATGAAGAAAGTTGTTGTAAGCCCTCATTGCACTTCACTTCCGTCAATGCCTCTGACATGGCTTGTAGTTGAAGCTGCAACTGCTGCGTCTCCTCCTTCTCTTTCTGTAGGAATGCTTTTAAGGCATCATGATCTCTCTGAAGAGTTTCATTTTTGCGTTTCAAATCTTCCCACACCTCTGCCGTGGCTTGCAACTGAAGTTGCAACTGCTGCTTCTCCTCCTTCTCTTCATGTAGGAACGCCTTCAAGGCATCATGATCTGTTTGCATAATTTCATTTTTGTGGTTCCAATCTTCCCACACTTCTGTTGTGGCTTGCAACTGAAGCTGCAATTGTTGTTTGTCCTCCTTCTCTTTGTGTAGGAGGGTCTTCAATTTTTCGTTCTCTGCTGCTTGTTTTTCGAATGCCTCTTACAATATGTCCGCTTTCTCGGACACCCTGAGCATGGTTTCATACATGTCCTTAACACTCTCCATGGCTCAACTCAGTGAACGTCCAATGTTCACGCCTGCAATCCAATCAGCAAGAATACCTGTTCTGATACCACTTGATCCAGGGTAAAATCTTGATACCCTTAACCAAGACCTTTTACTTCGGCTGATAAATAGAATTGCATTTAATTAAGACGTTAACGAACTGAAATGAACAATTGTAGTTGTAAATAAGAGGAACATAAAAGAATAAGATTAGCAATCATAAGAACACGTCGTTTGATGAAGGAGTTCGTCCAGGAGGGACTACATCTCCGGGCCTCGGTGTCAAGATGGTGTAGGCCACTGCATTATATGTTGTAAGAAGAAGATGTACATGGATGTGTTTCCCTATGACATACAAGGAAAATTTGCCCTCACGCAGGAGTGGCTTGACTTCTTTAAGAGATGTTCCACTGCAAAACTCTCATACATAAAGAAAGACTCCTATCAGTATGACCATCGCTGACATGTAATAAATATGAGTATCCCGCCAATGTGGCAAACAAGGGATCTCAACAATACACATATGAAAACGAGCATCCTGCCAATGTGGCATAAAAGGAACTCATACATGACACAAATCCCTAGCTGAAAGTACATCAATAACAACACAAAACAAGATCCCACGACTCATGTATCAACCGGGATCTGCAAGACATAATGCATATCAAAGAGAAATAAATGAAGAAGTACATGGAATCCACATCATATACCTCATGCTGCCATTTGCTGAAGGCTAAGCTTCTTTGCGGCTGAATCTGAAAGCACCATCAATCTTGTGACGTCAAAAAATGTGAAAACGACTGCTCACATGTGGAAATCTGACACCTTCATAACCCACTTCCAAAAGTGGTTGAAAAATCGAAAACTCAAATGCAGAAACTAAGCACGCCATCAGACTCGTAGCATCGAGTAGTGCAGAAACGACATAAAATTTGTCCCATTTGGACAAAGTCAAAATTTCGCCCTCCTGAAATTTGAGCTCAATCAAGGTTTCGCCTTGCCTCTTTTCTGGCTCATGGTTCCACATGACCTGCAATAAAAAAAAAATATAAAAAAACCTTGAATTGTGTGCGAGCTCTCCGCTCCTCCATGGCCCCCAACGCACTTATAAAATTCGAGTTTATATAAAATAGTGTGAGCAGATTCACCAACAAAATCCGTTGGTGTAGTTGGTGAAAAATGGAAACTTGTTAAAGGGAGGTTGGGGGATCAAATCCCGACCCCTCCATTAAAAGGCCGAAAAATTGTTTTAAAAGCCTGCATTTTCCTTGTTTTATAATCTACGCCATTTGACTTGAGACACGTGGGGGTCAGGTCCGCTTGGGCGGCCCGCCCCCAAAACTCTCGTCGGCTGCCGCTTGAGAGTTGAAGTTTTAAATGGGTTTGGGTGGTGTCGTTACACCCCCGCCCACCATTTGTATACACGTTGCCACTTGTTACGTGCGGACCGCGGAATGTGGAGCCACTGCGTGGGCGGACCGGCAGACCCGCCGGTGGTGGGTTCGACTACCACCAGCTCCGATATATATATATAACATATATTAATATGGTTGTTGGTGTGCATGGGGTCCGGCGGGGGTCATGGCCTGCCGGCGATTTTTTTAATATATTTTTGTTTTAATACAACAAACTATGCATTTTTGAAAATTCAGTGTTTGACAGTAGGAGTCAAATTAACTAGGCAAAAATTTTGCCCAGAACCTGGCTTGAGCTTGCCGGAATCCGGTGGCTGGGTTTGGTCCAATTTGTGTCCTCTTTAAGGCTACCTAGTCACCAAGTCAACCTAGAACTTTGATCGCCCTAACTCCTTCATACGGACTCGAAATTGAGTGTCGTCTGCGCCGTTGGAATCAGAAAGACGAGATCTACAATCTGAACCTGGTTCGAGAGATTTTCGAACACTTTGATTTTTGAGCCTTTTACTCAAGCCACTTGTACTTGGACCTGATTAATCCACCTGTATCAGCCAAAGATCATTGGTTTTATGTTATTGTCTCCTTGAGCCACCAAGATTATTGCTAGCCTTACCTTTTTTGAATATTTGTTTCTTATTCGATTGTAAAACGGAAAAGCTTCTAGCGAAGTTTGATTTATCTCTAGTTAGTCTTTCATGATTTCATTTCTGCTAGGTCAAGTGGAAACATTTTTAGTTTGATTACAACTAAGAGAAGTCATTAGAAAGACACTTATAGGTATCTTGGTTAGGATTGATAATTATAACTTTGATTTTCTTTTAAGTTTTTGTACTCTTAGGGTTTTTAGGAGTTGTCTTCTTTTGAGATTTGTTTGTTTATCAAAATTGTAGTTTTTGGCTTTGTAATCAACGAAATTTTCTTCCCAAAAGAGACATTGATCATGCTTGGAAATTGTGTTCTTAATGAAATTTTTTTCTTGTCGAAATAAATTTTATTTGAAGTTTTAGGAAGCTTGTACTTTTGAGTTCAAAAGTCCTTCAACTTTCTTCTAAATAGAATTCATCGAAATAAAAGAGTTGCATTTTTCATATTGATGCATTTAGAGTATTTTGAGTCAAATCACAATATCATCAAGTTTCATCTCCAAACCCCTTTGCGTTAATAACAGCCAAATCAATACATAAAACCAATTTAGGGCTCATTCCACCAATTTAGCTTAGGCTAGCGCTTTGGAATAGGTTGTAATAAACGTTCCATAGC
Source organism: Pinus albicaulis (assembly GCA_034641835.2). Lineage (NCBI taxonomy): Eukaryota > Viridiplantae > Streptophyta > Pinopsida > Pinales > Pinaceae > Pinus > Pinus albicaulis. The sequence goes on from CM076575.1 coordinate 126,594,033, forward strand.
AGTTAAAACAAACAAGTAGCATCTTGCGGTAGGAAAATCCAATTGTCGCATTTGTACTCTGGAAAGCTCTTCTTAAAAGAGTCAAGCATGAGGTCATGTCAGACTCAGTGAGGTTATTGTACCTACTTCATTGGTGAAGATAGAAGATGTGCACGTAATACAAATGATAAACCTCGGATTAACCATTGTCAAGGACCCTGGGCTCACTTGTTAGCAAATCTCGGATTTACTTTGTCGAGGAGCTTTCAAGGGGAATGAGCTTGATACTCTGGCCTTGCATGTATATCCGATCGTATACTGTTCCCCCAGGTGCAATTGTCTCAGTTGGTGACCTTAATGGCCATAATATTTAGGATTTTTCCCAAGGTGACATGGAGGGAAGGTCCCATTGTACCTGGAGTAGACGTTGACTACACTCATTTGGACTTTCTGGAGGGTACTCTTCACTTCGAGATGGCATAGTGGAGTTACTTGCACCACACTGTTTCATTAAGCAGGTTGTCAGGGTAACTGTTCCAACCACCAGTTTCCCACATTAATTTTTGCGACGTTGGATTTCATCACCAACTAGTGCTTTTATTGTGGAAACATATTGTTTGTGTGTGGTTTGTCACTTAGATTTTGTAGGCGCATGTTCATTTGCTTGATTTTTCTTAGCAACCTTAGGTGTATTCTTTTGAAATTTTTTGATTTCATGTGTTAAAAGATTAATAGTGGCTGAATTACCGAGACATTCACGTAGAATGCAAGGGAAACCCCCAGAGTATACACCCAGTCAATTGGAAAAAATTAAAACTAAAAGAGTTCAACAATTAGGAACCGGGTCCACTAAGCAAGGAGAAACATCCATTGTCATACATCATGATTTCGAAGTTAATCAACCTCAGATAATTGAAAAAGATCAAGAACAACCATAAATATCCAAAGTGATTACAGTTGAATCTATTACTAGTGAATTGTCAGATACCCAATTCACTGAACTCGAAATATCTGAGCCTGTATTTGAATCTACTTCGTCTGAGTCACCTTCGGATCTCATAGCCCCGACTCCTGGTCATTCTCGTTCACCTCGAGTGAAACTTATTTTTACTAAGAATCTTCCTCCTAGCCTAATCAGTATTGAAGAGATTTCTGACATGGAAGAAGAGATCACAATTCCTTCGCATCAAGAATCTTTAGATCTAAGGTATAGTGAAAAATCTACCCTTTTGTTCCTTAGATCGGATCCTTGGTATCATCAAATTACCAACTTCCTGCATAACTCTGGTTATAATCATTCACCACACTGCATACCTTTTTACTCTATACCCAAAGGTAGTTGCATGGCTTCACCAAACATGTCTACTGAGTCATCTATGTTTTCTTCATCACCAGAAACATTTTTGTACGACGGTCCATCTGTTCCTGCTGGGTACCAGTCGCTCTCTGGCACTTTCTCAGGAGCATCTCCATCTTTCGAAACTTTCACCAAATCAACTAGTCCCTATGACTCTACCACCGAACATTTGACAATGGAACATGTCTATATGTTTTCCGGAAATATTCCTCAATCTAGCTCTCAAGGTGGCTATATAGCGCGTGGGGGGCAGCAGCCTTTTCAAGGGCAGCAATCCTTCCAAGGCAGCAGCCTCTCCAAGGACAACAGCCTCTCCAAGGGTAGCAACCTCTCGAAGGGCAGCTACCTTTCCAAGGGCAAGCAACCTTATCAAGAGCAGCCATCCTTTCAAGGAGGACAACCTTTTACTGGAACTTATCCCTCAATTGTAGAAACAAATATCCACGGTAATTATCAAACTTATGTTCCAATTCCTCAAACTAGTTTTGGTCAACCTTATGCATCGCAACCTTTGATGGGAGCTCCTTACCCATGAATTAATATTGTGGAATCCCTTGTTGAATCAACAATCTTTGCAGCCTACTTTACAAGTACCTTATAATCAACCTGCTCAGTCAGCTAGACAATTTGGTTTTTCCCAAGTCCAACAGCCTGTTCAAAGTGCACTTCAAATCACCTCAATGGTATCTGTGTCGAGTAGTCGGCAGGTTGGTCTGAGTACTCCAAGTACTTAAATACAATTTGTTGCGCAAATTTCTGTTCAACAAACGAGTACACCTATCCCTGCAATTTTGCAAACCCCTGTTGTTACAACCCTTCAAACGACAACACCAACAGTTTCACTTTGAGCACAAGGAATTGGAAGAGGGTATAAAATACCTTGGTTTTCACCTAAAACCAAATGACTACCGTATCAATGATTGGAACTAGCTTATTGCAAAAGTGGAACGCAGAGTCAACATCTGGCAGCAAAGATGGCTCTCCAAAGTCGGCAGGTTGGTGCTCATTAAATTTGTCCTTGAAGCCATTCCAATGTATTGGATGGCACTAGCTTGGATCCCCAAAGGTGTTACAGCTAGGATCCAACAAATCTGTTAGAGATTCCTTTGGAGAGGCAAACAGGATGGTCGTACATATGCTTGGATAGCTTGGAAAAAGATTGCTAAGCCTAAAGGTTGGGGGGGATGGGGACTAAAAGACCGCAGCCTTTTTGCCTCGGCCTTGGCTACTAAAATGGGCTGGCATCTCATCACCAGCAATAGTCTATGGAAAGAAGTTGCATATTTCAAATACATTACACCTAGATCTACCATGGACTGGATCAGAGGTCGCATCCAACTATCCCCGGGAACATCCATTATTTGGAAGGCCATCACTAGATCCATTCACCTCATTAAAAAAGGCTTGGCTTAGCGCATTGGATCTGGAAAATAGGTTTAAATAGGTGAGGATGCTTGGTTGGGTAGTGGACAAGAGTACCAATTGCCCTTGGGCATCAAGCAGCATCTGGCCCGGTCTAGGCATCTCTTCATCTCACATATCGTTGATCCTCTTAATTCTACTTGGGCATCACAGGTCGGAAGACAGCACATGAGCTTGTCATCCCCGATGATTGGAGGCCAACCTAGAATCAGTTTCTCAAAGCTACAAATATTCGATTAATCGATTGGGATGACGAAATCTTATGGGCCATTTCTCCCAGTGGCATATATACACCTAAGGTTGGGTACACCTCACTGTGTGAATTACTGGAGCCACAGCTGAAACAATGGTGGTGGAAACACCTATGGAAACTGAAAGCACCCCCCAAATCTAGACTTTTCATGTGGTGCATCCTCTCCAACTGTACTCCCATAGAGGACAACCTCACCAATTGGGATATTCATGGACCCTCCAGATGCAGTTTGTCACATGCAGGCCGAGGATGTGAATCATTTGTTTCTTGAATGCCCTGCAAGTAAGCACCTTTAGCACCTCACGACATCATCCTTGGGTTGTACACTTCCTTGGCACGGCACCTCGGTCATTATGGATTGGAACCACTGGTGGCAGGCTGCTATCAGACCAAAGGACCGCAACATTCCCCTCCTCATTGCTTGGGGGACTTGGCTGGCCAAAAATCAGGTCATATTTTTGGGTAAGAATGCAGACTGGGACAACATAAGCAAAAACATTACTTCCATCTTCCATCTCATCCCCAATGATGAGCCATCGCATCATAACAGAATTATTATCCCTGAAATTATCGACAGATCCATCCCTTGGGCATACTTCGATGGCTCATCGAATGTGACGAGATGTGGAGGAGGTGATATACTACACCTCTCATATTCACATTGCTTTCATCTTAAGATGGGCCTTGGACCTGGTACTAATAATTATGCTAAACTCAACAGTGTCATACTCCTCTTGTTTGCTCGCGAGAAAATTTGCAATAGATTATAGATCTTTGGGGATTCACAAATCATTATCAATTGGTTTAATCATGCAGCACAATCTCATGCTCACACTCTTAGATCATTACTGGATGAAGTCTTAACTTTAAAATTGTATTCTGATTTTATATCTATTACTCATATTTACAAGTAGAGGAATCAAATGGCTGACCAATTATCCAAAGAAGCCTCACAGCTAGTGTTGGAAATATGATGCAGAGTGTTGTCCTTGATGGCAACCCACTGAATGAAGATAAAGACATGCGACTGTTGACAAGTGTTGTCCTTGATGGCAATCCACCTGATGAAGTATGCTTGACTTGATGGACTTGGTAAATGATGTAAATATGATGTGATATGATGCAATATGGCGCTGAGTGTTGTCCTTAAATGACAATCCTCTTGATGAAGATAATGGCAACTTACTTGATCAAGTTGTGCTTGATAGAATATGTCTTCGACTAACTATATATGATGTATCCGTGCAGGCGAAGGGCAAAAGAAGAAAGAAGCCGCCTTCAGCTCAAAGTATGATGAAAAGAGTATGTTTCTAAGAATACGCATATGTCTATGTAAGCCGCGCGTAGCACGCGGAATGAAAAGTTATAAGTCGCGTATGGGCAAAAGCGCTCAAAAAGTGCAAAACCAGGGGTAACCACCATGGTATTAACCCATTGTATTGGGTAATGATCCGCCCAATTGACCCCGTCTAATGTAGTTTTGGGCTCATGGTATTGGTTTGGCTCATGGTATTGAAAAAGGGGCTCATGGTATTGAAAAAGGGAAAACCTATATAAGGAGAAGAATTTCATTATGCACATCATGAGAGTGGTGCAAGAGGTCTGTGCTTGAATGAATACTTCTCTCTGAAGTAGATCTGTATGGAAAGGGTAAAGGTTTGATGATAGATCTGAATCTGTGATGCACTTATGAAGAAATGATGAAACGGGATTTCTAGATCTGAAATGTACTTGTATTTGCCAGATCTTTTTATGGAGTGATTAGATCTGTGATGAGGCGAACATCTGTCTGAAGTAAAGGGTTAAATCTGAACTGAATGTCTGATCTGAAGAAGTATGCTGCTCTCTGATGATTGAAGATCTATACGCTACTTCGCCGCGGAGGAAGCGCGTATATACGCGGCTTCAGTGAAGAGAAAGCGCGTATGCGCAATGAAATACATACGCAGGCATAATGTTTGTGTGGAAGGAAGCGCGTAATACGCGACATCGCAAAAGGAAAGCGCGTGGCGCAAACTAGGTTTGCCGCTGGGTGGCATGAAATATCCGATATGTTCCGCCGTGTTTCTATCCCTCGATCCGTGTTGATAAGTATCCGTTGGTGATGTATGTCCGTGCTTAAATGTATGGAGAGGGTCCAAACAAAATATGATGAAATGTGGCCTGCAAGTGGTGTTTTATTGAAGTTGTTGGATCCAATGTGAAAATTGATGAAACGTGGTCCAAGGTGGTGCTGAGGGTTGTAGCCTTCAGTCAGGGGGTTGTAGCTCCCTTCCAGGTGAGGCTGGTAAACGAGATCGGGGGGTCGTAGCTCCCTTCCAGGTGAGGCTGGTAAACGAGATCGGGGGTCGTAGCTCCCTTCCAAGTGAGGCTGGTAAACGAGTCAGGGGGTCGTAGCTCCCTTCCAGGAGAGGCTGGTAAACGAGCGCAGGTGGGTGCCTGCGTGCTGGTCAAGTCTGCGCCAGCACATATGTTGTAAGATGTTTTCTCTATAATAAAATATTGAAGGCTGAGCAACTGCAGCGGTGGTTTTCTCCCGACTTGGGTTTCCACCTAAAAATCCTGGTGTTCATGTGTGATGCTTTGTGTGATGGTTTATTCTGTTCTTACTGCACATGTTTACAGTTTATAGAACATCTAATGAATGAATGATGGAATGATATATGTGAAGAACTAATGGCATAATTAAATCTCTGTGAATACGCGAGTTTTATGAAGGATATCCGCGTGTATACGCTAGTTGGCTTCAGCAAAGTAGCGTATGGGTTTTAAAGGAATGAAAAAGTAAAATGTTCTGAATATGCAGTAAATACTGATTCACCCCCCCCCCCCCCCCCTCTCAGTATTTTTCCCAACAATTGGTATCAGAGGAGGTTCTTCTGCAGAAGCTTGATCGCTTGAAGGAGATCCGTCACAATGGGAAAGAAGCAAAAGAAGAAGCCTATTTGAAGAAAGGAGATATTTCAGAGAACATGGATACCAGAAATCAAAGAAGATGAATCAGATAGTGATTGGCGTCCTAGTTGTATCATTGGTACAATGAATGGTGATGATAGTGAAGAATATGCCATCGACCTAGAAGAAGCCGAAGAAGATTCTGACCAAGCTCTACAAGTACTCATGGCAAAGAAGAAAAATACTCAAAGTAAGGAGATGTCTCAGAAAACCGGTACAGCAGAAGTTGACAAAGATAAATCTGATAGTGATCCTTGTAATCTTATATGTGCAAGAAATGATGTAGATAGTGAAAGTAATGTTGTGGACTTAAAGAAGGTTATCAAAGATCAACAAAGAATTTTTAATGAGAAGGACGCTGCCTCCAAAGCTTTGGTATTTAGACTGAAAAGGATGTTCGATGATGTATACAATCGAAGTAAAGGATATGAAGCTGGAATCATCTCTCTGCAAGCAGAACTTGAAGAATCAAATGAGAAGAATGAAGGACTTGAAGCAGAAAACGTTTCTCTAAAAGCAGATCTGGAAAAATAAAAAAGGAAGAATGAAGGTCTTGAAGCTGGAATCATCTCTCTACAAGCAAAACTTGAAGCATCAAGTAAGAAGAGTGAGAAACATCTACCATCATTTGAAAAGAAAGGACTTGAAGCAGAAATCATTTCCCTCAAAGAAGACCTGGATAAATCAAATAAGAAGAATGCAGAACTTGAAGCTGAAAACATATCTCTGAAAGAAGATCTCAAAGCATCAAAGAAGAAGAATGAAGAGCTGCAACAAACATGTGAAGAAAACGAAAATTGGTTGAAAGAAGAGATCCTAAATTTGAAGGATCAAGTAGAAGATGGAAGAAGGAAAGAAGAAAGCATGACAAAGCAATGTCAAGCCTTGGAGGTTGAGGTAAACATTCTCAAAGGTAAATTAGAAGAAAAGAATAAAATTTTGAGGTTTCATGATAGTACTAATATCTTGGACAATATTCTGAGTAATCAAAGGTCTCCTGCTATCAAACATGGTCTTGGTTTCCATGAAACTATTAAAGGTGAATCTAGCTCACAAGGAAGTGCTAAAAATTCAGAGGTAGTCAATGCAAAACCCGAAGTGTTGAAAGAGACAAAAGCTCAACCAACAATCATGAATTCTCAAAGGAATTCATTCAAGAATGTTGAATGTTTTAAATGTCATAATTATGGGCATGTTGCAGCAAATTGCAGAAGCAGAACAATTCAGCCACCAACAAACAGGTTCTACTCAGAAAGGTACTCTAGTAGCTTCAAGGGATATTGTTTTTCGTGTAACAAGTATGGACATAAAGCAGCTGATTGTAAAAGGAGGAAGAATAGAAATACTCATTATGATTCTTATGTTTATTTCTCTGACCACATGAGATGTTATGCTTGTAACAAGTATGGACATGTAGAAAAAGAATGCAGGATGAACAGATATGGGAAAGTGGACAATTTTCAACACACAGTTGGAAAGCTCAAGCAAATTTGGAAAAAGAAGGAGGACCGATCAGAAACGTAGGGAATTCTGACCCTACTGCAGTCATCCGCTTCTGAAGCTGACTTTGCTTATTGACTGCAGGAATGATGTGAGATACATTATGAGTTCTATTAATGTATCGTCACAAGGGGAGCAATGCATGATGACTCTCATGGTTGATTTGATTATACTAGTTATGTTTACTTCTGACAGCGCATCTGATGTGGAAAAGAAAGGTACAGGAGGTACAAGCTCAGGAAGAAATGAAGGAAGATGAAAATTTTCTATGCTTCACTTTCCATACGCGGGTTCTATGAAACAAAGTCGCGTATACACGCGAGTTCTAGCTGACACAGCCGCGTATGCATTGATAATGAGAAAATTTATCTGATAGCTGAAGATCTGGAGCAGAGGTCCAGGGGGAGCATCAGTCTGACTGCTGATGATTGCACTGTTAGCATTATTCTGGTTATACTCATGATAATGAAATGATACATGGGGTCTTGTGTTGAAGATTATGGATGAAGCCTGGTTGCTTTATGATGAAAAGCATTCGTTGTTGAGATGAAAGTCTTATAATTCAGAGATGAGGACAGATCATGCAGATATTGTTGCTGATGACTTGCTGTTGAAGGTGCTTCAGATTGCACAAGCTAAGGAAGAGCACTGGTTTAGGGGGAGCAGCAGGTTGAATACTAATGATTGCATTGTTGGCAATATGATTGCTTATTCTTTGGTTATTGTGATACTCATGCTCAAATGATGATGACTAATTATGATGAGATTTTGAGCCCTGGTTGCTGATAAGTATCTTTTGTGCTCACACATGGATGAGTTGGATGTCGTTTGATTCAGAAATAAGAATAGATCATGCAGAGTTTGTTACTATGGTTGAGAGATCTTTTGCCTTCATATGTTACTTCATGTTAAATCTTGAAGATCATGGTGATGTTGGACCACATGGATGATTGCTTGACACCTAGGTGAAGATGTTATTCTGATATGAGAATCTCTCTTGGAAAGATTGTATTGATGCTGCAAAGAATCTGAAGGCTTGGTTACTATTGTGCTGATGCTACAACGGTTGGATGACACTTGAAGACACAAATACACTGTTCTATCTATTTGTAGTCCAGGGGAGCAGTCAAATATCTCAGAAAGAAGCTGAACACTGTCTTTTCCTCACAGAGATTCAGATCTGGTTGAAATTTAGAAGATGGCTTGGGATACGCGGGTTTCCTGAAACACAGTCGCGTATGTACGCGAGTTCCTGCACAGAAAACCGCGTATGTCTGATTGCTGACAATTTTTGGTTGGAGTCAGCTCTCTTCAGCACAGCTGCAGTGCTGTTTGGTATCTCTGATACTGTTTGGTATCTCTGGTGGTGTTCCAGTTCTCATAATTCTGTTTCTAATGTTTTGATAAAGATGCCTTGATGATTTGTTGGTGATGAAAGTGTTCAGGATGCACAAACTAAGGGGGAGCCTTAGTCATTTGAAAAGGATGCATGGATGCACAGATTCAGGGGGAGCATTAGCGTTGCTGAGTATAATGCATTGTTGGCATTATGATGGTTCTGAAATATGTTCTCTTTCTTGAGGACTTTCTGGTGTTGGTCTTAAAAGCTATATTTGTAGTTTGATGAAAAGGTCTTGTTGAGACCCATGTTGTAAAATTGTAATATTCAGTCATGTAAGGAATTGTCAATTTGTAAACCCACTTGGTTGGGTAGCTGAGTCAAACTTTGTAAACCCACTTGGTTGGGTAGCTGAGTTGAAATGTGTAAACCCACTTGGTTGGGTACTTGAGTCTTATATGTAAATCCACTTGGTTGGATATTTGATGTAAGTATGAGTCTTTGGTGATAGGAAGTTCATAGAGTCATGTAATCCATTGGAAAGTATGTTTGAAGATTCAGCATGAACTCAGGGGGAGCTTGGCCACTTCAGTATACATCAGATCTGCAGAACGCTTCTTCCACATGAGGAGAAGAAAAGGGGGTGAGTGTGTTGGTTTTGATCCGCCCGTTGCCCTTGATGTCAAAGGGGGAGAATGTGTTGGTTTTGATCCGCCCGTTGCCCTTGATGTCAAAGGGGGAGAATGTGTTGGTTTTGATCCGCTGGTTTTGATCCGCCCTTTGCCCTTGATGTCAAAGGGGGAGAGTGACATGGTGTTTGAATGCAGATAATGGTGTCAAAGAATTGGGAGAGTGACATGGTGTCAATATACTTATCTGTTGTGGTAACCAAACACCATCGTGGTTGCCATCAAGTCCAAAGGGGGAGATTGTTGGAAATATGATGCAGAGTGTTGTCCTTGATGGCAACCCACTGAATGAAGATGAAGACATGCGACTGTTGACATGTGTTGTCCTTGATGCAAATCCACCTGATGAAGTTATGCTTGACTTGATGGACTTGGTAAATGATGTAAATATGATGTGATATGATGTTTGTTAGCAATATGGCGCTGAGTGTTGTCCTTAAATGGCAATCCTCTTGATGAAGATGATGACAACTTACTTGATGAAGTTTTGCTTGCTAGAATATGTTCTTGATGAAGAAAATATGATGTATCTACAATGTATACAGAAGGCAATGAAGAAAGGAATTCAGAATGTGCTCAAAGTATGATGAAAAGAGTATGTCTCTATGAATACGCGGATATGTCTAAGGGAAGTCGCGTATGCACGCGGAAAATAACGTGCCAAGTCGCGTATGGGCAAAAGCGCTCAAAAAGTGCAAAACCAAGGGTAACCACCATGGTATTAACCCATTGTATTGGGTAATGATCCGCCTAATTGACCCCGTCCAGGTAGTTTTGGGCTTATGGTATTGTTTTGGTCCATGGTATTGAAAAAGGGGCTCATGGTATTGAAAAAGGATAAACCTATATAAGGAGAAGAAATTCATTGTGCAAATTAGTAGTGTGGGTGCAAGATGTCTGAGCTTGAATGAATACTTCTCTCTGAAGTATATCTGAATGGAAAGGGTAAAGGTTTGATGATAGATCTGAATCTATGATGCACTTATGAAGAAATGATGAAGCGGGATTTCTAGATCTGAAATGTACTTGTATTTGCTAGATCTATTTATGGAGTGATTAGATCTGTGATGAGGCGAACATCTGTCTGAAGTAAAGGGTTGAATCTGAACTGAATATCTGATCTGAAGAAGTATGCTGCTCTATAATGATTGAAGATCTATACGCTACTTCTCCGCGAAGGAAGCGCGTATATACGCGGCTTCAGTGAAGAGAAAGCGCGTATGCGCAATGAAATATACACAGAGGTATACGCTGGTTGGTGTGGAAGGAAGCGCGTATATATGCGACATCAGTGAAGTGAAAACGCGTATGCAAACTAGGGTTTGCTGAAGCAAAGGGTATGAAATATCTGATCTGTTCTGCTGTGTTTCTGCTATCTGATCTGTGTTGATAAGTATCTGTTGGTGATATATGTTTGTGCTTAAAAGTATGGAGAGGGTCCAGATTCGAAAATATGTCCTTATTTGGCCTCGCAAGTGTTGTTCTTTGCAAGTTGTTAGATCCGTGGTGAAAATTGATGAAACGTGGTCCAAGGTGGAGTCAAGGCTGTAGCCTTCGCCGTGGGGTGGTAGCTCCCTTCCGTAAGGCCGGTAAACGAGACTGTGGGGGTCACCGCCCTTCATGGGCTTGTAAACGAGATCGGGGGGTCGAAGCTCCCTTCCAGGAGAGGCTGGTAAACGAGTCAGGGGGTTGGAGCTCCCTTCCAGGAGAGGCTGGTAAACGAGCGCAGGTGGGTGCCTGCGTGCTGGTAGAGTCTGCACCAGCACATATGTTGTAAGATGTTTTCTCTATAATAAAATATCGAAGGCTGAGCAACTGCAGCGGTGGTTTTCTCCCGACTTGGGTTTCCACCTAAAAATCCTGGTGTTCATGTGTGATGCTTTGTGTGATGGTTTATTCTGTTCTTACTGCACATGTTTACCGTTTATAGAACATCTAATGAATGAATGATGGAATGATATAAGTGAAGAACTAATGGCATAATTAGATCTCTGTGTATACGCGAGTTTTATGAAGGATATCCGCGTGTATACGCTACTTGGCTTCAGCAAAGTAGCGTATGGTTTTTAAAGGAATGAAAAAGTAAAAAGTTTGAATATGCAGTAAATACTGATTCACCCCCCCCTCTCAGTATTATTCTCAACAATTGGTATCAGAGGAGGTACTTCTGCAGAAGCTTGATCTCTTGAAGGAGATCCGTCATAATGGGAAAGAAGCAAAAGAAGAAGCCCACTCGGAGAAAGGAGATATTTCAGAGAACATGGATACCAGAAATCAAAGAAGATGAATCAGATAGTGATTGGGGTCATCCTTTGCATGATCTTAATGGTACAAACAATAGTGAAGAATATGCTATCGACCTAGAAGAAGCCGAAGAAGATTCTGACCAAGCTCTACAAGTACTCATGGCAAAGAAGAAAAATACTCAAAGTAAGGAGATGTCTCAGAAAACCGGTACAGCAGAAGTTGACAAAGATGAATCTGATAGTGATCCTTGTAATCTTATCTGTGCAAGCAATGATGTAGATAGTGAAAGTAATGTTGTGGATTTAAAGAAGGTTATCAAAGACCAACAAAGAATATTTAATGAGAAGGACGCTGCCTCCAAAGCTTTGTGTTTTAGACTGAAAAGGATGTTCGATGATGTATACAGTCGAAGTAAAGGATATCAAGCTGGAATTATCTCTCTGCAAGCAGAACTTGAAGAAGAAAATAAGAAGAATGAAGGAATTGAAGCAGAAAACGTTTCTCTAAAAACAGATCTGGAAAAATCAAAGAAGAAGAATGAAGGTCTTGAAGCTACAGTCATCTCTCTACAAGTAGATCTTGAAGCATCAAGTAAGAAGATTGAGGAACCTCTACAAACGTTTGAAAAGGAAGGCCTTGAAACAGAAATCATCTCCCTCAAAGAAGACCTAGATAAATCAAATAAGAAGAATGCAGGACTTGAAGCAGAAAACATATCTCTGAAAGAAGATCTCAAAGCATCAAAGAAGAAGAATGAAGAGCTGCAACAAACATGTGAAGTAAACGAAAATTTGTTGAAAGAAGAGATTCTAAATCTGAAGGATCAAGTAGAAGATGGAAGAAGGAAAGAAGAAAGCATGACAAAGCAATGTCAAGCCTTGGAGGTTGAGGTAAACATTCTCAAAAGTAAATTAGAAGAAAAGATTAAACTTTTGAGGTTTCATGATAGTAACAATATCTTGGACAATATTCTGAGTAATCAAAGGTCTCCTGCTATCAAACATGGCCTTGGTTTCCATGAAACTATTAAAGGTGAATCTAGCTCACAAGGAAGTGCTAAAAATTCAGAGGTAGTCAATGCAAAACCTGAAGTGTTGAAAGAAACAAAAGCTCAATCAACGATCATGAATTCTCAAAGGAATTCATTCAAGAATGTTGAATGTTTTAAATGTCATAATTATGGGCATGTTGCAGCAAATTGCAGAAGCAGAACAATTCAGCCACAAACAAACAGATCCTACATAGAAAGGTACTCTGGTTTCTTCAAGGGATATTGTTTTTCGTGTAACAAGTATGGACATAAAGCAGCTGATTGTAAAAGGAGGAAGATTAGAAATACTCGTTATGATTCTTATGCTTATTTCTCTGGACACATGAGATGTTATTCTTGTAACAAGTATGGACATGTAGAAAAGGAATGCAGGTTGAACAGATCTGAGAAAGTGGACAATTTTCAGCACACAAATAGAAAGTTCAAACAAATCTGGAAAAGGATGGAGGACCGATCAGAAACGTAGGGAATTCTGACCCTATTGCAGTCATCCGCTTCTGAAGCTTACTTCTCTGATTGACTGCAGGAATAATGTGGGATACATTATGAGATTTAGTAATGTATCGTCACAGGGGGAGAAATGCATGATGACTCTCATGGTTGATTTGATTATACTGGTTATGTTTACTTCTGACAGCGCATCTGATGTGGAAAGGACAGGTACAGGAGGTACAAGCTCAGGAAGAAATGAAGGAAGATGAAAATTTTCTATGCTTCACTTTCCATACGCGGGTTCTATGAAACAAAGTCGCGTATACACGCGAGTTCCAGCTGACACAGCCGCGTATGCATTGATATTGAGAAAATTTATCTGATAGCTGAAGATCTGGAGCAGAGGTCCAGGGGGAGCATCAGTCTGACTGCTGATGATTGCACTGTTAGCATTATTCTGGTTATACTCATGATAATGAAATGATACATGGGGTCTTGTGTTGAAGATTATGGATGAAGCCTGGTTGCTTTATGATGAAGAGCATTCGTTGTTGAGATGAAAGTCTTATAACTCAGAGATGAGGACTGATCATGCAGAGATTGTTGTTGATGACTTGCTGTTGAAGGTGTTTCAGATTGCACAAGTTAAGGAAGAGCACTGGTTTAGGGGGAGCAGCAGGTTGAATACTAATGATTGCATTGTTGGCAATATGATTGCTTATTCTTTGGTTATTGTGATACTCATGCTCAAATGATGATGGCTTGGTACATGGTTTATGATGATGAGACGTTGAATGAGCTGTGTTTACTGCTTGCTGAAGTTTATCTGTTGGATGAAATTGGAAGTCTTATGATTCAGAGATAAGAATAGTTCATGCAGAGCTTGTTACTATGGTTGAGATATTTTGCCTACATATGTTACTTCATGTTAAATCTTGAAGATCATGGTGATGTTGGACCACATGGATGATTGCTTGACACCTATGTGAAGATGTTGTTCTGATATAAGAATCTCTCTTGGAAAGATTGTATTGATGCTGCAAAGAATCTGAGGGCTTGGTTACTATTGTACTGATGCCACAACTGTTGGATGACGCTTGAAGACACAACTACACCGTTCTATCTATCTGTAGTCCAGGGAAGCATTCAAATGTCTCAGAAAGAAGCTGAACACTATCTTTGCCTCACAGAGAATCAGATCTGGTTGAAATTTAGAAGATGGTTTGGGATACGCGGGTTTCCTGAAACACAGTCGCGTATATACGCGAGTTCATTCACAGAAAACCGCGTATGTTTGGTTGCTGGCAATTTTTGGTTGGTTCAACTCTCTTCAGCACAGCTGCAATGCTGTTTGGTATCTCTGATACTGTTTGGTATCTCTGGTGGTGTTCCAGTTCCAGTTTACAATTTATCATGTTTCGATAAAGATGCCTTGATGATTTGTTGGTGAAAGTGTTCAGGATGCACAAACTAAGGGGGAGCCTTAGTTATATGAAAAGGATGCTTGGATGCACAGATTCAGGGGGAGCATTAGCGTTGCTGAGTATAATGCATTGTTGGCATTATGATGGTTCTGACATATGATCTCTCTTGAGGTCTTTTTGGTCTTAGTTATGAAAAGTCATATTTTTTGATGAAAAGGTCTTGTTGAGACCCATGTTGTAAACTTGTAATATTTAGTCATGTAAGGACTTGTAAAATTTGTAAACCCACTTGGTTGGGTAGCTGAGTCAAATTTTTGTAAACCCACTTGGTTGGGTAGCTGAATTGAAATGTGTAAACCCACTTGGTTGGGTACTTGAGTCTTATATGTAAATCCACTTGGTTGGATATTTGATGTAAGTATGAGTCTTTTGGTGATAGGAAGTTCATAGAGTCATGTACTTCATTGAAAAATATGTTTGAAGATTCAGCATGAACTCAGGGGGAGCTCAGCATGAACTCAGGGGGAGCTCAGTCACTTCAGTATACATCAGATCTGCAGAACGCTTCTTCTACATGAGGAGACAAGAGGGTGAGTGTGTTGGTTTTGATCTGCCCGTTGCCCTTGATGTCAAAGGGGGAGAATGTGTTGGTTTTGATTCGCTAGTTTTGATTTGCCCTTTGCCCTTGATGTCAAAGGGGGAGAGTGATATGGTGTTTGAATGCAGATAATGGTGTCAAAGAATTGGGAGAGTGACATGGTGTCAATGTACTTATCTGTTGTGGTAACCAAACACCATCGTGGTTGCCATCAAGTCCAAAGGGGGAGATTGTTGGAAATATGATGCATAGTGTTGTCCTTGATGGCAACCCACTGAATGAAGATGAAGACATGTGACTGTTGACATGTGTTGTCCTTGATGGCAATCCACCTGATGAAGTTATTCTTGACTTGATGGGCTTGGTAAATGATGTAAATATGATGTGATATGATGCTTGTTGATATTATGATGTTGAGTGTTGTCCCTGAAAGGCAACCCACTTGATAAAGATGATGGCAACTTACTTGATGAAGTTGTGCTTGCTAGAATATGTTCTTGATGAAGAAAATATGATGTATCTACAATGTGTACAGAAGGCAATGAAGAAAGGAATTCAGAATGTGCTCAAAGTATGATGAAAAGAGTATGTTTCTAAGAATACGTGGATATGTCTAAGGGAAGTCACGTATGCACGCGGGAAAGAATGTTACAAGTCGCGTATGGGTAAAAGCGCTCAAAAAGTGCAAAACCAGGGGTTACCACCATGGTATTGACCCATTGTATTGGGTAATGATCCGCCCAATTGACCCCGTCTAATGTAGTTTTGGGCTCATGGTTTTGGTTTGGCTCATGGTATTGAAAAAGGGGCTCATGGTATTGAAAAAGGGAAAACCTATATAAGGAGAAGAATTTCATTGTGCAGATCATGAGTGAGGGTGCAAGATGTTTGAGCTTGAATGAATACTTCTCTGTGAAGTATATCTGTATGGAAAGGGTTACAGTTGAATGATAGATCTGAATGTATGATGCACCAATGATGAAGAAGGGGATCTAGATCTGAAATGTTCTTGTATTTGCTAGATCCGTTTATGGAATGATTAGATCTGTGATGAGGCGAACATCTGTCTGAGGTAAAGGGTAAAATCTGAAGTGATGTATCTGTTGTGAAGAATTGCAATGACATAAAAGTCTGAAGAACCATACGCTAGTTCGCCGAAGAGGAAGCGCGTATATACGCGGCTTCGCTAAAGAGAAAGCGCGTATGCGCAATGAAATTGGATCTGTAATATGTACAGAAGTATACGCTGGTTTATGTGAACGGAAGCGCGTATATACGCGACATCGGTGAAAGGAAAGCGCGTATGCAAACTAGGGTTTGGCCGGGCTGTGTGGCATGAAATATCCGATGGCAACATTAAGCCTTCCCTATCCGATCCGTGTTGACAAGTATCTCATGGTGATGTATGTCCGTGCTTAAAAGTATGGAGGGTCCAATTAAACATGATGAAATATGTGGCTCGCAAGTGTTGTTCTATTGAAGTTGTTGGATCCGTGTTGTGAAAATTGATGAAACGTGGTCCAAGGTGGAGTCGAAGGTTGTAGCCTTCACTGGGTGGTAGCTCTTCCGTAACTGTTGGGTAAATCCAGACCGTGGGGTTGTAGCTCCCTTCCAGGTGAGGCTGGTAAACGAGAGCAGGGGGTCGTAGCTCTCTTCCAGGAGAGGCTGGTAAACGAGTCAGGGGGTTGGAGCTCCCTTCCAGGAGAGGCTGGTAAATGAGCGCAGGTGGGTGCCTGCATGATGGTAGAGTCTGCACCAGCACACATGTTGTAAGATGTTTTCTCTATAATAAAATGAAGGCTGAGCAACTGCAGCGGTGGTTTTCTCCCGACTTGGGTTTCCACCTAAAAATCCTGGTGTTCATGTGTGATGCTTATGTGTGATGGTTTACTCTGTTCTTACTGCACATGTTTACTGTTTATAGAACATCTAATGAATGAATGATGGAATGATATAATTGAAGAACTAATGGCATAATCATATCTCTGTGTATACGCGAGTTTTATGAAGGATATCCACGTGTATACGCTAGTTGGCTTCAGCAAAGTAGCGTATGGGTTTTAGAGCATGAAAAAGTAAAAGTTTTAGTTTGCCCTAAATACTGATTCACCCCCCCCCTCTCAAGATTATTCTCAATGTGGCCTAGTTTGGGGCAGATGGCACATTTTTGAACAAGATGATCTGCTGGAGTACCAATATTATTATCGAGCTTTTATTGGGGATATGGCGGAACCAGGGGCAGTCTAGATACAGACTGCACAATTTTGTTTTTTTATTTTATTTTTGCGGCTGGTTACTACATCTGTTTATTATTGTACATGCCTCTATATTTATCTTATTTTATTTTACTGCACTACTAGACATTGATGATGGTGGATTTTGACTCCACGGAGTATATCTGGTTCCTACTCGATCTTTGCATAGATGAATATGTTGATGATGCCACATGTAATTTTTCTTACTTTAATGAAAAATTACGACTTTTTTCCTTGGAAAAAGACTTAAGCTTTGGGCGGATTTTCGCCAAACTATTTCTGGGTCTTGGAGATCTCAGGTGTTGTAGCCCCCCCAAAAAGCTATCCAAAAATCAACACTCCCTCTTAGCGAGGAATGTGCTCTAAAAATACTTCATGTTATCACTCTAGTAATTTCTTAAGTTGTGGGATTTGAATTTTTAGTCCAAGAAAACTAGAGGTAACCACAAACCTACTTCAAATCCTAGGATCTAGCCTTCCTAGAATTCAGAGAGGGCTCTCTGTTGAAGATTTATCTTTGTTTTTTATTTATGTTCTTAGGCTAGTTATGATAGAACAATTGGTTTTGTTTATAAAGGTTTTCATGGGAAAAAATCACTTAGAGGTAAAATAGAGAGAGATATACTTTTCCATTGGGCAATGGAGTCTAAATCTAGCTAGCAGCACTAGAAGTCAAGGTAAAAAGGGGACAAATGTATTCAGGGCAAGATAGATAACCCTCAGAGATTTGGAAAAGTGTTTTTTGGTGAAATGGCATGATCAGGATAAAGTGCTATGAAGGATCCTTTTATCCAGACAATGGAAGAAGGAGATAGGGTTAAAATGGGAGTAGGAGCAATTAAGAATTCCTAACACTGGAAATCAGCAAAAAACATTTAAATGGTAACTAGTTAAAAAAAGGGAGTATAAGACTAGCTTGTAGTAATATTCCTAGTTACTCATTAAGATAGAAGAAATATATAATGAGTTGCATGAAACTCAAGAAAGAAAATAATGACAAGAAGAAAGTACTTCACTCATTAGCTTATCATAGGGATCCTGAATTATGATGCCAGTTTAGCTTTGTCCAGTTTGCTACTTCAAAATCAACACATAATAGCCTCCAATGCTCAGCAAAAAGTCTGTAGTAAAGTCTAGCAATTTTATTCCACCCTCAATACTTCAAATGTAGAAGTGTTTATACAAAATATAGTTACAAATATCCTAGGAGACATCTAGGAATATCTTTAGGAAATAGAAAATATCTTTACAAAATAAGAGGGACAGTTGCTTAACAAATCAGTAAGTTGTCCTCTTATCCAAAATAAATAGAACTACTTTATCTAACAAGGAGCTTTTGAGTGATTAGCTGTCCTGTTTTGTTAGCTACTAGAAAATATCTTCATTTGAGTTGCCTTAGCTGATACTCTTTCATATGATACTCTTTAACGCTGCCCTTTAACTCTGATACACTTTTTACTGATCTTTCCACTGATTTACTGTTGTAAAAAATATTTCTTTTTGCAGTAAAAAATCAACAGACTATCCTTTTGTTTCACTGTTTCTTCTTGACTATTTTCAAGGTAATTTCTTCACTGTTTTACCTCTGATTTTCACATTAAGTCTGTAAATTCTTGCCACTGTTCTTCACTGGGAATTTTGACATTTTTAAGCTTTAGAAAATTCTCAGCTGCCTTCGTGTATTTATCAAAATTATGTTTGAACACAAAAATATGTTTGTTCTCATGTTGTAGAAAGAACAAATCTTCAAAGTGTTGAAGGAGGACTTTACCTGTGGAGGTGCTTTATGGCAATGGTTTGCTGACTTTCTCCTTGGAAAATTCCATGATTTTCTTATCATAATATTTCTGGGGCATTAGTTTTTCATTGAAGACATGAATATCTGGAAAGCCCTTATGTCTTAAGGTTGTATATTTCACTATAAAATTTGTTATGGAAATATTCATTGATTCAGACTTCTCTTCCAGGTAGTTCATCAAATTTTTCATTGTTACTAATTTTTTAATCTATAAAATGGTCTCGCTTCTATCCATTACCTGTCATTCTTCCAATTCTGCTCTATTTTTGCTACTCAGGAATGTGATGAGTTTTAAAGCCTGAGCTAACTTATCAATTAACTCATCCTTGGTCTTCTGAATCTCTACCTGAGCTACTAACAATAAGTCTCTCTTCTCACATATAATTTGAATTGAAGGCCATTGAGTGTGAATGGCCTCAATTATGTTTGTCCTTAGATGATTCTTGACAAATGAAATTTGTTTAGTGAATGTTAGCTCTTTTTGTAAGCCCTTGATCTATTCCCTAAGTCTAGTTTACTTTTTCTCATGGGTTTTAGCATTTATTTGAGCTAACTTATTTGTGCCTTCAAGATTTCAATCATCTTCTTTAGATTGTTGATTTCATTATTTTTCGAAGACAATTCCTCCATAGCCTTCAAAATTTGACCTGCTCCATCTGTTTGTTGAACCTGTGTTGTAGAAGAATCTGTGTTTGAAGTAGTAGTTGAACTCACTGGCACTATAGTTTCCAGTGGTTCCTTTGGTGCTAGCTTTTCTCCTAATGTGGATGCCACTGCTGTGGTAATCACTGGTATCACTGAAGGAATGATAGGAGTGTCAGTATCTTTCATAGTTCCCTTCTTTTGGACAAGCTAGTCCATTTGGGATTCCATTTCTTTGATTTGAGAAGTTAGTTTGAGGATGAGTTTCATCATCTCCTCTTTTTCACTTTGCTCTTGAAGAATTTATTTAGTTTGTGGATGCTCACTTTGAGGAAGCTTAAGCTATTTCCTCAAAGCTGCAATATCATCATTCTTTTTCTTAATAAAAAATTCTACTGCCTGAGAATTTGAGGGATCATATCCCACCTGTAAAATCAAATCCTATAACGCTTTAATCCTTAGGTCCTTTGCATAAAAAGATCCTTTGTCTAGCTTCATTTGATCCTACATGTTAAGAATAGTATTCTGAAACTTGGTAGCACTCATTGCTTTTGTCACCACAGTTGAATACAACATTTCAGAGCTATGTCTGTGGAATTCAATTTGGTCCAGCTCATGAACATTTTCAGTGTCTACTTCAAACTCCAAATTTTTATAATTTACCATTGACTTTGGTGTTGAATTATTTGGTTGCAGAAATGACATAATCATTTTGTTTGTAGAATATCCAAAGGCTGTCAGTAGACTATTTTGATTCCCTGGCTTTTGCTTGAGGAATTGACAATATTCTCTGATTTAATTTCATAATTCTTCTACTTTATCTGCTTATACTTTTTCTTGATATATAAGTCTTTTTCCTCAACTTTCTGTGAGGAAGAGGCCTCCATATTTTGTTTCTCAATCATTTGAGTACTATATTTTCCTGATGTTTTCTGTTTTTCAATCGGTGCAAGAGTTTCATTGATTCTCACTATGACTTCATCATTATTTACCTCTGGCTCATTTGTATCCTCAACATCAATTAGCTTTTCTTTTCCAATTTAGTTGAATTTAAGCCTTTTATTATAAATCAACTTGAATTTTTTTTCTGTAGTTTTTTCTACTGTGTATGTTCCTTCTTATCTTATTCCTTTGGCTAAAGTCTCTGGTTGCTTTACAACTTCCATGGCCTGTGTTGTAACCACTTTTCCTGCTGTATCTGTATTAGTGACTGTATCTATCAACGTGTTTTCCACCCATTCTTCTTGATTGGAAAACTTCTCAATCTCAGGTTTGGGTTCATGTATGAAGGGTGTAAGTTTAAATTTTACCCTTAAATTGCTCAGTATCCCTTCAGCATCATAGTTCCAAGGAAAACTTTCCTGAAACTTGAACTCTACTAGTCTCTTTGAAATTTAATTTTTTGCCTCTCTGTTATTTATGATGAAAGGACCAACCTGATTCTTCAACTTGAATTGATTCTTTTTCCTTGCAGCTAAGAATTTTGATAGAGTCAGAATTTAGAATCTGTCTTAAATATTCCAATGCAATAATTCTCATGTTCATGTATTTTGGCAAATTATAAGGTAACAAGTTGGACCCAAAAATTCTTATCTCTCTGTGCTTTTCATAAAGAACCGAGTCTCCCATTTTAATATGTTCTGATAGTTGTAAGATCCTCTTCATTTCTTCATTGGCCCTGGCCTGCTCTACTTTGTACAAAATTCTCATGGTAGGATGCAGAAAGAGGTCTGAAAAATCTGTATAAGTGAATTCACTATTTTCTTTCCTTAGCAAGGAAGTCCAGAAGACAATAGAGAAAGGCTTACCCTCCAAATCCATATTTTTCAATGCAATTGGAAAATTATCAGCTTGGAAGAATAAAAACAAGTGAAACAAGTAGTCCTGATGATGAACCACACTGTTTGGTTCGAAACGCGTCGACAATGTTCGTTTTAATGTGATTATTACCAAAACAAATCTTCATAAGTAGGAAGAGTATTTGAAAACCCCTTGAGTGAGTAGTTTGGTAAGTTGATGATGAATATTATATACTATGAATGTGGCATAATAAAAAATGAGTGCTGGAGGTTGGCCTAGAGATAAGTTAGATAGAAATCCAAGTATGAATTCATCAGTGAATCCTTCTGTAAAGTATCCCAGTATAAAAGAGAGCATTGAAATAATATGCCTAGAATCTTCAGGAAATTTGGAAGTGGAATAAGGAGGGTTCAACTTGGGAATGTCAACATGGTAAGGAAAAAAGCCTTGAAATATCATAAATTTCTTTGGGAAATCCAGGCTTAAGTACAACTAGGTCAAAAAATCTATAGATAAGGGGACTGATTGAGGGTCTGACTGTAATTGAAGCATTTGATTTATGGACTCTGCTATAATAGTAAAAATGATTTCTCTGTCTGCATTAACAATGGCCCTTTGGTTTGGTTTATAATTCTTTTGACACAATCTAACAAGGTCTTGTCCAGTATGGGTTAAAGGAACTACATATTTGGGCAAATGAGTCTCCAAAATAAGCATTTCATATTTTTCCAAGTACTAATCATAGAACTAATTAAAAAGGTTGAATTCTACCACAGGGTCAAAAATTTTGTAGTCCATATCGGTCAATGGAAGGGTTTCTTGAGCAGCTACAGGTGGGTGGAGAGGACTTATTGATACAATGGATTTAACAGTCAAGGCTGGAGTAGATTTGACATCTTTAGGTGTTACAAATTGAGGAGGTTTGGATCCTGTAGGCTTGGATGTGATCTACTTTTTAGTCATTTTGGACTAACTAGTGCAAGCTTAATTTTTTTGCAGGAGTGAATTTTCTCTGTCAGAGGATATAAACTAGAATAAGACAGAAAACAAGGGTTTCTTGAATAGATTGGCTGCAAAAAAGGGCTTTTTAGGATATCTGAAGGCTTTAAACCCTTTTCTGTATGTGATATTGATCTTTAGACGTCATAAATTAAGGGAATTTGGCTAAAAAAGTGCTTCCTTTGGACTAAGAATTTTCTGGAAAAAATTGGCCTAGGTTTTCCCTCTTTTTCGGTGTTTTTGGGCCATTTCTTTGGTAAAACCCTTAATTGGAAACCTAGTTCAATGATTCTTGGTTTAAAATTTGAAATTGAAGGTCTTGATTTTCTATAAATAATTTTAAATGTAGGTATTTGGTTGCTTGAAGGGTTCTTAGGAAATCACAATTGAATTTGAAGTCTGGCCCAGATTGCTGGTGTAGTCGAATGGCTTTAATGATCTTCAATGGGGAATCAGTGGTCAATTTCGACGTTCTCCAGGTATAAGTTCATAATTTTGATCAAAGTGGTTTTTTCATAGTCAAATAGAAATCTTTTACACTTCGGAACATGAAAATAATCATAAGAAATGGTATAACAAAAGGTTTTAAACTTTGATTTTTATTTATCGTAGATGCATTAAATATAGGTCTTATCATCTGGTGGGAGTGTTTTGGATTTTCAAATGAAAAATCGACAACAGTTTTCATGTTGGGTTCAGGTGGTAAGCTGCTTTAACACAAACGAACGCAATCCAACAGAATACTGACACGTCGCGGGAGGAAGAATGGGTAAAACCACCAATTTCGCACTCGATTGGTGTTGGAAAGGGCGTTTGATTTTTCTGTGCGATATTGATTTCACACCGTTATATCTTGCGATATTTGAAAGCTGCGAGCAATCAAAGGTGGCACTGAGGTTAAGGTTACACAGGGTTTGTCAAAGGTTTTATATATGTAAAATTGGATTTCATATATGGTAAAAAAGGGTTAAATGACGATGTTTTTATATATAAGAGAAGGTGCATGAGGCAGGATTAGGCTGGTAAATAGGGATAAATATGAAAAGGATAAGGTTTTAAGTTCTGGGATGTTTAGCCTTAGCCTTAGGTTTAAAAAAGGTGAATTTTTTTGCTTAGAAGCGGGTATGTGCGGGAGTTTCAAAGCTTTCTTCAACCTTATAAAGTGGTAAAATATTTTTCATACTTAGGCAAAAAATGCTATGAGCGGGTTACATATATTTTTTTTTTTACAAAATACATAGGATATGTGTGGAAAGCCACATTTTTTTGAATATTTATTTTATTATATAGTTTTTAGACTTGTTTGAAGTGTCTAATAAGTATAGGGGGTAGGGTATTTAATTAAATTTAGTTTTAGACCAAAGGGGGTATTATTTGGGTTTTTAATTTAGCATGTGCATATTAACTTTGGTCTAAAAACTTTATAATAGTGGGTTTTAGGAGGTATTTTAGATAAAGGGAATTATATAGATAGGATAAGGTTTTATTTTTAGGGAATTAATAAAGTAAGTTAGAAGTTAATATGACAAAGGGAGATGGAATACAGAAAAATACACTAAATGACCAAGTAGATTGAATAAATAAAAGCATAGTTTGTTATTTCATCATTTCACCAATTTACTTAGGATATAGTGTTTTTGAGGTTTTTTGTATTTTTATGAATGAAGTTATTTAAATGGAATTTTATGTTTCATTAAGTAAGAAGGATTCTTTACTTATGAAGATGACTTAAACATATGAATGAGGGATAAATAATGGTAAAGGGTATTTTATCATAAGAATTCAAAATTTTCCACTATCCAGTCATCAAGCCTTGGGTTTGGTCCCAACAGAAGTCAGAGAAATGCTCTGAGCCTCTTTGACAAGAAGTATATAACACTGAATACCTACAAGGGGAGAGAAATTAGTGATTTTTTCCTGGTGATGAATATTACAAGATTTTTCCCACTTCTTTCTACCTACCCAACATTACTCTAACGTTTTTTATTCCTTTTAGCAAGTGCATTTAAGCTTGATACCTTGTAACATTTCATTCTTTTGAAGCATACAACTATATAATTCTACCTTATTTCATCTGAGGGCTCAGATTAAAATGATGAGCTCCCCATTATTCTATACCTATATACTGATTTGTCAGGATTAAACTGTTTGACAAAACTTTATTCACTATCTAAAACATGGAAACTGAAAACATGACAAGTCAATATTAGACAATTTCACTCATCATGGATTATGACATTTATTGACACTCTACCATAATCATTTGAAAAAAGTAAAAAGTAGTGGCATTTGGACTTGCACACTTTCATGTTGTATTTTCATCTTTTTTCTTTTGAGGTCTATATTTTTTCAAGTCCTTTGATCTTTCTTTTAGGAATTTTTACCCTCTTTTTGATTTTGATTTTTTTTATTTTTTCAAAATATGGGAGAACAACTTGCAGAAAGCAAGGTATGTACATATTTTACAAGACTATCAAAAGTAAATTCAAAATTATGAATCCTATATTTATAGGACCCTAACAGCAGCTTCACATGGTGATGACATTTCCTGGTGAAATGTCAAGAATTCTAAGACTAGTAGACTTCAATTTTGACTATGATGATCCAGTAATTTTCTTTTGTTTTCTGCAAAAAGCTCATATTTATGACATTTTACTCTTCAAAGCTTAGGGCCTTCTCTCTGGGCTTCAACTTCAGAAATAAAATATCCAATCCAATCTAAAAATTCAATGTATATTTACAATGATGTAAGAAGTAACTGGGACTAACTATTGGTTAACTCAAAAGAATAGTAGTGTTTTAGCATTATACCATTAACTGGTCCTTCTTGAATATCTGTTCCATACAAATCTTTGATGAAGAAAGAATTGTTACCGTTATATCCATAAATTAGATAATGTCCTTTCCATATAAATTCAAGCTTCCCATGCTTACCTTTGTCCTCTCTCCTCGAATCCCACCTTAATACTTGATCTCTAATGTAAAATTCATCTTCTTTACTTCTTTTATCAAAAATTTTCTTGATTTTATCATGAATGACTTGGGATTTCTCATATATTTCTCCCCTTGTTTATTGTAGATGAATAGTTTGATTTATCCTCCTTTGTATATCATTGATTTCCACTTGTGATTCTTGAATGATATTCATTACTAGGACACCTAAGGATGATGGGAAAACTGCATCCATCCCATAAACAATTTGATAAGGAGAACTGCCAATTGAATTTTTGGTGGTAAGTATATCTTCCCATAAGGAATATACTAGCTTTTTATTCTATGTGTTTTTGTTATCTTCAAGTAGTTTTTTATTATATTTACAAGGATTTTATTTGAAGATTCATCTAGGTCATTACCATGAGGTTAATAAGCAGTAGAGTGGCATAGGGAAATATGATACTTCTGACAAAAGACAATAATTTTCTTACATTTAAATGTTGTTGCATTATCAGTAATTATTTTTTGAGGGCATCCAAATCTAGATAAAAGGTTTGTTTCTATGAAATAGATAATGACTGCATCAGTGACTTGTCTGGTAGGAATGGCTTCAATCCATTTAGTAAAGTAATTTGTGGCAGTCAAAATCCAATTATGTTGGCCAGAGGATGGGGGGTGAATTTATCCAATAAAGTCTAAACCCCATTATTGAAATGGCATCTCAGTTGAAATTGGTTTTAAGGGTAAAGGTAACAATTTCTTTTTTCCTTCAAAAATTTGACATTTGTGACATGAAGTAACAAATTTCATAACATCAAAAAATAAGGTAGGCTATTAAAAACCATCTCTAAGGATCTTATCTGCAGTACTTTTCCAATATAAATTCCCTCCATAGTCACTTGCATGAAATTCTTCAAGAATTTTATCAGCTGCTACTTCCAGTAAACAATTTAGTAATATCCCACTATGTTCTTTCCAAAAAAACACATTATCTAAAATACAAAATCTCATTGCTTTAAGTTTAAGAAATCTATATTTTTTCCTTGATAATCCAGGATGAGCTTGTATGTTTGTAAGTACAAAGATAATATCTGAGTACCAAGGTGAATCTAGAAAGGCTTCACTGATCATTGGAGTCACCATCTCTTCTTGGTCATCAATCTGAGCAATAAAATTTATGTATAATGCATTGCAGTTGGATTGAGCCATCAATCTAGATAATCCTTGTCCTTTAATGAGTTTTGTTGGTTTGATTTCTATGTCATATTCTAGGATAGTGGCAATCCACTTACCTTTTCTTCCATCAGGGCCATCCTGAGTAAGAATGTCTTTAACTACTGAATTAGGGATATGTGGGAATAGAGAATGTAAACTTTGAAATCTTTTATAGCTTTAACCAAGGCTAAGGCTTGTTTCTCCATTATGTTATATTTCAGAGGTGCATCTCTAAGAGTCTTACTGAAAAAAGCTATAGGCTATTCAAAACCTCATATGCAATTATGTGGGAATAGAGAATGTAAACTCTGAAATCTTTTATAGCTTTAACCAAGGCTAAGGCTTGTTTCTCCATTATGTTATATTTCAGAGGTGCATCTCTAAGAGTCTTACTGAAAAAAGCTATAGGCTATTCAAAATCTTGATCATTCTTCTGCAGTAAAACTGTAGCAATGGTATGTTCTGATACAAAAGAAAAAATTATAAAGTCTTTCTTGAAATCTAGACTGATTAAGACTGGTGTTTTAGTTAAAGCCTATTTTATGGAATCAAATGATTGTTTGGCTTCAGTTGTCCATTTTAAAGTTGAGTCTTTTTTCAGCATATTGTTCAGGTCTCTAATGATTTTAGCTAAGTTTGAAATAAATCTTCTCAAAAAGTTAATTTTACCTAAGAAAGCTTGCAATTCTTTGATATTTCTAGGTGGATGAATGTTCAAAATTGCTTCTATCCTAGCAGGATCAATCCTAATTCCTTCTTTTGAAATTATATGTCCTATTAACTTACCTTCCTCTAGTCCAAAGAGAGTTTTCTTGGGATTTAAAGAGATGCCAAATTTCCTACATTTAATAAAAATCTGTCTCAAATGATCCAAGTGTTCATTATTTGTTTTGGAAAATACCATAATATCATCTAGATAAATTACCAAGAATTCATGAATCTCCTTAGAAAAAGCTATGTCCATAGCTCTCTGAAAGGTTGCTCCTGCATTCATCAGACGAAAGGGAATTTTCACATACATGAAAATATCCCAAGGAGTGGTGAAAGTTGTTTTAGCCTGATCTTCCTTTTGGACTAGGATCTAGTTGTATCCTAAAAAACCGTCTAACAATGAAATTCTAGAGGAACCAACTACCCTTTGTAATATATAATCCATCTTTGGTAAAAGGTAATTATCCTTTAAAGACACTTTGTTAAGATTTCTAAAGTCGACACCTAACCTAATTTCACCTGTTTTCCTTCTTGTCGGTACTAGGTTTGAAAAACCCAATCAGAATATATGATTGGTGCAATAATTTGAGCATTATACATGCGTTTTACTTCCTTTTCTATCAAAGGTAATAGAACAGGTTTAATTCTCCTCGGTTTTTGTTTGAATGGCTTTTGATTATCTTTTATGGGAATTTTGTGTTGGATTATGTTTGTGTCATAAGCTTTAAGATCTTCATAACTCTGAGCAAACACATCCTGATATTCCTTTAAAAGATCAATGTATTGTTCCTTTTCTTGTTGAGGTAAAGATTTAGACAGTTTAATAATTATTTGTTTTAATTCTGTCCCAATGTTGCATTCCTCAATGTCAGACCTAACTGATTCCATTTTTTTCTTTTTAGGCACATCATTAGAATCAAAAAGGTCTTCCAAAGGGGTTAAACCTTTAGGCAAAAAGTTATCTTTCAAATCTAACATGTCAATTTCTTCTTCAATGATTTGCTCAACATCTATATTCTCTAAGTTATCTATATCAAATTGAGTAAATACAATTGGTTTGTTAAATTTATGTACATCTACGTTATCTATTTCACAATCAAAATCTGAATGTATATTATAGTTTGTGTCTATTTTACAATTTTGAAATTCTTCCTCATTATTCAAAAAATGGTAAATCTGTTCATTCTGAGAGCAAATATGCCAGTACTTGAGGTTGTCTGGGTTAATTGGTCTATGTTTAACCTCAACAGTATGCCTATGAGTTGGCTGGAATGGTAAGTTACAAGTACTAGCAAAAGTTACTAGAAAGTGTGCTTGAATGTTTTGTTTTCTGGGTATAGAAGCAAACTTTCATTCCAATAAATCATCAGTGAAATCAATTGTTGTATCTCTGTATCTGGCTAGTCTAGGATTATACACAGAATAATCTCCATTTATTTGCTTTATGATTAATTATGAATCTCCCATGATTAGTATTATTTTTCCTCCTAAGTTTCTAATGATCTGGAGACTTAGAATAAGTGCCTCATACTCTGCCATGTTGTTTGTACATTTGAAGTTGAGTTTAAAGGTATGTCCTTTTGAATGATTAGTTTCCATATTTGTAATCCATACTCCTGCTCCTGCTCATGATTTTTTTACAGAGCCATCAAAGTCTAAGTGCCAACGGGACTCATGAAATATGTTGTCATTGTTTGGTTCTGGCTTTTTGTCAAACAGTTCAGTTTGGATTTCATTGTTATCAGAGTTACACAAAATAAAAGAGTCAAGATCAGTTGGTGTAGAATAAATGGGGTAATTTATGGATCTCTCAGCACTACTGACCATGAATTTTATTAAAGTTTCCGTATATAACTTTTTGGGTTGACCAAACACTGATATTGTAGCATAGCTCATGTCCAATTGTAGAGATCCCTGCAACTTTGCTCCCCATGAGCGAAAAAGAAGCATACCATACTTTGGTGGGATGTCATCTACTACGACGTCCATCACCATACTCTTACCAGGGTACTGAACTAAATTCACACATAAGTCTTTAATTAATCCTAAGCACTTAACTTTGCTAGAGTCAAATGAAAACAAATCTTTATAAGGCCTGGTTATTTCTAGATTAAGAGTTTCCATGATGGCTTTGGGCATTAAATTATTGGAAGCTCCTGAATCTAACATAGCATTGTGTAAAATCTGATCATGGATGGAGAGACTGATATAGAAAGGAGGGACTGATCCATCTGAATGCTTTCCATTCACATCAGGGCCAAAAATCAACTTGGGTTGATCATCATTCAAATTAATAGAATCTTCACCATCATTCATATTCAAAGTTTCAATTATAGTTAACTTGTATAAGTCATTTTTAACCAATTCTGTTAAAGGAATAGGTATTTTTAACTTAGCAATTTCAGTCTGAATATTGAATGAAGATTGAGATTTACTAATTTGAACTAATTCATTTTTAGAAACTGTAATCTAGGTTGGTTTTTCTTTATTTTTAACAGTTGTATTCTTATCTTCAATTTGTTTTGGTAATCTCTTTCTGAGTTTCTTGAGTTTTGCTGCTTTTAATTTTATTTTCAGGAACTGCTTGTGTGGCAACAGAAATTTTATCAGACTTAGGATTATCATCAGGTGTTCTAGAATTATCTGTTCTAGGATTTGTTGATTTAGAATCAGCAGAAATCTTTTTAGAATCAGAATTTGTTGTTTTTACTGAATTGGGAGTTTTAGGAATATTAGCTTTCTGTGCATATTTGGAAGATTGAACTACTTCATCAGTAATATCAACAATTTTGGGACTTGTTGATTTTTTAGGACTGGAAGGATTGGAATTTTGTTTATTTTCCTTTGGGAGAATTTGCAAAACTTTTGTTTTTGGGGCTTCTACATTTTTATTATTTTGATTTTGGGAATTTTTTTTAGTAGAAGATTCATTATTTTTCTTGTTTCTAAGGTTATACTGACTATGAATTTCGTTAATAGCAAAGTCATAACCTTGTTTGTAGTCAAAGGATTCACTGGAGTTTAATTTGAGTTGTTGAAGCTCAAATAGTTCCAGATCTTCCTGAGTGAGGAAAATGGTGTTGTTTTCATCTACTCCCATTAGATGGTTGATGTCATCCTCATCTTCATCATTATTTTGAGAACTTTCAGCATAGTTCTCTTGAAATAGGGGCCTAATGTTTTGGTCTAGAGCAGCTTCTTTAGCTTTTCCAGGGTATTTATTTTTTCTAAAATTGGGATTTCTGATCTGAGGTTGATTATCCCATTGAGGTTTTCTATCTAAATTATCTAATCTTTCTACCACCCTTTCTAAATTTTTAGTAACGAAATCTAATTTAATAACTAAGTTTGAACTTTCTTCTTTAATTGTAACTATTCTTTCGTTTTTAAGTCTGGCCTTCCTAGCTAAAATGTTGATTTCTACACTAACAGCATCTACTTGCATTTGTTCTAATGTTTGGGAATCTCTTTCTCTTAATTGATATGCCATATTTGTATCAAATCCATCAGGGAATTTGAGCAGTACAGAGTAAGGTGTAGGTTTAAGAGCTGCAATAATAGAATTATAGACACTGTTATACCTAGTGCAATAGTCTTGGACAGACTCAGTAGGAGATCTTTTCAAAGCATCAAACTCAGATAAAATTTGAAGGGGTTCTTTTTTCTTTCCCATTTATTTAAAAATATTCTATAAAATGCAGGTAAATCAGATACACTACCAGCAGCTAAATTTTTGAACCATTTTTTAACTTCTCCTGTCAAACTTTGGGCAAATAACCTCATCTGAACATCTGACTCACCAATCTCATAAATTTCACAGTAATCTGTCATTTTAGTTACATGTTTTTAAGCATTATATTGTGAAAGGCCATCAAATAGTGGTACATTTTTTTGGTAATCTTGAGGCATAGCATGGAGGTTTTGGGGTAAAACAAGGGGAGCATACCTGGCAGCCATGGCTTGAAGCTTTGCTGAGCTGGGAGGTATAACAGTAATGATAGGGGCAGTGCTGGATATGGTAGCTGATAAATTAACAAATGCAGTTGAAGAGTTGGGAAATGAAGATGGTATGTAAATGGAATTGCTAAGAAATAAATATGTGGTGCTTATAAAATATGAATGCAAAGTAGTGGATGCAGTGGATTGAGTGGATGAAGGAAATAAAATCCTAGGCTGCAAAGGCAACTTAGGAATGAAATGGTCCGTAGATGAACTTGCAGAAGTATCTATAAATGAAGTGACAGCATATAAAGATGAATCTGCTGTTGGTATTATTGTTGTGTGCAATTGAGAAACTGGAGGTTTTATGTAAGACAACAAATGAGCTAATTTAATAGCTTCATTAATATCTTTAATCAATGAAACATTAATCTTTTCAACTGTATTTTGATATTCAGATTTACTTGACTTTGTTCCTACTGAAATATTTTTCTATTTTGCATTCAAAAATGAAAGGAAAACAGGATCTATAACAGTATTTTTCAAATCAATTTCAGATTTAGTTTTAAACAATGAATATTCAAACTTTAGATCAAAATCAATATCATTTGAACTCACTAACTCTTTGCGTAAATAATTGGCTTTTCTTAATGGTACTTCAGTTTCTAAATTGACAATTTTTTTTTTCTTTTTTCCAATCTGTTCTGGGTTATCTACTATAACTGCAGGCTTAGGATCCGGGTTAGACCTGGTATAGTAGGTTTTCCTAGAAGCTAGAATGATTGTTTTGAATACCCACAACCTATAAAAATAATCTTAAAGTAAAAAGATAATTGAAAGATCTTCCTTTAAGACTAAATTTAAGACTGGAGATTGGTTAGGTCCCCATTATGGTCGCCAGTATGTTATCACTCTAGTAATTTCTTAAGTTGTGGGATTTGAGTTTTTTAGTATAAGAAAACTAGAGGTAACCACAAACCTACTTCAAATCCTAGGATCTAGCCTTCCTAGAATTCAGAGAGGACTCTCTCTTTAAGATTTATCTTTGTTTATGATTTATGTTTTTAGGCTAGTTATGATAGAACAATTGGTTTTGTTTTTAAAGGTTTTGGTGGGAAAAAATCACTTAAAGGTAAACTAGAGAGAAATATACTTGTCCATTGGGCTATGGAGTCTAAATCTAGCTAGCAGCACTAGAAGTCAAGGCCAAAAAAATACAAATGTATTCAGAGCAAGATAGATAACCCTCAGAGATTTGAAAAAGTGTTTTTTGGTAAAACGGTATGATCAGGATAAAAGTCTAGGAAGGATCCTTTGATCCAAAAAATGGAAGAAGGAGGCAGGGGTCAAACGGGAGTAGGAGCAATTAAGAGTTCCTAACACTGAAAATCAGCAGAGAACATTAAAATGGTAACTAGTTAAAAACAGGGAGTAAAGGACTAGCCTACAGTAATATTCCTAGTTACTCATTAAGATTGAACAAACATAATAATGAAATGCATGAAACTCAGGAAAGAAAACAATGACAAAAAGAAAGTACTTCACTTATGAGCTTATCACAGAGATCCTGAATTATGATGCCAGTTTAGCTTTGTCCAGTCTGCTACTTCGAAATCAACACATAATAGCCTCCAATGTTTCAGCAAAAAATCTATAGTAAAGTCTAGAAATTTTATTCCACACTTAATACTTCAAATGTAGAAGTATTTTTACAAAATGTAGTTACAAATATCCTAGGAGAAATCTAGGAATATCTTTAGGAAATATAAAATATCTTTACAAAATAAAAGGGACAGTTGCTTAACAAATTAGCAAGTTGTCCGTTATCCAAAATAAATAGAACTTTTTTATCTAATAAAGGAGCCTTTCAGTGATTAGTTGTCCCGCTTTGCTAGCTGCTAGAAAATATCTTCATTTGAGTTGCCTTGGCTGATACTCTTTCATCTGATACTCTTTAACGCTGCCTTTTAACTCTGATACACTT
This sequence comes from Pinus albicaulis, assembly GCA_034641835.2. Taxonomy (NCBI): domain Eukaryota; kingdom Viridiplantae; phylum Streptophyta; class Pinopsida; order Pinales; family Pinaceae; genus Pinus; species Pinus albicaulis. Next base: position 126,627,556 of record CM076575.1, read on the forward strand.
TTGACTGATATTTCCACTGTTTTACTGTTGTAAAATAATATTTCTTTTTGCAGTAAAAAATCAGTAGACTGTTCTTTTTCTTCATTGTTTCTTCTTGATTGTTTTCAAGGTAATTTATTCACTGTTTTACCTCTACTTTTCACATTAAATTTGTAAATGCTTTCCACTGTTCTTCACTGGGAATTTTGACATTCTTCAGTTTTCTAAAGTTCTCATCTTCCTTCGTGTATTTAGCAAAATTGTGTTTAAACACAAAAAGATGTTTGATCTCATGTTGAAGAAAAGAATAAATCTTCAAAGTATTGAAGAAGGACTTTACCTGTAGGAGTGCCTTGTGGTAATGGTTTACTGACTTGCTCCTTGGAAAATTCTCTGATTTTGTTATCATAATGTTTTTGGGGCATTAGTTTTTCATTAAAGACGTGAATATCTGGCAAGCCCTTCTTTCTCAAATTTGTATATTTCACCATAAACTTTGTTATGGAAATGTTCATAGATTCACATTTTTCTTCTAGGTAGTTCATCAAATTTTTCTTTGTTACTACCTTTTTAATTTGTAAAATGGTCTTTGTTCTATCCAGTATCTGTAACTATTCCAACTCTGCTCTGTTCTTGCTGTTCAGGAAAGTAATGAGTTTTAAAGCCTGAGCTGGGTTATCAAATAACTCATCCTTAGTCTTCTGAATCTATGTCTGTGCTGCTAACAATAAGTCTCTTTGCTCATATATAATCTGAATTGAAGGCCATTGAGTGTGAATGACCTCAATTATGTTTGTCCATAGATGATTCTTGACAAATGAAATTTTTTCAGTGAATGTTAGCTCTTTCTGCAAGCCCTTGATTTGCTCTCCAAGTCTAATTGCCTTCTGCTCATGGGTTTTAGCATTTATTTGAGCTAACTTATTTGTGGATTCAAGGTTTTCAATTACCTTCTTTAGGCTATTGATCTCATTAGTTTTCAAGGACATTTCCTCCATAGCCTTAATAATTTGACCTGCTCCATCTCTTTATTGGACCTGTGTTGTAGAAGATTCTGTGTTTGAAGTAATTGTTGAACTCACTGGCACTGCAGTTGCCAGTGGTTCCTTTGGTGCTAGCTTTTCTCCTAATGTGGATGTCACTGCTGTGGTAATCACTGGTATTACTGAAGGAATAATAGGAGTCTCAGTCTCTTTCATAGTTTCTTTCTCTTGGACAAGTTGGTCCATTTGAGATTCCATTTCTTTGATTTGAGCAGTTAGTTTGAGGATGAGCTTCATCATCTCTTCTTTTTCACTTTGCTCTTGAAGGATTTCTTTAGTCTGCGGATGCTCACTTTAAGGAAGCTCAAGTTGTTTCCTCAAAGCTGCAATATCATCATTCTTTTTCTTAATCATCAATTCAGCTACCTGCACATTTGAGGGATCATATCCCACCTGTAAAATCAAATCCTCTAAGGCTTTAATCCTTAGGTCTTGAGCATACAAAGAGCCTTTGTCTAGCTTCATTTGATCCTGCATGTTAATAATAGTATTCTGCAACTTGGTAGCACTCATTGCCTTTGTCACCACAGTTGAATACAACATTTCAGAGCTATGTCTGTGGAATTCAATTTGGTCTAGCTCATGAACATTTTCAGTATCTACTTCAAACTCCACATTTTTATAATCTGCCACTGTTTTTTGTGTTGAAGTATTTGATTGCAGAAATGACATAATCATTTTGTTTGTAGAATATTCAAAGGCTGTCAGTAGGCTATTCCAATTCCCTGGTTTTTGCTTGAGGAATTGAGAATATCTTTCTGATTTAATTTCCTCATTCTTCTGCTTTATCTGCCTATATTTTTCTTTTATATCTAAGTCTTTTTCCTCAGCTTTCTGTGAGGAAGAGGCCTCCATATTTTGTTTCTCAATCATTTGAGTATCATTTTTTCCTGTTGTTTGATCTTTTTCAATCTCTACAAGAGTTTCATTGATTATCACTATAGCTTCATCATTATTTACCTCAGGTTCATTTGTATCCTCAACATCAATTACCTTTTCTTTTCCTATGGAACTGAATTTAAGCCTTTTATTGTAAATCAGCGTAAATTTTGTTTCTGTAGTTGTTTCAGCAGTGTATGTCCCTTCTTCTCTGCTTCTTTTAGCTGAAGTCTCTAATGGCCTTACAACTTCCAAGGCCTGTGTTGTAACCATTTTCCCTGCTGTCTCTGCATTAATGACTGTATCTATCAGTGTGTTTTCCACCCATTCTTCTTGATTAGCAAATTTCTCAATTTCTGGCTTGGGCTCATGAATGAAGGGTGTAAGTTTACATTTTACCCTTAAGTTGCTCAAGATCCCTTTAGGATCATAGTTCCATGGAAAACTTTTTTGAAATTTGAACTCTACTAGTCTCTTTGAGATCTCTTTTTCTGCTTCTCTGTTATTTATGATGAAAGGACCAATCTGATTCTTCAACTTGAATTGAGTCTTTTTCCTTGCAGCTAAGAATTTGATAGAGTCAGAATTTAAAATCTGTCTTAAATATTCCAATGCAAAAACTCTCATGTTCATGTATTTTGACAACTTATAAGGTAATAAGTTGGATCCAAAAATTCTTATCTCTGCATGCTTTTCATAAAGAAACCAGTCTCCCATTTTATTCTGTTCTGATAATTGCAAGATCCTTTTCATTTCTTCATTGACTCTGGGATGCTTTTCTTTGTACAAAATGCTCATTGCTGGATGGAGGAAAAGGTCTGAAAAATCTGTATAAGTGAATTCACTATTCTCTTTCCTTAGCAAGGAAGTCCAGAAAACAATAGATAAAGGCTTACCCTCCAATTCCATCTTTTGCAATGCAATTGGAAAATTATCAGCTTGGAAGAATAAAAACAAGTGAACCAAGTAGGAAGAGTATCTGAAAACCCCTTCAGTGGGTAGTTTGGTAAGCCGATGATGAATATTGTCTGCTATGAAATTGGCATAATAAAAAATGAGTGTTGGAGGTTGGCCTAGAGATAAGGTGGATAGAAAATCAAGAATGGATTCATCAGTGAATCCATCTGTAAAGTATCCCAGTATAAAAGATAGCATGGAAATAATATGCCTTGACCCTTCAAGAAATTTGGCAGTGAAATAAGGAGGGTTCAACTTAGGAATATCAACATGGGAAGGCAAAAAGTCCTGAAATATCATAAACTTCTTTGTGAAATCCAGGCTTAAGTACAACTGGGTTAAAAATTCAATAGAAAGGGGAACTAATTGAGGATCAGACTGTAATTGCAGCATTTGATTTATGGACTCTGCTGCAATAGTAAAAAGGATTTCTTCGTCTGCATTAACAATAGCCCTTTGGTCTAGTTCATAATGCTTTTGACATAGTCTAACAAGGTCTTGTCTAGGGTGGGTCAATGGAACTACATATTGGGGCAAATGAGTCTCCCAAATAGGCATTTCATATTTGTCCAAGTACTTATCATAGCACCAATTATGTATTTCTAAAAGGTTAAATTCTACCACATGGTCAACAATCTTGTAGTCTGTATCAGTCAATGGAAGGGTTTCTTCAGCAGCTACAGGCGGCTAGAGGGGATTTACTGATACAGTGGATTTTGCAGAGAGGGCTGGAGTAGATTTAACATCTTTAAGGGTTACAGGTTTAGGAGGTTTGGATCCTCCAGGCTTGGCTGTTTTAGAACCTCCAAGCTTTACTGTGATCTACTTTTTGGTCATTTTGGACTAACTACTGCAAGCTTAAATTGTTTGCAGAAGCGAATTTTCTTTATCAGAGGATATAAACTGAGATAATACAGAAAACGAGGGTTTTTTGAATAGTTTTGACTGTAAAAAGGGGTTCTTAATATATTTAAAGGCTTTAAACCCTTTTCTGTATGTGAAATTGATCTTCAAAGGTCACAAATTGAGGAAATTGGCTAAAAAAAATGCTTATTTTGGACTCGGAACTTTCTAGAAAAAATTGGCCAGGGTTTGGCCTCTTTTTTGGTGTTTTTGGGCAATTTCTTTGGTAAAACCCTTAATTCGAAACCTGGTTCAATGATTCTTGGTCTAAACTTTGAAATTGCAGGTTTTGATTGTTGATAAATACCTTTGGACGTAGGTATTTGGTTGCTTGAAGGGTTCTAAGGAAATCGCGGTTGAATTTGAAGTCTGGTCTGGATTGCTGGTGCAGCGAATGGCTTTAGTGGTCTTCAATGGGGAATCTATGGTCAATTTTGACTTTTTCCAGGTATAAGTCGATAATTTGGGTCAAAAGGGTTTTTTCACAGTGGAATAGAGCTCTTTTACAGTTCAGAACATGCAAATAATCATAAGAAATGGCATAACAAAAGCTTTTAAGCTTTGATTTTTAATGCATTGAATGCTAGTCTTATCAACTGGCTGGAGTGGTTTGGATTTTCAAATGCGAAACCACAGCATTTTTCACGTGCAATTATGGTGGTAAGCTGTTTTAACACAAACGAATGTGATCCAATAGAAAACTAACACGTCGCTGGGGGTAGAATGGGTAAAACCACCCATTTTGCGCTCGATTGGTGTTGGAACGGGCGTTTGATTTTTCTGCGCGATATTGATTTCACGCCGTTGGATCTGGAGTATTGGAGCGAAGGGTCACGATTTGATTGAAAACTGCGGGCAAAAATATGGTGGGACTGGGCTTTACATGGGCGCTGGCGATTAATCAAAGGTTTCATATATGTAAATTTGAGGTTATATATATGGTAAAAAAGGGTTAAATGACGGTGTTTTTATATATAAAAAAGTTTTATATATAAGCGAAGGTGCATGAGGCGGGGTCGCATAGTTTATATATCATGTGTTAATTATATAAAATGTGAAGTTTTATATAACAAAATATGAAAAGGGTAAGGTTTGGTAAGTGTATTACAAATGCGGGGGGAGGGTTAAACCTTTATAAAAGATTTAATTTGTTGTAATATCTTAGGATAAAAATTGATGAGCGATGTAATGCTTTTGCGTTTTCCAAACATATAAAATATGTGCGGAAAGCCATATTTTCATTTTTATTTTATTGTATAATTATTAGACTTATTTGAAAGGTCTAATAACTATAGGGGGCGGGGTATTTAAATAAAGTTAGTTTTAGACCAAATGCGGTATTAAAATAAAAGGATTTATATAAATAGGATAAGGTATTTTTAGGGAATTAATAACATAAGTTAGAAGTTAATATGAAAAGGGGAAAATGAATACACTAAATGACCAAGTAAATGGAATTAATAAAAGCATAGCTTAATATTTCATCTTTTCACCAATTTACTTAGGATAGAGTGTTTTTTGAGGGTTTTTGTATTTTTATGAATGAAGGAAATTAATTAAATGGGATTTTAAGCTTCATTAAGTAATGAAAGATTCTTTACTTATGAAGATGACTTAAATGTATTAATGAGGGATAAATAATGGTAAAGGGGATTTTATCATAAGAATTCAACATTTTCCATTATCCAGTCATTGAGCCTTGGGTCTGGTCCCAACAGACGTCAGAGAAATGCTTTGAGCCTCTTTGACTGGAAGTATAGAATATTGAATACCTACAAGGGAAGGGAAATTAGTGATTTTTTCCTGATGATGAATATTTGCATGCGTTTTCCCACTTCTTTCTACCTACCCAACATTTAGTCAAACATTTTTTTTTTCCTTTTAGCAGGTGCGTTTAAGCTTGCTACCTTGAAACATTTATTCTTTTGAAAGCATAAACTATCTAATTCTACCTTATTTCATCCGAGGGCTCAGATTAAACTGATGAGCTCCTCATTATTCTCTACCTATCTACTGATTTTTCATGATTAAACTATCTGACAAAACTTTATTCACTATCTAAAACATGGAAATTGAAAACATGACAAGTCAAGTTTAAACAGTTTAACTGGAGTGTAAAAACTCTGGTAACTTGATAAATATATATTATTAATGATGAAGATAAGAGATGATTACAATGAGGGATCGCCTAGGCTTTAAATATAGCCTCAAGGTGTCCCTTGGTGAAGAGGCATGATCTTTGATCATGCCCTTTCAGTGAATAAAACCTAACATAACTATATCTAACTAATAATTAATAAAATATTCATAACATTACCCCTCTCTTAAGATGCTTTGTCCTCAAAGCATATGTAACGATGGACAATGTTGACGAACGCCTGGGTTTCTTGAGCGGCGGGCTCTTGCTTCCCACATTTTAAAAATATCGTGGAGCATATTCTCGAGTTCAACCTTTTGTTGATCTGGATAGTGAAAATATCTGATATCGACAGGGTCGGATCCTGTCTTGACTTTTGGTGACTCGTCGTGGCTCTCTTTTGAAGATAACATTTCTAACTGATGACATTGTACTGTAGATGTTGGCGCTCCTATTTGAATCATCTTCGTCATCAGAGAGGAAGATACGACTTGATTTTCTGGGGCTTGGAATCCATACAACTTGTATTTCTGCCCTTTCCACTTAAAAATTATAAACTGCTTCTGATGGTTGGCAGAATAAGTACCTAGAGTTCGTAGCCATTGAATTCCTAAGACCACATCTACTCCTCGTAATGGAACGGTGTAGAATGGAGATTCTAAATGAAAGTCTTTAATCTACAATTTGACTTTATGGCATTTTCCTACTTGTTCAATCTTCTTGCCATCGGCCACCATTACCTTCATATTAGGCATGGGAAAAGTAAAGAGGTTGAGTCTTTTGGCCATGGCTGAATCTAGAAAATTGTGCGTGCTGACTGTGTCTATGAGAACCATTACATTGTTTTTCTTAATATGTCCTCTTAACCTTAGGGTTTGAGGTTGTAATATGCCTGTCATAGCTGATAATGACACTTGCGGAATAGTTTCGCCATCCACTACTGGAGAGAACTCTAAGTTGTCTTCTAATCCTTCTATACACGAATCAGTACTGTTAGCATCGTTAGTTGCTTCACAACTGTATAGATTCTTCGCTTTTTCATTAGCACATCTGTGCTTAGGGTCCCAGTGTTCACCGCAACGTTTGCACTTGCCCTCTCGCATTCTTTGTTTTTCCAAACTAGATTTTTCTTCTTCACGAAGATGGACAGGGACATATTTTGTGTCATCTACATTTTCAGATTGAGGAAACCGTCGTCTCGAATATACTTTTTCCGGTTTTGATAATCTTTCAAATTTCTTTTCAACAGCTTTTTCTTTTTGCCTTGCTACTTCTACGGACGTAATTTCATGTAGTTCTAGCTCTTCTTGTATGTGGACTTTAAGTCCTGAGATGTAAGACTGGATTAGACGAGATTCCGACAATCCGGGTACTCGTGTTGCCAAAGTCTCCCATTCTCGCGTGTACTCATCCACATCTCCTTTTTGGCGTAATTTGATAAAGGTTGAAAAAAACTTTTCTTCTTTTATGCCTTGAAACCTTTTGAAGAACGCATCCTTAAATTTCCTCCAACTGATAGCGAGCGACGTCTTTTTCCACCACATATACCAATTATATGCTTCTCCTTCCATTTTCATGGAAGCATGTTTAATTTTTTCATCATCACTAGTAATGTCATAAATCTCAAAATATTCTTCTGCTTTATTAAGCCATGCAACGCTATTTTTTTCATTACCATCAAATTTGGGTAGGTCGATCTTGGCTTTGCGCTGATATGCTAATGGTGGAACAAGAAGGGGATATTGATTAGCGAATGCGTTCCAGAGCTGCTTATTTTGAAAATCTACATTACTATCTTCTTGATGATGTGGGGAATCGGTTTTTTCCTGATGCTCTTCGGAGTTCCCTGAATCTGCGGAATTGTTTTGTTTATTTTGTTCCCTGTTAGGAGATATTGGGGATTGTGTCTGACTTAACTTATCTATCTTATCATTTAGCTTACTGAAGAGTTATGTCATATTGTTCATTGCTTCGCCATGCTCTGTCATCTTGTTCATTGCTTCGTTAAGCTTTTCTGTGGCCTCGTGATGATTTAGCCACATTTGTCTTTCTATTCGATTTGTTGTATCATGAACCTTTTTGATGTCGTTGGAATGCCCTGCAACTGTGCCTTCAAGGTCGACTAATCTTTTTCCGAATTCTTCAGAATTATTAGTGATCTGTTTCTCGAGATCAACCAATTTTTTCTGGAATTCAGCCATTGACATTGACGACGACATCGAACGCGTATGAGGTGGAGAGTATTTTTCTGCCAGTTTCTCCTCTTTTTTCTTTAAAATTAATTAATTAATATTTAATTAATTAATTTTTTTTTTGAATTAATTAATTAATAATAAATTTTTTTAAAACTATATAATTATTATATATATATAATTTTTAATTAAAAATTATATAATATATATAATTTAATTATATAATTATTATATATATATATATAATTATTTAAATGGAAATTATATAATATATAAATGAACTATATAATTATAATATATATATATAATTATCAATTAAATTATATAATATATATTTTATATATAATTAAAAAAAATCGTGTTTTTTTTTTAAATGTGTCGTTCCGTTTTAAAACGACACACTGTTTCACGAAATTTTTTTTTAAACGCAAATTCCACGCTCACCGCACCACGTTGACTGTAATAACATACGATTTCCACGATGGCCACGTTAACCTGCCCGATTTTTATAACCGGAAATCGATTCCTGACCCGCAATTGAATTAACGTTAATCTGTTTCACGATTTACCAAATGGTTGACTGCTGGTGGTGAATCCGTCCGCTTAACCTACAGGAAAAGACGGCGGTGCAGTGTGGCGTTTTGACCGCAGGAGACTACGGTCAGCGGAGAGGGAAGAGCCTGTTTGGTCGGGCGGGTTATTATATGAGGTTATTATATATCGATTTTTAATACCTGTTACCAACCATTATACACTATTTCGATTTCTCTGTTTTTTTTTTACACGAATTTAAAAACTGGCCGGTGGGTGTGTGACGTAGAGGAGAGGGAGGCCGTATGGCAGTGTATTACCGTGAGGGAGAAGGTCTGAGCGGAGAGGGGAGGATGAGGCCGAAGGCTGTGAGGCGGGGGTAATTGGGTTGTAAATTTTTTTTTATGTGTTTTATTTTTTTTGTACGTGGGGGAGTTGGGAAGTGTAAGGGAATTGACGTGAGAGGTGTATGGGTAATTGCAGAATCTAAAATTCCAATGTTTCTTTGTAATCCGAGCTGTCACTGTTCAGACACCCACAAAACTGTAGGTCCGAGCTACAGATCTCAAAGAAAAAATTCCTGAAATTTCCTTCGAGATTCTTTAACCTGTTGATCACACAGGTCCAGAAGAGCGATGGCTCCGATACCAATGGAGTGTAAAAACTCTGGTAACTTGATAAATATATATTATTAATGATGAAGATAAGAGATGATTACAATGAGGGATCGCCTAGGCTTTAAATATAGCCTCAAGGTGTCCCTTGGTGAAGAGGCATGATCTTTGATCATGCCCTTTCAGTTAATAAAACCTAACATAACTATATCTAACTAATAATTAATAAAATATTCATAACATTAACTCATCATGGATTATGGCATTTATTGACACTCTGCCATAATCATTTGCAAAGAGTAAAAATTAGTGGCATTTGGAATTGCACACTTTCATGTTTTATTTTCATCTTTTTTTTTGGGGGGTCTATATATTTTTTTTAAGTCCTTTGATCTTTCTTTTAGGACTTTTTTATCCTCTTTTTGATTTTTTATTTTTTATTTTTTCAAAATATGGAAAAACAACTTGCAGAAAGCAAGGTATGTACATATTTTACAAGACTATCAAAAGTCAATTCAAAATTATGAATCCTATATTTATAGGACCCTAACACTTCACACCTGAAGCATCACCCTGATTCACGACATCGGTCCTCTGCACTGTTGATGCTCAGATGCTGCCCCTCATCCACTGCATTGTTGTTATTGTTTGTACTATTGCCCATGTCATTGCCACTGACACTGCCTCATTTGTACTACAGCTCCCTATCAAATGTTGCATCACGCTGCCCATAGCACTGCCACTGCTAACTGTTGCACTGCAACTCAATTGCTAAGAAGTAAGCAACTGAAAAACACCCCAAAAATCCTGACATACAAGTCAATCCAGATGCATCTCGATGGTGAAGCTCCCTCAGTTTCTAACTGTGCGCTAACCCTCTGATGCTCTACACTGTTGCGGCTCTGCACTACGCTGTTAAAGTACATCAACCACTGCGTTGTTGTTGATGCCTCTGCTCTACTTTGTTTCAGACTTTAGTGTCCTAGCACTACCATTGTTGCTCCATCCTCGCACCAACTGACTTGAGTCATCCTGCTACTGTCATTAAGGGCTCCCGTAGCTCGTATGTGATCTAAAAGTTTGGGTACCACAAGGATCCTACCCCCACACAGTAGATAAAAAGAGATACAGATCTATGTCGCCCCACCCCTTCTCCCAAGGCACATGAGCACTCATGGCCACAGCGTCATCATCCCCATCATCGTCCTTAGTTGCAGCAGCCTTCGAATCAAAATCTTCTTTGCCCTTCTTTTTCGTAGGGCACTATATGGCAAAATGTCCTAGCTCACCACACTTGAAGCACCTAACTTTCGAGAGGTCCTTCTTCTTCCTTCTCTGTTGCCCATGTTGTCCCTTAGATGCGAGAGCCGCATCTTCCCCCTCATTCTTGATCTTGATCCCCGAGCTACTTCCTGCCTTGGTCATCCTCCTAATCTCTTCTTGCCGAAGAGTTGCCCATATCTCTTCCCAGTTAGGAAGAGCAACCCTACCCAAAATACCTTGGATAAAGACTTCCCAGTCTTCCATGACTGCATTCAGGGCAGTCCTGACCATAAGATCATCATCAAGTGTAGCCCCCACGAAAGCTATCTAATCTTGGATAGCTCGCAATATGATAAGGAAGGGATTGATCTCTTCTCCCTTTTGCATCTAAAACAGTCTCAGTTGATTCTCAAGAAACATCCTTCGCTATCCGAAGGTTCCCTGGTACATCGTGGTCAAGGAAGACCACATTTCCCTTGTTGTGTTCTTCTCAACAATATGAGGGATCACATGATCCTTGACTCCGTCCATGATCATGTACTTGGCCTTCGCTTGAGCCTCTTCATGCTTCTTGAGAGGATCAGCGTCAACAATGACAAAAACTTTGTTAAGGACATTATCCTTGATGTGATTTTCATCGAAAACTGCCAGGATCCTGGCCTTCCAGATAACAAAGTTGGATGCTCCATCTAACCTAACTTGATCCCTTAGTCCTTGTGCGGCCATCTCTACTCAACAAGTAAATGTCGAACTGGTCTTTTTCCCTCTTTTGTTGCTACCCCAGCAAAACTCGGATCTGGGCTTCTTTGGTGGTAGAAACCCTCTAAGGCACCAACTCCCTCTGAAACTCGATTTCCTTCACGGAAATCCTTCTGCTAACCAATGTCGAATAAACCTTCTCCGATCACTCTTTGCTGCTCATCAGCACTAGATCTAGACTTCTTGGCGAGAAGTCTTCTGAGGAAGTGCTTCCCTCTAATTTGTCACAGCCCCACTAGACATTGTTCTGCACCAACAGAAACAATGCCCCACCAAAAACTCTTGAAGAAAAAACGTACTTCTCTTGCAGCCACAGCAACCGGAAAGATGTAGGCACAAAACCTTTGTGCTAGCCCGGAAAACACTGCGCTGCCTCTACTGCGGCTACACCGTCACCCTAGTTGGTTGACACAGGCTCTGTGTGAGCCCCTCAGGTGACTGCGTCACCCTTCCTTGCCTCTTCCTCGATCCGTGCTGTCACTCGAGACAATTGCCTTCCTGCAGAAAATTTTCCCTTCAACTCTTCGTCAATGGCTTCAGCTCTACCTGATCTGCAACATCTCTAATACCATGTGAAAAATTTTGAATCTAAACCATAAATCCTACTGCAATAAATCTGATTTTATTCTCCTACTTGTTTTCTTTTAATTAACAAGTTATTTTTTTATTACTTCGGGAAAATATCAAAGTAAATACATTGCAGCCTACACAATTATATAGAGCAAGTGCTGAAAAATAAGTAAAGCACACAGACAAAGGACGCATATTTTCGGACAAATGTCCTCGGAAAAACCCAATGTGGGAAAACGGTGCAGCAGATCTAGGGTTTATATTATTATACAGATTTCTAAATACAAACTAGGGTGCCAAAACCAGCTCACCCAACAGAGAAAATCCTCGGCAGAAGTACCCTATCTGGAGACAGATATTTTGGCGGATCCAACGGCAGAATGAAGAAATCCCATAGGTGCCTACACAGTCCCCAGTGTTGCACAACGATGGCTACATCAGGCTTTGTGATGCGACAATGTCACCTCTCCTAGTGGCTGCATCAGGCTCTGCGCTAGGACAGCGTCACCTCTCCTAGTGGCTGCGTCACCCTCTCTGTGAGCCTTCCCGGATCAGAAATCGATATGCTGGATAGCTGCCCGATCTGCCCCACAGAAACCCCACTGTTGCTCCACAAGTGACTGCGTCACCCTCTCTAGCTCTACATCACTCCTGCGTGAACCCTGCTGGCTCTGCATCACCCTTTGTGAGTTGCGTTGTCCCTCTAGGTGTTGATCTGCCTCTTTGCTATTGTATTCGTGGCCTTGGATGAAAATCCCGCTGTCGAATTGCCCCTCACTACACTGAATTATTTAAATCTGATCTTCGTCTGAGCACTGATCCGTCAAAAGAATTCAATCTCTAAATTCAGTGTCTGTGTGTTTTCTCCAACTGACCCTCAATTCTTCCTTTATACTTTTCCTATTGATGAATCAACGGTCATGATCTAATCTCTAATCAACGGCTAAGATTAGAAAAGACTTGATCTTCGTCACTTAGAACATTCTCACCCACATGTTAAATTAATTCACTTTAATTATTTAATTTCCCTAAGTTTAGACTTAGCGTCCCCATTAAAATAATTAATTATTTGAATAACTTAAGCTCCAAGCGGAATTTCTCCAAGCGATTTCTGGATCTTGGAGATTTCATGTGTTCTAGCCCCTCCACTAAGTTTTGGAGGTAGAGCACATTCGATGCTACCCAGAAATCAACACTCCCTCTTAGTGAGGAATGTGATCTAGCAATAATTCACACCTGAAGCATAACCTTGATCCACGACATTGGTCCTCTGCGCTGTTGATGCTCAGATGTTGCCCCTCATCCACTGCTCTGCTACTATTTGTACTACTGCCCATGTCACTGCCACTGACACTGCCTCATATTTGTTGAGGTTTTGGGTAGCATCGGATGTTCTCTAGCTCTGAAACATTGTGAAGGGGCTAGAACACATGAGATCTCCAAGACCCAGAAATCGTTTGGATAAATTCCACTCGAAACCTAAGTTATTCAAAATATTAATTAGTTTAATGAACACACACCCTAAGTTTAACTTAGGGAAATTAAATAATTAAAGTGAATTAATTTAGACATGTGGGTGAGAATGTTCTAACTGGCGTGGATCAAGTCTTTTCTAATCTTAGTTGTCGATTAGAGACTAGATCATGAGCATTGCATGTTCAACGAGAAAATTATTAAAGGAAGGCTTGGGATCAGCTAGAGAACACACACAGAGCGGTAGCACTCGAGCTAAGTCGAAATTCTAGGGCACGGTTTGCTGAGAATTTTTGAGTGAGCTTGCAGTGCTGGAGATGGGCATATTGGCGAGGGATTATTCAGATCCAAGGCTGAGAATACATAGACAAAGAGGTAGATCCGTACTATGCAGCGTAGAGATCCAGCAAGTGGGACGCAACCCAGCCAGGCTCATGCAGAGGCTGATGCATGCCCTTCAAGGTGACGCAGAGGCAGCGTTGAGCCCAGAGGGGTGATGGAGGAACATCCTATGCTACGCAAAGGCTCTAGCAGCTACACAGAGTTGATGCAGTGTCAGGAGAGGTAGCGCTGGGGTATCCAGTGGACCAAAAAGGGCTCATATTCAGCATTTCCAAAAGGTGTGAAGCCTTAGTTGAATCAACCATACTTTTTGTCTCTGAGTGATAGAGGTACATCTGTTGTGATTTATTTGTTGGGAAAACCACTATTGGTGCCCTTGATTGTATTCAAACATTCTGCTTAATAAACAAACCCCTCTAAGAGCTTTTTACCGCACTGGGTTTTTCCGGGGACATTGTCCAAAAAATACTGTGCTTTGTCATGTGTGTGTTATGCTTCAATAAATGATCTGTATGGATGTGTAGGCTGCAATAGCATTTACTTTGATGTTTTTTTTGAATAATTTAGAAAAATAACTTGTTAATTAAATCAAACAAGTAGGAGAAGTAAATCTAAAAATTGCAGCAGGGTTTCTGTAATTTAGTTTCAGAAATTTTCACATGGTATCAGAGCTATTGCATATCAAGTTGAAGCCATCAGTAAAGAGCTAAATATTTTTTGCCGTAGGAGGGCAGCTGAAGCTCACAGATCTAGAAAAAGGTAGTGCAACACCAGAGGGACAGTGCAGGCCCAGCAGGGGTGACACAGAGCCTGTCTGCTCATGCAGAGCTGACGCAGCCTAGAAGGGTGACGCAAAGATTGACGCAGACCCAAGAGGGTGGCGCAGTCCAGGGGGGAGTGACGTTGTGCTGGTTGTCGTGGCTAGAAGTGCAGTTTTCTGATCTTCAAAATTACTTGTGGGGCATTGTTTCTGTCAGTGTAGAACAGTGTATAGCAGGATTGAAAAAGTAAGGGGGAACAATTCCTCAGCAAATTTTCTAGCTAATAAATCTAAGATTCGATGGGTGAAGCGATCGTAGAGAGTTGATTCAGCAGAATTGGTGAAGGATTTCTGGGAGGGAAATCACCAGTCAAAGGGAGCATAGTCTCTAGAGGGTTTCTATCACCAAGAAACCCAGATCCAGTCTCTTGCTGAGAGTAGCAGCAGTAGAAGGGAGAAGATCTTTTCGCTTCAACATTTTTTGAGCAGAGATGGACTCACACTGATTGAGAGATCAAGACAGGTTGAATGGTGTGTCTAACTTTGTCATCTGGATAGCGAGGATCTTGTCAGTCCTTGACGAGAATCGTATCAGAGACCATGTCGAGAGGGTTCTGGTCATTCCGGTCGATATTGATCCTCTAAAGAAGTATGAGGAAAATCAGGCGCGGGCTAAGCACTTGATCATGGATGGGATGAAGGATCACGTGGTCCCACATATTTCCAAGAAGAAGGCTGCAAATGAAATGTGGCAGGCACTAGAAATGTTGTATCAAGGTAGCTCCATCCAGAGGAAGATGCTTCTAGAGAATCAGATGTGATTTTTTGCGATGCACAAGGGAGAAGAGATTGATCCCTTCCTCTTTCAATTGAAGGCTATTTGAGATCAGCTAATTGGGCAACTCCTGATGACAGTCTCTTGGTGAGGACTTCCCTAAATGCGGTCACCAATGATTGGGAGACCTTTGTCCAAAGTATTTTTGGCAGAGCACAACTTCCAAATTGGGAGGACATGTGGGCAATCCTTTGTCAGGAAGAAATCTAGAGAATAACCAAGAGGGGCAGCAGCAGCGGAGGAGCCAAGATAAAGAAAGAGGAGTAGGAAGATGCAGCTCTCGCATCGAAGGGACAGAGGCATTAGCAAGGGAAGAAGAAGAAGGACCTCTCAAAGGTCTAGTGCTTCAGATGTGGCAAATTGGGACACCTTGCCAATACTTGTCCTCTGAAGAAGAAGGGCAAGGAAGATTCAGATTCCAAGTTTGCGGAAACCAAAGGGAATAGTGGCAGTGAAGACGATGTTGCCTTGAGTTCTCATGTACCTCGAGAGAAGAGGTGGGGCGACGTTGATTTGTAGGTCTCTTGAACTACAGATGTAGAGGGCAGGATCCTTGAGGTGCCCAAATTCTTGGATCACATACGAGCTATGGGAGCCCTTAAAGACAGTAGCAAGATGACTGGAGTTAGTTGGTGCAGAGGATCATGGAGGCACCTTGGCAGTGCGGGGGCGTTGAAGACTGGAGTAGCGCAAAGGAGAGGCAGCAACGGCGTGAGAGCAGCAGCGCAGAGGCTAATGGGATTTCAGCGGCGTAGAGGCAGTGCTTACGTAGTGCAGAGCAGCAGACAGCCCAGAGCTTCAGAGGGTCAGCGCAAACCAACAACAGAGGGTGCTTCAATATCGAGATGTAGCCAAACTGACTTGTCTATCAGTACTTTGGGTGATGTCCTTCAGCTGCTTACTTCTCAACAACTGAGTTGCAGTGCATCAGTTAGTAGTGGCAGTGCTATGGGCAGCATGATGCAGCATTTGAGAGCGAGTTGCAATACAGATGAGGCAATGACTGTGGCAGAGTCATGGGCAACAGTACAGAAAGCGGCAGTGCAATGGATGAGGGACAGCAGGCTGAGCATCAACAGCGCAGGGCACCCATGCCATGGATCAGGGTGATGCTTCAAGATGAAGTGTTGCTAGAGCACATTCCTTGCTAAGAGGGAGTGTTAAGATTTTGGGTAGCATCAGATGTGCTCTAGCTCCGAAACTTTGTGGAGGGGCTAGAACACATGAGATCTCCAAGACCCAGAAATCGTTTGGAGAAATTCCACTCGGAACCTAAGTTATTCAAAATATTAATTATTTTAATGAACATACACCCTAAGTCTAACTTAGGGAAATTAAATAATTAAAGTGAATTAATTTAGACATGTGGGTGAGAACGTTCTAAGTGATGTGGATCAAGTCTTTTATAATCTTAGTCGTTGATTAGAGGTTAGATCATGACCGTGTTGAACCCTTAGTTAAAGTGAGAAGGGGGGGTGAATCAATTTAACACAGTCATGAGCTTTTAAAACTTTTCCTCAAGCTTATTTACAACTTAATTTTATAATCAACTTTATATGTGAACAGTCTTAATATGTAGCAACAAGTATTAAGATAATGTGACACCAAACTTATTATGAGAGCAGCAAGTATTAAGCATATTGGATAGAAAATATCAACACATAGGCATCACACACAGAGACAGCAGATATAAGTGAAAACCCATAAAGGGAGAAAACCACATCTTATTATTGTTGTGATGCAAAGGCAAGCTCCAACTCCCTCTCACCACTGATTTTCTGCAGGCACCAACCTACAGGAGGCTCCAACCTCAATCAGCTACAACTGACATCTATCAAGCTTCAACTTGATAGGGAAGCTCCAACTTCCTCATTCTATCAAAAGCAAACATTTTCTGATTTACCTTGGATATCAACTCTGTTCTGTATCTTCTTTTGTGCTGTCCTTCAGTCTTCAAATCTGTCTTATAGCATCTCTTTCTGCTTCTCCTTCTTCTTATCTTCTCTGCCTCAATTCTTCATACTCTGCATTCTCTAACCTCTCTATGCATATCTATGAGATATTATTTATAGAGATTTCCTTATGACTGTTAGCATTACACAGGTAATCGAAATGGACAACCATGCCTCTTTGCCTTCTGCCTTCTCATTTCATTTCCCAGCTCACTCAGAAAAATATAGCAATATGTATTAATTTCAATATTACAGTGGGATTTTTGTTTTCCTCCAAAGACTTGCCAATGCATCACAAACAATATAAAATAAATTAAAACATATACATTCAATTTTTCAGTTACATATATCAATTTCACTCAGTCTTCTTTCCAGCACTTGGCTTGCTAGTTTTGTCTTTTCTGCTGCTGTCAGGTAACTGTTCTACATACTCTGTTCACTGTCTTCTGCATATTCTCCAGTTTTCTATGCTTGTATACCTGTCAAATTCATTCCTATGCATGTTCTTGTTCACTGTGATAGTGTGTCTGCTGTATATATATAACTGCCTTACAATATATATAAATGTTGATCTGGCAATTTCAATAGACATATCTGGAGGCTTTTTCTTCCAAGGTTATCTTATGGTTGTGAACTATGTCTAACAAACTGTATATGCGGGAATTTTTTTCTTTGCCTCAATGGGATTAAACCTTATTATAAAATCCATAACGCGCCTCCAACGTTCTCTACATTTTATATTTTGATTATGAAATCATATATGTCGGGACCCACAATTTTGAGCTCTTTGTATCTGTCTGTGCGATGAATTAAACCATGGTTATAAAGCCATTGGAATTCTCCATTACACAATGGTCTTCAGCATATTAACAAATATATGTTCCCGGCTTCATAAACTTATATGTAAAACTCCTTTCAATCTTCATAACATTTCATTCCACGTCAAAGTTCCACCTTGGTCAAACTCCAAATGCCCACAATTATAATATGCCCAGCACACAATTCATTCCATCCAAGGTTCGATTATCATCAACATAATATATGTATCAACATATATTGCGACCCCAATTCAAATGTTACAAACCATTAAAATAACCTTTGATCACTTCTAAGGAATATTCTAGGCCAACACCCATATTCATCATTCGCGAATATTTAACTTGGAGTATAAAACCATAAAACCAAACATTATAAAACTTGCCACAACAATATTCCGATCTCATTTAACATTAGCCCTTACTATTTACGCAACATGCGCTCGGGCCCACATATCCACTTTTCTTAAACCCCGATGTGATGGATCACTTCTGAATACTTCCGATTGCGATTGATGCATTTGCAAATGTTCCGATGTTTTGCCCTTACTCCGATGCGATTGATGCATTTGTAAATGTTCTGATGCGATTAATGCCTTTGCGAAAGACCCAATGCGATTAATCGCAATCGCAGCTTTCAATAGGATGCTCCGATGTTCTGTTTTCCTCCGATGCGATTCATGAGGGTCCCACCTTATAATACTTCGTTTGTTTTAAACCCGAACAATAGAACCTTTTGTTCTTTTAATCTCGCGCACAAGAATATAATACATATGCTTTATATTGTAACCTTGGTCCTTTGTATATAAAGCGCTACACACACATATATATATCTTGGAGCCTTTTCTTTATAAATATCGAATGAATTTGCCCGACAGTCAAAACTCTTTAACCAACCCTCTAAGGCAGAACATAATAAGCCACATTCTTTATTCGAACCTTGGTCTTAATGCTACAAAAGGGGTCCGGCTCTTTTAATTACATACACCCGCGATTATAGCATTCACCCAAGGTTTATATATTAACACGACACATATATCTTGGTTCCACAACTTGTCGTTCATCTTTGGTTTATGGTTCAACATAAAGTAAATCGGGCCCACATACCTTGTTTTGTATTAACTGTCGATTTGATCCGACAGTCCAACTTTTGTTGCGCACCAAGTCCAAATCCGACGAATGTCGCGCAATATCGCGCAAATTATATGCTCGTCACGTAATTCTCCAAAATTACGCGAAAAAAGTTGTATTCGAAAACCACTTTAGGATACGTGGCAACCAATGACATATATCACGTTCTTTTTGACAAATCTACTTACCACTTTAACTGTCACATGAACCCACTGGTTTTTGAGCGTTGGTTTCACTGTTTGCTCATGGTTCCGTCTAGCACATGGTTCTGCTTCATCAAATTTCAACTATTATTAAAAGAATTCCCTCTTTCGCTCCTGTTTCCTCTTGCGTTCTTGACATTATAATACGGTGCTTCCATATGTTGAACACCTGACTCCATTAGGTTTTCACTGTGTATTTACAGTTCCTTTCTTGGTTCTGCGCCCTTACTAGTTCCACAGTCGACTGAGTTATTCCTTTGAAATGGGGTCTCGTTGATTGTTTAGTGCCTTTGCCATATAAGCTCTGCCTCTTTTATTTGTTTATCTCTGGTTCCGTTGTGCCTTTGTTTTATTGTTTATCTCTGGTTCCGCTGTAAACCTCTATTATTTGTTCATTTGTTTATCTTTGGTTCTGCTGTAAAACTCTGTTATTTGTTTATTTGTTTATCTCTGATTCCGCTATGTAAATTATTCACTGTGAACTCAAATTCCTTCCTCAGTATAATAACTCTAGAAAGAAGAATCGAACCCTCTCTCAACTCTACTCTGTCCCTCCAGATTTCCCCTGATCTTTTGCTCTTTGCTTCATGTCTCATGGTCCCTCTTCTTGCCTCTCTTTCTCTGCTTCTTGTCTATAACTTTGTGCTACTTTGCTTCTCTTTTTGCTGCCTCTGCTACTCTACTATTTTTCTTCTCTTCTTTTCCATCAATGACAACATTTCCAACAGTCTCGCCCTTTGGCATTGATGGAAATACACTTCCTCTGCTTGCCTTTTAGGACCCTTTCTTTTGTTACTTGCTTTTCCTCCTCCTTTGACATCAATGGCAAAGGGTTGCCCATTTCCCAGTGTGCTTTTAAATCGTGTCCATGTTACTCTGATCTTGAGGACCTGTTTCATACCCTGCTATGTTGCTCTGGCTCTTTTGTGATTCTCTTTGTTGACTGATCTCCCCATAGAATGATATCTTCTTTTTTATTCTCCCCCTGAAATGATGCTTTCTCTTCATGTCAGAGAGTAGCATCTGCAGATACTACCCCTAGTTTGTCTCTCAGATATTCAAATGGTTCTCTAGCAAGAGGTTTTGTGAATATATCTGTTGTTTTTTCTTTTGTTGGCACATATTCCAACTTCACTACCTTCTATGCTACTTGTTCTCTGAGGAAATGGTACTTGATTGGGATGTGTTTAGTTTTTGAATGAAGTCCAGGATTTTTTGATATACTTATTGCACTTGTATTATCACATTTGATAGAGATAGGTTCATCAATGCTTACCTTCATGTCTTGAGGGTTTGTTTCATCCACATGACTTGTGTGCAACATGTTGTTGCTGCTATGTATTTTGCTTCTGTTGTAGATAGAGAGATAGATGTTTTTTTCTTGCTTAGCCATGCCACCAAGTTGTTTCCCAAATAGAATGCACCTCCACTTGTGCTTTTCCTGTCATATACACAGCATGCTGTCAAAGTGAAGCTCTTGCCTTTTGGGTACCATAGCCCATACTGTGTAGTTCCTTGTAGATATCTGAATATTCTTTTGACTACTAAAAGGTGATTTTGTTTTGGTGCTACTTGATATCTAGCCACAAGTCCTACTGCCAACATAATGTCTGGTCTAGATGTTGTTAGGTATAGCAGACTTCCTATCATGGATCTGTAAAGTCTTTCATCTATATCAGCAAATCCATCATCAGCACATAGCTTGCATCCATTGATCATGGGAGTTGACACAGGTTTGCAGTCTTCCATTTTGAACTTTTTCAACATCTCTTTTAAGTATTTTTCTTGTGAGATGAATGTACCTGTGTTCTTTTGCTAAATTTGAATTCCTAAGTAGAAGGTGAGCTCTCCAATCATAGACATCTCAAACTCTGATTTCATTTCTTCAGCAAATCATTTTGCTAACTCGTCTTTGTTGCTTCCAAACATGATGTCATCAACATATACTACAACAATCAAGAGTTCATTTTCATGGGATTTTATGTATAGATTGTTTTCTACTCCTCCTCTCTTAAAGCCTTGTTTTTGCAAGTACTTATCCAGCCTTGAATACCAAGAACGAGGGGCTTGTTTCAGCCCATATAGAGCCTTCTTTAGTCTACACACATAGTCTTCTTTATTTGTTAATGAGAATCCTTCAAGTTGTTCCATGTAGACTTCTTCTTCTAGATCTCCATTCAGGAAGGCAGATTTCACATCCATTTGATATACCTTGAAGTCATGGTAGCATGCAAAGGCCAGAAACATTCTGATAGCTTCTATGCTGGCTACAGAGGCAAATGTTTCATCGTAATCAAGACCTTCAATTTGTGAATATCCCTTGCATACAAGTCTTGCTTTATTCCTGATTACCTATCCTTGTTCATTCATTTTATTCTTGAATACCCATTTTGAGCCTATGACATTTTTCTCAGTGGGTCTTGGAACTAATTCCCAGGTATTATTCTTCTCAATTTGGTCCAATTCTTCATTCATAGCATTCACCCAATACTTGTCCTTGCTGGCTTCTTCAGACTTCTTTGGCTCTATTTGTGATAACATAGCTAGGTATACCTCTTATGTCTATTCAGTTAGTTGTCTTCTTGTTGGACTCCTACACTCTTGTCCCCAATGATTTGATCTTCTGGATGGTTCTTTTGAGTGTATCTTGAGGGGGCTTTCGAGCTCAATTCAACATCTTATGTTGTCTTGCTTATTTCATCATCATATTAGTTCTCTTCTTCATAATCTTCTGGAGGATTGTTGCAACCTGTACTTCTTGTCTTGTTTGGTAGTTCTTCATCAAATCTTACATCAATGCTTTCCACAATTTTCCAAAGTTTTTTGTTGTAGCACCTGTAACCTTTACTGTTGGATGCATATCCTAAAAATATTCCTTCATCTTCTCTTGCATCAAACTTCCCCAGATTTTCATCATTATTCTTTATGTAACATCGTCTTCCAAAGACTCTAAAGTGCTTGATTGATGTTGGTTTACCATGCCATAGTTCATAAGGAGTCTTGTCACTGTTTGGTCTTAAATGAGCTTTGTTTAGAATATGCACAGCTGTGTGTACTGCTTCTGCCCAGAAGGTTTGAGGAATGTTACTTTCTTGCATCATGACTCTGGAAATTTGTTGTACAAACCTGTTTTGTCTCTCTGCCACTCCATTCTGTTGAGGTGTCCCTGCAATAGTAAACTGTTGTTTTATCCCATGTTCATTGCATAGGTCTGCAAAATCATAGTCTGTGAATTCACCTCCTCTGTCTGATCGGATGCACTTTAGCTTGCATCCTGTTTGATTTTTTGCCAATGCCTTGAATATCTTGAATTTCTCAAGTGCTTCCGAGTTATATTTGAGAAATGCAACCCATGTCATTCTGGATAAATCATCTATTATCAGCATGAAGTAGGATTCTCCACCTGGTGTTTTAGTTCTTGAAGGTCCACACAAGTTCATGTGTACAAGCTGAAGTGGCCTACTTGTTGATAGCTCATCTTTGGTCTTAAAGGATGTTCGGGTCTGTTTTCCCAATTGGCAAGATTTACATATGGTATTTGAAGGCTTCTTTATTGCTGGCATATCTCTGACTGCTTTTTTCTTGCTTAATCTGATGATATGGTCGAAGTTAAGATGTCCCAATCTCTTGTGCCATAGCCATGACTCCTCAAGTTTGCTAAGGTGGCATGCTTCATTCTCTTCTTTCACTATGTAGACATTACTCTTTGTTCAAACACCTTTGATCAGAGTCTTTCCTATGGTGCTTGATCTGACTTCACAGTATTGTGCTCTACAAAGAACTTCACAGCCTTTATCACACATTTGACTGACACTCAGCAAATTTTCTTTCAGCCCATCCACAAATAGTACATCTTGGGCCTTTCCTCTGCCATTATCTAGACTGACTAAGCCTTTTCCTTTGATTTTCCTTGCTTTGTCATTGCCAAAAGTAACATTTCCAGATTTCTTTTCATCAAAGGTTATAAACTTGCTTCTATCTCCAGTCATATGCTTTGAGCAACCACTGTCCAAATACCATTGGCTTTTCAGGTCTTGAGCTGTTAGAGCCAGGTCACATTTATTCACCTTCTTTTTCCACTGCATGCATCCTTTTGTTTGGTACCTTTTCTGAGATGATGACCCACATTCTCTGATGAAAGGTTGTCTTCTCCATTTGTTTGCTTGAGATAATCTCTTCACTGTTTGCATCCTTTGCTGGTTTGAATTAATCCTCCTTGTATGACAATATGCAACAATATGTCCCAGCTTGTGGCAAGCATAACAAGTGGCATTTTTCATAGGAGGGAAGAATCTCCTTTGATGGCTTCCAAATTTGACATACTCAGGGGTATATGAGCATTTTTCTGTTGGCTGAGTATTTGTTTCATTCTTTGTTATTAGAGGTTCCTTCTGGTTTCTGTCTCCTTCTTTGCATGTTTCTTCTTCTGTAGGAATTATCTGAGCTGCTTCATCATCCTTATTTGCTTTTACAAAAATAATATTTTTGTTTTATTTTTCTTTGCCTTTACTTGATTTTCCTTCATAGCCTATCCAAGTTTTTATCAGAGGAGATCTTTGAGCATCCATAATTTCATTCAACTTACCAGAGCTTGTCATTTGAGAAGAATTTATTGACACTTTCCTTTGGGCATTTTCTAATTTCTTCCTTAGGCATACTACTTCTTCTTCCAATTTCTCTTATTCCTGAATTTTATCCTTAATTTGCTTAAGTAACATGTCTTCTACCTTCTTGGCTTCGTTAAGCTCTACTTTCAGCTGAATGAGAACTTCTGAATTTTGTTCTTCTCTTACATACTTGAGGAGAATGTCTTTATGTTTTCTGCACTTCAGTTTGAGTCTGTCAATCTCCTCCAGGGCACTTCTTAGCTCCCCCTCAAGATCAACTTCACCTTCTTCTTCATATTCTAGAAGGAGTCCTTCAAGTTATTCTATGGCCATCAACATAAATTCAAAGGTTCCTTCTTCACTTGAGGGTTCATCTGAGTCTTCAGATGCACTGTTGTCTTGTTGAGCATAGAAAGATTTTCTATTGAATTTCTTTCCTTTCTGCCAGTTCTTTGATATAGTTTTCTCAGATTCTTGAGCCTGATTCCTTGTTTTCTTATGAGGACACTTAGCAACATAGTGTCCAACTCTTCCATAGTTAAAGCATTTAAATGGAAGTTTACCTTTATATTTACCTTAGCCTCTATCCAGTTTCTTGACAAATTTTGCCTCTTCTTCATCAGAGCAAGAGCATATATCTTCCTTTTCTTATTTCTTCTTCTATGTCTTAAAGGATGCCTCCCTCACATTTGGCTTCCTCTGTGGCAGTCTCATATCATAGGCTGTTAGATTTCCAAGTAACTGGTTCATGGTCAAGGTTTCCTAATCAGCTGTTTCTTCTATGGCAGAAACCTTGGGGTTAAAGTTGGGTGGAAGAGATCTCAGAATATTTTGAACAATTACAGCTTCTTTTATGGTTTCCCCTAGAGCTTTCATGTTATTTACTATTTCTGCAACCCTTAAAAAGAAGCTGGCAATGTCTTCATCATCATTCATTTTTAAATTTTCAAATTGGGCTCTATAGACTTGAAGTTTGGCAGTCTTCACCTTCTTTTCTCCCTCATGGATGTTCTCTAGGGTATCCCACATCTCTTTGGCAGTCTTGCTGTGCATTACTTTAATAAATTATTCCTCACACAGTCCATTTAAGATTGCATTCATGGCCTTTGCATTAGCTACAAAATCTTTTTTAGATTCTTTCTCTGAGTCAGTTGCCTTTGGGGCATATCCAAATTCCACAGCAGCCCAAACTTCTATTCCTAGAGACATTATGTATGCTCTCATTCTGATTTTCCAGAAGGCATAATTAGCACCAGTGAAAAAAGGGGCTTTATTGGTTGAGCTTCCTTCTTGACTAGCCATCCTCGGGACCTAGGATCTCCTTTCAGTTGTTAAACTAGTACAAAAGGAACCTGCTTTGATACCAATTGTTGAATCCTTAGTTAAACTGAGAGGGGGTGGTGAATCAGTTTAACACAGTCATGAGCTTTTAAAACTTTTCCTCAAGCTTATTTACAACTTAATTTTATACTCAACTTTATATGTGAATAGTCTTAATATGTAGCAGCAAGTATTAAGATAATGTGACACCAAACTTATTATGAGAGCAGCAAGTATTAAGCAGATTGGATAGAACATATCAACACATAGGCATCACACACAGAGACAGCAGAGATAAGTCGAAACTCATAAAGGGAGAAAACCACATCTTATTATTGTTGTGATGCAAAGGCAAGCTCCAACTCCCTCTCACCACTGATTTTCTGCAGGCACCAACATACAGGAGGCTCCAACCTCAGTCAGCGACCACTGACATCTATCAAGCTTCAACTTGATAGGGAAGCTCCAACTTCCTCATTCTATCAAAAGCAAACATTTGCTGATTTACCTTGGATATCAGCTCTGTTTTGTATCTCCTTTTGTGCTGTCTTTTAGTCTTCAAATCTGTCTTATAGCATCTCTATCTGCTCCTCCTTCTTCTTATCTTCTCTGCCTCAATTCTTCATACTCTACATTCTCTAACCTCTCTATGCATATCTATGAGATATTAGCATTCCACAGGTAATTCGAAATGGACAACCATGCCTCTTTTCCTTCTGCCTTCTCATTTATTTTTCCAGCTCACTCAGAAAAATATAGCAATATGTACTAATTTCAATATTACAATGGGATTTTTGTTTTCCTCCGGAGACTTTCCAATGCATCACAAACAATATAAAATCAATTAAAACATATACATTCAATTTTTCAATTACATATATCAATTTCACTCAGTCTTCTTTCCAGCACTTGGCTTGCTGGTTTTGTCTTTTCTGTTGTTGTCAGGTAACTGTTCTGCATACTCTGTTCACTGTCTTCTGCATATTCTCTAGTTTTCTGTGCTTGTATACCTGTCAAATTCATTCATGTGCATGTTCTTGTTCACTGTGATTGTGTGTCTGCTGTATATATATAACTGCGTTACAATATATATAACTGCTGATCTAGAAATTTCAATAAACATATCTGGAGGCTTTTTCTTCCAAGGTTATCTTATGGTTGTGAACTATGTCTAACAAACTGTATATGCGGGAACTTTTTTCTTTGCCTCAATGGGATTAAACCTTATTATAAAATCCATAACGCGCCTCCAGCGTTCTCTACATTTTATATTTTGATTATGAAATCATATATGTCGGGACCCACAATTTTGAGCTCTTTGTATCTGTCTGTGCAATGAATTAAACCATGGTTATAAAGCCATTGGAATTCTCCATTACACAATGGTCTTCAGCATATTAAAAAATATATGTTCCCAGCTTCATCAACTTATATGTAAAACTCCCTTTCAATCTTCATAACATTTCATTCCACGTCAAAGTTCCACCTTGGTCAAACTCCAAATGCCCACAACTATAATATGCCCAGCGCACAATTCTTTCCATCCAAGGTTCGGTTATCATCAACATATATTGCGACCCCAATTCAAATGTTACAAACCATTAAAATAACCTTTGATCACTTCCAAGGAATAGCCTAGGCCAACACCCATATTCATCATTCGCGAATATTTAACTTGGAGTATAAAACCATAAAACCAAACATTATAAAACTTGCCACAACAATATTCTGATCTCATTTAACGTTAGCCCTTACTATTTACGCAACATGCGCTCGGGACCACATATCCACTTTTCTTAATCCCCGATGCGATGGATCGCTTCTGAATACTTCCGATTGCGATTGATGCATTTGCAAATGTTCTGATGTTCTGCCCTTACTCCGATGTGATTGATGCATTTGCAAATGTTCCGATGTGATTAATGCCTTTGCGAAAGACCCAATGCGATTAATCGCAATCGCAGCTTTCAATAGGATCCTCCGATGTTCTGTTTTCCTTCGATGCGATTCGTGAGGGTCCCACCTTATAATACTTCGTTTGTTTTAAACCCGAACAATATAACCTTTTGTTCTTTTAATCTCGCGCACAAGAATATAATACATATGCTTTATATTGTAATCTTGGTCCTTTGTATATAAAGTGCTACACACACACACACACACACACACACACACACACACATATATATATATATATATCTTGGAGCCTTTTCTTTATAAATATCGAATGAATTAGCCCGACAGTCAAAACTCTTTAACCAACCCTCTAAGGCAGAACATAATAAGCCACATTCTTTATTCGAACCTTAGTCTTAATGCTACAAAAGGGGTCCGGCTCTTTTAATTACATATACCCGCACTTATAGCATTCACCCAAGGTTTCTATATTAACACGACACATATATCTTGGTTCCACAACCTGTCGTTCATCTTTGGTTTATGGTTCAACATAAAGTCGATTGGACCCACATACCTTGTTTTGTATTAACTGTCGATTTGGTCCGACGGTCCAACTTTTGTCGCGCGCCAAGTCCCAATCCAACGGATGTCGTGCAATATCGCACAAATTATGTGCTCGTCATATAATTCTCCAAAATTATGCGAAAAAAGTTGTATTCGAAAACCACTTTAAGACATGTGGCAACCAATGACATATATCGCGTTCTTTTTGACAATTCTACTTACCACTTTAACTGTCGCGCGAACCCACTGGTTTTTGAACACCGGTTTCACTGTTTGCTCAGGGTTCCGTCTAGCAAATGGTTCCGCTTCATCAAATTTTAACTATTATTAAAATAATTCCCGCTTTCGCTCATGTTTCCTCTTGCATTCTCGACATTATAATACGGTGCTTCCATATGTTGAACGCCCGACTCCATTAGGTTTTCACTGTGTATTTACGGTTCCTTTCTTGGTTCTGCGCCCTTACTGGTTCCACAGTCGACTGAGTTATTCCTTTGAAATGGGGTCTCGTTGATTGTTTAGTGCCTTTGCCATATAAGTTATGCCTCTGTTATTTGTTTATCTCTGGTTCCGTTGTGCCTTTGTTTATTTGTTTATCTCCGGTTCCACTGTAAACCTCTATTATTTGTTCATTTGTTTATCTCTGGTTCTGCTGTAAAACTCTGTTATTGTTTATTTATTTATCTCTGATTCCGTTGTGTACATTAGTCACTGTGAACTCAAATTCCTTCCTCAGTATAATAACTTTGGAAAGAAGAATCGAACCCTCTCTCAACTCTATTGTGTCCCCCAAGATTTCTCCGGATCTTTTGCTCTTTGCTTCATGTCTCATGGTCCCTCTTATTGCCTCTCTTTCTCTGCTTCTTGTCTGTCACTTTGTGCTACTTTGCTTCTCTTTTTGTTGCCTCTGCTACTCTGCTATTTTTCTTCTCTTCTTTTCCATCAATGACAACATTTCCAACAGACTCCCCCTTTGGCATTGATGGCAATACACTTCCTCTGTTTTCCTTTTAGGACCCTTTCTTCTGTTACTTGCTTTTCCTCCCCTTTTAACATCAATGGCAAAGGGTTGCCCATTTCCCATTGTGCTTTTAAATCTTGTCCATGTTACTCTGATCTTGAGGACCTATTTCATGCCCTACTATGTTGCTCTGGCTCTTTTGTGATTCTCTTTGTTGACTGATCTCCCCCTGGAATGATATCTTCTTTTCTGTTCTCCCCCTGAAATGATGCTTTCTCTTCATGTCAGAGAGTAGCATCTGCAGATACTACCCCTAGTTTGTCTCTCAGATATTCGAATGGTTCTCTAGCAAGAGGTTTTGTGAATATATCTATTGTTTGTTCTTTTGTTGGCACATATTCCAACTTCACTACCTTCTGTGCTACTTGTTCTCTGAGGAAATGGTACTTGATTGGGATGTGTTTAGTTTTTGAATGAAGTACAAGATTTTTTGATATACTTATTGCACTTGTATTATCACATTTGATAGAGATAGGTTCATCAATGCTTACCTTCATGTCTTGGAGGGTTTGTTTCATCCACATGACTTGTGTGCAACATGTTGCTACTGCTATGTATTCTGCTTCTGTTGTAGATAGAGAGATAGATGTTTGTTTCTTGCTTAGCCATGCCACCAGGCTCTTTCCCAAATAGAATGCACCCCCACTTGTGCTTTTCCTATCATCTACATAGTTGGCCCAATCTGCATCTGTATATTTTGTCAAAGTGAAGCTCTTGCCTTTTGGGTACCATAGCCCATACTGTGCAGTTCCTTGTATATATCTGAATATTCTTTTGACTGCTAAATGGTGATTTTGTTTTGGTGCTACTTGATATCTAGCCACAAGTCCTACTGCCAACATAATGTCTGGTATAGATGCTGTTAGGTATAGCAGACTTCCTATCATGGATCTGTAAAGTCTTTGATCTATATCAGCAGATCCATCATCAGCACATAGCTTGCATCCAGTGATCATGGGAGTTGACACAGGTTTGCAGTCTTCCATTTTGAACTTTATCAACAGCTCTTTTAAGTATTTTTCTTGTGAGATGAATGTTCTTGTGTTATTTTGCTGAATTTGAAGTCCTAAGTAGAAGGTGAGCTCTCCAATCATAGACATCTCAAAATCTGATTTCATTTCTTCAGCAAATCCTTTTGCTAACTCATCTTTATTGCTTCCAAACATGATGTCATCTACATACACTACTACAATCAGGAGTTCATTTTCATTAGCCTTTATGTGTAGATTGTTGTCTACTCCTCCTCTCTTAAAGCCTTGTTTTTGCAAGTACTTGTCCAGCCTTGAATACCATGCACAAGGAGCTTGTTTTAGTCCATATAGGGATTTCTTTAATCTGCACACATAGTCTTGTTTATCTGCTAATGAGAATCCTTCAGGTTTTTCCATGTAAACTTCTTCTTCTAGATCTCCATTCAGGAAGGTAGATTTCACATCCATTTGACATACCTTGAAGTTATGGTAGCATGCAAAGGCCAAAAACATTCTGATAGCTTCCATTCTGGCTACAAGGGCAAATGTTTCATCATAATCAAGACCTTCAATTTGTGAATAACCCTTGCATACAAGTCTGGCTTTATTCCTGATTACCTGTCCTTGTTCATTCATCTTATTCTTGAATACCCATTTTGAGCCTATGACATTTTTCTCAGTGGGTATTGGAACTAATTCCCAGGTATTTTTCTTCTCAATTTGGTCCAATTCTTCATTCATAGCATTCACCCAATACTTGTCCTCGTTGGCTTCTTCAAACTTCTTTGGCTCTACTTGTGATAACATAGCTAGGTATACCTCTTCTTTCTTTTCAGTTAGCTGTCTTCTTGTCTGGACTCCTATACTCTTATCCCCAATGATTTGATATTCTGGATGGTTCTTTTGAGTGTATCTTGAGGGGGCTTTCGAGTTCAGTTCATAATCTTCTGTTGTCTTGCTTATTTCATCATCATCTTGGTTCTCTTCTTCATTATATTCTAGAGGATTGCTGCAATCTGTACTTCTTGTCTTGTTTGGTAGTTCTTCATGAAATCTTACATCAATGCTTTCCACAATTTGTCGAAGTGCTTTGTTGTAGCACCTGTAACCTTTACTCTTGGATGCATATCCTAAAAATATTCCTTCATCTGCTCTTGCATCAAACTTCCCCAAATTTTCATCATTATTATTTATGTAACACTTGCTTCCAAAGACTCTAAAGTGTTTGATTGATGTTGGTTTACCATGCCATAGTTCATAAGGATTCTTGTCACTGTTTGTTCTTAAATGAGCTTTGTTTATAATATGCACAGTTGTGTGTACTGCTTCTACCCAGAAGGTTTGGGGAATGTTACTTTCTTGCATCATGGCTCTAGCAATTTGTTGTACATACCTGTTTTGTCTCTCTGCCACTCCATTCTGTTGAGGTGTCCTTGCAGTCGTAAACTGTTGTTTTATCCCATGTTCATTGCAGAGATCTGCAAAATCATAGTCTGTGAATTCACCTCCTCTATCTGATCGGATGCACTTTAGCTTATCCTGTTTGATTTTCTGCCAATGCCTTGAATATCTGGAATTTCTCAAGTGCTTCCTATTTATATTTGAGAAATGCAACGCATGTCATTCTGGAGAAATCATCTATTATCAGCATGAAATAGGATTCTCCACTTGGTGTTTTAGTTCTTGAAGGTCCACACAGGTCCATGTCTACAAGCTGAAGTGGCCTACTTGTTGATAGCTCATCTTTGGTCTTAAAGGATGTCCGGGTCTGTTTGCCCAATTGGCAAGATTTACATATGGTATTTGAAGGTTTCTTTATTGCTGGCATATCTCTGACTGCTTTCTTCTTGCTCAATCTGATGATATGGTCGAAGTTAAGATGTCCCAATCTCCTGTGCCATAGCCATGACTCCTCAAGTTTGCTAAGGTGGCATGCGTCATTCTCTTCTTTCACTATGTAGACATTACTCTCTGTTCGAACACCTTTGATCAGAGTCTTTCCTGTGGTGCTTGATCTGACTTCACAGCCTTTATCACACATTTGGCGTCATTCTCTTCTTTCACTACGTAGACATTACTCTATGTTCGAACACCTTTGATCAGAGTCTTTCCTGTGGTGCTTGATCTGACTTCACAGTCTTGTGCTCTAAAAAGAACTTCACAGCCTTTATCACACATTTGACTGACACTCAGCAAATTTTCTTTCAACCCATCCACAAATAGTACATCTTGGGCCTTTCCTCTATCATTATCTAGACTAACTGAGCCTTTTCCTTTGATTTTCCCTGCTTTGTCATTGCCAAAAGTAACATTTCTAGATTTCTTTTCATCAAAGGTTATAAACTTGCTTCTATCTCCAGTCATATGCTTTGAGCAACCACTGTCCAAATACCATTGGCTTTTCAAGTCTTGAGCTGTTAGAGCCAGGTCACATTTATTCACCTTATTTTTCCACTGCATGCATCCTTTTGTTTGGTACCTTTTCTGAGATGATGACCCACATTCTTTGATGAAAGGTTGTCTTCTCCATTTGTTTACTTGAGATAATCTCTTCACTGTTTGCATCCTTTGCTGGTTTGAATTAATCTTCCTTGTATGACAGTATGCAACAATATGTCCCAGCTTGTGGCAAGCATAACAGGTGGCATTTTTCATAGGAGGGAAGAATCTCCTTTGATGGCTTCCAAATTTGACATACTCAAGGGTATATGAGCCTTTTTCTGTTGGCTGAGTATTTGTTTCATTCTTTGTTATTAGAGGTTCCTTCTAGTTTCTGTCTCTTTCTTCGCATGTTTCTTCTTCTGTAGGAATTATCTGAGCTGCTTCATCATCCTTATTTGCTTTTACAAAAATAATATTTTTGCTTAGCCTTTACTTGATTTTCCTTCATAGCCTATCCCAGTTTTTATCAGAGGAGATCTTTGAGCATCCAGAATTTCATTCAACTTACCAGAGCTTGTCATTTGAGAAGAATTTATTGACACTTTCCTTTGGGCATTTTCTAATTTCTTCCTCAGGCATACTACTTCTTCTTCCAATTTCTCTTGTTCCTGAATTTTATCCTTAATTTGCTTAAGTAGCATGTCTTCTACCTTCTTGGCTTCTTCAAGCTCTACTTTCAACTAAATGAGAACTTCTAAATTTTGTTCTTCTCTTACATACTTGAGGAGAATGTCTTTCTATTTTCTGCACTTCAGTTTGAGTCTGTCAATCTCCTCCAGGGCACTTCTTAGCTCCCCCTCAAGATCAACTTCACCTTCTTCTTCATCTTCTAGAAGGAGTCCTTCAAGTTCTTCTATGGCCATCAACATGAATTCAGAGGTTCCTTCTTCACTTGAGGGTTCATCTGAGTCTTCAGATGCACCGCTGTCTTGTTGAGCATAGAAATATTTTCTATTGAATTTCTTTCCTTTCTGCCAGTTCTTTGATGTAGTTTTCTCTGATTCTTGAGCCTGATTCCTTGTTTTCTTATGAGGACACTTAGTAGCATAGTGTCCAACTCTTCCATAGTTAAAGCATTTAAATGGAATTTTACCTTTATATTTACCTGAGAGTCTATCCACTTTCTTAAAAAATTTGACCTCTTCTTCATCAGAGCAAGAGCATATATCTTCCTTTTCTTCTTTCTTCTTCTCTGTCTTAAAGGCTGCCTCCCTCACACTTGGCTTCTTCTGTGGGAGTCTCATCTCATAAGCTATTAGATTTCCAACTAACTTGTTCATGGTCAAGGTTTCCCAATCAACTATTTCTTCTATGGCATAAAACTTGGGGTTAAAGCTGCGTGGAAGAGATCTCAGTATATTTTGAATAATTACAGCTTCTTTTATGGTTTCCCCTAGAGCTTTCATGCTATTCACTATTTCTGCAACCCTTAAAAAGAAGCTGGAAATATCTTCATCATCATTCATTTTTAAATTTTAAATTTGGGCTCTATAGACTTGAAATTTGGCAGTCTTCACCTTCTTGTCTCCCTCATGGATGTTCTCTAGAGTGTCCCACATCTATTTGGCAGTCTTGTTGTGCATTACTTTGATAAATTCTGCCTCACACAGTCCATTTAAGATTGCATTCATGGCCTTTGCATTGGCTACAAAATCTTGTTTAGCTTCTTTCTCTGAGTCACTCGCCTTTGGGGCATATCCAAATTCCACAGAAACCCAAACTTCGATTCCTAGAGACATTATGTATGTGCTCATTCTGATTTTCCAGAAGGCATAATTAGCACCAGCGAAAAAAGGGGCTTTATTGGTTGAGCTTCCTTCTTGACTAGCCATCTTGGGGACCTAGGATCTCCTTTCAGTTGTTAAACTGGTACAAAAGGAACCAACTCTGATACCAATTGTTGAATCCTTAGTTAAACTGAGAGAGGGGGGGGTGAATTAGTTTAACACATTCATGAGCTTTTTAAACTTTTCATCAAGCTTATTTACAGCTTAATTTTATAATCAACTTTATATGTGAACAATCTTAATATGTAGCAGCAAGTATTAAGATATTGTGACACCAAACTTATTATGAGAGTAGCAAGTATTAAGCAAATTGTATAGAACATATCAACACATAGGCAACACACACAGAGACATCAGATATAAGTGGAAACCCATAAAGGGAGAAAACCACATCTTATTATTGTTGTGATGCAAAGGCAAGCTCCAACTCCCTCTCACCACTGATTTTCTGCAGGCACCAACCTACAGGAGGCTCCAACCTCAGTCAGGTACAACTGACATATATCAAGCTTCAACTTGATGGGGAAGCTCCAAATTCCTTGTTCTATCAAAATCAAACATTTTCTGATTTACCTTGGATATTAGCTTTGTTCTGCATCTTCTTTTGTGTTGTCCTTCAGTCTTAAAATCTGTCTTATAGCATCTCTTTCTGCTCCTCCTTCTTCTTATCTTCTCTGCCTCAATTATTCATACTCTACATTCTCTAACCTCTCTATGCATATCTATGAGATATTATTTATAGAGATTTCCTTATGAATGTTAGCATTCCATAGGTAATTCGAAATGGACAGCCATGCCTCTTTGCCTTCTGCCTTATCATTTCTTTTTCCAGCTCACTCAGAAAAATATAGAAATATGTACTAATTTCAATATTACAATGGGATTTTTGTTTTCCTCCGGAGACTTGCCAATGCATCACAAACAATATAAAATCAATTAAAACATATACATTCAATTTTTCAGTTACATATATCAATTTCACTCAGTCTTCTTTCCAGCACTTGGCTTGTTGGTTTTGTCTTTTCTGCTGTTGTTAGGTAACTGTTCTGCATACTCTGTTCACTGTCTTCTGCATATTCTCGAGTTTTCTGTGCTTGTATACCTGTCAAATTCATTCATGTGCATGTTCTTGTTCACTGTGATTGTGTGTCTGATGTATATATATAACTGCGTTACAATATATATAACTGCTGATCTAGAAATTTCAATAAACATATCTGGAGGCTTTTTCTTCCAAGGTTATCTTATGGTTGTGAACTATGTCTAACAAACTGTATATGCGGGAACTTTGTTCTTTGCCTCAATGGGATTAAACCTTATTATAAAATCCATAACACGCCTCCAGCGTTCTCTACATTTTATATTTTGATTATGAAATCATATATGTCGGGACCCACAATTTTGAGCTCTTTGTATCTGTCTGTGCAATGAATTAAACCATGGTTATAAAGCCATTGGAATTCTCCATTACACAATGGTCTTCAGCATATTAACAAATATATGTTCCCAGCTTCATAAACTTATATGTAAAACTCCTTTCAATCTTCATAACATTTCATTCCACATCAAAGTTCCACCTTGGTCAAACTCCAAATGCCCACAACTGTAATATGCCCAGCGCACAATTCATTCCATCCAAGGTCCAGTTATCATCAACATATATTGCGACCCCAATTCAAATGTTATAAACCATTAAAATAACCTTTGATCACTTCCAAGAAATATCCTAGGCCAACACCCATATTCATCATTCGGGAATATTTAACTTGGAGTATAAAACCATAAAACCAAACATTATAAAACTTGCCACAACAATATTCTGATCTCATTTAACGCTAGCCCTTACTATTTACGCAACATGCGCTCGGGCCCACATATCCACTTTTCTTAATCCTTGATGTGATGGATTGCTTCTGAATACTTCCGATTGCAATTGATGCATTTGCAAATGTTCCGATGTTCGGCCCTTACTTCGATGCGATTGATGCATTTGCAAATGTTCCGATGCGATTAATGCCTTTGCGAAAGACCCGATGCGATTAATCGCAATCGCAGCTTTCAATAGGATGCTCCGATGTTCTGTTTTCCTTCGATGCAATTCGTGAGGGTCCCACCTTATAATACTTTGTTTGTTTTAAACTCGAACAATAGAACCTTTTGTTCTTTTAATCTCGTGCACAAGAATATAATACATATGCTTTATATTGTAACCTTGGTCCTTTGTATATAAAGCGCTATATATATATATATATATATATATCTTGGAGCCTTTTCTTTATAAATATCGAATGAATTTGCCCGACAGTCAAAACTCTTTAACCAACCCTCTAAGGCAGAACATAATAAGCCACATTCTTTATTCAAACCTTAGTCTTAATGCTACAAAAGGGGTCTGGCTCTTTTAATTACATACACCTGCGCTTATAGCATTCACCCAAGGTTTATATATTAACAAACACATATATCTTGGTTCCACAACCTGTCGTTCATATTTGGTTTATGGTTCAACATAAAGTAGATCGGGCCCACATACCTTGTTTTGTATTAACTGTCGATTTGATCCGACGGTCCAACTTTTGTCGCGCGCCAAGTCCCAATCCGACGGATGCCGCGCAATATCGCGCAAATTATATGCTCATCACATAATTCTCCAAAATTACGCGAAAAAAGTTGTATTAGAAAACCACTTTAGGACACGTGGCAACCAATGACATATATCGCGTTCTTTTTTACAATTCTACTTACCACTTTAACTGTCGCACGAACCCACTGGTTTTTGAGCGCCGGTTTCACTGTTTGCTCAGGGTTCCGTCTAGCACATGGTTCCGCTTCATCAAATTTTAACTATTATTAAAATAATTCCCGCTTTCGCTCCTGTTTCCTCTTGCGTTCTCAAAATTATAATACGGTGCTTCCATATGTTGAACGCTCGACTCCATTAGATTTTCACTGTGTATTTACGGTTCCTTTCTTGGTTCTGCGCCCTTACTAGTTCCATAGTCGACTAAGTTATTCCTTTGAAATGGGGTCTCATTGATTGTTTAGTGCCTTTGCAATATAAGTTCAACCTCTGTTATTTGTTTATCTCTGGTTCCGCTATGCCTTTGTTTATTTGTTTATCTCTGGTTCCGCTGTAAACCTCTGTTATTTGTTCATTTGTTTATCTTTGGTTCCGCTGTAAAACTCTGTTATTTGTTTATTTGTTTATCTCTGATTCCGCTGTGTAAATTAGTCACTATGAACTCAAATTCCTTCCTCAATATAATAACTCTGGAAATAAGAATCGAACCCTCTCTCAACTCTACTCTGTCCCCCCAGATTTCTCCTGATCTTTTGCTCTTTGCTTCATGTCTCGTGGTCCTTCTTCCTGCCTCTCTTTCCCTGCTTCTTGTCTGTCACTTTGTGCTACTTTGCTTCTCTTTTTGCTGCCTCTACTACTCTGCTACTTTGCTTCTCTTCTTTGCCATCAATGACAACATTTCCAACAGACCGTTGAATGTTCAATGAGAAAGGTATTAAAGGAAGGCTTGGGGTCACTTGGAGAACACACACAGAGCAATAGCACTTGAGCTAAGTCGAAATTCTAGGCGCAGTTTGCTGAGAATTTTTGAGTGAGCTTGCAGTGCTGGAGAGGGGCAAATCGGTGAGGGATTATTTAGATCCGAGGCCGAGAATACATAGACAGAGAGGCAGATCCATACCAGGCAGTGCAGAGACCCACCAGGAGGGATGCAGCTCAGCGAGGCTCACGCAAAGGCAATGTAGAAGCTAACGCAGAGGCAGCGTTGAGCCTAAAGGGGTGATGCAGGAGAAACCTGTGTTGCGTAGAGGCTCTAGCAGCTACGCAGAGCTGACACAGTGCCCGGAGAGGCAACATTGGGGTTTCCAGTGGGCCATAAAGGGCTCGTATTCAGCATTTCCAGAAGGTGTGAAGCCTCAGCTGAATCAACCATATTTTCTGTCTCCAAGTGATAGAGGTACATCTATTGTGATTTCTCTATTGGGAAAAATACTACTAGTGCCCTTGATTATATTCAGATATTCTGCTTAATAAACAAACCCTCTAAGAGTTGTTGCACCGGTTTTCCCGCATTGGGTTTTTCTGGGGACATTGTCCAAAAAATACTGTGTCATTTTTCATGTGTGCGTTATGCTTCGGTAAATGATCTGTATGTATGTGTAGGATGCAATAGTATTTACTTTGATGTTTTTGCTGAATAATTCAAAAAAATAACTTGTTAATTAAATCAAACAAGTAGGAGAAGAAAATTAGAAAACTGCAGTAGGGTTTATATAATTTAGGTTCAGAAATTTTCACATTGTATCAAAGCTATTGCAGATCAAGTTGAAGCCATCAGCAAAGAGCTAAATATTTTTTATTGCAGGAGGGCAGTTGAAGCTCGCAGATCCAGAAAAAGGCAGCGCAACACCAGAGGGATAGTGCAGGCTCAACAGGGGTGACATAGAGCCTGTATGCTCACGCAAAGCTGACACGGGCCCAAAAGTGTGACGCAGAGCCTTTCAAGCTCATGTAGAGCTAACGCAAACCCAAGAGGTTGACGCAATCCAGGAGGGAGTGACATTGTGTCAGTTGTCATGGCTGGAAGTGCAATTTTCTGATCTTTGAAGTTGTTGGTGGGGCATTGTTTCTATCGGTGCAGAACAGTGTCTAACATGATTGAAAAAGTAAGGGGGAGAAATTCCTTAGCATATTTTCTAGCCAAGAAATATGAGATTCGATTGGTGAAGTGATAATAGAGGGTTGATTCAACATAATTGGTGAAGGATTTCCGAGAGGGAAATCACCAGTCAAAGGGATCATAATCTATAGAGGGTTTCTATCGCAAAGAAACCTAGATCTAGTCTCTTGCTGAGAGTAACAGCAGTAGAAGGGATAAGAGCTTTTCGCTTTGACATTTTTTTAGCAGATATGGCCCCACACAGATTGAGAGATTTGGACAGGTTGGACGATGTGTCTAACCTTATCAATTAGAATGCCAAGATCTTGCCAGTCCTTGATGAGTATCGTATCAGAGACCATGTCGAGAGGGTTATGGTTGTTCCAGTCGATGCCGATCCTCTAAAGAAGTATGAGGAAAATCAGGCATTAGCTAAGCTCTTGATCATGGATGGGGTGTGTTGTGGCTCATTTGCATTTACCTTTGAAATATTTTTCAAATCACCAAAAAATCATATATGATAGAAAATGTAAAATTTGGTGTGTCGTAGAAGAATTTTGATTTATATGTTGGTAGATTAACATTACGTGACGAGATGTGAAGGTGGGTCGATTTGGGCTCATTCACATGCAGAACAGTTCAAGAGCCAGACCGATGAGCACGTTCAGAACATTGCACAACGGACAGGGTCGATTCGGGCTCATTCGCAAGCTCAGGAGGGACTAGCACAGTAGAACACCAGCCAATCTCAAGAAGGTTACACCACGAAGCAAACAAAGTAATTTCTCAAAGGCAGAGAAATGGCACATTTCCCTTAAAAACTTAATTGTTTTGGAGGAGGCGCAAAGGGAAAAACAGATGGTCAAGATCAAAGCACAGAATTGAAGCGAAGAGATGGAAGGCAAAGATTAAATCGCAAACCGCAAATCGCAAGTTTCAAAGGATAGGTGCGGGAGGTAAATGTTAAAATCGCCGAAGTGCGATATGCGATGCGGTGGGGCCCAATCGCAAATCGCAAGCTTTAAAGAATAAGTGTGAAGGTAAATGTTAAATTTTCCAAAGTACGATATGCGATGACGTGGCAAGGTGATGTGGCCCTGGCCCGCATACCGCACATCACAAGTTTTAAAAGTTGAGTGCAAAGGTTAAGTGTTATAATCGCCGAAGTGAGATGTGTGTTGCGGTGGGGCCCGATCACAAATCGCAATTCGCAATTTTTAAAGGATAACCGTGGGAGGTAAGTGATGAAGTCGCTGAAGTACGATATGCGATGCCAGGTGGGACCCGATCGCATAGCGCACGTCGCAAGTTTTAAAAGATAAGTGCTAAAGAAAAGTTAAATACATTGAAATATAAAGTGCGATGTTGGCACGGAGGCAATGTGGTTCCAAGATGAAATCTAAAGGATTTCAAGTCCGAAATTATGAGGTTTGTGAACCACTTTATGAAAAAATAGGCTAAACACAGCATAGAGACTCGGGTAAGTGACCCGACGCAGAGCAAAAAAGAAGAGAAGACTAAACACAGCAGGCACGCGCAAAAGAGGCAGAGTCAGGTAGCAGGTGACATGATGACAACGTTCAAAATGCAAAAGGCATAGGCAGAGTCAGGCAGAAGAACATATAGTGGCACTGTGGGAAGCACGACAGCTGGGTCAAGTCGAGCTCTGAGGCGTTGTTATAGAACTGTGCAACTACCACATCATAACAAAAAAGTACACCTCAGCACTTCGATGGGATGCATCAGCAACATCAGATTCAGCAAAACGAACGATATTTCCAGTTTTAATTTGTTTTCTTAGTATGATTGCATAAGTAATCTTAACAGTTTAGGTAGTCGAAGTAGTTTCAAGGAGTTCAGCGGTTACGAACTTTTTTGATGTATTTAAGTAGGTAGAAATAAAGAAAAGTGGGTACAATTTTTGGACCTCTGGAGAACTGTTAATTTGGTACTAAATTTTATGATAAATAAATGAAAGAAGATCAAGTTTCCTACACATGTTGATGTTGATATGTTTTTCCAGTTTCGCTATGTGTTTATTCCTCTTTGAATGTGGTGAAGTAATGTATCTGCAAGTCTCTTTTTAAGAGTTAAACAATCCTTAATGTGTGCTCCTTCACTCCAACTTTTCCGTTCACATAAAATTCTCTTGAAATTTGAAGTGATAGATTCTGTTTCTCAACATATCATTTTGAGTTTCCCTTACAGTTCTTATTTTCATTCCATTCAATATCAGTATTTTATGGCATTGTGAAGGCTTTCATTATATCAGATTATAGAGGGTATTAAGTAATTAAATTCCAAAGGTGTTAAACAGAGGCCACTTGATATGTAATTTTGACATACATTTATAAAATGTCTTAAGCATTGATTCCTTACCACAACCAAGGGATTGTTTCTTGAGATACAACAGGGTGAAGGATCATGTGGTTCCACATATTGCTGAGAAGAAGACGGCAAATGAAATGTGGCAGGCACTAGAAACGTTGTATCAAGGTAGCTCCATCCAGAGAAAGATGCTTTTGGAGAATCAGATGCGACTACTTGCGACACATAAGGGAGATGAGATTGATCCTTTCCTCTTTAGATTAAAGGCTATTCGAGATCATCTAGTTGCAATGGGGGCAACTCCTGATGATGGTCTCTTGGTGAGGATTGCCCTGAATGCAATCACCGATGATTGGGAGACCTTTTTCCAAAGTATCAGAATCTTATTTTCCCTTCTTTTTCGTCAGGCACTGTGTGGCGAAATGTCCTAGTTCACCACACTTGAAGCACCTGACCTTCGAGAGGTCATTCTTCCTTCTCTGCTGCCCATGTTGTCCCTTAGATGCAAGAGCCCCATATTTCTCCTCCTCTTTCTTGATCTTGATCACCGAGTTGCTTCCCGCCTTGGTCATCTTCCTAATCTCTTCTTGTCGAAGAGTTGCCCGCGTCTCTTCCCAGTTAGGAAGAGAATCCTCTTTATGTCTTTGAAGTCTCTCTTTACATCTTCCTCTTCTGAATGTGCTCGAGTATCTCCAACGCCTGACATGATGGCTATGGATTCAAGCTCAACTTCTGATTCTTGTACCTCTTCAATAAACTCAACTTCTTGTGCAATTTGTACCTTTTCAATCTCAGCTTCTTGAGACAAAATTTGAGGTTCTTCAAGTGCAACTATGAGTGGAATTTTGGGTGAAGATGGTGCTCTTATAGCTCTCCTTCTTTTGGTCCTAATCTCAGGACTTGAAACTAACAATTTCCCTTCATCTTTCTGCAACTTTAACCTTGTTAGCATCACAAATTTACAACCATTAAACTTGCATAAAACTCAAGCAACTATCAAGCAAATAACCTTTCCTTTAAACCAAAGCTCTGATACCAACTTGATCTTATTATGAATGTTATTTTTGTTGTGCTAATTTTATTTTCAGATATAAAACTTATTTATTGATCTTATGCTTGATGTACAAGTTTCTTTGTTGCTGTGTGTCAAAACAGGAAATTAAAATAATTTTTATGAGTGAAATTAAGAGCATAAAGTATGAATTTAAAATGTTGAACAGTAGCAACATAAGGAACAACAAACCATCACAATTGATCCACTAAAACAGAGTTTTTATCAAGGATTACACCCATCCTGGGCTACATCTCCTTGGTCTAGCTTCCATGGATTGGGCCTCAGTATTAGCTCAATTGTGCTCAAATTGTTGTTTACATGCATCAAATTCTCTTGGAAAATACTCAAATGAGTTCAAAATGTCAAAATATATCAGAAATGACTATTCATTTACTCAATTTGGCCTTCAAATGCTTTAGGCATGGCCTTCCCTCCTGGGGGCCCTAGGCTTCAAAATTCTTCAAGGTAACAAAAACCTTTGTAAACTTGCTCCTCTGCCTCTACAACTTGTTCCAATGTGTTCATAGCATGTCAATTGGCCAAGAATGACTCTTCCTGAGCCAAAATTGGTAGAAAATTGCCTCAATTATGGCAAAAACAAATTTCCCTACAATTTCTCCTCCAAATCTGTAAAAGACTCCAGACAGCTTCGACATTTTTGGTGGAATCTGGTGAAAAGAGCCATTCCACTAATTGTGTCGCTAATTAACAAGAGGATTAATTAGAGTTAAGCGTGCGTAACTGCAGATAAGCATGGCTTAACTGTGTATGTATCCATAACATATAAACCTGTTTAATTAATTTGTAATCTGCGAAATAATGCTTAACACAAGGATTAACATTAATCTAAACTTTGTTTGAATTGGCTCTGCGCCTCTAGTTAGGTGGACAGGTCATATGGGAGGGTTACATGGGGAGGGTTGGCCTGTGGGCTAGTCCCCTCCTTCCTGCCATCGAAAATGCAACACATTCAAATGTATGTTGGACACCAAGCTTAACAAGGACTACAGTTGTGGCTCGTTGGTAGGCAAAGAGAGTGGTAGTGGGGAGGTCGTGGGGTCGAACCCCGACCTCGCCCAATCGTTTTATATATTTTTCCAAATTATATTTCAATGAACTTTTCAATAGTTTATAGCCATCGGAATTAGGCATATAAAAATATGTGCTCCATATTAAAAACATTGCCCCCACCGTTAATAATATATCGCTCCAACCTTAGGAACGGGACTTAGGCATATATGTGATATTTAATTATGCTCCATTTAATATATGTCATCGGACCAAGGTTTAACATTTCCATAAGGTTTCAGACTCTGTATTTGGATTTAATATGTGGAATTATATTAATAAGTTTGGATATATATATATATCCAACTTTACTAATCAAAAAAATGATTCTAACACATAAAAATCTTGAACCCACATTCAACCT
Organism: Pinus albicaulis; assembly: GCA_034641835.2. Classification (NCBI taxonomy): domain Eukaryota; kingdom Viridiplantae; phylum Streptophyta; class Pinopsida; order Pinales; family Pinaceae; genus Pinus; species Pinus albicaulis. Next base: position 126,670,998 of record CM076575.1, read on the forward strand.
TGGAGGACATTGGGAAATTTTTACCTTCACAAACCAAACTAGGAAATCCAGTTGTGACACTTGTCACAATCCCATTGGAAAAAAACTGAATAAGATTCCCTGAATGCTCACTAGGCTACCATGTCATCACCCTGTACCCGTTCTGCAATTTTTTTTAAAATTTTGTTTGTTTTGAATGGCGATCAGCAGACCATAACTTCCTCATCCGTACTTGATTTTTGACAAAATGAGTTGCGTTGGATTCCTAGAAATGAGTCGGTCGCGATTGTTCATTTTGCAATCAATTTTTTCCACTTTCATTTTTGAGCTAAAATACTAAGCCTCTGATCAAGAGGCCAGAGTGACGCAGTCCTACGTAATCTCCACGCAGGCCCACGTACTTACTGCACAGAGGCAGCGCAAAGACAGTGTTGGGACTGTCTACTTACATAGAGGCCAGAAAGGGTGACGCAGATCTGAAGCCGTTGTTGATTCAGAGTGCAGGAAGCAATGCTACAAAGCTTCAGAAGTTGTTGGTGGGGATAAATTTCTAAAGATTCAGAATTTAGCCTAAGCACTAGGGGATAAAGAGTGGGAGGAGAACAACTTCTCAGAGGTTTTCCAGCCAAAGAAACCTGCAGATTGATCAAAGGATCAAAGAGAGATGATTCGTTTGATTTGGAAAACTTTCAAGAGAGGAGGTCAGTTGTCAGAGGGAGCAAAGGGTGCATGTTTCACCATGGACCCTAGATCCAAATATCTAGCATAGAGAGGAGTTCTGACAAATTTGCTGAGCATATGGAACCTCACGGACTACATGATCAGGATAGGTTGGATGGTCTATCCAACATTGCAGTTTGGAAGGCCAAAATCCTAGTAGTCATGGAGGCATACGATCTGAGGGACCATGCAAAAAATTCCTGGCCACATCAATGGATGTTGTTCTCCTAGCGAAGCATGAGGAAGCTACGGCACATGCCAAACTCTTCATAATGGATGGGGTTAAGGATCATATAATTCCACACATAGCCAAAAAGAAAACGACTCATGAGATGTGGAAAGCTTTAACTTCCCTATATGAGTGAAGATCCATCCAAAGGAGAATGCTTCTGGAGAACCAGATGCGGTTATTCATGACGACCAAGGGAGAAGAAATCGAGCCCTTCCTTTTCAGATTACAGGAAATCAGAGATTAGTTGTCATCCATTGAAGAAAATGTGGAGGATGATGTGATGGTGAGGATTTCACTCAATGTAGTCACAGGGGACTGGGAAACTTTTGCCCAAAGTATCTTGGGCAGAGCGGACCTTCCCAACTGAGAAAGTATGTGGGTGATCCTTCGTCAAGAAGAACTCTGTCGGTTCACCAAGAGACATTACAGCATGAGATCAAGTAAGGTGAAGAAGGAAGAGGAAGAATATGCAGCCTTGGCATCAAAAAGGAAACAAGGGAAGAAGAAGCGTGATCTATCCAATATCAAGTGTTTCCAGTGCGGAGAACTAGGACATTTCGCCAGCAATTGTCCTCAAAAGAAGAAGGACAAGGAAGCTTCTATTTCCAAGGATGTTGTGGTGGAAGATGGTTTAGAAGATGAAGTATCCATGAGCGCTCATGAACCACGAAAGTGGGGTGACATGGACCTATAGAGAAGCTACATAGTGGTGGCAGGATCCTTGAGTAGCTAAGTGCTTGGATCACATCCGTGCTACAAGAGCCTTAAGATAGTAGAGGGACAAGTGGAGTAGTGGGTGCATAGAGCCACAAATGGAGCAGAGGTAGAGCTGGATGTTGAGAAAGGAGCAGCGCAATGCAGATGCAACAGCAGCGTAGAAGCAACAGCGCAGGGGCTAATGTGACTTCAGTAGCGCAGAGCAGGCCTGCTTACGTAGAGCAGAGCTATAGCAGCACAGTGGCTTCAGGAAGATAGTAGAGATCAGCAGCCTATGGAGCTTCAGTGATGAGGAAGCAGACCCAACTGAATTTTCTATCAAAGAATGGGCAAGAGTTTTTAGTTGTGTCTCTTAGAAACTAAGTTGCAGTGCGACAGTTAGCAGCACGATGCAGCAATTTGAGAGGGAGCTACAATATAGATATGACCGTGATGGTGGCAACAATACAGGAGAGAAACAGCAGCGCAGTGATGAAAGGCAGCAAGCCAAGCATCAGTGTAGAGACCCACACCAGAGATCAGTGCAGAGCTTCGAGTTGAAGCAGTGTTGTACTAGAGCACATTCCTCGCTAAGAGGGAGTGTTGAGTTTTTTTAGTGTTGGGGTAGCATCTGATGTGCTCTAGCTCCAAAAATTTGGGTAGGGACTAGAGTACATGAGATCTCTAAGACCCGGAAAGGGATTTGGGAAATTCCATCCAATTTGGGAGATAATCAATTAATTAATATTTTTAATTAAGGACCCTAAGTCTGATCCTAGTGCCAAGAATTAGCAAGAGGAAGAGAGGCAGCAACCAAGAGCAGTGCAGAGAAGCAGGGGCAAAAGCGGCGCAGTGCAGAGGGCTTCAGCCGCTACGCAAGCCCAGAAAGGGTAGCGTTGAGCCAGCAGGAGGCCCCTAGGGTTACGCAGAGGCCATCCAGGGCAGTGTAGGGACTACGTCACCCAGTCTGTGGTTACGCAGCCCTCTCCAGGCCAGTGCAGAGTTTAGCAAGGCTGACGCTGATAGCTTCAAGGGCAGTGCTGGGGTTTCTAGAGGCAAAAAGTGGCTGAGTCTTGTAAATCCCATTTGAGGGTGTGGATCAGTAAAGTTTTCACTCTCCAAAACAGCAAGTATTGTTGCAGATCGATTTTCTTCATCGAGTTAACTAGTAAGGTTCCCATATTTGTTGTATTCAGAAATCTTAATAATATAAACCCTCCAGCAGCCAGAAGACCGGTTTTTCCGCATTGGGTTTTTTCGGGGACAGTTTTCTGGAAAATCTGGTGTGTCACTTTGTCTGTGTTCATGTATTCTGTTTTATATCTAAATCGGTGAAAGTATGTTATGTGTTTACTTCGATGTTAATCTGAATTTTCAGCATTAATAACTTGATTAAGAAGGAGAAGTATAACCAAATATAATATTAGGGTTTCTGCATAAAGTAATATTCAGAAATTTTCACACTGCCTTGGAATATGAATCTTCCTTTCCCTTCTTCTTAGGACAAGTATTAGCGAAGTGTCCCAATTCATCACATCTGAAGCAACGGACCTTGGATAGGTCCTTCTTCTTCTACCCTTGTTGCCTCTATCCCTTAGGTGTTAGGGTTGCATCTTCCTCCTCCTCTTTCTTAATATTTACTCCTCCGCTACTGAATTCCCTCTTGGTTATCCTCTTGATCTCCTCCTGATGAAGGATTTCCCACATGTCCCCCAAGTTTGGGAGTTTTTTTTTTCCCAAGATACTTTGGACAAAGGTCTCCCACTCATCGGTGATTGCATTCAAGGCAATCCTCACCATGAGTCCATCATCAGGATTTCCCCCCATGGAAATCAACTAGTCTCGGATAGTCTGCAATCTAAATAGGAAAGGATTGATCTCCTCTCCCTTGTGCATCTGGAACATCCGCATTTGATTCTCCAGAAGCATATTCCTCTGGACGGAGCTACCTTGATACAATTTGGTTAATGTTGTCCACACCTTGTTTGTCGTCTTCTTCTCGGCAATATGTGGAACCACGTGATCTTTCACTCCATCCATGATAAAGTGTTTAGCTCGTGCCTGATTTTCATTTAACTTCTTCAGAGCATCATCATTTGTCGGCATATCTAGGACGTTCTTGGCATGGTCTCTAATGCCATACTCCTCAAGGACTATGAGGATTTTGGCTTTCCAGATAGCGAAGTTAGACACATTGTCTAACCTATCCTGATCTCTCAGTCCATACGGGGCCATCTCTTGTCAAACAAGTTGAAGTAAGTGCTCTTCTCCCTTCTGTTGCTACTAGACTCAGCAAAAGACCGGATCTGGGTTTCTTGGCAATAGAAACCCTCTAGAGAATCTGCGCCCTCTAACAAACGATTTCCCTCCCCTGAATCCTCTGCCAATTCTGTCGAATCAACCCTCTACAATCACTCCTCTTGATTGAATCTCATATTTCTTGGCAATAAAATCTGTCGAAGGATTGTTTCCCCTACTTTGTCAACTTTTCTAGGCATTGTTCTGCACCGACAAAACCGATGCCCCACCAGCAACTTTGAAGATCAGGGACTGCACTTCCAAACTGGTTGTTCAGATGGCCCAAAATATCATTGATGGCTCAACCACCTCTAAAATCACGAAGAGTTGGTGTCTAGAGGCCCAGCACGAGAGAATCAAACATATCTTGAAAATATTTGTGTATTCCACCACCGACCATGTCTTTCCTGGTGGAAATAAATTGGTTGAATGGCTGGCCAATCGAGGATCGGCTAACCAACACAGAGATTTTTCCACTCCATGGCATGTTGTTTTGAGTGCCGCGGATCTGGATCTTGGCAAAATTTAAGCCCTCTAGGATCTCCTCGAAGTCGATTCTCCCTCCCCCAATGGGGATGATCAACTAAGCAACCGCTTGGCACATGTGAGTTCCTTGGGGCTCCCCCCTCCTCTACATAGTCATTAAAGTATGAAATTATGTGTCGTCCATGTAATCATTCCACTCGAGTGAAGATCCCTCCGACTAATCCATCGGTTAAATTCAAGGGCAAAAGAGCTTTCCTCTCTAGTTTGGAATTATGGGCGATGAATTTGGATCGGGTGGAGAACTGTAGCACAAGAGACAGGGTCCATGGAGACTCCTCGGGGTCATGGCCTTAGATGAGTGGTGAAGTGGAATAGCGATCTTCCTTGTTTTGGTTGGAATTCGACCTTCAGTTCTGCACCTGGGATCCAGGAACCTTTGTGGATGGTGTTTTAGGTCGGCTCCACGCCTTTGCTTGGAGAGCTTGTCACCAACTTTCAAGGAGTAGGAGGCTCCTAGAACTCTCCTTCGTGTCGTGTGGGAAAAACTATCAGTGTCCATAATTTTTATCAATAATTCTGCATCTAGTTACAGTCGAAGGTCACAACTATTGTTTTTTTGTTGGCGGCCCGCCACCGGTTCTTGTTGGAAGTCACCTATGGTTTTTATTTATGTAAGGGTTGTGATAATCCGGTCTTTGGTTAATATTGTTGTTTGAATGGGTACCCATTCAGGCTAGGTATTATTTAGATAGTCTATCCGGCCACCTGGGGAAGTGTCATTTGTCTCAGAGCGTCAGTAGGTTGGCGAGATTTCTATGCCCTGGGCAACTCTTCAGCTTGGGGGAAGCTTGCCCATCCTGGATCAAAGTTCGTGGTGTTTGGATTCTGGTGGGGGTCCATTCTGGGTATTTCCTCTTGGTCCTGGTACCTGTCACTCTTCTTGCACGTTACATGAAGGTTATTCCTCGGCCCTGCTTGCCAACCACTCATATGTACACACAAAGCACATTATGCCTCGCCAACAGGGTCAGCCTCTTCGCGCAGGTGGTCAGCGCATTAATATGGGGCATCCCGCGTCAAGCCACAACTCGTCCTCTAGGAACTCGGCCAATCAGGAAACCGAGGATGTGATGGCTCTCTCTCCAACTCATTCTCCAGGTCATATAGTGGCTCCTACAACCATGGAATCCATAATAGAGTAGCTTCAAAATATCCAAATCAATATGGACATTCTCAGGGACCACAAGTATGAATACCATAATGAAATTATGGCTTAAATAAATTATATTCAATGTGGTTAGAATGAAATTATGGAATAGTTGGATAGCCTCCGTTGCAGCCACCGTCACACAAATGACCACCTTCGCGGTCTGGAAGCGCAAGTGGAACATATTGATTTCCACATGCACAATCGTGTTGGTTATTTTGCAGCTCTCCCTGCACTCCCTCCCCGTCTCCCTCCTTGATATGTTGTTGTCAGTTCTGATCTCTTTTTTGTTTTTTATAATATTTTATGACTACAATTCTTGTTGGAAATAAAGAATGTAAAGTGTCCTCTATGGTATCCTCTGGTACCCAATCTCAACAAGTCTGGTTGGAATGAGAGAAAGGGGATTGTTGAGACATATTTTGTAAGCTCTTTTTTCCTAAAAATCTAATGAAAGTATTTTTGACGAAAAAAGAAAACAATATTATCAATATTAATAAGTATTATTATAACAATATTATCATTATTAATATTATAACCTACTTTTTAATAATAATAATCAATTTTTTGCATGGGGTCTTGGATAGACGATGATTGGGTGCTATGTTAAGGAACTTCTTGATGTGATCCATGCCCCGATCGAGGTGATATATTGGACATGATGAAGATGTAGTCCCACCAAACTTTAAAAAAATAATAATAAGATATATTGGACATGATGAAGATGTAGTCCCACCAAGCTTACAAAATAATAATAATAATAATCATTTTTAACAAAAACAATATTTATAATAATCATTATTAATACTTTTTTTTTTAACTAGCCTAACTAGCCTAGCCCCAAGAGGATAGAGGAGAATTGACCCCGTGACCTCCCATGAGTGAGGTGCTTATACAGCAAAACTCAACCAATTTAGCTAATATTTGAGGTTTTCCTGTAAACATTTTGACTTCTTCAATGTAAAATAAAATTTAAAAAAATAAATAAATAAATAATAATAATAATAATTAAACTAGCCTAGTCCACTTTAAATCTGGATTTACCAAGGGCCAAGAGGGATCAAACCTCTTGAGATAATATATTTATATTATTATATTATATCAAAAAATTTCAAATTAGTTCCTGTCATTTACTCTGTTGGCCTCTTTTGTTTATTTTTTAATATTTGGCTCTCTAGAAATGACTAGAATTAGCCACTGTTAAAGGTATAAAGAGATTATTAGTTGTTGGAGTTTCAATAATTAGAATTAGCCATTGCTAAAGGTATAAATAGATTATTGGTTGGTGGAGATTCAATGATTATAACAAAGCAAGTCACCAAACTAAAACTTGGGGGAGGAATCACCAACACTACAATACTCCAAAGGAAATTTAAAGAGATAAATTCATATTATGTCTACAAGCAATTGAACTCAGAATCAGAAAAGCTAGCAAATGAGAAATCAAATCAAGTACAAGTTAGACCAATGCAAAGTGATGACACTGAAAAAAAAAAATTGATTGAAAAATATGGTAAATTTGGTCACCAAAATACACCAAAATAGAACGAAAAGTTTCTGAGAAAATTTTGGAGGGTTGGCCAAAGCCGATGCATCTCCTACCTGTGGCCCGCTTCAAGGCAAGCATAGGCATTTAATTTTCCATGAAGGTTATGCATACATAAATTTCATGGTTAATCGTTTCAAAATTCAAAGGGTGAGCCAGTGTGCCAAATGGTGAAGTAAAGGAAAAATGTGGAAGATGGTCGAGAACAATCAATTTGCTTCATTAACTGCATGGTTCAGAGCCTTATGATTTTGCACAATAGCTTAAAATGTGACTAGCCTCAGAGCTCAGATTAGCCTATGAATTTAATCCTCCGGCAAGAATGGACTTTGCCTTCATCAAGAGGGTGACCAGATTGTTTGGTATGGGATTATGGTTGGGGATGGGATGGTGGTGAAAGATATATATTTCCATATTATCTATAATCAACTTGGTGACAGGACTCCGTCCCCTTTCCAATCATTTTGGAGGTGGAAAATTCCAAGTAAGATTCTATTGTTTGGATGGCTAGTATGGAAGGGGAAAATTCTGACTTGGGATTGCATTAATAAACAAGGATTTTACGGGCATGGATGGTGTCCCCTCTGCCATGCACATGGTGAATCGGCTTCCCACCTGTTTTTTTCATGCTCGTTTACTCTTAAGATATGGTCTCTATTTTCACACTATCTCATTGATATGAAATGGAGGCCAGATAATTTCATTAATACCCTCGAGGTTTGGGGCGCAATTAAAGGTGAATTTAAATCTATGCCCTTATTTTTGTTTTGGGCGGTTTGGCTTGCACACAATCGCCTTATCTTTGATGGAAAGCCAGCAATCATTGCCCATATTCATGGGGCTATTATGGCTTGGATTGTTGGGCATCCTCCCTCTGTATCGTCTACTAAGGATCTGTCCATCTGTATTTTTCCACACCCAATTTCTTTGCCAGCGGTCTACTTTGATGGTGCACAGCAAGGGGGGTGTTGTGGATGTGGTGCGTGGATAAAATTAGAGAATTCGGATAGATATCAGAACTTCTGGAATGGTGGGATGGGCTCAAACAATAAAGTTGAGCTTCTTGCTTTATGGACTGGGCTTTGGGTGGATTTTAATTTAGGGCTGCATTTAGTAAATGCCTATGGTGATGCCAAGATCATCATAGATGGGATTTTAGGGAAGTCTTGCTTTCGCCCAAATGGTTTGCAGGGATGGGTTGATCATGTAAAAAATCTCTTGACCAAGCTTAATGACCCGCCTATGCAGCATATTTACAGAGAAAACAACTCACGTGTTGATGTTCTCTCAAATAAAGTCCTCTCTGTTCCTTTTGGCAGCATCCACATTTCACATTTCTGTGATGCTAAGATGCTACGGAATTTTGAATATTTTTGCCTTGAGTGCTCTATATTTTGTTTTTGTTTAAGGCTTTATGTTTATCTATCGACATCGTAAGAATCTGTCATATGCACTTATGGGTTTTGGAGGTAAGTCGATGGATTGGTTTTGTAGAAGTGTCTCAGGCAGGTGAGCCAGTTCACTTGCAAGCGAGCCGGGTTTCTCATCAAGTGAGCCTGCTATAATATTTTCTCCTTTGCTTGAATGTTGAATAAGTTTCAAACCATAGGCATCGTGAATCTGTGGCTATGCAAGCGCAATGGGGTTCTAATCTAGCCTACCATGGGTCCCATGCTTTGGGGCATATGTCTCACTTTGATGCTCAAATGCCAGGATGCTGAAAATTTGGGTCTCTGTATGTATAACTTTTATCCTTGTATGTGCTCTTGTAGCTATCGGTCATCATGACTGGGTGAGAACAGTTCTTTCTTTATGTTGAACGTTGCTCATGGGATGATCCAAGTTCATGTACAAGTTTTCTCCTTTTTCGCTATCCTCATTTTATGGAGGTTATGTTGGGCTGAATGTATATGATTATGTTCTTTCGAATAAGCATGGATCATGGATTATGGGTTGATGCCAGTTGACATATGAATTGTTTATTTCCTTAATATAAACAGCGTTTTTTTCCTTTTTGGAAAATAAAAAAGGATTTCCTTCACGTTGACTAGATATGGGAAGATATGATAATAAATCCCTCCAAAAGGTGATGTCGCTTCCGTAGTCGAGTCCCACCTAAATATAAATATTTGATAACTATGATTGCAATACCAGTTACAATAAGGAATTGGTTAATCAGTTGTCCAGGAGCACCGAGTTGTAAGGGGATGGAAATGGAAATTTCAGAGGCACATTCAAATAAGTGTGACCAAGAGCATTAGTGCCAGTCGATAGATAACGTGTCTAGAGTAGTGGTGTCTATAATGGAGCTGGAAAATAGGATAAGTGAAATGGCAGTGGGAGAATTACAATTTCGAAGCTCATAATGAATGGAATGGAGGCATCCACCAAAAATGAGTCCAAGATCAAGTAGAAAGACTTGGAATCCAGCAAAGGACAATCTTGTCAAAAGGTTCGAGGACCGGCTAAGAAAGGAGCAACTGTGCACATTGCAGCGAAGGAAAATTTGGGCCATCTAGAGCATATTAAATAATAACCAGCTCTAAAGAATGTTTTTGCAAGTATGTTTTTTATTTAGGAGTTGTTTTGTAAAGCTCATAGTAGATTTAAGTGTACAATGGTAGTTAGGAGAACCTATAGAAGTAAGAAAAAAATCTTGTGGATGTATTGGAACAGTGAAGTTTTTTAAAATACTAAAAAAATTAAGAAGTTCTAGCTTTGTTTCTTTTGATGCAAACTGATAATCGCTTCATTAAAAAATGTGTTGTAAGAGATTTGTTATGAACATGCAAAATTGCACTCCCTTTTATTAATATCCTCAATCATTAACACAGCATTTATATTGACTAATTTTGTTATTAGATATCATAGTCATACATACCTTATATAATAGATTCATAATTATTAGCAATTTTGATTAATGGATAAAGTTATATAACATAATTGGCATACATGTCCGAGAATTATTATTTGTTAAGATAAATCATCCAATAAACTTTTGTCCATTTCTTCCATTTTTGTTTATTTTATTAATAGGTGTGAATTTGGCATGCTATCAAAGCCATAAAGAAGAAGAGTTAGGGGAGGAGTGAAGGGTTGAATCCTCTACAATGATTAAAGAAGACATAGAGAGACTAACGAATCCACAAGAATTGACGTTCAGCCAATTAAAAAAACATGCAGAAAAGAAAAAATAAATAAATAATAATTATTTATAAAATAATGTTGAACTATTATTTATAATTTTCTAAATTTATAAATTTAATAAAATGAAATATTTGAAAATTTTTGTGTTGGGGAGAAAGGCATAATATTAAGTTTTATTTTACTATAGAGTGCAATTTTTTTGGTTTGTAAAGTGCAAACTTGAATAGAAGTAGCGTAGTGTTGAAGAAAAAAAAACACACGCATATTCAATTCACATCCATAAAAGTCATATAACTATGATCATCTTTAACAAAACCCTTAGCATGAAACCCAAAAGTGGTAAAAGCAATTTCCTTTGTGAGCAAAGCATGGATTTTGAGGACATCTCATTATTCTATACTCCATATGCATGTTTTTTAAATAAATATTTTTTGGCATTTAGATATATGAACGTAATTGAACGTAATTTTGGGATTAATTAGTCGGTGGAAAAAATGTTAGGTTGGTTTGGAATTTTGGAGATATTTGGCATTAGTGCAACATTAGAGTTGTAATTGATATTATTGGTTTATAAAGACAAGATAGCATTGTCTTGTAAGTATAGTTATAACATTGACAAATTAATTGAATATGATTGAGATAATCTTTAAGATTCAATTTTTTTAAAGTGTCTTGTGTTTGGTAATATGGGAATTATGATAAAATTATCAAACAATTTAAAAGGAAAAATATTAGTAATTAAAACAATGAGTATTTATCCATATTTTTAGTATAGATATTTAAAAATAATAATTATACATAAGGAATTACATAATAAAATGAAATTGAACCTGAATGTTTATCATATTATTAGTGTTGATAAAATGCTAATAAAAATAGGCATTTCTTTCTAAATGTATGTTATTTTTAGTAAAATTAAAGAACATGGTTTGTTTTACAAATGTTTCTTAACATTACATAAATTAAACATCAATTAAAAGTGATTGATGGAAAGGTTAAGAAATTTTGTGATTGATGGAAAGGTTAAGAAATTTTGCTGGTTCACAACCAGGAAAAGTTGAATTTTTTTGTTAAATCTCTCAATATTGCATTTGGAGATATTGATGAAGGATTTGAGTAATTGAATATCAAACAAATAATATAAACAAATAATATAATTACTAATAGAAACATTAAATTTCACTCTGAAATGGAAAAGTGGTGTTACTAGTAGTACCAATTTTATTTGTGGAGTTAAAATTAAAACTTTAAATTTAATAACTAGCTTTATTGAAATGAAAAAAAAAAAATGGTATTACTAGAAATTTACATTTTTTTTTTAATTACATTAAAAATAAATGATGTGAATGAAAAACATCATTTACCAGTTTACAAGGTAAAAATTAAAAATAACTCATGTCTTCAAAATAATAAATGAAATGTAACCTCCTTAAAAAGGAATGTGACCTACTCTTATCTGGAATTTATCCTGATCTATGTAATACACAACGTTTATTCTTCTTTTGACCGAAAAAATAAATAAATAAATAAAAATAAAAATAAAATAAAATTGGTAAAAAATAAAATTAAAACTTTTTTAAAAATATTTAGAAAAATAAATTTTAATAAAAATATTTTAAAACAAAAATTTTAAACAAAAGCCTTGAGTAATTCACTTAACAAGTGCGTGTTATAAAGTTATGTGATTACTGAGGTTTTTTTTTCAAATTTCAGTGTATTATTATTTTTGGATATGAATTGTATGAATTTGTAGGAAATACTTATTTGAGTAAGTGAAGATTAGTCACCCAAATAAGATGGGGAATTGAATAGGTGACTTACATTTAGGAGTGTCTTAACAATGCACCTGAGTCGATCACCATCTATCCAAAACGCCATGAACAAAAGATTTGAAAATTATTTTAGTCTTTCTTATTATTATTATTATTTATTTTAAAAATATGTTTATGAATATTAAAAGATAATAAATAATGAAAGAAGAAAGGATACAAAATTAGATAAGATAATTAATCACATAAATTAAATTAAATTAAAATGAGATTAAAGAGAAGAAAAAAAATATGAAAAATTAAGGAATGAATCAAAATAATCATAACATATTCACAACATTCACTGAAAAGAAAAGACAAATTATAACAATGATAAAAGATTCAAGGATAGCCCAAGTGAAGAGGTAAGAAACATTTATTGGTAGAGATGATGAATTAACATTAGTTTGTGAGACTTACTCAATTTATAACCAATCTTTTCTATTTAAGTTATTGGGGGTGATTTTTAGTTTTGATAGCTTCATGAATAATGTGAGCCTAATAATGATGAGTAATGGAGAGAACTTTGGTTTGGTCAACATAGATGTGGTGGTCCAAGTTATGATAACATTCAACAATAACATAATTTATTGTATGATTATGATTATTGTCAGTTATGTTTAACAATAACTAGAGTTTGTAGTATGATTATGATTATTCTTAGCTATCCACCAAGTTATGATAATGTTCAACAATAACATAATTTGTTGTATGATTATGATTATTGTCAGCTATGATCAACAATAACAGAGTTTGTTGTATGATTATGATTATTGTCAACTTTGTGTTTTATGAGATGCTCATTAAAAGATCTACTTGTTTGTCAAATATATGATTTTCCACAAAAGCATAGGATTTGGTAAATGTCATGATGAATATGGGGATCATATTTGTCTTTGGTAGTTCTAAAAATGTATTTTAGAATTCTAAAAGGTTTGAAAATGGTTTTTGTATTCTTTTGATTAAGACTTTTGAAATATTTTCTTGCCTCATTTCAACAATTAATCTTCTTGTTTATTTATTATCTTATTTGAACACTCCATTATAAATCATTTAAGTATTTGATAATAGATGGAATAACTACTTGAAATGGTGAACATTATTATTACTTATAATATTATTATGTATAAGAATAATAATATCATATTATATAGAATTGTGAAAACTTACCTACAATGACATTTAAGACAATTTTTAAAAAAATCATAAATAAATAAATAAAATCAAAAACCAAAAAACAATTTATAAAAATAATAATGAATTAAAAAATAAAATTTAAAATAATTATTGAAAAAAAATACTAAAACTTAAAAAACTAAACTTATTAAAATTACCAACACTAACAAGTTAACCAAAAATGAAACAAAGAAATGGCTAAGCAAATATTCTGAACCACCCATAAGTAGATGATTGGCTTAATGCCTTTTCATCTTGTTCATTACTCTCATCTAACAGATAAGATGGAAAAACAATGAGCTAATGGTTAACTTATTGCATGGTGCTTAATATTTGCCAAGTGTTGATGTCTCCTAGGTTTCATTTTCTGTCCATTTTATTTATTTTACGTATAGGCCATTTCACAAATTTTATTTGCTTTATATTTATTTTCAGGTTTTTTTAATTTATTTATTTTAAATTTTTTAATGTTTATATTAATTTCATTTTTTAGACGAAAGATTAGTTCCAATAAGCGAAACACTTTGGACAATGCATTACATTCAATCAATCACCTTTGCATTAACTTGATCCTCTAAAGTTTATTTTTATTTATTAAATATTCATTACACCATATAAGATAGAAATATTTTTCTTTATTAAAATCATTATTCAAATATCATAATTCCAATAATTGAAACTCTTTCAGAGAACTAAATTTGGATTTGAATCATGATAAGTTTTAAGCTCTCCATTTTTTGATGGAGTAATATATTGATTAATTTATATATTTTTTAAATTTTGGATTTTTTAATTTTAATTTTATTATATTATATTTAGGTAGAGTGAAATAGTTTTATTTATGATTTCAAAAATATTAATTAAAATAAAAATGTTGTTAATAGTTTTATTTATCAAATATATTAACCAAAAGAAAAATTAATTGTAAAGAAATAATGTTTTGAAGAAAATATAAATAATCATGGGCAATAGCAACCCTCTGTAAGTGTATTTTTTAACATTTTGTTTCTATCCATTTTTTATGCAAATATTTACTTAAATTATGGTGAGTATTAATTTATGATAAATATGTTATTTAAATGAATATGAGCTATTTTCAAATATTTTAATTTTCGATGTATGAACCTTAACAATGAACATTTTGAAAATAACTAAAAATTATGGCATATTGCAACTGCATTCAAAAATCGCTTTGATGAATAGAAACATTTTTTAGATTTTTCATTTCTTAGTACATTTTTTATAACAATTCAATTTAAAACCGCATAAAAAAATTACATTTTAAAAAAATAAAAATAATTTTAATTTTAATTTTCAAAATATTTAATTTAATATTATTATTTTTTCAAAATTTAATAAATTTCATAAAAATTCAAAGTTTTTTAAGTTAACCCATACTATTTATTCATGAACATCGATTAGTTTTTTCACCTTGTCCTGAAGATGAACCACATTAGTTGGTTCCAAATGTGGACCAACCCATAATGATGTGATTAATCCGAAAAACATTTATCTACATTATGGATCACAAAATCTTAGATCTAACAAAACAATAATTTAAATTTATACTGATATTTAAAGTTAAATTTCATAAAGATGTTAGTATTTAAAATTTTAGTATTTTTTAAATATATTGTAAGATTCATTAACACAAACTAATAAATTTTAAATTTTGAAGATTTTAATATATTTTAAAATCAATGCTTATTAATATTGAAAATATAATTAATGTATTAATGTAGTAAAATTTAATATATTAATGATGATGATGATGATGATGATGGTTAACATTTACTGAGACCAATCTTTGGTCTATCGGACCTAAAGAAAAGAGTTATTTAATTTGATTTAAGATTTTATTCCTATGCTCAAAAAGCTTGGAAAGAAGCCTCGAGCTCACTATAATTTTGACATCTTAAAAGGCTAGGAAGGTCAGTATTGCAACAAAGATTATGAAATTGAGCTCTAATGTGGTTGTATGCGGGGCACTCTAAGAGGAAGTGATTTTCATCCTCGATGTTCATATTCTCACAGAGATGGAAAATCCTTTCCATCCATGGTGTTTTAGGAACTGTCCAACGACTTGTTTCACTATGGAGCTCATGAGAGTTCATTCTAATCTTGGCTATATCAATTTTCTTCTTTGAGCTAGTTAAAACAGAGAGATACTTTTGATCTTCTAGGGTGGGGTTGATGACTTCCTTATAATATCTTAATTTTCTTTTAGTTGCTAGATCTTTCTCACACCACATTTTTTCTTTGAACTTAGAAGTAACAATTTTTTTAATGTTATTAATGTTTTGCAATGCAACATTCTCGTCGATCTCCCAATGGTTTAACCAAGCCCTGGTGTCTTTATACCAACCTCTTTTAAGCCTTAGGTGGTTTTGGTTCGAATTTAAAGCTAGCTTAGGAAGTCTATGGTCTCCTATGCTATTGAGCTTGTGCTTGTACAACAGAAGCCTAGTCATAGCTAGGCTCTCGATAGGGGAAAGACCCACTTCTATAAGGAGAATAAGATAGGGTGTATTGCTTTTAATTTTGAATATATAGGTTATTCAAATCTTTCTCCGGATCCTCTAGAATCTTGCAACCCAAAACCTCACATCCATATAAGATAACGAGAGTGACTAAAGTTTCAAGAAGACTTCTTTCTATCCCACATTAAGAGTTTCCACATTTTTACCAATTATTTTCAAGACCAAAATAAGCTTTCCACCCCCCATTTATCCTTTTCTGAATGCTATAGTTTCAGTTGAGCTTGTGATGAATATCAATTCCTAGGTACTTGTAAGAAGACACTTCCTCCAAGTTACTATTGTCATACATAAAATTAGCGTAAGTGTCCTTCTTTGATTTTATAATCATAAATTTTGTTTTGTCAGTGTTAACACACATACCCATGGTAGAGCATAAATCCTTAAGAAGTCTAAGTTTCTTACCAACATCAGATGGGCACCTTGCCAGAAGAACAATATCGTCAGCATATAGAAGAAGGATGATGACTATCCCAGCTAAAATCGTGCCAGCACATCCTGCTTCCTCTAAACAACCTTCTAGCTTGTCGATGTAAATTCCAAATAGGGTAGGGGAGAGGGGGCAACCTTGTTTAACTCCGATATTACACTTAATATCTTTCGACCACCCCTCATTTCTCTTTAACCCAACGAATTACATTCTCGTCATAACCTTATAGCGGCGCTCTTAGCTCGAGAACGTTTAGCTTTCTTTGTCAATTTCATAGGTTGACTTCCAGAACAATGTCAAATCATGCCAAAGTCCCAGCATGAAGGTGGGTTATCATTAGCATTCTCCCATGTGATCTATAGCATCTGAGATTGGTGGTTCTTAGGTGTTGTAACCTAAAACCACGCTTGACTGGCCACCTTCCACCTGAAGCCAGTAACAACCCTTTTCCATGTTACTATAGCAGTAAGAGAGGGTTAATCATAATTGTTTGATAATTAGAGGGGTTATTTGTATCCCCACTTTTAAAAATAGGAATAATGAGGCTTTCTGTCCATGGTTTAGGGAACCCTTGCTTGACTGTTTGATTGAAAAGCTTGTGGATGTGAAGGACAAGGACAATGCCTCTAATTTTTAAGCTTTCTGCCTCGTAACCTTCAATGTCCTTTGCTTTCCATTTGGTAGGCGCTTAAACCCAAAATATATGTCTTCTAATGAGAAAAATTCTTTCGTTGTGAACAAGGTTTCAAAGTTATCAATCACATTTGGAGATTCATAAAGCTTTTTAAGATAGGAATTCCAGTCGTGTAAAGCAATTGTATTATTATCTTTAGTTTTCGTAGTTAGAATCTACCTCCAGAATTTCTTAATATATTATAATATAAATACTCTATAATAATTATAATTACTATTATTTCTATATAGTGATTTTACCAAATTCTTTGCTATGTTTTTTTTACGAAAAGATTTATGTATACAAAGTAATTTTAATTATTAATGTTGAATATTTTAATATATTTTAAAATTAATATTATTAGTCTAAGAATGGAAGGTAACAGGGTGTATTGTAAGACATTTTGTGGTGTTAAGGTCACTGGTGTATTGTCAGGCATTTTGTGGGGTTACTGGTGTAATATAAGACATTTTGTTGTGTTAAGGTCACCCATTCAAAACTCTGTAGGAAAAATATCCAGTCATGTTAAGCATTGGTGTGACCCAGATCCAGTGCAAGCACAGTGCAATCCCTAGGTGATTTTGACAACTTAGATGCAGGATAATGATTTCTCAAACCAAAGATTAAGCATGTAATCATCTCAAAATTCATATAACTTAGCAAACAAAAAAATGAAAATATAATTTAAAATATTAATATAATCAATTTTGATATAGACTATGTAACAATTAAAATGCAGTGTAAGAATACAATGGTTGTGAATTGGTTTTATGTATATGTATATGTATATGTATATGTATATGTGTATATATGTATATGTGTGTGTATATATATATATATATATAAATATATATATATATATATATATATATATATATATATATATATATATATCTATAATTTATGTTTTTAATTATTATTATTAATTTTTTACTAAAATTTAACATATTGGTATCCACTTTTCTTGTCCCATCTTTTGCAAACTTAAAAAAAAAATGGTGCTTTTATTTTTAAAAAGTGTTATTTGGAACTTAGCTTCTGTGATTCATAATTTGTAAAAAACTGCTTTCTGTGATAATCACATATAATCATGTATTTTCGTTTCGAACCAACTAGTGGACAAGATGAGAAATCAGAACAAGGAGACATGTTTAAAAAGATGGAGAGAGGATCCATCACATATGATCATGTATTGTCATTTTGAACCAACTAGTGTGGTTCACAAGATGAGAAATCAGAACAAGGAGACAGGTTTAAAAAGATGAAGAGAGGATCCAACTAGTCGTTAAGGTATAACATCTAGTTTTACTAAGAGATGGAAAATATATATTTATGAAATAATTTATTAAAATATTTTATTATTATATTTAATTTATTTTAATTAGTTAATAATTATAATATATTTTATTATTATATTTTAATTTCTTAATTAAAAGATATTTGTTAAAGTGGAGTATAAATAATAATGGGAAAATTAGGGTTCAAGAAGTTATTATTTAATATTATATAAATACAATTTTGATCATTAAAAAAAAAACTATGGTCAAAGGTGATTAATAATATTAGTAATATCCAATTAGAGGGAAATATATATAAAAATAAATTTATGTAATAATGACTCTATCATTAGATTTATAATATTAAATTATTATATCAAATTAAATTTGGTTTATTAGTTAATAAATATAATATGTTTTATTATTATATTATTATTTTATTTTAGAAGATATTCATTAAAACGGTAATAATGAGTTAAAATGGTAATAATGAATTTATTCTTAGTATTATATAATATAAGTATATTTTTATTAATCTAATTTAATTTATTAAAAAATTATTAAGGTCTAAGGAGCTTTTTTTTTAATATATATATATATATATATATATATGATTTAAGGGATAAAAAAATTAGGTAAAAATAAATAGGGAATAATAAAAAATGGATAAGGAGAAAAGAGGAGAGCGGCGCTAAGGCTAAACATCAACTAAGGATGAAGGGTTGGGATCCAACTCCTACTAACACTCCATACATCATCTCTATTCAAGTTAACAGGCCTTTTCTCGATTTCTAATGCTACTCATAGATGACACTTGTGTTATATGGCCTTATGGCAATGAGAATTTGGAAAATTTCTTCAATCATCTGAACAACCAATCGGACTCCATAAAGTTTACTATGGAATGTGAAGTTGATGGAAGCCTGCCTTTTCTCGACATTCTTATTTCAAGAAACGATCATGGTTCTTTTTCTCATCCGGTCTTTAGAAATAAAACGCACATTGAGAAATATCTTCATGTCGGTTCTCATCGTTTCCCGACTCAAAATCTAGGTGTTCTCAACACCTTAGCTACCAGAGCATTAAAAGTCTCAGATGAACACCATCTTGAAGAAGAAAATCCCACCTCCTGAGCATTTTCAATAAGAATGCCTATAGCAATTTTGAGGGCCTTAGAGCTTTTCAAAAAGCGGAAAAAGGTCCAAGGAATAAAAAAGATTCTAGTGATTATTTATCTGGGGTTTTCCTCCCATTTATTCAAGGGACTACTAATAAGATCGCTAAGATCCTGAAGAGACATAATGTGTCATCGACTTTCAAGCCCCTTTGTACTATTTGGAGTTCTCTAAAGTCGGTTAAAGACTCGGTAAGCCCCAGGGATGGTAAAGGTGTTTACCTAATTCCTTGCTCCTGTGGGGCTCCATACATTGGTGAAACTAGCCATTCCATTAATCTAAGGATTCATGAGCATGTGGTGGACCTTAAGCATGGTAGGTCATTCTCCTATGCCTTAGCAAAGCATGTGAAAAGATGAAGCATCACATTTGCACCAAAGAAGCTAGGGTGATTGCTAGGATTGACCATTTTCATCACTGTAAGTTAAGGGAAGCGTTAGAAATCGAGAAAAGACCTATTAACCTGAATAGAGATGTGGATGGGGTGTTAGTAGGTGTTGGATCCCGACCCTTCATCCTTAGTTGATGTTCAGCCTTAGCGCCCCTCCCCTCTTTTCTCTTTCTTGATCCCTTTTTTATTATTCCCTATTTATTTTTAACCTTTTTTTTTATCCCTTAAATCAGTTTATTATTATTATTATACTATAAGGAAGTGATCAACCCCACCCTTGATAATAAAAATTATCTCTCTGTGTTGTCCAGCAATAAGAAAAAAATGAACATCGCTAATATAAGAACTAATTCCCATGAGCTTTGGAGTAAGTCCAAGTGGTGGTCTATTCCCAAGACCCCTTGGAACGATAGAATCTGTTAGATTTTTTATTCTAAGCAGGTGGAAGATGAAAAGAACTTCCTTTTAGACTGCCAGACTCTTACTCACGTTCGCTCTCAATTCCCTACCATCTTCCACACTTCTAATCTTCTTGACCTATTAAGCCAACCCACCTATAGCCATCTTGGAGCACTTATTTCCCTTCTCTTTGACCATAGAAACAAGATTTTGAAGAATCAAACTTAGATTCTTTCTCCTCTCTTAAGGTCTAATAAACCACATTGGCCTTAACGGACGGTAACCATCATTATCATCATCATTTTTATTTAAAATAAAATAAATAAATAAATAAAAATTTAAAAAAAAAAGACCTTAATAATTTTTTAATAAATTAAATTAATAATATTAAATTAGATTAATAAAAATATACTTATATTATATAATACTAAGAATAAATCCATTACTACCTTTTTTTAAAAATATCTTCTAAAATAATATAATAATATAATAATAAAACATATTATATTTATTAACTAATAAATGGAATTTAATTTGATATAATAATTTACTATTTTAAATCTAATCAGATATAATAATTTAACATTTTAAATCTAATCATAGAGTTATTATTGGATAAATTTCCTTTTTATATATATTTCCCTCTAATTGGATATTATTAATATTCTTAATCACCTTTGACCATAGGTTTTTTTTTAATGATCAAAATCGTATTTATATAATATTAAATAATAACTTCTTGAACCATAATTTTCCTATTATTATTTATACTTCACTTTAACAAATATTTTATTAAGAAATTAAAATATAATAATAAAATATATTATAATTATTAACTAATTAAACTAAATTAAATATAATAATAAATTATTTAATTTATATATTTTCCCTTTCTCAGTCAAACTAGTTGTTATACCTTAACGGTTAGTTGGATCCTCTCTCCATTTTTTTAAACATGTCTCATTGTTATGATTTCTCATATTGTCCTGAAGATGAACCACATTAGTTGGTTCGAAACGCGTAGACAATACATTACAAAGTGTTATTTGATTTTATTTTTAATTTTTTTAATTAAAATTTTTTAATTTATGAATTTTTTTTAATTTTTTATTGTAAAATTTAAAAAAATAAATAAAATTAAGTTATAGATCAATTTTCAAGTAATGTCATTTTTTTTAATTTTGGAGTCAATTTAACTTTTATTTTTCTTCTTTTACTCCATCTTCATCAACATGTCCAGATACAACACCCCGATCGGGAAAGGGAATTGAACATGTGATGAGTGCTATAACAACCCGCCTCATCACCATTTAACCAAGACCCCACGGATGAGTCAATTTAACTTTTTTGTTGTTATTTTAATTATTTTTTAATTTTAATTTTATAAATAAAATTGGTGTCACTAGTAACACCACTTATTGATTTGAAGGTGAATTTTAATGTTTTTTTCACAATGGAATTGATTATCAAAGCTAGTGAAAATTTTGAAGAGTTCTTATCAAATTAGTAATATTGTTAGTATGGAAAAAATAGTTTAAAGTTATAGTGAAAAATGAGATATCAAAGATGTACTTAGCATCAAGCATTGATGTTATGTTTTCCTGCTACAATGCCTAGTGTACTATATAATATTTTTTCAATCATATAAATACTATATATGGTTTGTTGTCATTGCTTGTATGTTGGAATATCAACCAAAAATCCAAATATTATTATCATAGTCATTTCATAATGTAGTGTATCATTTAAATGAACAAACTAATTGATTAGAAATATGTTCATTGTAATAATGTCTAGTGTCCATATATTTACTTGGTAACATAACATCTTACAAGAATATTAGAATAAAATAAGAAACTCTACCAAATTTTCTAAGAATAAGGAATCTTGTCATTTTAATTGATGGTATCTTAATCAAAATATTTGTGAATCAATCATGTTTTCACCGCATAAAGTGGGACAATATATGGGTTCATGATAAAACAAAATCTATGAATTTTACAAATATAAATAATTTGTTTCTTCTTTCTAATAAGTCGTTATTAAATGAAAAAATTACAACATTCAATTATATTGATTGTTGTTCGTGAGTTACACCATTCAATTATATTGATTTACATGACTTCATCATTTTCAAGGAATGTTACATTCACACTACTTCCATTTTTTAATGATTAAATTGATTTTGTTCTTTTAAATTCCGTAACTGAAACAAAGAAATAAAGATTAAAAAATAATCAACATTTACAATAAAATTTACATGATTGTGGAAATCAATAAAATTACAACATTTAGCCCATGGGGTGTAGCTCAATTGGTAATCGCCTTTTTCCGAAGTCATTGTAAAGGAAGAGATTCAATGTTCAATTCCCTATGGGTTAGATCAACAACAACAACAAAATTTACAACATTTGAGTAAATTCAAAGGACAATGGCTTCAAGCAATGGTGCAGGCTGGGAGAGCATAGGGTGTCAGTGCTCCAAACATGGGGTAGCAAGAACATCATGCTATAGGGTTGTTTATGGTGGATAATGTCAGTTATGCAGCTATTGTGGGATGGATGAGGAGTAGTTGTTAGATTACGAAACAAATTAGGATGGGATAGGAAATTTGGGTTGAGTCATCAAGAATGCATATGGATTAATTAGGTCAAGGTTGGATGGTAACAAGTATGTTGGAAATAGTGAGAGTGGGGTTAATCAGTGTTTATCTTCAATTAGTATATTCTTAACTTCATAGAGAATTAATTAACATTATCATCATATGTAGAAAAAATCAACAATAGATAACCTCATTCAAAAATGTGAATGTTAGAGTATTTGATTACTCAAAAATCCTTGTGTAAAAGTACATAGAAAGTCTCCATTATATAGCAATGGAGGAAGCCCAATGTCAGATAAGGATAACTATGACAAATGGACATTTGCAAGTCCATATGTGAGCTTACAACTCACCATACTTAGCTCATAGGGAAATGAAGCGTTGGAAAAGACAAACTTTAGAAAAGACAAACTCCAACACCCCCCCTTTAGCGAAACATAGGGAATAACTAAAGAATAAATAAAACAAAGAATGGGTCCCAACAACAATGCCTAATAAGGTACCCATGTACAAACTCACATAAGCGGAGAAAGAGAGAAAAAAAAAAAAAAAAAACTCCCCCCCAAAAGAGAGAAAGATGACAGTGCTCAAATTATCATGGAGCTGAAATTGCAGATCCCATAATGATCCACTAAATGGCAAGAATATAAGCTTGCTCCAAATAAGAAGTATGAAATGTTTAAGCACCAAAAATTATGAAGATGAGAGTTGTGAAACCTCAATGAGGTCAGTCAATCTACAAAGTTGGATTGTTGCAGAGGCACAAGAGTGGCAAACACTATCAACTTCTCCAAAAAAATGATTCAAAGAACTAGGTGTCAGTAAAGAAAGATGACAAGGCTTCAAACATAAGCAACACCATCAACCAACAAACAAACAATGAGGCATGTCAAGTATGAAAAACTCAGCTATTGTATAACAACACTCCTGGAGTTGTTTAAACATTGTCACAATCATGCTGATCAAACACAAAAAAAAATGACAACAATATATGTCACCATCTAATTAACCCCCCTAAAAGCAAAACCACAGAAGGAGTGAGAATCAATAATATCCCTTGTGAGAAAAATCCCCCCCGCCCCCCCTAAAACACAATGTGGGTGACAATGTGAATCAACAATGAGTAATTGATGCAATAGAAAATGAAGTAGATCCAAATTTATCCTTGCATAAGACGCTAAAAAAAGGCTGGGACCCCAACAGACATAGATCAAAGATATATCCTTTCCAGATCTGATAGATAGATCTCAAGGAATTCCAAGATTGAAACATAAACCCCATTCAAGATCATTAAAAAAAAATAAAAACTTTAAAAAAATAATTAAACAGGGTAGGAATTGTCCGCTCTGATGCCATGTTAGAGTATTTAATTACTCACAAAACCTTGTGTAAAAGTACATAGAAATCCTTCGTTATATAGAAATGGAGGAATACCAATGTCGGATAAGGATAACTTTGACAACTGGGCATATGCAAGTCCCTATGTGAGCTTACAACTCACCATACTTAGCTCATAGGGAAATGAAGCATTGATAAAGACAAACTACAAAAAATAAAAACTCCAACAGTGCAAACATCAAGACATTGAACGACAAATTTTAGGTGGAAACCCTTCCTGGAGAAAAACCATCGAACACTTCTTAATATTTGTCTTCAATAAAAGTACATAGAAAGCCTTTGTTATATAGAAATGGAGGAATCCTAGTGTTGGATAAGGATAACTATGACAACTGGGCATATGCAAGTCCCTATGTGAGCTTACAACTCACCATACTTAGCTCATAGGGAAATGAAGCATTAGAAAAGACAAACTACAGAAAATACAAACTCCAACAGTGCAAACATCAAGACATTGAACAACAAATTTTAGTTGGAAACCCTTCCTAGAGAAAAACCATCGAACGCTTCTTAATATTTGTCTTCAATAAAATATACATCAATATTTTTAGCTCCCAAGTTAGGGAGACTCCAACCCCCTAGTTTACAAGCTCCAACCTGAAGGACACTCCAACGCCCTATTTACCAGTTACAACCGGAAGGACGCTCTAATTCCCTAGTTTTACAAGCTCCAACCTGAAGGATGATCCAACACCCTATTTTTACCAATTGCAATCTGGAAATATGCTCCAATGCCCTGTGCAGGCTCCAACCTTCCCTAGCATCACCCCACCACCCTAAAGTATTCTCAAGCTCCAACATGAAGGATAATCCACTATCTTAAACAAATTACAATACAGCTTTTTCTTAAATGATCAAATACCAAATCGTTGCTCAACAGACAATCAATAGACCAGCCATTACTTTGCACTGCTATAATGCATCAACTACATATGACACTAACATCTGGAACTTCTGACATTAGCAGCTACTGCACTGCATCAAGTATCATCATCCCTAGAACTTCTAGTTGATATCAACCCGACAATCTTATGGCTAATATTGCACACTCATCCAATTTTGGCATCTAACCATATCTCAATCATAGGCATCTCTGTTATTCAAAATTAGACTACAAAATATGCATGTTTACTAATATAGATGATCTATGAAAATATTATCTTTACTATTTTACTTCCTTGCCTTCTTTGTATTATCTGAAGATGTTTTCCTTGCAATACTTAATCTTTCCTATCTTCTTTGATATAGTGCATCAAATGTTATCACTACAAACCAAATTATGTCCCAAGGTCAATTATGTACTCTAGTAAGTGTAATCCTTACAGTTGAACTACTACACTAAATCCCTCAAGCATAGAAACAATGTTTCCTTCAAAATTAGATACTTCTTCAATATTGTGATGGGTATTGTAACCAAACTACTTCACATCAGTATGAATTTATTATGCAAATCATTAGATTCTCTTGGTTTGATGCGTTGTTGAACAATATACTTCCCAAAATCTTCATAACAACTATCCTTTGTATTAAATCTTCATACATGAGCTCAAGATATCATCACAAGAACAACATATTGTGCCCTGCGACCATGAGCTGCTCAAAAATGCCTTAGGTCTGCTTTAGGTTACTAACCTCTATTACATCCTTTGTTTGGATATTAATGCAATGGAAAAGCACATGTTCTAGACTTCAAATTCATACCACTATAAGATTCAAGAGAACCAACATTTTGTGCTTAAGAGATAGTGAAATATTCAAAAAAAATTCATTGGAGAAGTCATAGGCTTATGGATATAAATATGATTAGGTCTTGTTACCAAATTTCATATTCACTTCAATTTACAATGAAGATCGAATGCACTTTCAGGGAAAATATTTGCTTGATGTTATTGACACTTTGTTGCAGATCATTAATATGATTTTAGGGGAGCCAAAAATCTTTAGAGATTCTTGCAGCTATGCTTTAGTATCCTCGTTTATTCAAGTTGTGATATTGTGCAGAGAGGCCCGAATTGGGTGCGATCAAAGAGTACTTTAAATCTGCATCAAAACAAGGGTTAAAGTTTCAGCCTCGTATCTGTGTTAAGGTAATTCCACAGGAACCTTTTTACAGGACAAACATTTTCCCTGAGGTGCAAGTATAAATAAAGCTATAATTGATGATCTGTAATCCTAGACCAAAGCCCAGTCATTTCCAGTAGTGATGTCCAATGGTCCTCATATTAATGTGACTAGTACCTTCATTTTGTCTCAGAATTAGGGTTGGAAATATTAAAGTGTGTCATTGATTTGTGCCCTAATACAGAGCCAAAATTTTCCAAGTCAAACAAATACACCTTCATTAGATACAATATTCAAGAGATGCCAAAAAAATAAATTCTTCGAGAGCACATATGGTGGCCAAAACTTATCCTTTAATAATGTGTGAAATTCACTTGTAAAAGGAACTTGAAAAGTACATCGAAATCCTAAATTATAACCATAAAATAAACCAGGACGAAACCCTTAAACCAAACCAATTTTTGAAGACACTTCCACTGAGAGAAATAAGTTTTGATATCTAACCACCAAGAGAATTTTGAACCTCCTTTAGATATTCCTTGCTCCATAGCACCGAGTTATTTTTGATAGAGAAGCGAGTTACATTTTAGATCAATATTATATAGTTGGAGGACACAATGACGTCTTATATATAGAATTTTTGGAGCTTAAGAATAGCCAACTTTTCCACAAAGGAGGGACATTTGAATTTTAATATTCAAATTCATTGAGCCAAAAGTTCCTCCTAAAATTTTAAAATTTTAAACTTTATTTGCCGCCAAGAGTCCCTTTTTCTACAGAGGTCGATTTGCTCCTTGACATATTTTGAATTTTTAATAAAAATAAATAATAAATTTATCCTTTTCTTAAAAAATCATCCTTTTCTATGGCTTAACCAATAATGTGATGCCACGTCATCATATCTTCAATTTTGGACCACAAGGTTGGGATTCATATCTTTTGATGGGTATATCTCTCAAACCAATAGGAATATTTTAGTGTTCCATATATCGTCGTAATCGACTTTATGAGGAGAATCCAAAACAAATGGTACTAAGCCAAAGATCCATGATCTTCATCCCCAAATACCTCAAATAGTATGGGGATTCTATGGTTTTCCAGGTGCTTTGACTAATAAAACTTCTAATTGATGAAAAATATTAAGAGTGTTCAATCACTGATGTTAGCATCAATGAAAACTCCATTCAACAATCTCCCCCTTTGTCATTTATGGCAACACATACTCCCCCAGTGATCATTGCTTCCCTTGACTCCATGCCTCATATTTTCCTGAGTTGCTTTCTCTCCCCCCTTTGACATCAATGGAAAAGGGTGACTTCCCCTGACAAGTTGCTTACTTCTCTTTACCTGTAGCATGCCATTCCTCCCCCTGATGAAATTCCTTCCTCTGTATTCCTGCAAGATGCCTTTATTCTTCTATTCCTTAGTGCTTACTACAATAAACAACCTATCTCCCCTTAACATGCTATGATTCATATGAATTGCCACAATTTATTCTTCCTATCAATATGGGTCCTTTTTTTATTATGTCCTTAAATTTTTCTGACAAAGCCACTCCATTAATACTACTCATAATGTTGAATGTCGTTCTAAATATTTCTTCATATCTATTAACTTTCAACCTATCAACAATATGGATCTTCAAGCGTACAATTGTCGCTACATAGATTCCGTCTTTTCAATATTTACAGGGAGTCAACATGTTAGATTCTTCATAATAATGTATGGACCAACTCTTCAGTCAGATCATCCTAAACCTTGACAGCTTCCAACGTACATGTTGATTCATCATGACATCTCACTTTTACAAAACTTGAAATAATGATTGCAAAGACCTTTTCATTTACTTTATCGTCATCCTTTTGCTTTCTTTTCCAAACCTTCTTGTACCTGATGTAAGAGTTTTCATTCATGGAGGATTCCATCTTGTACCTCCAATCGCGAGCTATATTCCCATAGTTATGGCATTTGTAACATTCAATTTTGGGCATGAATGATGGAGAAAACCTCATATACTTTCTACTAGCAAAGTCATTTTGGAACCTGTCTTGTGATCTTGAAAACGAACTTCTAAGGTTTCGATAATCATCCTTATCATACATTCTGCAATCCCTAGCCATATTCCCGAAGTTAGAACATGAGAAACAATTACCATTAAATAAACTAGGGTACTTGGATGAAATGTCTTATCTCAATGATCTCCTGCAGACATTTTTTCTTTGAGAAGGTGCAGCCTTTTGTTGATTACTTCTCAAAGCGGCAACATTTTTAACATTTTTTTGTCCTTCATCTTGATCTAGTCTTTGAGGTATTTTTTTTTCAGCCTTCTCATCAATATTTCTTTGCGAGGACTTGGAACTTGTGCCTTCGTCGTATGGAGATTTACTTTCTTCTTTGACTTTCCCATCTTTGTACTCTAATATCTACCTTCCAATTGTTAAGCTGCAACTGAAGGAACCTGCTCTAATAAAAACTGTTGGAAATACTAAGAGGGGGTTGAATCAGTATTTCTCTACAACTAGTATATTATTAACTTCACGTTGGCAATGTTGGATAATGCCAACATACAGGGAATCTCCCCAATATGAGGTCCCAATTATACCTTACGTCATTTGGTGTAGGATTCCCATGTAGAATATGAACCGACTATCGTTTACTTAAAGATATGCCTTGGATTTATCTATTAGCATGAGAGAGAAGTGCACGTGTGCTTTTGAATGAGAAAGAGACTGTGCCTCCTGAATATTCCATTGCAGATGTATCAAATTTATTTTGTTGCAGAGGGGAAAGAAAGTGAACCTCTAAGAGAGAAGTAATAATACTGCCCTAACGGAGACTCACACACATAAGAAAGGTTTGTCTAACATCAAGAAAAATCATTCACATAGATGTGAAGATCATTATGAACATTACAACACATTTTCAATGTGTTAAGCATAAAACGCATTGAAATAGTTCAATTACTTCGGTACGTATGAAATAAAACATGAATCATAAACATTCAAAGAATAGTCTTAGAAACATTCACAATCCATGTGTAAAAATTTGTTGTCCAAATGGATTCAAGTATTAAGCAAAAGTTCCAAGATATATAAGTACAATGAACATCACTAGCTCCAATAGTGGAGTGTTGGAGCCATTACTTGCTACCCAAAAGAACTAACTCCATTTCTCTATTGCCTTATGGGAGAATCCAAGGTTAAAATTCCTTTGCATGAATAATGAGGATCCTTTTATAACTTGAGGTGTGACCTTTCACATCCCTGTGACTTTTTGAATTTCCAACTCCTTATGACCTTTGTACTTCATGGCTTTTGGAATTACATATGACTCTTGGTATTACATGTCTTTTGGACTTCCATGGCTCTTTTTTCCATACATGACTTTTGTACTTACACTTATTTTTCTTTACAATGGTTACATCATTACATCATAACTTTCACATCATCATGTGATGACGATGTGGCATGTCACTATCCTTAATGACATGGACTAATAGTGACTGATGACATAGACTTTATTCAATGGTGACATGGTGACCACTTGTGTCTTCGTTATTCATGCAACTTCAAATTGTTGATTTCTTCACCCTACAAAGGTTCTTTGATCTTATGGAGCTTTCTGGGGTGCCTCAATCATCAAGACTTCGATATGTCCTTGTTATTTAATGCTTCTTGTGTTTGCCTTATTTTCCGTATCTTCTTCATGCATGCTTGCCATGATTTTCCTGAAATACCTATAGTTGTTGCCATGACCCTTTATGGTATGAACTGGTTTAAATTCCAGAAACTATTCTTGTAAGAAATTCATCCAATTTTCCCTCTTCTCACCCAACTCCTGTTGCATGAAGATTTTTCTTACAACTGGATGAGGCACAAATATTATTGTATGATCTTTTAAAAGATAGGTTCTGAAATATTTAACTACCTTGTATACAATATATGTTTGTTTGTCGAAAACAAGATAATTTAGTTCTTACCCCTTGTTGAGGCCTCATAAATCCGTGGCAACAACAAAGGGGGATAACCACCCGGTCCGGACCTTAAAGCAGTTCCTTTTCCATTTGGGATAGTGGCTCCGACTGGGTGTGATGGGACCAGTTTCCCAGATTTGGGTTTTTTATGATAATTTGTGGGATTTCTTTTCAAAACATTTTAAAATGATGAATTTCTACAAACTAAGACAAATTTATTTCTAAGTGCAAAACTTTGAATTAAATTTAATCTAACCCAGGGATAATATTTAAATGCGATCTAAAGAGATATCTATTCAATCTGTGATGATGAAATCATCACAGATTTAATAGAATTATTACTATGTAAGATGATTTTCTTCAAAAAATAGTTAATCAAAATAAAATGAAAGATATATTGCATTTATCTGATGACCATGCATAAAATAAATGATTTCTACCTTTATATCGTACAACAGTGCAACTGATATTTCAGAGAAAAATAATTAATTCTATATATGATTCATGAAAGCTGAATTCATCACTAAAAAGATTTCTTATTATAATATAATTTTCTTTTCATGCCTGACAAAAGAATCTTCATACTAAATAAAAATGAGAGTTCTTCAAACAAAATAAGTGTTTTATTGGAATTTCATTTTTCTAGAAAGACAAAATCAATTTGTTTTTCTCCTAAATCTTTCGATTTTTCTTTCTTTAACAGTTCTATTTTTTAACAAGTGGAAAAAGAAAGTGCAAAAAGGAATTATCTAAGACTTATTTTGAAAGGTCAATTGTTAGTACTAAACAAATTTTTATTTCTATATGAAAGCAAAAATTTTAATGTACAAAGATAGAAGGGGTACCTTCTATGAGAAATATTTTTTCAAAACTTGTCCATTAACAGGTAAAGAATATTTCTTACCTGATAAATCCTATAATAGAAATGTTGATGAGCCAATTTTCTCAATTACCTAAAATGGTCCTAGCCAGAGTTTTTGAAAATTTGTATGTTTACCCTTTTCCTCATGAGCTTTGTCCCACTTTAATACCAAATCACCAATTTGAAAATCTCTTGAACTAACATATGGTAAATCAAATGAAGCCTTTATTATTTGTTGATGATGGGTATGAGTTTGTTTAGCTTTTTCCCTTTCTTCTTCTAACTTAAGGATTTGATCTTGTCTAAGTTGAAGAGAGGAAGAAGGATTTTCATCAATAAATTGTACTAAAGCAAACAATGGTATCGTTACGTTTGAGGGTAGAATTTCTTCTTTGCTATAAACTAACACAAATGGTGAAGTACCTATTGAAGATTTTTGGGTGATTCTATCTGCCCAGAGAAAAAACAATAAGGCTTTGTGCCAATTCTTATGATTCTACTCTACAGTTCTTTTGATGATTCTGATAAGGTTTTTATTTGTAGATTCAGATAATCCATTTCCTTGTGGGTAATAATTAGCTAAGTATTTTAAATTAAAACCTCTTTTCAAAGCAAATTCAATCATGGCATTTCCTGAAAACTAAGATGCATTATCAAATATCAAAGTTGATGGAAGGCCAAACCTAGTAATTATGAATTGATCAATAAAATCTGTAATATTCTGTGTATTGACCACCTTTAATGGGATAGCTTCTACCCATTTTGTGAAATAATCAGTTGCAGTTATAATATACCTGTGTTGTTTTGAAGAGTTAGGAGTTATTTCACCTATAATATCTAACCCCCATCGTTCAAATGGTTGTTGGATATTTACTGGCTGTAATGGGAATGCTCCTTTCCTTTCTCTTCCTGTTGTAGTCTGACATATTTTACATTTCCTTATATATTTATGTGCATCTTTAAACAGAGTCGGCCAATAATAACCAGCATGCAATATTTTATGAGTTGCGGTATTTCCTCCAAAATGACCTCGAGCTGGTCCATCATGTAGTTCCTGCAATACTTTTTCGGCTTCAGCGTTTTCTAAACATCTTAATAATACATAATCATAATTCTTCCTTAATAATACATCGTTTATGAGTTGATATTGATTTTCTTTAAGTCTCAAAGCACGCTTTGTTGTATAATTGAGATTTGATGGAGCATGTCCATTTTTTAGAAAGAATTTCAGATCAGCATATTGTGATTGAGATACGTTTAAGTCTATATTATAATTCGCGTGCAATGCAATTTGTGAAAGCTTAAAGTGGATGCGATAGTGAAAAAGGATTTATATTTTTGAGTTTATTCGCTTCGTCGGGTCCGCGGCTGTCGCAACTTATATTACTTTGTTTCTTTAAGTTTTTAACTAAATCAAGTGCGATGCGAAAAAGGAAAGTAAATATTTTTATTTCTTTGGAAAGGCTTTTTAAAGAGCGCATTTCGCAATTCACAGATTTTATGATTTAGGATTCTTTTTGAAGGATAAAACATGTCATAAGTGGTGCGCTTTAGGCAGAAATTTTATTTTCTAAGTGTATTTTAAAAGAAATTTTAAAACAGATTTTCCTATTTATTTCTAAAGGGTCCCTATTTATGAAAAATAAATGGGGGTTGTTGTATAGCACAACAATTGGCGATTCACTTGGACGAACCAGATGTCTCTGATAACAAAAAAAAAATTGAAAATCTTAAATCCTTTTATATAAAATTAAAAGAGTTAAAGAAATGAAATTTCAAATAAATAATATCTTTTTCAAATAACAAAAATTTCATTTATTCACTTATTCAGGAGAATTTCTCTATAAAAATATAAGTATAAAAATTAATGTCAATCTTTACTTAGTTAAAAATAAATAGCAAATAATCTTTACAGATAAGCTTTTTATAAATTTACTCTTTTATCAAAGATAGAGCCTCTGTTCTAATGGGCAGTTTTAAGCTTTTGGCAGGGTTACCTTTTAACCAGCGATGATCCATTTTTCCATTCAGTATTTCTCATCGTTTTCATAAGTAAATTATATATTTTTATTTTTTATATCTTTTATCTACTTAAAATCCATTGTCTTGGCTAGGTAACCAAATAGTGACAACGCCATTCACAAATAGTAATTAAACTGATCATGATGGCTCTTGATGAGACCCCTTGTCTTTATGATATAATCTCAAGTCATTACACTGTTTTGGTAGACAGTATTAGTAATGTCAGTTCAAATATTTCTTTATGAACATGGTAAACAAGATCATGATGAGACTTATTAT
This sequence comes from Pinus albicaulis, assembly GCA_034641835.2. Classification (NCBI taxonomy): domain Eukaryota; kingdom Viridiplantae; phylum Streptophyta; class Pinopsida; order Pinales; family Pinaceae; genus Pinus; species Pinus albicaulis. The sequence goes on from CM076575.1 coordinate 126,704,372, forward strand.
ATTTTAAGTTTTCTCCAAACATTTTCTTTTATTTTCTTTTTAAATTTCTTATGAAAATTATAAGATTTACTGGATGGGATGAATCATAGTTCTTTTTAAGATGTTGGATGATAATGTCGAGTTATTAGATTGCTTTTCTGTAAAAAGGTTTCTTACTATAATATAATTTTCTTTTCATGCCTGACAAAAGAATCTTCATACTAAATAAAAATGAGATTTCTTCAAACAAAATAAGTGTTTTATTGGAATTTCATTTTTCTAGAAAGACAAAATCAATTTGTTTTTCTCCTAAATCTTTCGATTTTTCTTTCTTTAACAGTTCTATTTTTTAAAAAGTGGAAAAATAAAGTGTAAAAAGGAATTATCTAAGACTTATTTTGAAAGGTCAATTGTCAGTACTAAACATATTTTTATTTCTATATGAAAGAAAAAAAATTTAATGTACAAAGATAGAAGGGTTACCTTCTATGAGAAATATTTTTTCAAAACTTGTCCATTAACAAGTAAATAATCTTTCTTACCTGATAAATCCTGTAACAGAAATGTTGATGAGCCAATTTTCTCAATTATCTGAAATGGTCTTAGCCAAAGTTTTTGAAAATTTGTATGTTTACCCTTTTCCTCATGAGCTTTGTCCCACTTTAATACCAAATCACTAAGTTGAAAATCTCTTCAACTAACATATGTTAAATCAAATGAAGCCTTTATTATTTGTTGATGATGGGTATGAGTTTGTTTAGATTTTTCCCTTTCTTCTTCTAACTTAAGGATTTGATCTTGTCTAAGTTGAAGAGAGGAAGAAGGATTTTCATCAATAAATTGTACTAAAGCAAACAATGGTATCGTTACGTTTGACGGTAGAATTGCTTCTTTGCCATAAAATAACACAAATGGTGAAGTACCGATTGAAGCTTTTTGGGTGATTCTATCTGCCCAGAGAGCAAACAATAAGGCTTTGTGCCAATTATTATGATTCTGCTCTACAGTTCTTTTGATGATTCTGATAAGGTTTTTATTTGTAGATTCAGCTAATCCATTTCCTTGTGGGTAATAATTAGCTGAGTATTTTAACTTAAAACCTCTTTTCAAAGCAAATTCAATCATAGCATTTCCTGAAAAGTAAGATGCATTATCAAATATCAAAGTTGATGGAAGGCCAAACCTAGTAATTATGAATTGATCAATAAAATCTGTAATATTCTGTGTATTGACCACCTTTAATGGGATAGCTTCTACCCATTTTGTGAAATAATCAGTTGCAGTTAGAATATACCTGTGATGTTTTGAAGAGTTAGGAGTTATTTCACCTATAGTATCTAACACCCATTGTTCAAATGGTTGTGGGATATTTACTGGCTGTAATGGGAATGTTGTTTTCCTTTCTCTTCCTGTTGTAGTCTGACATATTTTACATTTCCTTGTATATTCATGTGCATATTTAAACAGAGTCAGCCAATAATAACCAGCATGCAATATTTTATGAGTTGCGGTATTTCCTCCAAAATGACCTCCAGCTGGTCCATCATGTAGTTCCTACAATACTTTTTCGGCTTCAGCGTTTTCTAAACATCTTAATAATACAGAATCATAATTCTTCCTAAATAATACATCGTTTATGAGTTAATATTGATTTGCTTTAAGTCTCAAAGCACGCTTTGCTGTATAATTGAGATATGATGGAGCATGTCCATTTTTTAGAAAGAAATTCAGATCAGCATATTGTGATTGAGAATCAGCATATTATTTCATTTGATTGATCTTCCTCTTTTGATAGATGAGAAGCTCCAGCTAAAATTTTGCAAAGACTTTGTCTTTTAACCATTTTATACAGCATATTCTTGGAGTGCAGTAACCCAATTTGCTCTTTTTTCTCCTACTTCCCATTGTATTAATAATTGCCTTACTATTGAGTAAGGTACTATTATCTTGGAATGTGTTTTTAGGAGAAAAGTTCTGAAATGTTTCAAAGATTTAAATACAGCATAGGCTTGTTTTTCTATGGCTGAATAATTTAACTTCGCACCTTGAAGATTAGAGCTAAAAAACGCAATTGGTGCTTCAATGTTTTGATCATTCAACTATGTTAAAACAGCTGCATATGATGTATCAGAAGAAAATGTGTACAACAGAAAAGATTTGAGAAAATCAGGAGTTGTTAAAGAGGGAGCTTCAACAATAGCTTTTTAAATTAACTCAAAAGAAATTATTTCTTCTTTTCCCCATGTAAAGATTGAATTTTTCTTAATCATTGACTGTAGGGGTAGGACAATTTGGGAGAAATCTGGAACAAATATTTTCACAAAATTAAGTTTTCCTAAAAATGATTGCATTGTTTTTTTTTTGTGGTAGAGGAATATTTTCAATCTCTTGGATCCTATCAGGGTCTATATGAATTCCTTTTTTAGAAACAATGAATCCCAATAATTTACCTTCTGATAAGGCAAAATAACATTTTTTAGGATTAAGGAAAATGCCATATTTTATGCATCTTCGAAAATGTTTTTTAAATGATTAATATGATTTTTCCTATGCTTAGAATAAACAGTAATGTCATCTAAGTATATAACAACCGAGCTATTGATTAGTCCTCTGAAAGCTATATCCATAGCACGTAGAAATGTGGCACCAGCATTAATCAGTCCAAAAGGCATTTTTTGATATGCGTATGTTCCCCATTTTGTTCTAAACGTTGTTTTTAATCTATCGTGAGGATGTACTATGATCTGATTATACCCCGAAAATTTGTGTAGAAAAGACATCAATTCAGACCCTGCAACTGATTGCAATATTTGTTCCATGGTGGGTAAGGGAAAATTATCTTTCTAACAGGCTTTATTCAAGTTTCTAAAGTCTATACAAATTCTAATGTCTCCATTCTTTTTCCTAACTGGAACAATGTTTGACACCCATTTTGAATGTCTAACAAGAAATATGACTTTGGCTTTGAGCATTTTATTCTGTTCAGATTTAATTTGACTTTCTAAATTTGGATGAATTTTTCTGAGCTTTTGTTGGACAGGTTTATCATTTGAGATCATAGGAATGGTATTTTGAATTATGGAAGTATCATATGTTTTAAGGTCTGAATAATCCCATGCAAAGGCCTCTTTATATTTTTTTAGCAATTTGATAAATGACATCCTTTCTTCATTTTTTAAGCCAAGACCTAAGTTGATGTTCTGAGGTTTTTCTGGAGTACCGAGATTAATCAATTCAAATTTTAAAGTAGAACTTTGAGTTTTTGAATTGGTCACTTTTTTAAATCTATCTTTCAAATCATAAAGGTCCTGCATTTTGACTACAGATTTGGGAATTGGATTTTTTTTTGTTTTATCTTCCATCTGTAAATTATGTTCATGTTCATCTAAGATTTGACCTTCATAAGCTCTGTCTGATGTAAGAAAGTCTACTATATCTGCATCATCGTTAAATACTCTCCAATTTGTTATATTGTCAGGAATGGATGGTCTAAAAATTACTTCAATTGAAAATCTATCTGGACTAAACTCTTCAAGAGGTATAAGTCTAGATGCTACATTAGTAAGTCAATCAGCGCTCGCATTTTGTAATCTAGGAATTGTAGAGATATTGAATGCAATAAAATGAGAAGTAAGATTCTGAGCTAAAGTTTGATAATGTTTCAAGTGTCCAGAAATACAATGAATCATATTTCTAACTTGTTTAACTATTATTTCAGAATCTCCATATACTTGCAAATATTTAACATTCAATCCTACAGCTTTATACAGAACTTGTTTCAATGCTTCATATTCAGCAGTAATATTTGTGCACTAAAACTCGAGTCTGCAAGCTAGCATCGTTTTCTCTCCTTGTGGATGGATTAAAATGCAACCAGCCCCTACACCATCTTCTGATTTCGAACCATCAAAAAACAGAGTCCAAAATAAAGATCGTTTTGGAATCTGATTGCTAAAATTAATACATTTAGAAGAATCTGTTTGAGAAAAAATTTCAATTTGAGAAATAACAGTATTTGTTGGAAAAGGTGAAACCTAAGCATTGAATGATCCAAGGAACGATTCAGCTGAATAATTTCCTATGATATTATCAGTAAAAGCTATAGGTTCATTTGGTCCTTCTAATTCAGTAATTGTATGTTTCATAAATTTATCACGTTCAATTCTGATTTGATTTGGTTTACCATTATATGGTAACCACATATGTGACCAATCAGTAGCAAAATATCCATGTAACTTTTCAGACCAATCCCTGCTTAAAATAAGATCATAAAATTCAGGGATGTCAACGACCAAAATATCAATCACTTGTAATACCTTTGGATTAGATGACAACCTCATAGATACTGACAACGTTTCTCCAATAACTTCAACTTTTGTTCTATCCAATTGAACTATATGTACAGATGTTTTTTGAGGAATAATATTTAATTTTTTACATATTGTTCTTGACATAATGTTTGAAGAAGCCCCTGAATCAATAAGACAATTATGAACATTCTTGTTAAAAATTTCATAAGTCGAAAGAAAAGGAGGAGTTTGGGAGATAGATCTATCACCAATTAAAACAAGATCATTGGAATTTAATTTATTGGTAGATGATGGAGGTTTTCCCTTATATTTTGAAGCTTGTACTATAACTGGCAGTTGTATAGGTTCTACAGGAATTGCTTTGAGTTCTATAAGCAAGATTTATGTTGTTGTTTGATTTTGGTCATTTCATGTAATGAGATATTTGCTTTAATATTTTTCATGTCTTCAACTATGTTATATTCAATTGTATCTTAAACTATTAAAGTTTTAGAAGTTGTAGAAGGATCTGATAAAATCGGATTTGTCTGTACAGTTTTAGATTTTTTGATTTTTTCTTTCGTAGGAATAGAATTTTGTTTGGGATTTGTCACAATTGGATCTGAAGAAGATTTACTTCATTATTAATCGATTTTTGGCTTCTGTAATCCATCAATAAATTATGAAGAAATCTTTCGGTAATAATCACATTATCATAAACAAAGTCGATGCGTTTCGAACCAACCAGTGTGGTTCATCATCAGGACTAGGTGAGAGATCAGATTAGTCGTTGAGTTTAAATAGATGTAGGAAAGGCAAAGAAAACCGTTAGAACAACATCTAATTTGACTTTGAAATCATAACGGTTAGTTCTATTAATTTAATATTAAAAATCAAAACGGCTAGTTTGAATATTGAAATTAATAGTTTAATAATATATAATAAAAAAATTATTTAGGTCAATTTTATAGTTTAATTCTAAATAAAAATTATTATTTTTTTTTTTTTTATTAATATTGTTAATTGATTATTCAAATTACAAATATTATTTTATTATAATTAAATATTATTTTATTGTAAATCAACCTAATATATATATATATATATATATATATAATAAAAATAAAAAATAAAAATAGTTATATTAATTTAATTATTTAATTAAAAATAAGAATCTAAGTTAGTTTGAATATTAATAGTTTTAATGTAAAATAAAAATTTAAAAAAAAAATATTTAGGTCAATTCTTAATAGTTTAATTATATATATTAAAAAAAAATATATATATATATATATATATATATATATATATATATATATATATATATATATATATATATATATATATATATATATATATATATATATATATATATATATATTTAATTAATATCGTTAATTAATTATTCAAAATGCAAACATTATTTTATTATAATTATATATTATTATATTGTAATTCTATCTTAAAAAATTAAATAAATAAATAAATAAAATAAAATTATATATATATATATATAAGGCAAGGATCCAACACCTGCTTATATTCCAACCGTCATCTCTATTGAGATTTACGGGTCTTTTTTCAATTTCAAGGGCCATCTCTATTGAGATACAGGCATAACTTCATTTTCTTCTTCTGTGGGAAGAATAAAATCCCATAAACCATTTAATTCGACTTCTTCTTCAGACTCTAATTCATTTTCAGAAGGTGAGGGATCTTCAATATCTTAATCAGATAGAGCATTTGAAATCTCATTTGGAGGTTGAGATGTTGAAGGAGGACTTTTCTTAAATGGACGAAATGTTTTTTTAGCGGTTGAAGTTTCAGCAACTTGTTTCTTTATATCAATCATATCATTTGACATAGACTTTAACACTTTTTGAAAACCTTCAAGATCAAATGGATCTTTTGAAACTTTCTTTTTAGAATCTTGACTAAATGTCACTTTCTTTGTTTTCCTTTCTTCTGTCTCTGATCGTTTTCTAATGCTAAGATTCTTTTCTCTACTGCGAGAGCTTCTTTCAAGTTTTCTAAAAGAGTAGCTTTATTAGCTCTATCTACAAAAATAGCTATATTAGAAGGAAAAGTAGAAATATGCCATTCTGTTTGTACTTCAACAACAGGTCTACAAGTAGTTGAGATTTTATTTAATAACCTGTTAAATCTGGAGTTGAAATCTTTGACCTTTTCACCTGAATTCGTTTTAAGATTGGAAAGGGCATTGATTAAGGATGCAACAGTCCTATCATCTCCAAATTTTGCAAGGAAAACTTATTCAAAGGTTGCCCAATCAGCAATTGATCCTGCTGGAAGAGAAAAGTACCAAGATCCCGCAGATCCTTGTAAAGTGTATGGAAACAATCTAACTACAACATCTTCATGAGCAAGTCCTTTCAAATTCATGGCTAACATAAAATTATTGATGTGTTCTTCAGCAGGAAGACCATCATCTGGATTATATTTAGGTAACCATTTTTCTGGATAATTTGGAAGAGGATTAGGATTTGCTATTAATACAGCACCAGGATTCATCCAAGGTCGATTAGCCATAACTGGATTTGGAGTTTGTGAAGATGTAGAAGTAGATCCAGAAGTAGGGGTAATGAATGAAGAACTTACAATTGGAATAGTACTACTTGTGACAACACTGATTGTTTGCGTAGAAGAAATGGAAGATAGAGAAGATGTGGATTGATTAGAAGAATGTGAAGGAATGATTGAAGGAAAATTTGATGTGACTTCACTTGTTTCTAACTTAGATCTGGATATAGAAACTTTTTTGCGATGAGATTCTAATGGAAACTCGAAAGGGGGAATTCCAAGCTTCTCACTTTTAGATCGAGTTAAAATACCAGTTTCTCTAAATAAAGAAGTAACTCTTTACTTAGAAGTTTCTGGGTTAACAAGCTTTTCAGCAGAAACAGATATTCCTTCTAATTGCTGAATTAAAGACTGAACTTTGGGAGATTCGGGAATGAATTCTGAAGTAGGTGGATAACTCAATACTTTAGGAGATGATGGAAAGGTTTCTACTACTTCCGATTTCTGAGTTGGTGATCTAGATTGTGATCGGGAAATCGTAGAATGCTTTTGAGGAGATCGACTCTTATGAGGGCTTTGAATTTTAGACTTATCTACCATTCATAGTCAAGCCCTCCTTCTAGTGCCAAAAATGTTGAGGCCTCATAAATCTGTGGGAACAACAAAGGGGGATAACCACCTAGTCCGGACCTTAAAGCAGTTCCTTTTCCGTTTGGGATAGTGGCTCTGACTAGGTGTGATGGGACCAGTTTCCCATATTTGGGTTTCTTATGATAATTTGTGGGATTTCTTTTCAAAACATTTTAAAATGATGAATTTATACAAACTAAGACAAGTTTATTTCTAAGTGCAAAACTTTGAATTAAATTTAATCTAACTCGGGGATAATATTTAAATGCGATCTAAAGAGATATCTATTCAATATGTGATGATGAAATCATCACAGATTTAATAGAATTATTAATGTGTAAGATGATTCTCTTGAAAAAATAGTTAATCAAAAGAAAATGAAAGATATATCGCATTTATCTTATGACGATGTATAAAATAACTAATTTCTACCTTTATATCGTACAATAGTGCAACTGATATTTCAGATAAAAATAATTAATTCTATATATGATTCATGAAAGCTGAATTCATCACTAACATTCAGAAACAAAAATAACATACATGATAATAGTACCAGATGTGTATTACTTCTGCTTATCGGATTAGTGATAATAGGCCGTATCCAATTCTTCAATCAAAGAGTCATTCAAAGAATACAGAAGTGCACCAATAGTGATTCAACAAAATGATATTTATAACTGAAAAAGGCCATGTTCCACTACTTCATCAAGGCATTCACAAACTTACTTAGAAATAAGCATTCTTTGCAAATGTTCTTAACAAAATCTTGGACCCTTCTCTAAATGCATGAGAAGGGTTTAAATACTAAAACTAACTACAAACTAATTAAATGACTTACAAAAATGTAGAGGAGGTTTCAAACAACCTTTCTCTTAAAACTTAACTTGAACAATAATCTAGAAATTTAGAACTGATAATCCTGACTTTATGGATCATGTATTTCTGTGTGATCACAAAGTTGGCAGATATCTAGCATTGTCTTGAGCTAAGATGGTTGAAATATTCGTGATCGAATTTGTTCCTTGAAGATAGCATTTGAGATTGTTGACTGAGACTTTTGGGCTAATTCTATGAGAAATAGAAGAGTTTGTTGTTGATGATAAGGTTTGATCGGAAAATTCCAATAAATTTCCTGATCAAACTTATTGACTTTCTTGATTATTTCTTCCTGTTGTTCTGCTCTCTATGTCCATTTCAATTCTACCTCTTTTGTTATTGAAAACACATCAGATGTGCTTTCTTCAAGAAGTCTTGTTTTAAACAATTGGTCACATAAGAGATGTATAACCTCATTTGATTTGCTGGATGTCATGGTCGTTGCTCTTTCTGTTCGGATGATCTGTGCTTCCCATTCTGTAAATAATAATTCCTTGTGAAGCTTGTCTATTTGTGGTAGATTAGCTTGCTTTCCTATATCTGATTTTTGCCACTGAATGTGTTCTTCAATTTTCTTTTTAAGTTTATCACATTCTAGTTTTTGGATTGCAATTTGTTGAATCATTATTTTATTGGAATAATAATAGGAATCAATAGTAGCAGCTTTATGACAAAATATTTTTTGTTGTTCCTTTATCAAATCTTTTATCTCAAGTGCTTCTTTAATGAACTTTCCTAATTGTGATTGATTTTGTAACTCTGCCATGGCTTTTTCCAGCTGTGTTTGTTTCTCTTTAAGCTCTGCGTGATGTTCTAACTTAAGATTTTCAATATCTTTATGGAACTGTGCTGAAATTTCTCTGATTTGTTCAATAGTCTTGACTTTCTCTGCATCTAACATCTGTTCTAACTCCTATATTCTGGATTCTTTATGTTTCAACAAGGTTCTAACTTCAGTTGCCTTATCTATAGTGGTTGTGGCATAAGCTCCTGCATATTGTGACAATTTAGTCAGATGATCAGTGGGATCCTCTAATGAATCCTTCCAAAGGACATCAACTGATTCATCTGTCGTTTTAGGAGTAGTCTCATCAGTTCTTTTTCTCTTATTCCTTTTAACCACAGCTCTACGGCTGGGACTGTAGAAAATATCCAATTATGGAATGTCTTCAATCTGTAGGATGATTTGATTTGTAGAGTAAGACGGAATGATTTCTTTGCTCTGTGTTGCTGGGATTCTCTGTAGAGGGTTGACAGTTTCAACTATTTTCTGAGAAGGCTCTGACGTTTGAAAACTTATTGCTTGGTCAGTATTGACATTTTCTTTAGGAGTGCATATTGCTTGGGAAAATTGTTCCCATTCATTCACTAGGTCTTTACCTTGAGATGATTTAGATTGATCTACCGTGCTTTGATCCTTTTGAACTACCTCTAAATTTGATTTAGTGCCATTGTTCTTTGTTTTCTCTTGCAACTCTATTTCTTGAATAATTTGGTCGATTTCCAAATTTTCTTTTGTAGATTCAGATTCATCCTCATATTGATCTGACTTATCAGAGTGTTGTTGAGACTGACCAGATTCATTTTCAGAGCCATCTTTCATTTCTTCATTAAGAATGACACTTGGAGTATGTTTTTCTTCTTCAATAACTAACAAATTCAAAGGGACATTTTTCAATCTCTCATTTCTATATACCTGAAAGGCTTCAGCCTCTTCTTGACTTGATTGACCAGAAATCCTTTTAACAATATTAGAAAAATCTTTGACTCCTTGGAAGATGTCATCAAATTTGTCTTCTTCTTTTATGAAAGGCTTTGTTTTAAGTTTTTCCATGTAATTTTTAATTACATCGTCAGGGTCATATAATCTTCCTCGCATGAATGCTAGATTTAACATCTGAATATTAGGAACCTCTTTTTATGTGTGGCTGATATTAGCCAAAGCGAAGGTGCCTCACTGTAGAGGGAAAGAAGGCCAAATAGCCTTTTTTATCATCTTTTAACTGTTTTGTGACACCATTGATGAGCTAATAAGCTATCTCTCTCCCTAACAATCTATCTGGAACATAGTATGGCAAAACATGTGGAAGAGCAGAACTTCCAAATACTCGAACATATGTGAATTTCTCTTCAGGAAACTATCTAGTCTTAGGAAGAATATCTTTACTGACTTCTTTGGAAACCCTATGGAAATTTTCATTAAAAATCATTTGATACATAGGCAACATGACTCCATAACAGACTTTGTAGAGGTGTAGGTGGAATTTAGAGTCCCAGAGTTCTTCATGGTATATGTGAATTGGGGTAGGGTTTTTAATGGTCCATTTCCAACCCATGATTGGAAATCTAGAAGTGAAACAGATGGAATCCATAACATAAGAAGACATGTAAAAGGGTGAATTTTCTTGGGATGAAGCACTCTTTTTATTCCTATATTCGGCAATATGTTTGGCTAAATAATTGGACAAAAGGTCTGCCCAATTCAAGATGGATGAATTGACGATTGTGTCAATTAAGGGAACCCAATCTCTAGAAAACCTAGTACTATCAGGTTTCGTAAATAGCCTACACAACATACCAGCAGCATAGCATTAAGGGTCAGGGATTTGTGTAATGGGGTACGTACCAAATTTGTCCTGCTTCATTTTCCCTTCATTGTCTTTCCATTCATGGATGACCTTGATAAGATCTGGATGTTTAGCTCTAAACATTTGCACATATATATTATCATACTTCTGTTGCGGAGTTGGTAGATGATACATGGTTGTCAAATCTTCAGCTTTGAAAGAGCCCACAATCTCTCCTCTGGAATTCTTGAAAACTCTATCTTCAATATTTAAGTTCTCAACTGCCCACTTAATCATATCTGTGTAAGGAATAATCTTCGATCTTGCAATTATTCTGTGAATAAACGAGCATGCAACGTTGAAAAGGGTTGCATCAGAGGTGGAATCAGTACCTTTCGCAGATGTTTTTGTTATCACCTTTGGTCCTTCATCCTCAAAAAATTTGTACATAGCTTCCCATGAACAACTGCCACAATCCTTGTTACAGACAGTGTCTGAAAATAACGAAGGCATATATGTATCCTTTGAAGATGATGCTTGAGACACTTCTTTACCCTTTTTACTCATCTCTGACTTTCTTAACTCGATAATTTATTTCCTGAGAGAAAAGTGAAATATATCATATAATGAGCATTTACAAAGATATACCAGGGATATATTTCAAACTCAAGCAAAAAACTATCAATCTTATCAATTATCTCTTCATAATTCCTTATGATTTCAAAATTTAATGCTTGACATGGCTTCGCACACATTACGTATCAATCGTTTAAAGTCGTTAAGATCTAAAATTCAATTTGATATGACATAAGTTGTTTTTCACACGCTGATATCATTAAATGCGAAAATCGCGATGATTCCTTATAATATTTTGTGATTGTCTCATAAATGTTGTGAAATGCGATCTGCGCAAATCGCAAATCGCAAGATTTAAAAGATACGTTTAAGTCTATATTATAATTTGCACACGATACGATTTGCGAAAGCTTAAAATGGATGCGACAGCGAAAAAGGATTTATATTTTTGAGTTTATTTGCTTCGTCGAGTCCGCAGCTATTGCAACTTATATTACTTTGTTTCTTTAAGTTTTTAACTAAATCAAGTGCAATGCGAAAAAGGAAAGTAAATATTTTTATTTCTTTGGAAAGGCTTTTTAAAGAGCGCATTTCGCAATTCGCAGATTTTATGATTTAGGATTCTTTTTTAAGGATAAAACATGTGATAAGGGGTGCGCTTTAGGCAGAAATTTTATTTTCTAAGTGTTTTTTAAAAGAAATTTTAAAACAGATTTTCTTATTTATTTCTAAAGGGTCCCTATTTATGAAAAATAAATGGGGGTTGTTGTATAACACAACAATTGGCGATTCACTTGGACAAACCAGATGTCTCCGATAAAAAAAATTTGAAAATATTAAATCCTTTAATATAAAAATAAAATAGTTAAAGAAATGAAATTTCAAATAAATAATATCTTTTTCAAATAACGAAAATTTCATTTATTCACTTATTCAGGAGAATTTCTCTATAAAGATATAAGTATAAAAATCAATGTCAGTCTTTACTTAGTTAAAAATAAATAGCAAATAATCTTTACAGATAAGCTTTTTATAAATTTACTCTTTTATCAAAGATAGAACCTCTGTTCCAATGGGCAGTTTTAAGATTTTGGCAGAGTTACCTTTTAACCAGCTATGATCCATTTTTCCATTCAGTATTTCTCATCGTTTTCATAAGTAAATTATATATTTTTCTTTTTTATATCTTTTATCTACTTAAAAGCCATTGTCTTGGCTAGGTAAGCAAATAGTGACAATTCCATTCACAAATATTAATTAAACTGATCAAGCTGGCTCTTGATGAGACCCCTTGTCTTTAAGATATAATCCCAATTCATTACACTGTTTTGGTAGACAGTATTAGTAATGTCAGTTCAACTATTTCTTTATGAACATGGTAAACAAGATCGTGATGAGACTTATTATCTTTTAAGTTTTCTCCAAACTTTTTCTTTTTATTTTCTTTTTAAATTTCTTATGAAAATTATAAGATTTACTGGATGGGACGAATCATAGTTCTTTTTAAGATGTTGGATGATAATGTCGAGTTATTAGATTGCTTTTCTGTAAAAATATTTCTTACTATAATATAATTTTCTTTTCATGCCTGACAAAAGAATCTTCATACTAAATAAAAATGAGAGTTCTTCAAACAAAATAAGTGTTTTATTGGAATTTCATTTTTCTAGAAAGACAAAATCAATTTGTTTTTCTCCTAAATCTTTCGATTTTTCTTTCTTTAACAGTTCTATTTTTTAACAAGTGGAAAAAGAAAGTGCAAAAAGGAATTATCTAAGACTTATTTTGAAAGGTCAATTGTCAGTACTAAACAAATTTTTGTTTCTATATGAAAGCAAAAATTTTAATGTACAAAGATAGAAGGGTTACCTTCTATGAGAAATATTTTTTCAAAACTTGTCCATTAATAGGTAAAGAATCTTTCTTACCTGATAAATCCTGTAACAGAAATGTTGATGAGCCAATTTTCTCAATTATCTAAAATGGTCCTAGCCAGAGTTTTTGAAAATTTGTATGTTTACCCTTTTCCTCATGAGCTTTGTCCCACTTTAATACCAAATCACCAATTTGAAAATCTCTTGAACTAACAGATGTTAAATCAAATGAAGCCTTTATTATTTGTTGATGATGGGTATGAGTTTGTTCAGCTTTTTCCCTTTCTTCTTCTAACTTAAGGATTTGATCTTGTCTAAGTTGAAGAGAGTAAGAAGGATTTTTATCAATAAATTGTACTAAAGCAAACAATGGTATTGTTACGTTTGAGGGTATAATTGCTTCTTTGCCATAAACTAACACAAATGGTGAAGTACCTATTGAATCTTTTTGGGTGATTCTATCTACCCAGAGAGCAAACAATAAGGCTTTGTGCCAATTCTTATGATTCTGCTCTACAGTTCTTTTGATGATTCTGATAAGGTTTTTTTTTGTAGATTCAGCTAATCCATTTCCTTGTGGGTAATAATTAGCTAAGTATTTTAACTTAAAACCTCTTTTCAAAGCAAATTCAATCATAGCATTTCCTGAAAAGTGAGATGTATTATCAAATATCAAAGTGGATGGAAGGCCAAACCTAGTAATTATGAACTGATCAATAAAATTTGTAATATTTTGTGTATTGACCACCTTTAATGGGATAGCTTCTACCCATTTTGTGAAATAATCAGTTGCAGTTAGAATATACCTGTGTTGTTTTGAAGAGTTAGGAGTTATTTCACCTATAATATCTAACCCCCATTGTTCAAATGGTTGTTGGATATTTACTGGTTGTAATGGGAATGCTACTTTCCTTTCTCTTCCTGTTGTAGTCTAACATATTTTACATTTCCTTTTATATTCATGTGCATATTTAAACAGAGACAGCCAATAATAACCAGCATGAAATATTTCATGAGTTGCGGTATTTCCTCCAAAATGACCTCCAGCTGGTCCATCATGTAGTTCTTGCAATACTTTTTTGGCTTCAGCGTTTTCTAAACATCTTAATAATACAGAATCATAATTCTTCCTAAATAATACATCGTTTATGAGTTGATATTGATTTGCTTTAAGTCTCAAAGCACGCTTTTCTGTATAATTGAGATATGATGGAGCACGTCCATTTTTTAGAAAGAATTTCTGATCAGCACATTGTGATTGAGAATCGTTTAGGCTTACCTCAGATAGCTATATTTCATTTGATTGATCTTCCTCTTTTTACAAATGAGAAGCTTCAGTTAACATTTTGCAAAGAACTTGTCCTTTAACAATTTTAGCTGGATGTGTTTATACATCATATTCTTGGAGTGCAGTAACCCAATTTGCTCTTTTTTCTCCTACTTCCCGTTGTATTAATAATTGCCTTACTATTGAGTAAGGTACTATTATCTTGGTATGTGTTTTTAGGAGAAAAGGTATGAAATGTTTCAAAGATTTAAATACAGCATAGGCTTTTTTTTCTACGACTGAATAATTTAACTCAACACCTTGAACATTAGAGCTAAAAAACGCAATTGGTGCTTCAATGTTTTGATCATTCAACCATGTTAAAACAGCTGCATATGATGTATCAGAAGAAAATGTGTACAACAGAAAAGATTTGAGAAAATCAGGAGTTGTTAAAGAGGGAGCTTCAACAATAGATTTTTTAATTAACTCAAAAGAATTTCTTTCTTATTTTCCCCATCTAAAGATTGAATTTTTCTTAATCATTGACTGGAGGGGTAAGACAATCAGGGAGAAATCTGGAACAAATCTTTTCACAAAATTAATTTGTCCTAAAAATGAATGCATTGTTTTTTTGTTATGTGGTAGAGGAATATTTTCAATCTCTTGAATCCTATCAGGGTCTATATGAATTCCTTTTTTAAAAACAATGAATCCCAATAATTTACCTTCTGATAAGGCAAAATAACATTTTTTAGGATTAAGGAAAATGCCATATTTTCTGCATCTTTCGAAAATGTTTTTTAAATGATTAATATGATTTTTCCTATGCTTAGAATAAACAGTAATGTCATCTAAGTATATAACAACAAAGCTATATATTAGTCATCTAAAAGCTATATCCATAGCATGCTGAAATGTGGCACCATCATTAATCAGTCCAAAAGGCATTTTTTGATATGCGTATGTTCCCCATTTTGTTCTAAAATTTGTTTTTAATCTATCGTGAGGATGTACCATGATCTTATTATACCCCGAAAATCCTTCTAGAAAAGACATCAATTCAGACCCTGCAACTGATTGCAATATTTGTTCCATGGTGGGTAAGGGAAAGTTATCTTTCTGACAGGCTTTATTCAAGTTTCTAAAGTCTATACAAATTCTAATGTCTCCATTCTTTTTCCTAACTGGAACCATGTTTGACACCCATTTTGAATGTCTAACAGGAAAGATGACTTTTGCTTTGAGCATTTTATTCAGTTCAGATTTAATTTGACTTTCTAAATTTGGATGAATTTTTTTGAGCTTTTGTTGGACAGGTTTATCATTTGAGGTCATAGGAATGGTATGCTGAATTATGGAAGTATCATATGTTTTAAGATCTGAATAATCCCATGCAAAGACCTCTTTATATTTTTTTAGCAATTTGATAAATGGCATCCTTTCTTCATTTTTTAATCCAAGAACTAAGTTGATGTTCTCAGGTTTTTCTGGAGTATCGAGATTAATCAATTCAAATTTTAAAGTAGAAATTTGAGTTTTTGAATTGGTTACTTTATTAAATCTATCTTTCAAATCATAAGGGTCCTCCATTTTGACTACAGATTTGGGAATTGGATTTTTTTTTTGTTTTATCTTCCATCTGTAAATTATGTTCATGTTCATCTTAGATTTGACCTTCATAAGCTCTTTCTGATGTAAGAAAGTCTACTATATCTGCATCATCGTTAAATACTCTCCAATTTGTTATATTGTCATGAATGGATGGTCTAAAAATTAATTCAATTGAAAATCTATCTGGACTAAACTCTTCAAGTGGTATAAGTCTAGATGCTACATTAGCAAGTAAATCAGCGCTCGCATTTTGTAATCTAGGAATTGTATAGATATTGAATGCAATAAAATGAGAAGTAAGATTCTGAGCTAAAGTTTGATAATGTTTCAAGTGTCCAGAAATGCAATGAATCATATTTCTAACTTGTTTAACTATTATTTCAGAATCTCCATATACTTGCAAATATTTAACATTCAATCCTACAGCTTTATACTGACCTTGTATCAATGCTTCATATTCAGCAGTATTATTTGTGCACTGAAACTCGAGTCTGCAAGCTAGCATTGTTTTCTCTCCTTGTGGATTGATTAAAGTGCAACCTACCCCTGCACCATCTTCTGATTTCAAACCATCAAAAAATGGAGTCCAAAATAAACATTGTTTTGGAATCTGATTGCTAAAATTAATACATTTAGAAGAATCTGTTTGAGAAAAATTTTCAATTTGAGAAATAACAGTATTTGTTGGAAAAGGTGAAACTTGAGCATTGAATGATCCAAGGAACGATTCAACTGAATAATTTCCTATGATATTATTAGTAAAAGCTACAGGTTCATTTGGTCCTTCTAATTCAGTAACTATATGTTTCATAAATTTCTCACGCTCAATTTTGATTTGATTTGGTTTACCATTATATGGTAACCACATATGTGACCAATCAGTAAAAAAATATCCATGTAACTTTTCAGACCAATCCCTGCTTAAAATAAGACCATAAAATTCAGGGATGTCTGCGACCAAAATATCAATCACTTGTAATACCTTTGGATTAGATGACAACCTGATAGATACTGACAACATTTCTCCAATAACTTCAACTTTTGTTCTATCCAATTGAACTATATGTACAGATGTTTTTTGAGGAATAATATTTAATTTTGTACATATTGTTCTTGGCATAATGTTTGAAGAAGCCCCTGAATCAATAAGACAATTATGAACATTCTTGTTAAAAATTTCATAAGTCAAAAGAAAAGGAGGAGTTTGGGAGATAAATCTATCACCAATTAAAACAAGATCATTGGAATTTAATTTATTGGTAGATGATGGAGGTTTTCCCATATCTTTTGAAGCTTGTGATATAACTGGCGGTTGTATAGGTTCTACAGGAATTGCTTTGAGTTCTCTAAGCAAGATTTATGTTGTTGTTTGAGTTTGGTCATTTCATGTAATGAGATATTTGCTTTAATATTTTTCATGTCTTCAACTATGTTATATTAAATTGTATTTGAAACTATTAAAGTTCTAGAAGTTGTAGAAGGATCTGATAAAATCGGATTTGTCTGTACAGTTTTTGATTTTTTGATTTTTTATTTCGTAGGAACAGAATTTGTTTGGGATTTGTCACAATTGGATCTGAAGAAGATTTACTTCTTGTAGATACAGGAATAACTTCATTTTCTTATTTTGTGGGAAGAATAAAATCCCATAAACCATTTAATTCGACTTCTTCTTCAGACTCTAATTCATTTTCAGAAGGTGAGGGATCTTCAGTATCTTAATCAGATTCAGCATTTGAAATCTCATTTGGAGGTTGAGATGTTGAAGGAGGACTTTTCTTAAATGGACGAAATGTTTTTTTAGCGGCTGAAGTTTCAGCAACTTGTTTCTTTATATCAATCATATCATCTGACATAAACTTTAACACTTTTTGAAGACCTTCAAGATCAAATGGATCTTTTGAAACTTTCTTTTTAGAATCTTGACTAAATGTCACTTTCTTTGTTTTCCTTTCTTCTGTCTCTGATCATTTTTCTAATGCTAAGATTCTTTTCAATACTGCGAGAGCTTCTTTCAATTTTTCTAAAAGAGTAGCTTTATTAGCTCTATCTACAAAAATAGCTATATTAGAAGGCAAAGCAGAAATATGCCATTCTATTTCTACTTCAACAGCAGGTCTAGAAGTAGTTGAGATTTTATTTAATAACCTGTTAAATCTGGAGTTGAAATCTTTGACCTTTTCACCTGAATTCGTTTTAAGATTGGAAAGGGCATTGATTAAGGATGCAACAGTCCTATCATCTCCAAATTTTGCAAGGAAAACTTATTCAAAGGTTGCCCAATCAGCAATTGATCCTGCCGGAAGAGAAAAGTACCAAGATCCCGCAGATCCTTGTAAAGTGTATGGAAACAATCTAACTACAACATCTTCATGAGCAAGTCCTTTCAAATTCATGGCTAACATAAAATTATTGATGTGTTCTTCAGCAGGAAGACCATCATATGGATTATATTTAGGTAACCATTTTTATAGATAATTTGGAAGAGGATTAGGATTTGCTATTAATATAGCACCAGGATTCGTCCAAGGTCGATTAGCCATAACTAGATTTGGAGTTTGTGAAGATGTAGAAGTAGATCCAGAAGTAGGGGTAATGATGAAGAACTTACAACTGGAATAGAACTACTTGTGACAGCACTGATTGTTTGTGTAGAAGAAATGGAAGATAGAGAAGATGTGGATTCATTAGAAGAATGTGAAGGAATGACTGAAGGAAAATTTGATGTGACTTCACTTGTTTCTGACTTAGATCTGGATATAGAAACTTTTTTGCGATGAGATTCTAATGGAAACTCGAAAGGGGGAATTCCAAGCTTCTCACTTTTAGATCGAGTTAAAATACCAGTTTCTCTAAATAAAGAAGTAACTCTTTCCTTAGAAGTTTCTGGGTTAACAAGCTTTTCAGCAGAAATAGATATTCCTTCTAATTGCTGAATTAAAGACTGAACTTCGAGAGATTCAGGAATGAATTCTGAATTAGGTGGATAACACGATACTTCAAGAGATGATGGAAAGGTTTCTACTACTTCCGATTTCTAAGTTGGTGATCTAGATTGTGATTGGGAAATCGTAGAATGCTTTTAAGGAGGTCGACTCTTATGAGGGCTTTTAATTTTAGACTTATCTGCCATTCATATTCAAGCCCTCCTTCTAGCGCCAAAAATGTTGAGGCCTCAGAAATCCGTGGCAACAAAAAAGGGGGATAACCACCTAGTCCGGACCTTAAACCAGTTCCTTTTCTGTTTGGGATAGTGGCTCCGACTGGGTGTGATGGGACCAGTTTCCCAAATTTGGGTTTCTTATGATAATTTGTGGGATTTCTTTTCAAAACATTTTAAAATGATGAATTGCTACAAACTAAGACAAGTTTATTTCTAAGTGCAAAACTTTGAATTAAATTTAATCTAACCCAGGGATAATATTTAAATGCGATCTAAAGAGATATCTATTCAATATGCGATGATGAAATCATAACAGATTTAATAGAATTATTACTGTGTAAGATTATTCTCTTGAAAAAATAGTTAATCAAAAGAAAATGAAAGATAGATCGCATTTATCTAATGACCATGTATAAAATAACCAATTTCTATCTTTATATCATACAATAGTGCAACTGATATTTCAGATAAAAATAATTAATTCTATATATGATTCATGAAAGCTGAATTCATCACCAACATTCAGAAACAAAAATAACATACATGATAATAGTACTAGATGTGTATTACTTCTGCTTATCGGATTAGTGATAATAGGCCGTATCCAATTCTTTAATCAAAGAGTCGTTCAAAGAATACAGAAGTGCACCAATAGTGATTCAAAAAAATGATATTTATAACTAAAAAAGGCTGTGTTCCATTACTTCATCAAGGCATTCACAAACTTACTTAGAAATAAGCATTCTTTGCAAATGTTCTTAACAAAATCTTGGACCCTTCTCTAAATGCATGAGAAGGGTTTAAACACTAAAACTAACTACAAACTAATTAAATGATTTACAAAAATGTAGAGGAGGTTTCAAACAACCTTTCTCTTAAAACTTAACTTGAACAATAATCTAAGAATTTAGAACTGATAATCCTGACTTTATGGATCATGTATTTCTGTGTGATCACGAAGTTGGCAGACATCTAGCATTGTCTTGAGCTGAGCTGGCTGAGATATTCGTGATCGAATTTGGTCCTTGAAGATAGCATTTGAGATTGTCGATTGAGACTTTTGGGTTAATTATATGAGAAATAGAAGAGTTTGTTGCTGATGATAAGGTTTGATCATAAAATTCCAATAATTTTCCTAATCAAACTTATTGACTTTCTAGATTATTTCTTCCTGTTGCTCTGCTCTCTGTGTCCATTTTAATTCTACTTCCTTTTTTATTGAAAACACATCATACGTGATTTCTTCAAGAAGTCATGTTTTAAACAATTGGTCACATAAGAGATGTATAACCTCATTTGATTCGTTGGATGTCTTGGTCGCTGCTCTTTTTGTTCAGATGATCTGTGCTTCCCATTCTGTAAATAATAATTCCTTGTGAAGCTTGTCTATTTGTGGTAGATTAGCTTGCTTTCCTATATCTGAGTTTTTCCACTGAATGTGTTCTTCGATTTTCTTTTTAAGTTTCTCACATTCTAGTTTTTGGATTACAATTTGTTGAATCGTTATTTTATTGGAATCATAATAGGAATCAATCGTAGCAGCTTTATGAAAAAATATTTTTTGTTGTTTCTTTATCAAAGCATTTATCTCAAGTGCTTCTTTAATGAAATTTTCTGATTGTGATTGATTCTATAACTCTGCCATGGATTTTTCCAGCTGTGTATATTTCTCTTTAAGCTCTGCCTGATGTTCTAACTTAAGATTTTCAATATCTTTATGGAATTGTGTTGAACTTTCTCTGATTAGTTCAGTAGTCTTGACTTTCTCTGCATCTAACATCTGTTCTAACTCCTGTATTCTGGATTCTTTCTATTTCAACAAGGTTCTAACTGTAGTTTCCTTATCTACAGTGGTTGTGGCATAAGCTCCTGCATATTGTGACAATTTAGTCAGATGATCAGTGGGATCCTCTAATGAATCCTTCCAAAGGACATCAACTGATTCATCTGTCATTTTAGGAGTAGTCTCATCAGTTCTTTTTCTCTTATTCCTTTTAACCATAGCTCTGTGGCTGGGACTGTAGAAAATATCCAATGATGAAATGTCTTCAATCTGTAGGATGATTTGATATGTAGAGTAAGCCGGAATGATTTCTTTGCTCTGTGTTGTTGGGATTCTTTGTACAGGGTTGACAGTTTCAACTATTTTCTGAGAAGGCTCTGACGTTTGAAAACTTACTGCTTGGTTAGTATTGACCTTTTCTTTAGGAGTGCTTATTGCTTGGGAAAATTGTTCCCATTCATTCACCAGGTCTTTACCTTGAGATGATTTAGACTGATCTACTGTGCTTTGATCCTTTTGAACTACCTCTAAATTTGATTTAGTGCCATTGTTCTTTGTTTTCTCTTGCAACTCTATTTCTTGAATAATTTGGTTGATTTCCAAATTTGCTTTTGTAGATTCAGATTCAGCCTTAGATTGATCTGACTTATCAGAGTGCTGTTGAGACTGACCAGATTCATTTTCAGAGCCATCTTTCATTTCTTCATCGATACTGACACTTGGAGTATGTTTTTCTTCTTCAATAACTAACAAATTCAAAGGGAATTTTTTCAATCTCTCATTTCTATATACCTGAAAGGCTTCAGCCTCTTCTTGACTTGATTGACTAGAAATCATTTTAACAATATCAGAAAAATCTTCAACTCCTTGGAAGATGTCATCAAATTTTTCTTCTTCTTTTATGAAAGGCTTTGTTTTATGTTTTTCCATGTAATTTTTAATTACATCGTCAGGGTCATATAATCTTACTGGCATGAATGCTAGATTTAACATCTGAATATTAGGAACCGCTTTGTATGTATGGCCGATATTAGCCAAAGCGAAGGTGCCGCACTATAGAGGGAAAGAAGGCCAAATAGCCGTTTTATCATCTTTTAACTGTTTTGTGACACCATTGATGAGTTGATAAGCTATCTCTCTCCCAAACAATCTATCTGGAACATAGTATGGAAAAACATGTGGAAGAGCAGAACTTCCAAATACTTGAACATATGTGAATTTCTCTTCAGCAAACTATCTAGATGTAGGAAGAATATCTTTACTGACTTCTTTGGAAACCCTAGGGATCTTTTCGTTAAAAATCATTTGATACATAGGCAACATGACTCCATAACAGACTTTGTAGAAGTGTAGGTGGAATTTAGAGTCCCAGAGTTCTTCATGGTATATGTGAATTGGGGTAGGGTTTTTAATGGTCCATTTCCAACACATGATTGGAAATGTAGAAATGAAACAGATGGAATCCATAACATAAGCAGACATGTAAAGGGGTGAATTTTCTTGGGATGAAGCACTCTTTTTGTTCCTATATTCGGCAATATTTTTGGCTAAATAATTGGACAAAAGGTCTACCCAATTCAAAATGGATGAATTGACGATTGCGTCAATTGAGGGAACCCAATCTCTAGCGAACCTAGTACTATCAGGTTTCACAAATAGCCTACACAACATACCAGCAGCATAGCAATAAGGGTAAGGGATTTGTGTAACGGGGTACGTACCAGATTTTTCCTGCTTCAATTTCCCTTCATTGTCTTTCCATTCATGGATGACCTTGATAAGATCTGAATGTTTAGCTCTAAACATTTTCACATATCTATTATCATACTTTTGTTGCGGAGCTGGTAAATGATACATGGCTGTCAAATCTTCGGCTTTGAAAGAGCCCATAATATCTCCTCTGAAATTTTTGAAAACTTTATCTTCAATATTTAAGTTCTCAACTGCCCACTTAATCATATTCGTGTAAGGCATAATCTTTGGTCTCGCAAATATTCTGTGAATAAATGAGCATGCAACGTCGAAAAGGGTTGCATCGGAGGTGGAATAAGTACCTGTCGCAGATGTTTTTGTTATCACCTTTGGTCCTTCATCCTCAAAAATTTTGTACATAGCTTCCCATGAACAACTGCCACAATCCTTGTTACAGACAGTGTCTGAAAATAACAAAGGCATATATGTATCCTCTCAAGATGATGCTTGAGACACTTCTTTACCCTTTTTACTCATCTCTGACTTTCTTAACTCGATAATTGATTTCCTGAGAACAAAGTGAAATATATCATACAATGAGCATTTACAAAGATATATCAGGGATTTATTTCAAACTCATGTGAAAAACTGTCAATCTTATCAATTATCTCTTCATCATTCCTTATGATTTCGAAATTTAATGCTTGACATGGCTTCGCACACAATACTTATCAATCGTTTAAAGCCGTTAAGATCTAAAATTCAATTTGATATGACATAAGTTGCTTTTCACACGCTGATATCATTAAATGCGCAAATCGCGATGATTCCTTCTAATATTTTTTTATTGTCTCATAAATGTTGCAAAATGCGATGTGCGCAAATCGCAGATCGCAAGATTTAAAAGATACGTTTAAGTCTATATTATAATTCGTGCGCGATGCGATTTGCGAAAGCTTAAAGTGGATGCGATAGCAAAAAAGGATTTATATTTTTGAGTTTATTCGTTTCGTTGGGTCTGCGGCTGTCGCAACTTATATTACTTTGTTTCTTTAAGTTTTTAACTAAATCAAGTGCGATGTGAAAAAGGAAAGTAAATATTTATATTTCTTTGAAAAGGATTTTTAAAGAGCGCATTTTGCAATTCACAGATTTTATGATTTAGGATTATTTTTGAAGGATAAAACATGTGATAAGCAGTGCGCTTTAGGCAGAAAATTTATTTTCTAAGTGTTTTTAAAAATAAATTTTAAAACGGATTTTCCTATTTATTTCTAAAGGGTCTCTATTTATGAAAAATAAATGGGGGTTGTATGCTCATCAATATTGTAAGCTAGGTGGTAACATGAAATCCTTCTAGCCCTTTTTTTTTTTAAGTCAAAAAAAATCGCGCGCGCAGGCTCTGAACCTCTGCTCTGCCTCCCTCTGCGCGCTCTGACCGCACCTGGGCTGCTGGCAACTCCAGCGTGCCCCTGCTCCGACCTGCTCGGTCTGCTCAGGGCCAGATCCGGCCATGGACGATCGCAGGACACCTGATCCCCCTCCGCCTCCGGAGGTTTCTGCTTTTAGGGCAATGATTGCTGCTGCTCCCAAGCACCCTCCGACTTTGTCTCAGCAGAAATTTGTTAAAAAAATGGATTCAATCCCCACAGTAGCCCTCCCCGAAGAAGACACCTGCAAATCGGCGTTGAATCTGGCAGAGAGAGGCCTCATAGGTCAGTTCACGGGACTCTGGCCCTCTCCCAAATCTGTCGAGGACTGGACTCAAAGGAACTTGAAGCCTCTGATCAAGGAGGGAGTCAAAAGCTACTTCGTAGGTAAGGGTTTCTTCGTGTTTGTTTATGAAAACCCGGAAGACAAAGGATTAATCTTTAGAAACGAACCATACTTCATGGGCCCCCAGGGCCTTTACCTTAACAAATGGTCTCTAGATTTCGACCCCACCCAGGATGTTCCCTCGGCTGTCCCGTTTTGGGTTAGACTCCCTCACTTGCCCCTCCACTGCTGGAACCCAAAATCCCTCCAGATAATAGGTAATGCTTTGGGAAAATACATAGATCAGGCGGAAAGAAAGGATCAGTACTCATGCGCTCGCATCTGCGTAGAAGTAGATCTCGAAGAAGGATTACCGGAAGCTATTAAGCTCATCGTTGTTGGGTGGACGCATGTCCAAGAGCTGGACTATGAACAGTTGCCATTTAAATGTAGGCATTGTCACGGGCAGGGGCACTTTGCAAAGCACTATAAGAAGAAGGCTGAGGAACAAGCAGATAAACAAAATGGGGAACAATGGACCCTAGTCCAGAAAAACACAAGCTCAAAAAAAGGCACAGGTAAAGGAAATATGACTGGAGGTCATTCAAGCTCTAAAAGCAATCAAGAAGCGGAAGCACCACCAAATGGATCAGAAAGAGATCAGGTCATTCAAGCCAACCTAAACCAGAAGAACGAGGAATAGCTTGTCCCCTCTCCTCCAAATAAAGAGGGAGAGGAAACAACACAGATGGAGGTAAATCAAGGCACTCCCACTAATCCTTCATACGCAAAAATAGCAAGGAAAAAACCCGTTGATAGTTTTAGTTCTTCCGAGGATGAATCCTACGATTGCCCTTCCAAAAAAGCAGGAAGGAAATCTCGAAAAGAGAAGAGGGAAGAAGAGGCAGAAAGACTCAAGATTCAAGGAAGTCAGTCCACAATAGAAATGTCTATTGGGCGAAATACCAAACCAAGGCCTTGCAAGGGAGGCCCCAACCCCCCTTTTGGTAAATAATGAAACTCGTCTCTTGGAATTGCAAAGGTCTGGGGAACCCCTCTAAAATAGAAGCAGTCATGGACCTATTGAAAGCAGACCCCTCATACATTCTCATGCTCCAAGAGACCAAAATAGAAGGGCAAGCCCTTCTAGAGTTTGGCAAAACAAAGTGGAACAAAAGTGCAGGAAAAGCAGTCAGCTCAAGGGGAACCTCTGGAGGGTTGGCAACACTTTGGATGGAATACCTCTTTCAGTTGTTAAATTCCCATGAAACCCAGCACTGGATATACACGGAGCTGAAGCACAAGGCAAGTAAGTTGTTCATCTCTCTCTTCAATATTTACGTTCCGGTGACTTATTCTGAAAAACGAGAATGTTTGGATACACTTGCGGTCTTTCTTGAGCAGTCCAATCCCAGCAACATCGTTCTTGCCGGGGATCTGAACATTGTTTTGAAAGCAAAGGAAAAGAGGGGGGGAATCATCTCCAGAGATCCTATGTTGGCCAAGGTTGAGGAGATCTCCCAGCATTGGGACCTTCTTGATTTCAGGTCCATTCGTGGCATTTTCACTTGGTCTAATAATTGGGTTGGTTCGGAGCACATATCTGCTCGATTAGACCGTTTCTTGGTGCAAAGTTCCATTATGATGAATAAGAAAATAACCACAAAAATTTTTCCCAAGCTCTCCTCAGACCATAAACCGATTCAGCTCCATTTGGAAGATGAAGAAGACCTGGGACCACTACCTTTTCGATTCAACCCACTCTGGATTGAGAGAGATGGATTCATGGAGACTGTCAAGGTAGCATGGGCCAAACCAATCTCGGGATCCTCCAGCTACGTTTGGGAGCAAAAACTGAAAGCTACAAAGCAAGCTGTAAAGGACTGGATAAAAACACCGGATACCAATCCCACCAATCAGAGAAAAGAGGCAGTGCAGTCTTTGTCAGCCCTGCAATCTAATATGGAAAATAGAGATATCACATCATAGTTGCTAAAAGCGCAAAGAGAAACGTATCAATCTTTTCGAAAGGAAGAAGAATACTGGAGGCTTAAATCCAGAAGCCTTTGGTTGAAGGCCGAGGACCGGAACACTCCCTTCTTCCACCGGCAATACAGAGCGAGACTGTCAAGGAATTACATCGCAGAAATCAAAACAGCTGAGGGTCAAGTGTGTAAAGGATTCAACCAAGTTAAAGTCGTTGCTGAAATCCATTATAGGAACCTGTACAGAGAAGAAACTTGTCAAACCAGGAGGTAACTCCTCAAAACTGGAATTGTATATTAGCTAAAGAATGTACATGCTTATATAGATGGGAGGTGAGGCTATTGGGATTCAGCTCCCAATGACTCTTGGCCTTCCTTATTTCCTAATATTAAATAATATACAAAAATACAAATGCACACCCATCCATAGGATTAGGTGTCAACATTCCCCCCTTTAATCCGAAGGGATGTTGGTGAGTCCAAGCATCGATCTGAACTTTTCAAACTTTTCTCTTCCAAGTTCTTTGGTGAAGATGTCAGCAGTTTGCTCATTTGTGGAACAATGATGTAGATGGATGGTTTTGGCCTGAACATGATGTCGAATTAGATGGTACTTTGTATTTATGTGCTTTGTTCGATCATGGAACTTTGGGTTCTTGGCCAACTTTATTGCAGAAGTGTTGTCGATCATGAGTGGTGTGGAATACATTTGTTTCATCTGCAAATCTTCCAAGATTTTCCGGAGCCACACAATTTCCTTTGTTGCTTCAGCTGCTGCCACATATTCTGCCTCGATCGTGGAATCTGCTGGAACTGACTGTTTGCGTGATCTCCATGAGACAGCTCCTGATCCAAGACTCATGGTGTAACCTGTAGTAGACACCCCTGTTTCTTTGTAGCCATCAAAGTCTGAATCAGAGTATCCGGTCAAGATGAAGTCGCCTACCTGTGTATATTTGAGTCCAAAGTCTTGAGTCCCCTTCAAGTACCTTAGTACTCTTTTTGCAGCAAACCAATGTCCTTCACAAGGTTTTTGCATGAACCTTGAGAGGATTCCAACAGCAAATGAGATGTCAGGTCTGGTGGTGGTCAGATAGATAAGACTTCCTACAAGCTGTCTCTACTTAGTTGCATCCTCAAATTCCTTCCCTTCAACAGATGTGAGCTTCAAGTTTTGTTCCATTGGAGTGCCTAAGGGTTTACAATCATCCATGCCAAATTTGTTCAAGAGATCTCCAATGTACTTCTTTTGAGAAAGAAATATGAATTTAGGATGTTGAATTACTTCAATACCCAAATAGTAATGAACATGACCCAAATCAGTCATTTCAAAACCTTTCTTCAACTCTTTCTTCATGGATGCAATGTAGCTCTCATTGTTTCCTGTTATCAAAAGATCATCTACATATACCACAAGATATACAACTGTTTTTCCAACTTTCTTAACAAACAAAGTTGCATCATCAAGATCAAAATGTTTGAAGTCAAGTTTAAGAAGATGCTCGGTCAATTTCTCATACCGGGCTCGTGGTGCTTGCTTGAGGCCATACAAGGATTTTACAAGTTTGCAAACTTTGTGTTCTTGACCCTTTATCACAAATCCTTCTGGCTGGGACATATAAACTTTCTCCTTGAGATCTCCATTCAAGAAGGCTGTTTTTACATCCATCTGATGGACTTTCCATCCACTCTGAGCTGCTAAGGCAAAGAGAGTCCGGATGGTGGTCCATTTTGCTGTGGGAGCAAACATTTCTTCATAATCAATTCCTTCCTTCTGTGCGAATCCTTTTGCCACAAGCCTGGCCTTGTGCTTTTCAAGTGAGCCGTCTGCTTTGTACTTGTTCTTGTAGACCCACTTACAGCCAATTGGTTTCGTTCCCAAAGGCGGATCAACCAGCTTCCAAGTGCCATTCTTTATCAAGGCATCATACTCATTCTGCATCGCTTCTTTCCATTCATCATGAGAAGCGGCTTCTTTGAAGGAAGTTGGTTCATGATCTGTAGACAAACTCAATTCACAGTTATAAGCAATATCCATATCAACAGGAGAATCAGAATTATCTACATCACCTTTGATTTCTTGAGTGGAACTTCTTGTTCCTGTTTTTCCAACCTCATCAGGATGAACATTCTCCAGTGTCTTTGTCAGCCATTTGGGAGGACCTTTCTGAGATGGCCCAGGCTGGTCATTTGACCGAGTTGGGATTGATTCAAGATTCAATCTCCCAATTCTGTCAATCACATCATCCAATGTGTCATCCGTGGTTGTTTCTTCATGTGGGGGAGAGTGTGGTTCAGGAAATGATTCCACAGTTTGATTCAATATCGGAATCCCCCCTTCAAGGTGTGGAATCACATTATCAAATTCTTTGAAAGACTTTGCATGTGTGAATCTATCCAGGCGATCAAGTTGTCGCTCAACAACCTTGTCACTCTTGGATGATTCAAGAAATATGACATCTCTTGCTATCACAAACTTCTTATTTGCTTCATCATAGAGACGATATCCTTTGGAGGTATTGGAGTACCCCAAGAAGATACATTTTCTGCTACTAGCACCAAGTTTGTTCCTTTGACCCTTGGGTATCAAGGCATAACAGGTGGACCCAAAGACCCTGAAATGCTTTACCGAAGGAATGTGGCCATGCCACATTTCAAAAGGAGTTTTGTTTCTAATTGAACTTGAAGGACACCTATTCTTTATGTAAACGACACATAGAACTACATCAGCCCAAAACATCAATTTCACATTCTTGAAAAATAACATGGAGCGAACCATATTTAAGATAGTTCTGTTCATTCTTTCAGCTACACCGTTCTGTTGGGGATTATATGGCACAGTTGTTTGATGTTTGATTCCATGTTGACGAAGATAATTTTCAAATTCTTTTGAAGTGTATTCTTTTCCATTATCAGTACGTAGAGAGCCAATATGTGTTTGTGCATCATTTTCAATCCATGCATGAAAATTCTTGAAAGTTTGAAAAGCATCAGACTTATTCTTCAGTAAGTAAATCCAACACATTCTGGTGTAGTCATCAATAAATGTCATCATGTAATTGTTTCCATTTGCAGAAGCAATAGGCATAGGGCCACATAAATCTGAATGAACAAGTTCAAGTTTCCTATGTGCTCTTGAGTGTGAATCATGAAATGGCTGTTTGCTATGCTTTCCTAGAATACAAGCATCAAATTCCTTAGGTTTTCTAGGAATTGTAGGCAGTCCATCAACACCATTTTTCTTCAACAAACGAAGGCTGTCATAGTTTAAGTGTCCAAATCTAGCATGCCATAAAAGACTTGATGGAAATGTACCTTCATCATGATGTGAACTGAATGCAAAGTTTTGAGCATGAACAGATGAACCTTTCAGCTTCAAGAGTCTCCCTTCTTCTATTCCCTCCATGACAAGTGAGTGATCTGATGCTGATCTGACCTCTGCCTTGCCATCAAACAAGTGAACTGAGTGTCCTTGCTGCCGGATTTCGATCAGGGACAACAAGTTTCTCTTCAACTTCGGGAGGTATAGAACCTCATGTAGGATATGATCAGGAAGACCAGGCAGTTTAAGCCTGACTGTGCCAAGCCCTGATGGCTTGAGTTTGGATTTATCTGCGAAATATATTGCTCCATCAACTTTGTCAGTGAAATCTTCAAAAAAATCTTTTCTAAATGTCATGTGACATGTTGCTCCTGAATCTAGCAACCAATCATCTCTCCATGAAGTAAATGAAACATCAAAGAGGTTTTCAGTTACTCCATTGTTACAATGTTCTAGAACATAGTGAGCGGATTCAGGTGCTTTACCTTTGTCTTTGTCATCAATTTTACCTCTGTCTGGATTTGTTTGCTGCTGAGCTTTAGATTGTCTGCCCCCCTTTTCTCTGAAGTGTCTTCTTTGTCTTCTGCCTTCTCTTCCTTTGGATGAACCTGAAGCGTGTCTCTTTTCTCTCTGTGCCAAGTAGGCAGCCTCTTTAGAAGATGAAGGGACTGTCATCTTCTTTTGAAGGAGGAGAAAAAAAAAACTCTGCTGGAAAATTTCTCTTGAAGGAGAGAAAACAAGAAAATCTTTGCTGGAAAATGCACTCAGTTTAAAAAGAACAGAAACTCTTTGCTGGAAAAATATTCTGCTCAAAAAAAAATCTGCTGGAGACTGACTTTTTTTTTTTAAAAAGACTCTATGCTATAGACTGATTCTGCATAAAAAAAAAATGTATTTTTTTTTTGTTTGGGGAAAAAATGTATATGGAATTATGAATGGGAAAGGGTGGCGGTATTATGAAAATGAAATGGGCAGAATGGTATTGAACAATGGGAGGGGCGCAATTATGAAAGGGAGGGGGGCGGAATTTGTATGACAGCGCAATGTATATACAGTGCAATGTATATATGATATAACAAATGTTGAATGACAGCGCAATGTATATATGATATAACAAATGTATGACAGCGCAATGTATGACAGCGTTTTAATAACAAAACACAGCGATTTAATAACACAGCGTGGTATATAATTTGTAAACTGTGTGGTATTACGTGAAGGGGGCGCATACCATGAGCACAGTGTTTAAATAACACAGCTGTGCGTTCCAAACCGGCGCATGAAATATGAATTGACAGCGTTATGGAATAGCCAATACAATGCATAGAATAGCACAGCGTTTTATATGACAAACTGTATTATATGAAGGCGTATGACAAATAGCGCTATATGACAAACTGGAGGGCGTATACAAATGTAATACCTGTGTTGACAACGGACAGAGGTCGAGGTAATATGTCACTGTATATATATGATGCAACGGACAGCGCGGTAATATGAAATGGACACAGCATTTAAATGGTATGGTTGACGGTAATAGTATGGTGACAGCGTTTTAATGTAAGTGGCGTTATATGAATATGGCATATATGATAGGCGGACAGGCCACGTTTATGATAGGCGGACAGGCCATGTCATATTAACTGGAGTGATATGTATAGCGTGAATTGAATGCGCCCTTCACATTTGTTATATGCGCAGTTGTGGGTAGGGGGACCGGCGTGAGAAGGAGGCCGGAGGGAATGAGAGGGTGTGAAACTCGAGGGCGAGCGGGTAAGGCAAAGGTGGATATGTGAAGAGTTGCAGTGCGTAGCGTGTGAGAGAGGTCTGTGCGGAATTGAATTTGCTGGAGTGAGCGTATAGCAGAGGTGAGGGCCGGCTGCCTGTTGCAGAGGGTAGGCGCAGGGAGTGGGGGAGTGGAATGGCGAGGGGGTGGGAGTTAAGGTGAGGATGAGTGAGGGCGCAGGGAGAATGGAGGAGGGAGGTGTGAGTGAATGCGTATGGGGAGAAGTGGAGCGTATGGATGAATGAGGAGGCCCAAAAGGGCGTTACATAAAAAAAATTTGAACTTGAATCTGCCGAAGACAGAGTTGCAGGACTGCTCGAATGGCAGAGCCTGCAATTTGCAGATTGACAGAGCCTGCAGTCTGCAGGAGCTGGAGCTGCAAATGTCAGTGATAAATAGGGAAAAAAAAAAAAAATGCAGAATAAAAGTCTAGCAGTTAATGAGCAGCAAAAACATTAAAAAATATTAACTGAGCAAAGGGTAGGGAGTTACACCACAGGGCAGAAATGCCAAATGTGGAGCTAGCTTTGATACCATGTCAAACCAGGAGGTAACTCCTCAAAACTGGAATTGTGTATTAGCTGAAGAATGTACATGCTTATATAGATGGGAGGTGAGGCTATTGGGATTCAGCTCCCAATGACTCTTGGCCTTCCTTATTTCCTAATATTAAATAATATACAAAAATACAAATGCACACCCATCCATAGGATTAGGTGTCAACAAAACTCAAAGCAATGATGAGGAGGAGGATGACTTTCTCTCCAGTATTCCTCCCCTTATCAGTCCTAAAGACAATTCAAACCTCTACAGACCTATTACTGAGGAGGAAATCATAAAAGTTATTTGGTCCATGGAATCAGATAAGGCCCCTGGGCCTGATGGATTCACAATTCACTTCTACAAATCCTGTTGGCACATTATCAAGGCTGACCTGCTTAAAATGACAAGAGGATTCATGAAGAAAGCCAAGATTGGTGGAGGAACCAAGTCCACTTACCTAGCATTAATTCCTAAGGATTCCAATCCTGACTCCTTTGCTAGATTTAGACCCATCTCGATGTACAATGCTTCTTATAAAATCCTGGCAAAACTTCTAGAAAATCGGATCAAGCCATTGTTAAAAAAACTGATCTCCAGCTCTCAAGGTGGCTTTGTGGAGGGTAGGCACATTCTGGACAACGTGATCCAAGTTCAGGAGACAATACATTCAAGTAAACAGCGAAAGGAGAAAGGTATGTTGATAAAACTAGTAATGGCAAACGCCTTCGATAGAGTAAATCATAATTTCCTATCTAAAGTCCTGCTCTCCTTTGGTTTTTCGACACATTTTTTCCAATTAATAAAAGCCTGCATTGATAGTCCGTGGATTGCTCCGTTAGTTAATGGCAGACCAGCTAACTTCTTCCAAGCTCAGAGAGGTATCAGGCAGGGTTGCCCACTATCCCCCTTCCTGTATATCTTAATGGCAGATTCCCTTAATCGTAATCTTACTGCTGAAAGATTAGCTGGTCATATTCCGGGCCTCAAACCATCCAATGGAGCTGAACCAGTGAACCATTCTCTCTTTGCCGACAATTATCTTCTACTCAGAGGAGCTTCCATCAGAATAGCCAGAGCTTTCGACTCAGTCCTCAGAAAGTATTGCAGAGTTTCAGGTGCCTTGGTTAATGAGAGTAAGAGCGAAGTATACAGCTGGAATATAGATCATAATGAACTCTCCGCAATCACTGCTCTCCTTGGGTTTAAAGGTCAGGCAAACTGGGACAGGTTTAAATATCTTGGTCTCCCAATAACTTCCGGAGTTAACAAGATATCGTTATGGAGTGACATAATCTCAAAAATCAAATCCAAAATAGCTGCGTGGGGAGGCAACTGGCTGACTAAGGGAGGTAAAGTAATCCTAATCAAATCTGTGTTGTCTGCATTCCCAATATTCCAGGCGGCTTTCCTCCTTGCGCCAAGAAATGTGATGGAACAGATCTCCAAGTTGCTCAGAGATTTTCTCTGGCAGGGAGGGAAAGGCAACGAGAGAAAAATGCACTTGGTTAACTGGGATGTGGTCAAAAAACCATTGTCTGAGGGCGGCCTGCAAATTAGAGATCCCACGCTTGTCAATCTAGCGTTGGGAGGAAAGATTTTGTGGAAGCTGATCCACAACCCCGCCCATCCAATTAGTGTAACCCTGTGCTCAAAGTATGGTCCCAACAACGCACTCTCCAATCTTCAGACAGCAAGCGCAACCAATAGTACGCAGGTCTGGAAATTATGTTGCAAAAGTAGCAACTTTTTCAAAAAATTAATCTACAGGATTCCAGGGAACGGTAAGCGTACGCATTTATGGCTTGACAGTATAATGGGAAGTGATCCATAAGCTGAGAACGATGACATTGCTGACCTTAGGAACTGGCTGGAGCGGGTAGGTGTAAGCAGACTTTATGACATCTCGATCTGGGACTAGCGTGGAGACTGGAATGGATGGGATTTCCATAGAGTGCCAGCACGGTTTTCTCATCAACAAGCACTGCTAGTCGAACTGTTGGAGGACACAGCTCCAGTTTGTAGAACCAAAAAAGATAGCTGGGGCTAGGGACAGACTGGAGTGTATACCACAGCAGCTGGGTATAATGTTTTACAGGTCTTTAGAAATAGCAGTCAAACAAAGGAGTTTTGGAAGAATGTTTGGGAACCGCTTTCCCTTCCAAAAGTAAACTTCTTCTTCTGGACTTTGGTCCATAATAAGCAGCTTACGGGAGATAACCTGGAAAAAAGGAATATAGCTGGGCCTCACAGATACACGTTATGTAGCAATAACTTCGAAACAGCCCAGCATCTTTTCATGGAGTGCAGATTTGCTGAAGAGGTTTGGGTTCTCATTCTTCATGACTTTCAGATTCCAGCCCCTATGCAGAACTCAGTTGCAGACCTCTTTGCCTCTTGGAGTCAACACTATCCCCATCGAATCCCTACCAAATCTTTCTGGCGTAGAATCTGGATTGCGCTCCCCAAATATGTATGCTGGCATATTTGGTTAGCCCGCAACCAAAGGATTTTTAAAGAGCTGCTATATACCCCTCTGCAGGTGGTTGCAAAAGCTAAGGCCTTCCTCTTGGAAGCGGCCCAATATCAGTATTTTAAAGAAGATCATTTGCTATTTCCCGAATAAAAGAGCTGGCTTGGAACGCTTGCGACCCACCCACGTAAGCACCTTCAACCCCCTCAAGGTGACAATCCTGATTGGCGCATAAGAGATGAGGATGATTTTTTTCAAACTTGGTGGAGGTCTCAAAACTTATTCACTTTCTTTTTCGACGAGGCGTCCAAGGGGAACCCCGGTGTTGCTGGTGCGGGTGGTGTTATCTACTCTCCTGGTGGGTCTTCCAAAGACTGGTTCTGTTGGGGACTTGGCAAGAAATCCAACAATCACACTGAGATCCTTGGGCTCCTAAAAGCTTGTCTCATAGCAAGAGATAAAGGAATCAAAGTGCTCCAAGTCTTCGGTGATTCAGAACTGATAATAAAAAAGATAATCACGGAGACTCCGTTCGGCAATGCCAGCCTTAATAAAATATTGGACAAATTGAAGAGAGTTCTTCTTGACTTTGACAAGTGTAAATTTCATCACATTCTGAGAATGTCAAACAGTGAAGCTGATGAGATGGCAAACAAAGGCATCTTGCTCATGAAAGGGAAGCTCATTGTAAACAATATAAGCTCTGTTCAAATGCCTTGAAAGTAGTTATAGATTATTAGATGCAGTAGAAAGAACTCTGCTTTGTAAAAGGGGTTGCCTCGGCAAAGACCCATAACCTTTCCTATATAATAAAACCATATCCGTTATAGTAAAAAAAAAAGAAAAATAAATGGGGGTTGTTGTATAGCACAACACCCCTATAGGCCAACACTCATGAAAGAGATAACAAGATAATTTAGTTTTGACCCCTATAAGCCAGCACTCATGAAAGAGATAAACCGTTCATTTAATTGTGCATCCTTTTGAGTCAATACGACAACAATAGACAAATCCAAATTAAAGGTATAAAGCAGTAAATCTTTGCCATAGTCAAAACTGAATAACGCAGGTGCATTAGCAATTTCCTGCATGATTTGAGCGAAAGCATCCTTTTCGCATTTGTCCCGTTCATAAATTGTGACTTTATTAATCATCTCCTATAAAAGCTTAAATATTTGATCATAATTAGAGATGAATTTTCACATGAAATTATTTTTTCCCGAGAAAGATTGCATAGCCTTCTTATTCACCAGGAACGGGATTTATGTAATGGCTTTGACCCTCTGAGGATCAACTTTAATTCCACTCTTTGCAATGATGTTCCCTAAGAGAGTCCCTTATGACACACCAAAAGGATTTTCTTGGGATTGAGAGAAATCCCATATTTGCGACACCGCTCAAATATTTGTTTCAGATGACATACATGATCTAATATTCTTTTGGAAAAGATAGTAACATCATCCAAATAAAAAACTACACTTTGACTAATAATGCCATGGAAAGCAATGGCCATTTCTCTCTGAAACATAGCACCAACATTGATAAGTATTAATGGCATTCTCTAAATGTTCCCCATTTGGTGAATGTGGTTTTCAAGTGACCTAGTTTCACTACTAGCACTTGATTGTAACCATAGAAACCATATAGTAGTGAGAACATCTCAAACCCATATATTGTCTATAGGATTTGTTCCATGGATGGAATTGGGTAATTATCTTTATCAAATGCCCGGTTGATATTGCAAAAATATACACATAACCTTATTTCACCGGACTTATTTCATATTGGGACCAAATTTGAAACCCAAGTCGAATGTTTGACTTTAAAAATGATCTGAGAATCCAACAACTTTCTCGATTCCTTTTGGATTAGGGGTTGTAGCATTTAATGAACTTTCCTTAGTTTCTGCTGAAAAGGTTGAACCCCTTCTTTGATGGGAATAACATTTTAGATAATACAAGTATCATATGTCTTCAACCCATCGTATGTCCATGCAAACACATCACGGTACTATTTTGGAGAACAACATGTACCGAGGTTTACATACTTCAGATATTATTGACTTCCCAAATTGACTTGTTCAGATGATAATTTTGAGCTCTGAGTCTTGGTATTGTTCAGTCCTCTAAACCGGTTTTGCAGGTCATATAGTTTTCCAGGGACACCACACCTTTAGGGATAGTGTTGCCTTTCATTGCATTAGATTCTTCCTGCAAATCCTTGTTGTGTTCATCTTGTTCTATGGAAACATCTTTGAATATGTCCACATTAGCCATAAAATTTAGATAGGTTGGTTGTCCTTGAAAACACAAAATTTAGATGCGTTATCATGAATAGATGGTCTGTATATAATCTCAATAGAAAAATCATTTATCAATGGTGGCATTCTAGCGGTTGCATTTCCTAATGCATTTGATGCAGCATTTCTAAGACTAGGGACATAAATAATATTAAAATCTTTAAAATGATTAATCAAACGCCATACCTCCTGCTGGTAATTTTTAAGATTCAGTGAAACACAATGGATAGTATCTCATACTTGATGATTGGCCACCTCTGGGTCACCAATTACCTTGAGGAACTCTTCCTTTAGATCAATAGCTTTCTTTAGTCCAAGTATGAGTGCTTCGTATTCGACAGTATTATTTGGAAACTCAAACTCCAAACGAAATGATAAGATATGTTTCTTATTACACAGGTTTATAAGTATGCAACCTGTTATCACTCTGCCAGATCTCTAAGGCTGAAGAAGAGATCCCAATAGAGGTAACCACAGACAAACCTTTTAACTTGGTATCTAGCCCTACCAAGTCAGAGAGGGCTCTCTCCACAAAAATCACAGCCAACAGGGTTGGATGAAAAGGTTTTAGGCTAGCTAAGAAATGCAGAAGTGTTTGTTTTATTTTGATTGGGTTGGGCTTGCTGGATGAGGATTAGGTCAAGGGGACTAGGTCAGGGCAAATGAGATGGAATTGCAGTCCATTTGATGGGGCAAGATAGGTAGAAGGCTTAGCACTTAAAGGGTGATTTGGTGAGATGGTTTAAGACTGATGAGGAGCTAGGAATATCATAGGAGATGTATTCTTCCTAAACTGAATAAAATGGACAAATTATGACAAATTTCCCAAAACAGAGCATGTAAAACATGTATTTTGCCTATCAACTTGAAATTTATCATATAATAGACATGAAATTTTTATGAGCTTACAAAAAATTCATACAAATGATCACAGAGAAAAAAATTCTAAACATTCATACCACATGAATCCCAAGGAAATAGCTGCAATTCTTCATTAATTTCCAGGACAAACAAGTTCTTGATCAAAACACTAGCATCTAAACTGATTCCA
Organism: Pinus albicaulis; assembly: GCA_034641835.2. Classification (NCBI taxonomy): domain Eukaryota; kingdom Viridiplantae; phylum Streptophyta; class Pinopsida; order Pinales; family Pinaceae; genus Pinus; species Pinus albicaulis. The sequence continues at coordinate 126,742,437 of CM076575.1, forward strand.
ACCATTGCTAAGAGTGAAGAAATGGAATATATAGACATCAAAACTACATTCTCTCATCCTCAGGGGTCGAATTCTTAAGTTGAGGATGAGATCCACATAATTCTGAACTAAAAGCTGAAGTGTAGGGAGCTCTAAGTGACTCCTCCCTCATTACATTGAAACTGATTCATTTGACTTTGATGATTACATTTACATCATGAATCTACCCCTAGGTAACTTATCCATATCATATTTACATTTACCATGCTCAAATACATAAGTGAAACCATGATTTTCAAGAAAAATGTCAAATTTGCAGTGAAATTCGAAAAATATCAGCAAATTGTCAAACATGCCCTCTCTTTGGTAAATGTGCCCTCCCTTTGGTAAACGCGCCCTCCATCTTGCAGGGTGCTTTTGAATGGGTTGCAGGTGTCCAAATTGGCTCCAAGATAGATTTTTGGAAAGCCCTTCAAGTCTAGTTTCTGAATATTCCTTTAGTTTTTTAAATGAAGTTCATTTTCCCTATCAAAACTCAATCCTCCCAAGACTTCTCAACGCGCAATGCCAGGGCCAAAAATGAGGCAGAAACATGATTTTGTGGTGGTTTTTTGATATTTTTACCTGCTTGTTTTGCAAACCAAGGCTTGAAAAGTGGTTTCCTGATATGTATTAACCATTTTGCATCCAATGGTGGTGACCTTTTTCTCAAAAGATGGATCAAAAAAGAGCGCATCGCCAAGGGCATTGCACGTTTGACACTTTCTCTGTGACTTGACTGTCCCAAAAACTCAATAAAAACACAGAATTTGCAAAAATGATCCAAAAATCTTCGAAATTGGTGAAATGATGGCTGATGATATAGCTAGACTTGGAGTGAAGCCTCTGCAAGTATATCTAACTTCCTTTTCTCTTCTTGCATGGTCAAAGCCTCAATTTATGCATTGGCTCTTTTGAGATTGGCCATTGCAATTTTCTCCTTTTGGGCATAGTGTTTGACATTCCTCCTCAGTATGCCATTGTATCTATTGGCTTTCATCAAAATATTCTCCAAGTTTTGGATAGTTCTATCAAGCCATGGCTCCCGATTTTCATTGATTATCATTGCAAGTTGTTCATTCAAGGTTAGCTGATCAGCAAGCTCCACCTCTTTTTGCCTTTCTAGAGCTAGAGCTCTTTTCAGCCCTCTAGTTATAGGTCTACCTCTTAGTGCTTGTTCTTCGTGTTCTTCAAGCAAACCATGCTTTTCCAGTGTCTCTTCTAACATAACCTTGTCTTTTCTACCTCCCTTTGAGTTGTGATGAATTTCACCTCATCAATGGTATGCTTTGTCTTCAATTGTTGGTTCTCCTGCTCAAGGAAGTTTATGACAAATTTGGACCTGTCAAGATTAGTTTGGAGCTTTCTAATCTTGGCATCCTTCCCCTTGATGACTATGCTAGTGATCTCATCATCATCATCATCCTCATCTAGTTCAACAAGATCAAAATCTTGCTCTGTCTCATGGAGGTCATCCTCATCATGAATGGTTGCCTCATGTACATACTCCTTTACCATCTTTTCTTTCACCTTTTGTACCTGATTTTTTGGTGAAGAACGCAGGGCCCCTTCCATAATATGTGGAGCAAACACCTGCCTATGACCCCTCTAGTATGTTTTTTCCAATGGCTCTATCTCAGCCACATTACCCTGCTTAGGCTCATTGATCTCAGCTCTGCTAGGTGATCCAGTCTCAATGTGGGATGGAGATGATGGTGATGAAGTAGATGAAGGAGACTGATCAGATGATGATGAATTTAATGTGGGCTCAGATGGAGGAATGGAAGTGGAAGGATGAGATGATGAAGGTACATGTTGAGCATGTTGAATAGGTGGAATAGTGAATATGTCATCATCTATGAATGAAATCCATGTAATGTTCAATTGATCGCAGCTCTGATAGGTGATCCAGGCTCAATCTGGGATGGAGATAATGGTGATGAAGTAGATGAAGGAGACAGATCAGATGATGATGAATGTACTGTGGCCTGAGATGGAGGAATGGAAGTGGAAGGATGAGATGATGAAGGTACATGTTGAGCATGTTGAATAGGTGGAGTAGTGAATATGTCATCAACTATGAATGCCCTCCATGTAATTTTCAATTGTTTGAGGTGATGGAGGACTATGATTTTGATGGGGGAGTGGTGAAAAAGACTGTTCATTTGGTGTTCATACTCTCTCTTCTGGACAATAAATGCCATATTTTCAATGCTCTGGAAGAGGTAGTAGGGTATGTTGAGCATCTTTACCCTAGTGAAGTGCAGTAACCGGATGTGATAGGCATACAATCTAGAAAATCTACCTTCACATGAAAATTATTTCATGATGATCTTCATCATGAGAGGATATATCTCTAGGAGGTAAGAGAAAGGAAAAATCGTCTTTCTCTCATTCTTGTACCTAGGTTTGATGAAAGGCTTATAGTTATGCTCCCCCAAGTCTTTCTGTTTAAACCATTTCTCCCCAACATTTTGGATCCCAGTGGCAGCTGAGATGATGGAAGTTGACACAGTGAAAGTGACACCATCTAGAGTGACTTGGTTGTCATGGAGATTAGCAATGAAAATTATGGTCAACATAGCATGGTGTTGGACCTTCTGAATTTGCTCACATAACTCAAAACAACCAACATGTTTGAAACATGTAACAACCATAGGAGATGCCAATATTTCCTTGGTTTTTTTTTGCTTTAATTTGAGTATTCTTCCCCCTTTGTGTGGCCTTCTCCCCTCTATTTCTTCTTCCTCACTGTATGGTCTGTCTTCTGCCATGATGTCTTAGTGTCAAAACCCTAGGGAGGTGTGATGAGGTGGAATGTGATTTTTTTAGGACTAGGGAATGGGATAGGGTAATTGAGGGAGATGGGGGTATTGTTTTATGAGTTAAGGGATGTGATAGGGAATAGGGATGTATAGGGGTTTGGAATAGGGAATTTATCACAAGTGTAGGGAATTAGGAGCCTAGGAAAATAGTTCACCTAGGGCTTAGGGTTTTAAGGAAATGAAGGCTTGGGGAAAGGGAATGTTACTATATGGATTTGGGAAAGGGTATACTGAAATGCAGGAACGTTTATGAAGCTTTAGGGAGTGAATTTTAATTGTAATTAGGTTTTTTAGCAATACTAGGGTTTTGAATTTGAAGAAAGACACCAAACTTCTCTTAAAAAACTTCACACATCCAAAATGACTTGATGGAGAAAAGGAATGGAATAATCGTGACTTAATTTCTTGTTTATAGGTGCGAAGAACCACTGCTTAGAGATTGAAGGTGAGTTTGTGAAGTTTAAAGGCCTTTTTGAGAGTTTTTGAGGAAGATTTATGGGCGCGCAGCGCCACAAGCAAGCGCGTAGCACACAATGCAAGCGCACAATGCCTTTAGCAGGTGCGCAACACCAGAAGAAAATGCGCTCTCCCTTTTGAAAATGCATAGCACCTCCCCTGTTTTGTTGATTTCGCCCAAAATTTTTAAAACCCTGCTTTGCTTGAGGATGCTTGATGGCAGAAGAGACAAATGAAGTCTCTATTGATGTCATGAAGGCTTTATACTTGTGTGAAATTTTATCTTTTGATTTTAAAACCCACTTTCTAATGTTTCACTTTCACAGCCCTATCATCTTCATGAAAGAAAATAATATCTGTTAGTTGATCTCCTTGCAGGAAATCATCGTCATAAATTTGTTTACTCACAACAATTTCTTGTATAGTTTCATCAAACTCCTCATCGAAATTATCTTCATATTTATCGTACTTAGGAGAATAAGGTTCAGGAGAAACTTCATCAAATACAAACATTGAAAAATAAGATTGTCTTTCTTCATGCTGATCTATAAATCTAGTTTCAGGATTGTCCTCATTTAAACTTAGATTTTCATTTTCAAAAGTGGAAGAATTTTTACTAACACCTTCTTGACTATGTGAACACTACATACCTGCATTATCTTGGCCTATAACATGACTTTTCAGGAGTTGATCTATATCATCTTAGACAGAGGAGAAAGTACTCTTTGTTTTCTTTGGATGAAACGGTAATTGTCTTCTTTCCCTCCTAAAGATTCACAAGGATGTTGAATATCTTCTTTAACCTTTGGCTGATCAACTTGTTGTATTGCTGCAAGAATTTTCTCATGTGGGAAGTATTTATGAACATCAAGACAATATACATCATATTTTTCTTCCATGAGAGAAAACACTTGCTATTTTTGATGATGAAAAGGATTGTCATGCAAAGCCTCCAAGATTTATTCATCCATGAACTCATTATCATCATAAGAATTCTCTATATTTTGAATGAAAACCTGAAAATGATCACAACAATTATTAACCAAAGACAAAGAAGAGTAGGACTCCTTGTATTCTTCATAAAATGTTGAATGGAAAAATATAAGAGAATAAATACTGGCAGGTGGCAAACCTTCATACCAAGATCGTGCTTTTCCTTCAAGAGAAGCCATGAACATCTTTAAGAGACAATCTTCAGGAAATTAAACCTTCAACTTGTGTGTATGCATGTGAAATTTAACCAGATGTAAAGCAGCATCATTCATATCATCATCTTTAAACATAGGAAAATTCCTTTGCCAATCTACCTTAAGCATTTTATTCGGGAAACTTGGAATGTGATATCTTTTCATTGGAGCATACCTTCTTGCAACATATTCCATCTTGAAAATTTCTTCAAGCTTTTGATTTTCATGCAGTGGAATGGCCATGAAGTATTGATTTTATGGATCTTCGATCAATGGAATCGCCAGGTGAATGGTACAGCCTTCCTATGTTTCCAACTGTCGTTCACCATCAACAATTAGACCTAAACTTTGTCGTTCTTTCTAGGGAAGAACTAATCTTTCATCCCCAGAAACGACGCTAGTATGTTATCACTCCACCAGATTTCTAAGGCTCAAGAAGAAATCCCAACAGAGGTAACCACATACCAATCCTTTGGCTTGGTATCTAGCCCTACCAAACCGGAGAGGGCTATCTCCAAAAAATAACAGCCAAGATGACTAGATGAAAAGGTTTCAGGCTAGCAATGAGTTCAGGGGTTTTGATTCGATTTGATTGGGTTGTTGGATGAGGATATTAGATCAAAGAGGCTAGGTCAGGGAAAATAGGATTAGGGTTACAGAGATTCAATGGATCAAGGTAGGTAGAAAGGCTAGCACATTAGGGTTCTTGGGATGGAATGATCCAGACAGGTGAGGAGCTAGGAAGAGCATGAAAGATGAATTCTTCCTAAACTGAAAGAAAATTGAACAGACTATGAAAACTTTCCCAAAACAGAGCATGTGAGATGAATTCTGCCTCTCTAACTTGAAAGTGATCATACAATAGACATGAAACGGTTTATGAGCTTACAAAACATTCATACAAATGAAACAAGATAAAAAACAACGCCAAACATTTATACCACATGAATCCCAAGGAAATAGCTGCAATTCTTCATTAATTTCCAGGCCAAACTGGTTCTTGATCAATACACTAGCATCCAAACTAATTCCAACACTTGCTAAGAGTGAAGAACTGGAAGATATAGACATAAAAAATACATTCTCTCATCCTCGGGGATTGAATTCCTGAGTTTGAATTCCTGAGTTGAGGATGAGATCCACAAAATTCTGAACTGAAAGCTGGAGTGTAGGGAGCTCTAAGTGACTCCTCCATAATTTCATTGAAACTGATTCATTTAACTTTGATGATTACATTACATCATGAATCTACCCCTAGGTAACTTTTCCATTTCATATTTTCATTTACCATGCTCAATTACATAAGTGAAATCATGATTTTCAAGACAAAAGTCAAATTTGCAGTGAAATTTGAAAAATATCAGCAAACTATCAAACGCACACTCCCTTTGGTAAACACGCCCTCCATCTTGCAGGGTGCTTTTGACTGGGTTGTAGGTGTCCAAATTGGCTCCAAGATAGCTTGTTGGAAATCCCTTCAAGTCTAGTATCTGAATATGCCTTTATTTTTTTTAAATGAAGCTCATTTTCCCTATCAAAACTCAATCCTCCCAAGACTGCTCAGCGCGCAACACCAGGGCCAAAAATGAGGCAGAAACATGATTTTTTGGTGGTTTTTTGACATTTTTACCTGCTTATTTTGAAAACCAAGGCTTTAAAAGTGGTTTTCTGAGATTTATTAACCATTTTTCATCCAATGGTGGTGACCTTTTTCTCAAAATATGGCTCAAAAAATAGCATTGCGCCAAGGGCGTTGTGCGTTTGACACTTTCTCTATGACCTGACTATCCCAAAAACTCAATAAAAACACAGAATTTGCAAAAATAATCCAAAATACTTCAAAATTGGTGAAATGATTGCTGATGATATGGCTAGGCTTGGAGTGAAGCCTCTGCAAATATATCTAACTTCCTTTTCTCTTCTTGCATGGTCAAAACCTCAATTTTTGCATTGGCTCTTTTGAGCTTGGCCATTGCAATTTTGTCCTTTTGGGCATAGTTTTTGACCTTCCTCCTCAGTATGTCATTGTCTCTATTTTATTTCTCCATAAGATTCTCCAAGTGCTGGTTAGATCTATCAAACCATGGCTCCCGATTTTCATTGATTATCATTGCAAGTTGTTCATTCAAGGTTAGCTAATCAGCAAGCTCGGCCTCTTTTTGCCTTTCTAGAGCTAGAGCTCTTTTCATCCCTCTAGTTCTAGGTCTGCCTATTGGTGCTTGTTCTTCTTGATCTTTAAGAAAAACATGCTTTTCAAGTGTCTCTTCTAACATAACCTTGGTTTTTTCTGCCTCCCTTTGAGCTGTGATGAATTTCACCTCATCAATGGCATGCTTTGTCTTCAATTTTTGGTTCTCCTGCTCAAGGAATTTTATGACAAATTTGGACCTGTCAAGATTATTTTGGAGCTCTTTAATATTTTCATCCTTCCCCTTAATGACTATGCTAGTGATCTCATCATCGTCATCCTCATCTAGGTCAACAAGATCAAAATCTTGCTCTGTCTCATGGAGTTCATCCTCATCATGAATGGTTGCCTCATGTACATCCTCCTTTACCATCTTTTATTTTCCCTTTTGTACCTACTTTTTTGGTGAAGAAGGCAGGGCACCTTCCACAATATGTGGAGCAAACCCATGCCTATGACCCCTCTGGTATGTTTTTTACAATGGCTCTATCTCAGCCACATTAGCCTTCTTAGGCTCATTGATCTCAGCTTAGCTAGGTGATCCAATCTCAATGTGGGATGGAGATGATGGTGATGAAGTACATGAAGGAGACTTATCATATGATGATTAATGTACTATGGGCTGAGATGGAGGAATGGAAGTGGAAGGATGAGATGATGAAGGTACATGTTGAGCATGTTGAATAGGTGGAGTAGTGAATATGTCATCAGCTATGAATGAACTCCATGGAATGTTCAATTGTTTGAGGTGATGGAGGACTATGATTTTGATGAATGAGTGGTGAAAAATATTGTTCATTTGGTGTTCATTCTCTCTCTTCTAGACAATAAATGACATCTTGTCAATGCTCTGGAAGAGGTAGTAGGGTATGTTGAGCATCTTTACCCTAGTGAAGTGCATAAGTAACCGGATGCGAAGGCATACAATCTAGAAAATCTACCTTCGCATGAAAAGTATTTCATGATGATCTTCATCATGGGATCATATCTCTCTAGGAGGTAAGAGAAATGAAAATTCCTCTATCTCTCATTCTTGTACCTAGGTTTGATGTAAGGATCGTAGTTATGCTCATCCAAGTCTTTATGTTTAAACCATTTCTCCCCAACATTTTGGATCCTGGTGGCAGCTCACATGATGGCAGTTGACACAGTGAAAGTGACACCAGCTAGAGTGACTTGGTTGTCATGGAGATTATCAATGAAAATTCTGGTCAACATAGCATGGTGTTGGACCTTCTGAATTTTCTCACGAAACTCAAAACAACCAACATGTTTGAAACATGTCATAGTCATAGGAGATGCCAATAGTTCCTTGGTATTTTTTGGATCCAATCTGAGTATTCTTCCCCCTTTGTGTGGCCTCCTCCCCTCTGTTTCTTCTCCCTCATTGTATGGTATGTATTCTTCCATGATGTCTTAGTGCCAAAACCCTAGGGAGGTGTGATGAGGTGGAATGTGATTTTTTAGGACTAGGGAATGGGATAGGGTATTGTGGGAGACGGGGTTAGGTTTTTATGAGTTAAGGGATGTGACAGGGAATAGGGATGTATGGGGGTTTGGAATAGGGAATTTATCACAAGTGTAGTTAATTGGGAGCCTAGGAAAATAGTGCACCTAGGGCTTAGGGTTTTAAGGAAATGAAGGCTTAGGGAAAGGGAATGTTACTGTAGGGATTTGGGAAAGGGTATACTAAAATGTGGGAAGTTTTGTGAAGGTTTAGGGAGTGAATTTGAATTGTAATTAGGTTTTTTAGGAATACTAGGGTTTTGAATTTGAAGAAAGACACCAAACTGCTCTTAACAAACTTCACACATCCAAAATGAATTGATGGAGAAAAGGAATGGAATAATGGTGACTTCTTACTTATTTGGAGGTGTGAAGAACCACTGTTGAGAGATTGAAGGTGAGGTTGTGAAGTTTAGAGGCCTTTTTTAGAGTTGTTGAGGAAGATTGACAAGCGCGCAGTGCCACAAGCAAGCACACAGTGCACAATGCAGCCAAGCAACGCCTTTCGCAGGCACGCGGCGCAACACACAGGTACGCAACACCATATGCAAATGTGCCCTCCCTTTGGAAAACATGCAGTGCCTCCCCTATTTTGCTAATTTCGCCCAAAATTTTGAAAACCTTGCTTTTCTTGAGGATGCTTAATGGTAAAGGAGACAAATGAAATATCTCTCGATGTCATGAAGGCTTTATACTCGTGTGAAATTTGATCTTTTGATTTTAAAACTCACTTTCTAATGTTTCACTTTCACCTTTCAAACGTTGACTTTGACTTTTGCAGGTTAATGGTGTTGGAGTTTGGCACTCTTTACACTTTGAAGTTTGATGTATTTAGTTTGGCACATGGAGTTGAATTGGCAGCTTGGGAATAGTAATTATTACATATAGTGAACATAAAATTACAGAAAAATAAAAATAAATTACATCTCTATTTTTGAACAAAATTACATTGCAGAATAGATGATAACTTGAAAGCAAAATTAAAACTTTGGAAATCTTCCTTGGAGATCATCTTTACATGTTGGAAAATATTTTTTAGATGATAAAGGAATGTTATTCAATCACTCTCATTATTTTTTTGACCTTATGAGATGAAATGGTTTATTATTAAACCTTGGAAAATAAAACCTAATGACCTAATGGGACCTTGAATGACCAGACTCCATGGTGACTTAACTGACATAATTACATGATGAAATGGACTTTAAAGGATGATTTATGCTCAGTAAGACATGAAGATGGGCCAGCAAATATGAATTTTTTAGGGAGACTTAAGTTTTATGACTAGGGCTACCATGAGTGAGTGAATTTTTTGCATGACTTAATGGAATGATAAAAAAAAATCTGAGTGGAACTCCTAAAATGATATGAAAAGAGTATTTTTTATCACTGATGGCAGTATGCAAATGCTGACACTAACATAACCATCTCCAGATCCATCCTACATCTTTGAACCATTAAAATATAAATTCCAAATATAATCGGCTACTAGGTTGCTTCCTATACTATTATTAGTATTACTATGTACATCTATATTACAGGATTCATTTACATCAATTGGAGAACAAGTAAGGATCTCCAACTATGTATTTGGTGGTACGAGTGATGATTTTTCTTGATAACATCCATGATCAGTTTCTAAGAAACAATTTCCAAATATTAGATCAGCAAAGGCAATAGTGTCCTCAAGAGGTGTCAATGTATTTCATGTAAGACTCACTTTCCACTCAAATTTGGTTATTCCTATCCTGTATGGAATCCATAAATGTGGCCAATCCATAGCAAAATACCCTTGTAATTTACTAGACCAGTGTCTAATGAGGAGTACGTCATAGGCTTCAGGGATGTCCTCAATTACAATATTTATACATTGGTGAACTCGATGATTATATGATAATCATGTAAGAACATTCCTAATTTCACTAATATCTTGCACAAGGGATCTATCCAGATAAATTATTTGTGCATCGGTTTTGTCCCATTTAGCATTTATTTTCTTGGCAATAGATAATTGCATTACATTCACAGATGCACCAAAATGGAATAAAAAATTATGGACTGTAATTAAAAAATTCAAAAGTTAGCAAGAATGGAGGGTAGATAGTATTAGCATCTAATGTTACAACATTAATCACATAATCAAGGGAACCAGAAGACTTATCAGAAACCTTCTGGGAGGTAGAAGATTTTTCACCTAGGGAAGGTTGTGAAAAGGCTTAGACAAGTAGTTCACATTGGCTTGTTATCTTCGTGAGCTCATAGATAAAAATATTGGCTTGATCTCTCTTAAAATATTTAAATATGTCATAATTGATTGTTTCAACTTTAGTAGGAAGTGTTGAAGTGTCTTGCAGAGTGGCTTGGTTTGACAATTCTGGAGTGATGGACTTACTTTTGTTGTTGGAGGAAGTATTCTTCGAAGCAGTTCCATTTCCATACTTACTTTGTGTGTTCTGAGCAGGATTAATTGGTGGTGAGATCCTTATTAACAACAGTTCCTTCAATTTTTGTATCACCACCTCATGTTCAAAAATGGGCCCTTTGCTCCTCAAACTATATCGACCATTTTTGCTTCTAAGGAGGACCTTCACTTTGTGGTGGTGCTTCAACACTTATCTTGTCAACTTTAAGAATACATTCAAAATCATTCATTGCATGTCCAATACTCGTACTTTCTTTAGCCACTACAGGTTCTTTTGCTTCTTCCGTTTGTTCTAACTGCTCATTTTCTAGTAATAAATCCATAATGTTTGCAGCTAGAGCATTCATGATGTGGTTCGACTACGTTCATGTATTTTCTGATATTCCTAGTGGAAAGAGAAATATTTATCCATGCCCATAATTTCAATATTCAACACAGCATTGAAACTCTAGCAGATTTGGCAGGCTGATTGTTGTTGTTGTTATTTCTTTGGAATGGGAAAGAATTGGGAGGCTTGCTAGTGGTGGAAGTCTCGCTTTACCTTCTCTTTAATTTTGAAATCTCATTCGTAAGTGCTTTTATTGTCCTGGTCAATCTTTAAATATCAAGCGAATCCTTTTCCTCAGCCTTACATGAAGAAGTATGAAACTTTTTTCTAGTATCCTTGGACTCTTTTTATTCATCATCATCATTAATAACTACAATAGCATGAAATTATTTCTCCACGACAATTCCTTCTCCAAATTTTAGTGCCAATGTTTCCTTTACAACTCGTTTGACAAAAGAGGAATTGTTGGTGGGAAAGGCAGCTGTGTGTGTAATAATCAATAGTGATTTAATCGTGACGTTGTGTCCTCGGGGGAAACATATTAATTATGTGATTGAAATTTTTATTGAAGTATTTTACTTTCTCCTTTTCCACCATCTTATTGTTTCTGATCTCTTTCAATAACATGGCGCGAATCTTGTCATCAACGAATTTTTCCAAAAACAACTTTTTAAACTCCCTCCAACTATCGACTGAATTAACAGGACTATGGTACCATGTTTTTACTCTACCTTCTAATGTAAAGTAAAAATCCTACAAGCAACATCATCGTACCATACCTCTAACATCTGTAGATACAGATAGAAATCATCAATTTGATCTTGTGCCTTTGTCTTCTTATATGGATTAAACTTTGATACCAACTTTTCCAGATGTATAGGAATTTTATGAAGGTTATCTGGAAGAGAAAGAGGCCCTTGGGCCATTCAATCCAAGTCTTGTTCAGCCATGTCTTCGTCTCTAGGTTCCTCCTCCCTTTCATATGACGAGCCTTCTCCTTCACCATTTAAACCGTCAAAAATATCGTTAGAAAGAACAATGTCTTCCTCATACCATTTGTTAATGGGTGGAAGTGGATATTGTTGAACTGTGTCTTCTAAGGACTCTACTAACTCTTCAAGAGTGGAAAAAACCAAATCTTCCAATGTTGCAACTAATAAACTGGTGCGAGTTATATCTTTCGTCTTAGGGTGATGCGGAAGATTATGAGCAATGGGGAGTAAACCAATAACTTTTACAAACCTACAGGTTATAGGTCGAAGTTCTTGGAGTTGTGCGTAGGTAACCTCATATGCAAAATATGGAATACGTTGAAAATACCCTCATACTTTGGGAGTAGGAGTTAGAATAGTGCTCAAAATACTACTACCTTTTCCAGAGGAAGAATGATCAGGGTGTGGAAAGTTATCAACCATAAAAAATTGATTGCTCTCTTTCTAGCCCCAGAATGTTGACACCACTGGATACCACCAACATATAGGGAATCTACTCGATATGAGGTCCCAATTAGACTTCACACCTTTTGGTGTAGGAATCCCATATAGAATAAGACTTGACTACCATTTACTTAAATATATGCCTTGGCTTTAGCTGTTAGCATGAGAGATAATCACATGTGTTCTTTTGAATGAGTAAAAGAGTGTCTCTTGTGAATGTTCAATTGCAGATGTATCAAAGTTCTTTCGCTACAGAGGGGAAAAAAGTGAGCCTTTAAGAGAGAAATAATAGTACTACACTAATGGAGACTCACACACATCAGAAAGGTTCATCTAACATCAAGTGAAATAATTCACATAGATGTGACAATCGTTATGAACATCACAATACATTTCCAATGAGTTAATCACCAAATTCACCGAAATATTTAAATTACTTTGGTACATGTGAATGCAAACATGAATCATAAACATTCAAAGAATAGTCTTAGAAACATTCACAATCCATGTGTGAAAATTTGCTAAATGAAAGAATTCAAGTATTAAGAAAAAGTTCCAAGATACATAACCACAATGAACATCACTAGCTCCAATAGTGAAGCATTAGAGCCGCTACTTGCTCCCCAAAAGAACTAACTCTATCTCTCTAATACCTTATGGGAGAAGCCAAGGTTTAAATTCCTTTGCATGAGTAATGAGGATCCTTTTAGAACTTGAGGCATGACCTTTCGCATCCCCATGACTCTTGACTTTCCAACTCATGATGAACTTTTGACTTCTATGACCTTTAGACTTCTAAATGACTTTTGGAATTATATAACTCTTAGTATTACATGTATTTTGGACTTCCATGGCTCTTTTTTCCATACATGACTCTTGGATTTCCACTTATTTGTCTTTAAAATGATTACATGATTACATCATAACTTTCCTCATCATCATGTGATGATGACGTGAATGTCCATTAGAAAACTTTTGAGGTCTAAAATGGGCCTCCTACGGAAAATGTACAACTAAAATAAGCTTTATAAGAACCAATAGGATTCAAGATGATGATGTCAACCATGGGGGATGATTCACCATTTTTGGGGTAAAAATGTAAAAAGATTAAAAAATAATAAAATAATAAAACTACTTTTTCAAATTGTATTTTCAACTTATCTCCCTAAGGTTTTACTCAAATTTCGAGCAGGAGTACTCATTGGATGCAAAAATTAATTCCATATCCAAGCAGTACCCATGTTTCATATTTCGATGGACCCTTCTAAATGAAAAATGAGAAATACATGAAAAAACGTGATTGAAATCACATTTTTCATGTGTTTCTCATTTTCGTGTAGCACGGTCCATCAAAAGTATGCAACATGGATACTCCTTGGATGAGGAATCAAATTCTACATCCAACGAGTGTTCCCGCTCAAAATTTGAGTAGAACCATAGGAAGGTAAGTGGAAAATACGAGTTGAAAAAATAGTTTTTTTTTTCTTTTTTCCCTCTAAAATTTGATGATGTAATCTAATATTATTTTATTATTTCCACTATTCTTTTATAATTTCCTTAGGAGGCCCATTTAAACGTCAAAATTTCCCTAATTATTATCCTTAATGACTATGAATAATATTGACTCATGACATGGATTTTCTTCAATGTTGACATGGCTGCCACTCATGCATGTGTTCTTCATGCAACTTCTGATCGTTGATGTATTCACCCTCCAAAGGGTCTTTGATCTTATGGAGATTTCCAGGGTGGATCAATCATCAAGACTTCGACTTGTCCTTGTTCTTTAATTCTTCCTTTGGTTTCCTTCTTTGCCTAATTTTTTTCATGCATGCTTGCCACGATGTTCCTAAAATACCTGCAGCTATAATAACTCATGATGAGAAAATACCAGCCTGAAAATATCCTATTCTAACATGTTCTATGCATATTTTCTCGTTCATCCCTTAATAGTGTGCTTGGAGGGAGCAATGAGAGATTCTGGGCATAAGGGCGCACTTAGAAAGGTTGAAGGGTTGAAGGAAGGAGGCTTCAAGTCTTTGACATGCGCTCAAGCACTCAAGAGAAAGAGGCAGTCAAGGTAGGGTGCATGGTGCAAGTCCAAAAGACGAAGGAGAAGGCTTTAGACTTAGAAAGTGCATTGTGTGCTCAAGGGAGACAAGGAGAGTACATGGGGTAGAGCTGAAGGCTGAAGGGAAAGGCTCTAGGGATATAGGGTGTGCTCATGCACTCAAGAAGGGAGAGGAAGGTGCTCGGTGCATTGTTGAAGGACGAAGGTGGATATTCAGGGCTTCAGATTGTGTTCATGCGCTCAAAAGGCCAAAGAGGTGCAGGGTTATTTTCTGAAGAATGAAGGTTTGAGCTTTGGGTCTTCAGTGTGCACTCATGCGCTCAAGGAGGGTGCACTTCTTTAGGTCGAAGGATTGTGCTCAAAGGAAGACTTGGTTTCTCAAGGGCACAATTTGGAACAAGGATGGGGAAAGGGCTTAAGGAGTGTTTTGTGTTCTCTTGGAGGGTGCATGGCACACTTTTGAACAATGAAGGATTCATGATCAAGGCTTAAGAGTGGGCTCATGCTCTCCTTGCCTCATGGGTTCACTTTGCAACCATAAATTTTTTAAGTGTGGAAGATAAAACAATTGGCGAACACGATGATTTTAAACAGAAAATCATGTGTGACACATACCAATTCATCAAGAAAACTTATACAAGCTTGAAAAATTATAATTAGTCATCAAAATGCCATTTTACAAACATTCCCAAAGTAGAATAGATTAAGTGTGTGCGACTGCGACCAAAAGTGTTGTTTTACAACAAAAAAGGTGTTATGAGAATTAAATACACCAAAGATTTTCTAATCAATGCAACAAAACTTGAGAACACTTGAAACATATAGAATGACATGAAACAACACTTAAAGACCACGACGACACTAGACATGATGGTGAAGTAGAATCCAAAATTTGAGTGTAGTGAATTTTTTGGAGGGTGTTCTGGCAGCAACAACACTTCACATAACATTAATTAACATTATCATCAGATGTAGCATAAATAAATAGTATACAACATCATTAAAAAGTGTGCAAACATCAATATAGTGGACAACATCATTAAAAAATGTGGAAACATCAAGACAGTGGACAACAAATTTTAGGTGGAAACTAATCTAGGAGAAAAACCATTGAATGCTTCTTAATATTTGTCTTCAATAAAATGTACATAAATATTTTTAGCTCCAAATAAGGGAGGATTCAACCCCCTAATTTATAGACTCCAGCCTGAAGGATACTCCAACACCCTATTTACTAGTTGCAACTGAAAGGATGATCCAAGGCCCTAGTTTTATAGGCTACAACCTGAAGGATGCTCCAACACCGTGTTTACTAGGTGCAATCTGGAAATACGCTTCAACTCCATGTGCAGGCTCCAACCTGACCTAACACCATCCTATAGTGTAACCCTTACAGTTGGATTACTACATTGAATCCATCAAGTACAGAATCAATTCCACCTTCAAACTTGGATACTTATTCAATGATGTGATGGGTACTATAATAAAACTACTTCACATTAGTGTGCCTTTATTATGAAAATCAATTGAATCTCTTGGCTTGATGCATTGTTACAACAAACTTCCTAATCCAAGAATATACTACAAGGCCAAAATTTTGAAGTACTCAAAACTCAGCAAAACCTATCTTAAATCGAAGAGATCGTTGTTATGAATCCAATGACAGGAACGACACATCAATTCGACACCGTATGTGAAATTTATAGGGCACTAAAGTTTTCGCCAAACAGTAAAAAAATTGCAGGTGTGTTTTCCATGTTGCAGTCCCACAAGTTGTCATGTGGTAGTACAAACAACATCAGAACGTAATATTTTGGTCCAATTTAGAGTTGACATGTGGCAGGCTCAAAATGGTCATATGAGGCCTAATATAGGGTCACCACTTGGCCCAACCACAAGGTTCCACTTGGAACCCCATGACTGGACAATTGGGCCTGAACTGGGCCAACTATAGTGGTGTGTTTGGTCATGGTTATTTTTGGAAATTTCACTATATTCGGTGGTCATTTTAGTGGCGAGTTGGTATAAAATTTGGAGGTGTGATGGTGGGCCACCAATTTTGGCGACCTGCCAAACCACAGTTCCTTTTGGAAAAACAAATAATCAAATCCCAACAACAAGTTTGTTTTATTTTTAAAATATGTGTGTGTGTGTGTGTGTGTGTGTGTGTGTGTGGGCGAGTCATCGGGAGTTGAACATGTGACCTCCGGAGGACCAATGGCCCCACTTGCCTATGATGACTATTGGCACCATCCAGTGCATTTTTATAATGTCCAGAGCTATTATATTTAAACACTCCATTTGACATCAACTGGGGGGGGACGAACATGACGGGTAGGGAAAAACCACACAATACTAGAACCGAGTGCGTGGGAACCGAGCCCAGGAAGGAAGCCTACAATGAGTTGTACGAGGTAGAGGGATACTTTGAGAATATTCCTAGAATATTCATGTGAGGGAATCTACACTGAATCTTTTAGATTCCCTAGAGGTTTAGAGGTCATAGTGATAGAAAGTGGTCAACTTTATGCTCAAATTTCACGATTTTTCACTAGGAATATGATGGTGCAATTGCTTTTTTATCTGAGCAACCCATTTTCAATACATCCCCATATTTGGAGGTATAAGATGTATTTTTCGATGTATTAATTTCTTTTTTTTAGATTAATGAAGAGGCCTCCCCACAATTGATGCAGGGCCCAGAGACATTGTCGACATTAAACAAACTTTGTTATAAAAAATATTTGTGTTTTTTGCATTTATGGTTGCCTTTATTTTTAATCTTTTTTAAGTGTATGTGCATGTCATTTTTCATGCTCTTTTACATGAAATTTTGAATACATCACCAAAGAAAAGATCTTTTTTAATGCCAATAGCTGAGAGAATTTGGATAAAGTTTGGTATCAAAGCGGTCTTCTTTCTTATGTGAATTGTTAGTGTGTATGATAACTAGGATAAAACTCAAACAGGGAGAAGGAAAACTTATGTACTTTGATACATAGATTGGACGTACAACTCAAAGAAGGAAAACAGTAGATGATGATGTCCATATCGAGAATGGGCAAGATTTTCATAAAGCCTTATACACCATGGAAAATAAAGTAGATAAATTGTTTGAAAATTACAAGAAAAAAATGATCAAGAATGAGAAGAAGAAGGTAGAGAAATTTGAGGACAATGCTTCAGTGAATCAGGAAAATGGAGGAGAACCTCCTAAACCCCCATCTCCATCTTCAAGTGAAATTTCTTCTTCTTCATCATCTCATTCTCATAATTTAAATAGAAAGCATAGAAATGCGTCAAACAAGTATTTTTTTAAGGTGGATGTAAAGTTTGATTTTCCTATGTTTAACGGAAAGCCTAATGCAAAAATGCTAAATAATTGGATCAGATAGATTGAAGTGTATTACTGGGTTCAGTACATTGAATAAGATGAGGCCAAGATCTAGTTAGCATCTATTTGATTGAGAGGCACCGCTCTCATATGGTGGGAGAGAAAACTTCAAAGACGTAGAAAGAATGTGGGTAAACTCCTTTCTTCTTGGTCTAAATTTGTTTCTACTTTAAAAGGACAATGTTACCCATTAGCATATCGGCAGAAATCCATGATAGAATGGAAACATTTGAAACAAGGCAAAGGTAAATATGTTGAAAGTTTCACTGAGTAATTTAGGAAACAAGCTTTTGAATTAGGCATTCCTTTATATTCACCTAATACTTTGATGAGGTATATTGGTTCTTTACATGATTATCTGCAACATTATTTATTGTTATTTGAACCCACTACTCTTGATTCGACTAGTGTGAAAGTCATTCACCTTGAAAGAAGGGGAAAGCATGAACACAGAAATTGTGTAAAGAAGGCAGCAACAAGAAGGAAAAGGGAAGCAAATCCCTCTTGCATTCAGTGTAAGAAATAAAGGCACGATGAGAAGCATTGCTGGAAACTCCATCCAGAAGTAATAGAATCTTCTATGATTCTCCCCTTACTTCTTTCTACTTCCCTAGGTAACAATCTAAATATTTCCTCCTCTACAATAATCTGGAATTTTAACACTCCCATTATAATATCAAGATTAAAATACATAAACCCAAATTAATGTCACTAATATTGGGTATTTAGGGGAACCTAGAAGCTCAACAACTGACCCTATGAATAAAACAGTAGCAAACTTAATGTGAGACTCCATTTAATAAAATGTTTAAATTCCATAGATCTCCCATAGCATGTTCAAACATAGAATCAACACAAGCTTGGACATAAACAACATCCTATGTGTTTGTGACTGGAGTCAAGTTAGAAAAGGACCAACCTTTGAAACCAGAAAATATAAGAAGGCAAGTTGTATGTATATTTTAAATATATGGAGGGAAAACTTTTCTCTAATGTTTGAAATATCCAAATAAAAATAAATAGAAAAGTTCACCACTATTTTAGATTCAATGAATTTCTTTCAAATTGTTGAATTCAGTGACTAAGCACTACAACCCTCTTCCAATTGGATATAAAGATTACCATTAAACTTTTGATGAAATCCTAGATGGAAAAAATATTTTAAGACATATTTCAATCAAAAGTGTCCAAGGCTTAACAGAAACCTTAGCATGAGACCTGGTAGAGGCGACACTTAAGATCTTATCTTAGTTATTTAGCCATGAGTGAAATTTAATGTCAAAATAACTCTCGATCTATGCAGGTGTCCAGCGAATGCATTCTCTAATTTAATCGTTTATTTTCCAACTATATGTCGAAAGCTATTTGAATAAAAAAATATCTCCACACATTTACAGCAAAAAAAAAACAAAAAAAAAAAAAAAACAAAAAAAAAAAAAAAAAAAAACATGGTGCATTTATCAAATTTTGCCAACAAAATATGGAGATAAAAATTAAAAATGAGTCGTTGATTCTCAGTAAATACTTTTTGTTGCAACTTGCATCTCCCTCTTGCTTGTTTACAGAGCATCTGCAGTCCAAACACCCGCCCAGAATATTTACAATGATTTTGACTTGATCAAATAAGCATTTCACTTCGAAATGGCATTCGAAAAAACCATCATTGAATTTGATATTAATTGAGGAAAACATTTCAGGAAAGCAACAATAAACATTGCAGAGGCCAAACCAGGAATTCTACAAGGGTATTGAGTAACAATGTGCATTGAGCAAAACTATAATTACATAATGGGGTTTCAACGACTTGGAGTTTCCCTAAAAGTGGGGATAAAGCAAAGTTGTAACTGTGGGTTTGAAAGTAGGTAGACATGGGAAACAAATGCCCAACCAAATATGTGAAGGTTTCAAAAAATGAGATAGTTCGTTAAAAAGGAAAGATAATGGATGTTTTCCCCTCCTAATGGATATAAAAAATGAGATAGTTCGTTAAAAAGGAAAGATAATGGATGTTTTCCCCTCCTAATGGATATATATATATATATCCCTTCATTGTGATTTAATGTCAAAATGGTTATTACAGTACTTATTTTTCTAATCTTTTAACTTATTAAAATTAACAATTGCATCAAAAAGTTCAAAGGAAATCCCATAAAAGTACGTGGAGGAGATGTTGTAGTTGAAAAAAATGCATATATCACATTTACTTTTGGTCTTTGCTCCATTAAAAGCAACAATATATCACTCGCACTTGTGTTTTCTTCCGCTACTTTTCATATACACATGTCTCCTTCACGACAAAGAGACCTACATACTATTTTTCATGCATGAAATTTTCTTCTTTTCCCATGCAGATAAAGCAATAAAAAACCTATGGGTGTTTAAATTTTTAATCTCTATTCTATAAAGGGTAATTGGTACACCATCTCTAAAAGTGACATTAATATTTTAAAGTGAACACGCTCGATAAACATATGGATCCATGTGGATTGTGGGCCAACCCCAGTCGTTTACCATTTATTTCTCCCGACATGGCTTGCTTGAGGAGTAACATGGAATATTGTCTAATGCATGATATACCTAACCATAGAGTTCTCTTTTCATGGGTTCACATAGGTACTGATGGATGAATAACCTATGAATGCATGTGATATAATGCAATTCATATAAGATTAATTTGTCTTTTTTTACTTTGCTATTTATTTTTTAAAAATAAAAATATTTTAATATTTGAAATTTTAATCTAAATAATAAGAGAGTGAACATATTTTATACACCAAAATTGTGTGTGTTCAATTTATTTAACAATGTAATAGTACATATATAAATAAATAAGAGTTTGTTTTGAGATAGATGTGTTATCTTGCCACATTAAAAACTTGTTGAGGAAATTTCAATTATGCACTAACTTAAAAAAAATTGTTAACCAAAATCTTTCATCAAGCCATGATCTAACAACCTCCTTAAAACACATAAAAAGAATACACATGTTGAGACCAACTCTACATCACAATGATCAATACATTAACAAACCAAAACCTTTTCATGTATGATCATAAGCATCACATAATATTCTATATGATAGGTATCTTTATATTTGTTAGGTAAGTCTTCATCGTCATCTTCTATTGGTTCAGTGCATCAAAGACACTCTTGATCAATAAATTATATATATGATCTAACTTGGCATTTGCGTCTCATTCCTCGATCATGTAAACATTACAAAAATGTTAGCATCCACATAATGGAGTGGAAATCCACCCAAATACATGGGTACCTAACTATTTCCACTATAGACCCACTAAGATCCCCTTCGAGTACATGGTTCATTCATTTTTTCAATGAACTCCACCTAAATGTATAGGAAACTTCAGGTTTTTAGGCCTATCACACCCCCCTAGAATTTACAACCAACACAATCCACTCATAGAGAATTCAACTAACACATGGCCCATATTCTATTAGAGGTTGTGCATTATATTAAAAAAGTTGTCCATATAATCAAAGACGCATGGATAATGGGTATGCCTTCTTATAAGAGTCATATAATGATATGACCTTTACATAATACATAGATAGATATGGTTACACATTATTTACATGCTCCATGTCATGGACGAAATAAGTACAAGCTTATATAATATCACATGCTATTATAGTACTCCTCCCAATTACCAACTCTAACTAATATAAAGTTCACAAACATCAATGACCTACACACACCATGCTATACTTCCTCAAAATATAAGATGTGATTCATATTTCCATATGGTCCTATTTTTTGTTCAATATAATAGAAGGCGTGCCTTGTTTATCCATCTCCAACCAATCGTTGTTGCTACCACAAGGAATATCATTTCCATGATTTTGGATTAAATTCCAAAGACTATATTATTTCTAGAACATCATTATGTCCTCCCTGCAACAAACTCATAATTCAGACTAAGAAATATCTACCATTAACACTGGGCATCAAACAATATTGTTTCAATTCATATTTCACAGCTATAAAAACCAACCACTAATTATTCATTGTAGAAACTTTATAGCATCTCTACAGCAAATTATTCATATATTCTCCTCCACAATGATTTAATTATAGGATTGGCATCTCAAACAACATACGAATTGGAGACCAATCACACATTTTGGTCACAAATTGGGACTACAGAAAATAATCAAGAACGTATTGTACTTTAGGTCCTAACATCAACCTAACTATAAACATTGAACAATAGGTAATTTTATGAGCATACTTCCATCTATAAAGACAACTATGTACCCAACTAATGTTCCCACTAATTCTCTGGGAAAATGTTATCGATATAGAATGCATCCAAACTTGCCTTGCACTCTATACCTACTAATCTAAGGACTTATCAAACCACATTCATTAAACAACCTTTCATTAATGAACAACTAAAAGAGACACAACCTCTTGTTATATTTTCCTTTTAGCTATAACACACCATAAAGAAAACACAAGAATTCCCTTTACATCAAAAAGTGTTTCATTTCAAGGCTACAATAATCAGCAAAAGATAATGGTACGTGACTAAAGAATTTTCCCTACATATTTTTCTAGGGTCATGAACATACTTGGTGTCTTCATATACATCTTCAAATTATGGATTCAACATTCATCGTGGATTTTCATGTGTTGCCTTTTATTTGTTAGAATCATGAACATTAACAAAATGATTTCACTCCCATATAGGGTTAACAAAGCTCAATACACTTTTCAAGTTTTGACTTAAAGAAATTTTTATCACCACAATCAAAGTTCTACATCAACATGTACAAATAGAAATTGATCCAATGATTTAATCATGTTATCAAAAAATCATAAGGCTTTCCTACAATACAGTCTATCCTTGACTAGGACACTCAAGCACGTAGAAAAACCATCAACTTAGGAAAACACAACTTACCTTTGATCAAGGGCACGTTCTTCTATTTTTTCTCATGGACCTATGAAAATATTAGACCTGAGATTTTTGACCTAGTAAGGGCACAAAACCAGCTCTCAAATTACCTGCTAACAGACCAGCCATTTTTTGCTACTACTTAGCCACCTTAGGTTGTTTTTCTAGCTCCTCTTTGACCGCAAGCCAGCCCTGATCTAGGGATCGATCCCTCCTGTAATAGACCAGTAGACTTAGACCCTATTTTCATAAGGATATCAACCCCAAACCATGTACGTTTATGCCCCTCAAGCCTGCATCTAGCCTCCTACTCCTACTTAGACTTGTGCCAAACACAAACAAACCCAAAATCAATCCCTTTTCTCCCTTGACCTTGCCTCTTCAGTTGCGGCTAATTCAGATGCTCTCCACAACGATTATTTGCATTTGGGTTGGCGATAATGAGCCTCCTTCTCACTATTATTTATACCTTTCTCTAGGGTGGATTCTAGCCCTTCAAGAAGCCCATTCTTCTGCAAACAAAAAAATGCATTCATATTAAAAAGGACACAAACTTGGATGTAAAAAGGAGGTAAACTTGGATGCAAAATAAGATGCAAAAATGGATGTAAACATGGACACAAAAAAGGGTGCAATGATGGACACAAAATTAGATGCAAAAGTGGATGTAACAACAGACACAAAAAATGCAAACTTGGATTCAAAACAAGATGCAAAAAGGGATGTAGAAGTGGATGCAAACATGGGTGCAACATGAGAAACAAAACTATATGAAAAAAATGGATGCAATGGAAGTAGATACAAAATGAGATGAAAAATCCAACGCATAAACCTGACACAAAAGTGGATGCAAAAAGAGATGCAATATTTGATGCAAAAGAGGATGTGAACATGGATGCACAATTGGAAGCAAACGTGGGTACAATAGTAAGTGCAAAACATGGCGCAAATTGTGGCACAACAAAAGTGGATGTAATGATAGATGCAAAAAAAGAATTAAAAGAAGATGTAGAAAGGGAAGCAAATGTGGACGTAAACATGGGTGCAATAGTGGCTGCAAAAGTTGATGGAAAAAAATTCGATGCAAAATGAGACACAAAACCCGATAAAAATTCTTACGCAAAAGTGGACAAAAAAGGGATGCAAAAACAAATGTAATATACAATGAAAACTTAGACACAAATGAGGATACAAAAGTGGATGCAAAATTAGAAGAAAAATTGGGTGTAAAGGGAGGTGCCAAACTACGTTCAAATTGCGACACAAAAAATTTGGATGCAATAGTGGACACAATAATAGATGCAAAAGAGGATGTAAATATGGATGCAAAACAAGATGAAAAAGTGGATGAAACAAAAGTATATGCAAAAATAGACGCAAAACTTGGCGCAAAGGGGATGCAAAACATGATGGTACAAATGTTGATGCAAGTGTAGGCGAAAAAAGTGGATGCAATAGAGGACGCAAAAGTAGGTGTAACAAAATTAGGTGCCAAACTTGATGCAAAACTTGGTGCAACGGATGGCATAAAACCTGGTGCAAAACCTATTGCAATACCTAGTGCTAAACTTGGTGGAAAAATCAGTGCAAATTTTGCATCAATTTTTGCACCATATTTGATAAATGGACGTAAATAGCACCAAAAATGGGCTCTAAATGAAAAAAAGGAAGCAAAAAGGGATGCTAATCACATGGTTTTATTGTAGTGATTTTCTATTATGGAGGAACTTTCTAGTGGGAAGAGCCTTCTGGTAATCACTCTTACAATAGTTGTGTTCACACTATTCTTGAACTAATTTACTAATAATGGCCTTTCTTACATAATAATATATTAATCTATCCATTAGTTGTTAGGGTGGCTATAACCTTAACATGACCAATATGAAATAAAATAGAGTACCTAACATACAATGGTCCTTTCCCAATGGGGATGTTTGAAGAGGTAGTAAAAAATAATGTTCCATTAAAGTGATTTTACTAGTAGGCTTAAAGCCATCAGGTTTATTAGGATATACTTTAGGAAGGCAAAGATTGCAAGAAAATATTTTGAATGTGAGGCTTCAATGCCTTTATGGTGTTGTGTTTGCTCTAGGGAATTAGGGCCCTTGTTTTTATCAAGTTGATTGATCTTATAATTGAAGGTATTCAGTGTGGAAGTAATACCATGAAAATATTCTTTCATTTTGAGCTTGAGCAACATAAAATTCGTTTTGAAACTTGTATAGTATTCTTCCAAGGAAGCAATGTGGTATTAGTGGGATTCCATCGAGAGTGGATGATGGAATGGTGGAACTATTGATGGGAGAGTAGGGAAAGGGGGTGAGTGGCTCCACACAAAATAATGGATTAATAAAGAGGGGTACCACTGTGATTAGCATGACACCAAGAATTTGTTGAAATAAGTCCTAAATAAAGTTATTGTGAATAAATTGACTAGAGGACAATTGTATAGGAATTTTGAAACTTGATGTAGTAAATCAGTTTTTTAGAAACTAAAGTAGTAAATATTAGGGCTTGAAGGGTCTTAATGACAATGATTACCTTGTGCTATAGCTCTCTAATATATTTATTGGGGTCCAAAAATTGTACTCAGCCTAATGTGTCGAGGCTCTAACTAAGGAGGGATGGTTGTAGTGTTAGCTACATTACTCGATTACCCAATTATGTGAGAGTATTATTCCTAAGTGTTGTTCTTAGTGCCACTTTAGTAGTCAATGATCATAAATCTTGATCAAAATTGATACTAGTTTATTAAATTTTTAAAAGTGTTTGCATTTATTTAAAATCACAATTAAAAAGAGCTCAATTTAACTGACATAGGAAACTTGAAAGGAAATTGCAACAAATAAACATTAACTGTAACAACCTTGGTGAAAATTCTAAGTAATAAAAGTTAAAAATAATAACCACGGATGATGGGACACTTATTCCAAGTTGAATGTTGGGAAAAACATCCTAGTGGGTGTTCATTTTGGTTAATATGGCTAAGGAAATTGGAAAAGGCAATGGCAAAGGCTTTGGAATGGTATATTTGGCACATTTATTTATGAAAATAATGGAAATTAGGAGAAAAGGGAGATGAAAGGTCGCAGGTTGCATGTGAGGAAAATGAAGGAAGAAAATGGAAGATGAAGAAAATAGAGGCCTCATGTATAAAAAGGTTTATGAGGATCAGTTGGTACCTTTTGTCAGTTCAGTTTTGGAGCTCTCTCATTATTCTATCTCTCTCTCTCTCATTCTTGGACACTTAGATTTTCTTGGATCATTTTTTCATTGGACCAAGAAAGGTAAGAAAGCAAGAATAAGGAGGAAGCAAGCAAGGAGGAGTAGGAATCAAGCAGATTCTTGGTAGGTATCAATTTTCAAGTGTGTTCTCCTTGCTAGATCTGGCATGCATGGTATTGTATGTGGTTCTTTTCTGCCTTGGCATGGGTTTTTCCAAGTGTGACAATATTTTCAGCCTAGCTTGCCATTTCTGAATAGCCACATTGTTGTGGTGTTCTCATGTTTTGGTTCAGCTGGATTATTGGATGGATTCGAAGTTGAGTGGGGTGGATCTCCGAATTGATATAACACATGGCCTAGTAACCCTTGAACTGTACTTTGAGTTGCAGTAAATTCAAAGAGTGTGTTGCCTCGGTGGGCCTATGAATCCTTGACCGGTGAATGGTAGTATATACAGTAAATCCTAGAGGTGGTTTGCTCTCCATCAGACCTAGGAATCCCGTGGTTGGGAAATATGGTAAAGACAAGAGATTATGTCTCATTTTGGGTCCTAGTGATCCCTGATTCAGACTGTGGATTGCGGTAAAGCATGAGAGACTAGGAGAAAGGAAACTTCTTCACGGTTTAGGTGGAGAGAATCTAGTGATATCCATGCTTGTGTTGGCCTAGTGATCATGTGTAGATCACTGTAAAATCGTTTATGACACGTTTATTTTGTTGGCCTATTGATCCAGTGTGGATCACAGTAAAGCTTGATTTCTATCGATGAGGTTGAGGTGGCCCTGGCCTCAGGATTCCCTGGTTGGTTCTTTTGGTTTGAGTCCCACATTCATGCTTGGAATATGGCACAAGGGTGATTGGCTGAAGAGAGAATTGGCTCACCCAATCTATGGTCGGGTGGAACATGGAAGTCCCATCTTTGGTTGGTTTCTACATTCATTAATGAGCAATTCATTCCCTTGGTATTTGGTATGCAAATGTACTGGTTTGTATGTGGATTCTATTGTTGTTGTATCCATGGTATTTTTGTTGTTAATATGTTGGTTATAAACATGTATTTTAATAGTGATGATGTATGGCTCTACCCATATTTTTACTTGTAAATGAATGCACAATGTATCTATGGTCAAATAGATGGTATTGAAACTAATGACGTAGGGGAGAAATGCTTCTTAGTGATTCTCAGATAAGTATGAGACCCCTTCGCTCCATTATGTTGTTTATACCTGTAGCTTTCATGTTTGCGATATGTTTGACGAAATGCCTATCATGGCTCATAGGGGTCCAGTTTAGTACTCATGGATATTTTTGTAAATACATCATTGTTTGGTCATTTAAATTCATCTTTGAATTTGTCATGAAGTTTTGGGCATAGAACTAGGTTTTGTCCCTGAAAAAGTGGCTAAAATCCTGGGGCTGCTTCCACAACACTGAGGAATTTAGTCCCTAGATGCTACCAGGTGGGCTTATGCATGCATCGAAAGCCTCATAGACGTTGGCTTGCTAGCCTATGCATGCGTCCAGAGGCTAAAAAACTAAAAAGGTCAGTGGGACCCAAGGGTGGGATGCCTGATTGGTTGGGTTAGCTCCTGGGAGTGTTTTTGTTGTTTACCCTAGTTGGCCGATTACTTAGGTAGATGTGGGAAGGGGGTATTATAGAGTGGTATCAAATCATGGTTTAACCCTTGGACTGGATGGGCGATGTGTTGGTCATGATTTTTTGTTGGTTGCATATTTGTTTCTCATACCTATGATGTATGTGCTTGCTGCATCCATGTTGTGTTGGCCATGGTGGAAGTGGTGTCACCATGGAAGGACTAATGGTATTGTTATCAACATGTTGTCATGAGTGTATGATTGGTTATGTGTTGGTCATGTTTGTGTATTTTTAGTGCACGCTTGCTTATGTGTTGGTACATGTTGTAGATGCATTGCTTGTTTATGCTAGGTCACAGATTGGACATGCTTGTGTGTTGTCTGTGTATGCTTGCTTATGTGATGCTATATTTTGAACATGCATTGGTCGTTCATGCTTGGTTATACATGTCAAGTGGGTACATATGGTCAAGTTTGCATCTGGTATGATCATGCATTAGGTCATGGTGTGCATTTGGTATGGTCATGCATTGATGACTGGACTCCAACTAGAGTGGTTTTTATGCGCTAATATACTGTGTGTTACAAGTTCATATGTTGTTATGATTATGTATATACATGTATTATGATGATTGGTTGATGTTACGGGACGTATCCTCCCCAAATTACACTAAGGTACATTTCTTTATTATGATTTAGTTTAGCTAACATATTATGCTTGGCAGGAAAAGAGATCAGAGATGGATAGAAAGATGGTAGACTACAAAGAATCTCCATATGAGTCATATCAGTAGCATAGTGGGAAATATTATGATCTGGCAGACACATTGAGAAGCCTAAAGGAAGAAATAAGGAGTTGTAAGGCACACAATGACATGATCATACAAACACAAGAGAAACAAGCAGAGTTGAATGCAATACTTCTTCAAAGCTTGTCATATTTGCAAAAACAATGGCCACTATGGATCAGTTATGGACAAGAGGAGAGAACTAATGGGGCATATGGAAGTATATCTCCTAGCATACACAGATCAGATAGAGTTGATACAGTGAGATATGACAAGTTGTTGGACACTCCGGATAGAAGGGCTGATGATTAGAAGCACCATTCTAGTTCCAGTTTGGATAGGCATCATGATCGTCATCGGTATCATCCTTATAGGAGGAGTGACAGAGGATACTTGCTAGATCAGTGTAAAAAAGTGAAGGCACATATTTTGATGGGGACTTGAAGAAGCCAGAAGATGCAGAGGCTTGGATACTTGGAATGAACAAATTCTTTGATTTGCATGAGTACACAGAAAACATGAAGGCCAGGATTGTATCTTCAATTTGAAAGGTAAAGCAAACATTTGGTGGGAAGATGTGAAGTGGTTCAGAGATATCAGGACAGAGGACTTGAGTTGACATGAGTTCAAAAGGCTTTTCTGGAAAAATTATTTGTCAGATAGGTACTACGACAACAAGGCCAAAGAATTATATGAGCTAAATATGGGATCAATGAAAGATGAAGAGTACACAACAAAATTCTTGGAGCTATTGAGGTGTGTACCATATCTTAAGGATGAGAAGGCTAAATTTCAACAATTTTTCAGTGGTTTTCCATTAGCATTTAGAAATCGAATTGAGTATGATGAGCCTTGGTCACTGGAGGAAGTCATTGGGAAGTTGAAGCATTGATATGAATAGTCAAAGCGTAAGAATGAATCTCAGAAAGGATGGAAAGGGAAAGACAAATTTAAAGGTAAATGGAAACCTAAGAGATCAAGGCCTCAGAATGCCAATAAGAAAGAAAATGTGGCACCACAAAAGAAATTTAATGCGGCTGGATAGAGACATAGACCAAAAAAACATCATGGAGGTAATTTCATGAGATGGCTGGAGGTTTGGACATGCGGTGAGGAGCATCTTAAGAGATATTGTCCATAGAATCATGGTGGTGGGCCTTAGATATATAGTTCACATGAGGCACAAACTGTTGGGGATGTTGGGCAGGTCATTCCTCGTATTTATGCAACAGTAGACAACAAGAAGGCAGGTCACAAAGATTCTATCACTAAGATGGACGGTAAGCTTTCTGATCAAGTTATTTCTATTTCAATTGACCCTGGATCTAATTATAGATATGTTAGTCCTGACTTCGTGAGTAATTGTGGCTTGAATACAGAAATGCATGAAGAATCTTATTTAGTGTAGTTGGCTATAGTTACAAATAAAAGAGTTCATCAGTGGGTAAGAGTGTGTGCATGTGAGTTAAATGGCATGCTTACAACAACGCACTTGAACATATTACCATTGGGTTCCTACAATATGCTATTGGGTATGGATGATTTATACCTTAACATGACCAAGGTATATTTCTATGGAAAATCTATTGAATGCTTGGATGAAAATGGGGAACCAAGAGTCTTATAGGGAAAGAAGAAATCCACATTAGATAGGATGGTGACAACCATTCAAGCCAAGCACAGTCGCAGAAAAGGGTGTGTGTTATTTGCAGTTCATATCTCTAATGACAAAGGTAAGGAAGTTGAGGATGCATGTGTGTTGAAAAGGTATCCATTCCTACAACAGGTTTAGTATGTGTTTCCAGCACATATTTCCAAGTTGCCACCTCACGGGTAAGTAGACTTTTCTATTGAGTTGGTGCCAGGGGCAGCTCTAGCATCAAAATCACCTTATAAGATGAGAATAGTTGAGTTCGTAGAATTAAAGTTGCAGCTGAAAGATACGCTTGACAAGGGATACATTAAGCCAAGTGTATCACCTTGGGGCACACCAATGTTGTTCGTAAAGAAGAAAGATGGCACTCTTAGGCTATGCATTGATTACGGGTAGCTGAACAAAGTGACCATTAAGAAGAAGTACCCATACCGAGGATTGATGATTTGTTCGATCAACTGAACAAAGCAACAATGTTCTCTAAGATCGAATCGAGATCGAGATATCATCAGGTACGGATCAAAGAGCAGGACTTCTACAAGACAACATTATGGACCAAGTATAGTCATTATGAGTTTGTTGTAGTTCCATTCGGTTTAACTAATGCCCCAACTACATTTATGTGTTTGATCAACATTGTTTTGCGTCCTTATTTGGACAAGTCTGTTATTGTGTTCATTGATGACATATTGGTATATTCTAAAATGAAGAAGAGCACGCCGAGCATTTGGAAACAGTGATGATATTGTTGAGGGAGCATTAGTTTTATGCTAAGCTCATAAAATTCAGTTTATTCCACATTGAGGTACATTACTTGGGACATGTTGTCTCCAAGCAGAGCATTGCAGCAAATCCAAAAAAGATAAGGGTCATCATGGAATGGGTAGATCCTAAGAATGTAAATGAGGTGAGATCATTCATGGGATTAACAAGTTATTATAGGAGGTTCATCAGGAACTTATTAATGATTTTTTATCCCATTACATCATTGCAAAGGAAAGGTAAGAAGTTTGAATGGAAAGAGGTGCGTGAGGCCAGTTTTTAGCAGCTTAAGAAGTTGTTGACACGTGCTCTAGTGCTAAAGATTGCAAATCTAGACAAGGAGTCTGTAGTGTGTACAAATGCTTGCAAGAGAGGAATTGGCGGGGTCCTTATGCAGGATGGATAGGGGGTATGCCATGAGTCACGAAAATTGAAAGAGCACAAGCATAACAACCAGTGATCATACATACACTGAAGATGTGGAGGCACTATCTTCTTGGTAGAAGGTTTTTACTGATGAGAGATCACATTGGGTTGAGGTACTTGTTTGACCAGCCGAATTTGAATGCTAGGTAGGCTACATGGTTGGCCACGATCAGTGAGTTTGAATTCGAGATCATGTACATCAAGGGAAATGAGAACAAGGTAGTAGATGCTCTTAGCAGGTAGGTACAAGTAAATAACATAGCAGCTATGAGCTCCTATGGGACAAACTTACAGGATAGGATCCTGCAAAAAGGTCAGCAGGATCACAGGTATATGGATATTGTGCACAGGTTGTAGCACAGCACAGGCATAGGTACAGGTACAGGTATAGGTAGTGGTATAGGTACATGTACAGGTACTAGTATAGGTACAGGTACAGGTGTAGGTGTACGGGATTTGGATTACCCTCTCACGACATATAGATTGGTCAAATTTAGAGACAGGATATATGTTTTAGAAAACGGTGATCTCAAGAAGGTGATATTGAGAGAGTTTCATGCGAAACCATATTCAGGTCACCCAGACTATCATAAGACATTAACTATAGTAAAAAGGTTATATTATTGGTCGAACCTAAATAAGGATGTGGAAGAGTTTGTAGCCAGATATTTGGATTGTCATATGGTTAAGGCAAAGTGTAAGCATCCAGGTGGACTTCTACAACCGATTGTGATTCCATAGTGGAAATGGGAAGCCATTTCCATGGACTACATTACATGTTTTCCTAAGACAACTAGACAACATTATTCCATCATTATTGTTGTGGACAGGTTGAAAAAGGTTGCACACTTCATTCTATTGAAGACTACATATTCAGCTAGCGATGTAGCACAAGTGTTCATCAAAGATGTGGTCAGATTGCATGGTGTTCCAAATAAGAATGTGTCAGACATGGATGCAAAATTCACTTCCAAATTTTGGAAGGAGTTATTTTCAGGATTAGGTACAGAGTTGGCCTTCAGTACAACTTATCATCTACAGACATATGGATAGACTGAGAGGGTCAACAAGATCGTAGAGGACATCTTGAGGATGTATGTGATGCATCGACAACGGAAGTGGGAAGAGCATATTCCACTTGTAGATTTAGCCTACAACAACGGGTATCAAGAATCCTTGAAGATGAGTCTGTTTGAGGCATTGTATGGGTGAAGTTGTAATACTCCCTTCAGTTGGAGTGATCCAGTGAACAGGGTGTTCATTGGACCGGATATGTTGGC
Organism: Pinus albicaulis; assembly: GCA_034641835.2. Lineage (NCBI taxonomy): Eukaryota > Viridiplantae > Streptophyta > Pinopsida > Pinales > Pinaceae > Pinus > Pinus albicaulis. Next base: position 126,774,921 of record CM076575.1, read on the forward strand.
AGAGATGGAACATGAAATGCTAGTAATCAAGAAGAATTTGAAAGCAACATAGGATAGGAAGAAGAGCTATGCAAGAGCTTCGGGTTGGGGAATGAACAGGTGTACTTGTGCATCAATCCCAAGAATATCTCCTTATGGATTGGATCATGTACCAAGCTGACACCATGGTTTTGTGGACCCTTCAGGATCATTCAGAGGATCATACTAGTGTCCTATCAACTTGCATTGCCTTCCACAATGAAATTCCATATTTTTTTCATATATCATTGCTTAAGAAATATGTTAAAGATGTTTATCATGTGATTGATTGGTTTATATTGCAAGTGGAACCAGATGGATAATTCCAGCTGGAGCCTCAGTGTATATTGCAAAAAAAGGTGCCAATGGTTCAAAATTGAACAACAAAGCAATTTAAAGTGCAATGGAAGCACTTTGGGCCTAATGAAGTTACATGGGAGATGGCAGATTAGATGTGAGCCATGTATCCTTCCCTGTTTTCCAGTTGAGGCAAAGCAGTTTTGGTTTGATGTTGGTATATGTTTTGGTGATGTTTAGATATATGTTTTGATGTGATGTTCGGGTATATGTACATATGTAAATGGATGTAAATATCGCCATGAGATATGTTATAAAGCTCCAATAAGTGGTATGGGTGTCATGTCATTATAGTTGTCATGTTGTTATGATGTCATGTTGGTTTGATTTTTAGCAGGGTGATCATTGTAAATACTGCATTGAGTTATGTTATAAAGCTCCGTGAGCAGTATGTTTTCTTTTTAGTGGTTTTGTTAAGATATATGTGTGGTTAAGGGGGAGGGTTTTGTAAAAACCCTGGTGAAAATTCCATGTAATAAAAGTTAAAAATAATAACCACGGTTGATGAAACACTTATTCCAAGCTAAATGTTGGGAAAAACATCCTAGATGGTTAATGTATGTATGTTTCCACAGTCATGAACATGATGATGAGAGCTTTTGGAATGTTGTGTATTTCGATAACAATACACAACATTCCAGAAGATCTCATCATCATCCTAGATGGTGTTCATTTCGGTTAATATGGCTAAAGAAATTGGAAAAGGATTTGGAAAGGAAAAATCACATATTTGGCACATTTCTTTATGAAAATAATGGAAATTAAGAGAAAAGGAAAATTAAAGGTCACAAGTTGCATGTGAGGAGGAAAATGAAGGAAAATAATGGAAAATGAAGAAAACAAAGGCCTCATCTATAAAAAGGCTTATGAGGATTAGTTGGTACCTTTTGTCAGTTCATTTTTGGAGCTCTCTCAGTATTCTCTCTCTCTCTCTCTCTCTCTCTCTCTCTCTCTCTCTCTCTTGGACACTTAGAGTTTCTTGGAGCTTTTTGGCATTGGACCAAGAAAGGCAAGAAAGCAAGAAGAAGGAGGAAGCAAGAAAGGAGGAGCAGGAATCAAGCAGCTACAACATGATTCTTGCCAGGTATCGATTTGCATGTGTGTTTTCTTTGCTATATCTGGCATGCATGGTATTTCATGCGGTTCTTTTCTATCTTGGCATGGGTTTTTACTAGGTGTGATAATGTTTTCATCCTAGCCTTTCCATTTCTGGATATCCATGGTGTTGTGGATTTCTCATGTTTTGGTTTAGTTGGATTTCTACATGGATCTCTGAATTTATATAACACATGGCCTAGTAACCCCTGAATCAGACTTTGGGTTGTGGCAAATCTGGACAGTGGGTTTCCTCGACGGGCCTACGAAACCTCGACCGGTGAATGGCAAGATATACAGTAAATCCTATAGGTTGTTTTCTCTTCGTCATGCCTAGGAATCTTGAGTTGGGATATATGGTAAAGCCTGGAGAGTACGTCTCAGTTTAGAGCCTATTGATCCCTGATTCAATCAGTGGATTACGGTAAAGCCTAAGAGACAGGAAAATTCCTCACGATTTAGGGGGAGAGAATCCGGTGATATCCATGCTTGTGTTGGCCTAGTGATCAAGTGTAGATCATGGTAAATCTGGTTATGGCATGTTTATTGTGCTCTTCTAGTGATCTGGTGTGGCTCATGGTAAAGTTTAATTTCTATTGATGAGGGTGAGGCAGTTTGGCCTCAGGATGACCTTGTTGGTTCTTTCGGTTTGAGACCCACGTTCATGCTTGGAATATGGCACAAGGGTGGTTGGCTGAAGAGAGAATTTTCTCATCCAATATATGGTCGAGTGGAACGTGGAAGTCCCATCTACGTTTGGTTACTACATTCATTAATGAGAAATTCATTCCCTTCGTATTTGGTATGTAAATGTACTAATTTATATGTGGATTATATTATTGTTGTATCCATGGTATTTATGTTGTTATTATGTTGGTTATAAGCATGTATTTTAACAGTGATGATGTATGGCTCTACCCATGTTTTTACTTGTAAATGAATGCACAATGTATCTATGGCCAAATATATGGTATTATAGCTAATGATGTAGTGGAGAAATGCTTCTTAGCAATTCTCAAATAAGTATGAGACCCCTTCGCTCCATTCTGTTGTTTGGGAAATATTTGACAAAATGCATGTCATGGCTCGTAGAGGTTCAGTTTAGGCCTCGTGGATATTTTTGTAAATACAACAATGTTTGTTCTTTTTAATTCATCTCTGAACTTGGCATGAAGTTATAGGCAAAGCATTGGGTTATGGGCCTAAAAAAGTTGCTCAAATCCCGAGGACACTGGCACACCACTAAGGTATTTAGTTTGTGGACACTGGGAGGTGGGCTTATGCATGCATCTGGAACCTCATAGACGCTGGCTTGTAGACCTGTGCATGTGTCTAGAGGCTCAGAAGCTAAAAACGTCAGTGGGACAAAGTGGCAGGATTCCTGATGGGTTGGGTTGGCTCCTGGGGGTGTTATTGTTGTTGTAAAATGTCCATGTGATGTGTTTCCGTCGATCCCACTTCCTTAAGGTCACCTAGGAGGTTGAATCTCACCATAGTAGTCTCTCATCGCATATTTACCCCGGTTGGTAGGTTTCTTGGGTATATGTGGGAAGGGGGTGTTACATTAACAACAAACCACACAAGATAAATTGACCCAGACTTATGCAAGAACGCAATAAAATATAGATATAAACATCAAACAAAGATGCAGTAGGAATAATACTTCAGCTCATTAATATCAAATATTGAAAAATGGTTACAGACAAAATGGAAAATAAACTAGCTCGGGCGATGGTAGCTTATCATTCAAAAGAGATGTGGCGGCTACATGCCTCTAAACTGTGTTGCAATGAGGCTCGAAGACCTATTTATTATTAAGAAATAATGGAAAACCCTAAACATCCAAAAACCTAACCCTAGGAGATGAAGCGCCAAAAATATGGGCCTCGTTTGGGTAAATTAGCACATCAACTTCTCGGGGACGTAATTTTGGCATACGATCTCTGTTTCATGCACACAATATCATGTTATAAATATCTATCCGAGGACTACAAATTTTGAGTGACCGACATTGGTACCAATTTTCCCAAAAAAAGTCCTTTAGGGCCTAAAAATGGCTCCAAAAGTTTAGGAACTGAAAAAACTGCCAAAAATAGTAAATTGTGCTACAATTAAGGAAACTGGAAAACAGAAAGAACAATTGTGGGGGTCTAATTGGAATAGGCGGGTGGGCACCAATATCTGCCTGGATCACTCCTCCCCCTTAGCAAGCAATGGTTCCCATTGCGTTGAGTTCCTCCATGAGATGAGGAAACTTCTGTTGAACTTGGTCTATGGTGAGCCACTTACTGAGCCACTTGCCTTGGTGCAGTAGTTGGCCAGCTTTGACAACCCGATAAAATTGGATCTTCTATTGACGATTTTTCTTGATCTGCATGTCCATGATCCGATCAGTTGTAGCTTATTCCATGCAGTCAGGGTTTAGCTTTGTTGGTGTGAGTTGTTCTACAATGTCTAATGTGTCCAGTAATGGTGGAAAGTATGGACGAAGGCGGTCCACATTGAACACTAGGTGCAGGCCAAGGAATGGGGGAATGTTGAGCTCAAAAGAATTGTCTCCCATAACCTTGATAATGGTGTAAGGCCCATATCATAGTGTTTTGAGCTTTTGATGAGCTCCGGTTAGGTGTTCTTTCTGCAAATGCAACTAAACTTTTTCGCCCACCTGAAACCTGTGTGACACCCGATGTTGATCATGTCGTTGCTTGTACTTAGAATTGGACTTCTCCAAGATGTCGTGAACCTATTGGCGAATGTGCTGAATGTGCTCAATGAATTTTTTCCCCTTGTCGGATTTGGACTGAACATGAGCTGAATCTACCTGAGTAGCTGCAAATGGTATGGCCACATCAATGGAACATAGTGGCTGGAATCCCAAGCCCACCTGAAAGGGGTTGTGGCTAGTTGAGCTGTGGAGATCCCAGTTATAATTGTGTTGTAAATAGGGGAGGATTTCATCCCACGTGCATCTATGCTTCGAGTTGTACATAACGACCTTTGTTTGGCCATTAGTTTGGGGGTGGAAAGTTGTGGACTTAGTGAGCTTTGTGTCCAACATGGATCAAAGACTTTACCAAAATGTAATGAGGAACTTGCTATCCCGATATGAGATAATGGGCTTTGGGATCCCAAAGTGTACCCACACTCATTCAAAGAAGAGTTTAGCAATGGCTTCTGATGTGATATTCTTCTTGTAGGCTTCCATAATGGCCATTTTAGAGAATCTGTCAACGACCACAAAAAAATAGTCGTTGTCGTACTTAGTAGAAGGAAGGCCCGACATGTAATCCATGGAGATGGATTCCCAAGGTCGAATAGGGGTAGGTAGCAGAGTATATATGCCTTGCTTCTTCATGGTCGGTTTGGAAATGGCACAGGTAGTGCAGAATTTGATGTACTTCCCAACATCATGTCGAAGGTTTGGCCAATAGAAATGCTTCTACAGTACTCTGATTGTAGTGTGCTTCCCAAATAATCTTAGAATGCTCGCTTGAAGGAACATAGAGGTTTCCCAAGTTCCATAAGAATGCATCCTAGAGGTGAAAATTTTGAACTTTCTTACCCTCCAGGAGCGTCTGGTATGTGTTTTCAAATTTTTGATCACTTTGGTATAGATGTGGCCAACTCTAAGTCTTTTTCCCACAATATTCAAGCACAGTTGTTAATGCCACGATCAACGGTCGGCTGGGGAAATCTGCAATGCCATTGGTGCTTCCTTTATTGTACTTGATGTTCAAATGGAACTGTTGTAGGTATGTCGACCATTTTTTATGGCGATCATTCTCCAACTTCCCTTGTGCCTGTATGAAATGCAGGGGTCGGTGATCTGTGTGGATGACCGTTTCCTTCCCCAAAATGTAATGTTTCCATTGTCAGCAAGTCTACACAATGGAATAAATTTCTTTATCATAGACGGGATACTTTTGGACTGTGTCTGAAAGTGTCTCACTGTGATATGCCACTGGATGCCCCTGTTGAGTAAGTACTGCCCCAATAGCATAGTCATATGCATCTGTCTTGATATCAAATGGTTGTTGCAAGTCTGGTAATGTGAGAACTAGTGCAGAGTAGAGGCAATGCTTCAACTCTGTGAATGCCTTATGTTGATATATATACTAAAATAATTTTTCTTTCGCTCCTCCCTTGGTGACTTCACTCAAAAGCTAAGTGATATGAGAGAACCCCAACATGAATTTGTGGTAGAAATTGGCAACACCCAGAAAGTTGTGGAGCTCTATTAGATTGGTTTTTGTTGGCCAATATCGAATGACCTGTATCTTGGCTAGGTCCACATGCACACCCCGCTCATCAATAATGTATCCCATATATTGAACCTGGGTCATGCCAAAAGTGCATTTCTCCAAATTTTCACACAATTTGTGTTGTCGTAGTTTTTGGAGGACCTATCAAATATGGTGGAGGTGCTCTTCCCAATTCTGGCTAAAGATTAGGATGTCATCCAAATACACCACCACGAATGAGTGTTGAGACTCAACAAGAAAATCTCAGCACCCACACCTAGTGCATTAAGCACCTACACTAGGCTGGGGCCCACAGGTGCTAAATTTGGTGCATGTCTATCTTAGTTATCCCTTAATTAAGATGGACAATAAGTGTAATCTAGTCTCAAAAATAACTTGCAATAGTTAACTTAGAGTGATAAACTCAGTTAGCTCATGGATTTCGAGTAAGAGGTAGTTGGTGAGGCGTGCAGAGTAATTCTAGTTGTAATAGAGCTCGAAGTGCAGTGGTGCATTAGTTAATGCAAGTTGTAATCAGTTTAACTCAGTTAAGTGAGTAAAACCTCAGTTGTTCTAGTTATAACTGCTTGATAGACTAGTGAGAGATCAAGTGAATTAAATATTAATTAATTCAAAATTAGTGATCTCACATTCAACTGAGGATTTACTATTATTAGCTGCATGCATGTCAGATCCAGTGGAGACCCAGTTCAGATCTAGGTGAAAGGGGAGTTGACTATCAGTTGTAGGATTATTGGGTTGCACCCATGCAACCAAACACCCATTTGCAGTTCCCATGATACTTGCGCAGTCAAGGAAGGAAAAAATTCCTATTCTTTAGGGATTGCATTCATCAGAGATTGTGCAAGCAAGGCTGGTTGTCAGGAGGTAGTAAATTGGCTAAGTATTGGTCAGTTTTATGTGTGACAGTGTGAGACAATTAGCTGAGTACTGGAGGGCTCTTGTGAGAAGAGTTTGTATGTAATTTTTTCATGATACATGCTGAATATACAATAGAATATAGTGGGGTTTTGAGCAGCAAGCTTTCCCTGAGAAATTATATGTGTTGTGTTTGATTTGATTCTTCTTCGCTTCATGTGATTGGCGACTGTGTTTTTTTAATTTCGCAAAATATTTGTAGAAGCAATTCAGTATTTAACTTTAGTACATTGTTAGATCGGATTGAATCCAAGATATACATGCATGTTGTATAATTTATACATGGTATCAGAGCATAGGAAATCACAATTGTGATGGAGGAGCTGAGTTTGTGACTGGATAGAATTCGAATTTGCAGAAAGACTTTCTTGGTGCTACAACTGATTCAGGATCGAAATGGCTTTCAATGGATTGAGGTTGGAGTATGCACTCGAGGGAAGCTCAAACTATATTTCTTGGAAGGACATGATGGAGGAAGTACTAGAAGACAATGGCTTAAATGAATTCATTGACAATGATGTTCCTAAACCCGTTGTGACAGATGCTAGAATTCTTGATCCATGGAAAAATAAACTGGTAAAGGCGAGGAGGATCCTATTGGAGGGAGTACGAGACCAGATTGTCTCAAGCTTCCATAGGAAAGCCAAACCATATGCAATGTGAAAGGCTTTTACGGATCTATTCCAAAGCAGCAGCGACCATAGGAAATTGGCACTCAAAGATAAACTCGGGAAGATCAAGATGGAGAAGGGCGACTCCATACCAAAATATCTAACAAAGTTTGTCCAACGTTAGGATGAACTGGGGACTATTTCTATAACTATTCCTGATGATGATTTGGTAAGTTTGGCTCTCCTAAGACTTCCCAAGAGTTGGAACATTTATCAATGCCTATAAATGGAAGGGAAAAGCTGTCAGATTGGGAACGACTGTGGTCGGATTTGGTGCAGGAGGAGTTCAGATGGAACACCAGAGATGGATCTTCATCTAAGAATGAAGACAAAGAATATTTTGCTTTGGCTGCCAAGGTGAAGAAGGGGAAGGTAAGAAATTCCATTCCAAATCAGAGTCCAAGAGTGGCAAGAAGCAAGACATGTCCAAGGTGAAGTTTTTTCACTATCACAAGCATGGGCATTTTGCTACTAACTGTCCACAAAAGAAGAAGAAGAAGAAGGCTGGACGATTTGCAGTTGGTGAGGTTTTGGCCTTGCAATTTGAGCTTGACTTCTCATTGATCGCATGCATGGTGTCAATTGCATTGGGATTTGTGTGGTATTTGGATATTGGCGCTTCCTTTCACATGACGAGAGACATGGAACTTTTCAGTGACTTGGAGGAGAAGGATATCTAGTTGCATATTGAAATGGGTGAAGATGGGCAGTACAGTGCTACCGGTATAGGGACCATTACCTTCTAGAGGCAGTTAGGTAAACCCTTTCAATTAAAAGATGTAATGCATGTACCAGGTTTGAAGAAAAAATTAGTCTTAGTCGCAATGTTGAAGGATAGAGGCTATGATGTTGTTATTAGTGAAGGAAAAGCTTTCCTGCATCACAAAACAACAGGACAAGCTAAGAGGATGGGGATTCGAGTTAAGAATCTCTACAAGCTGGAGTTAAATGGCTACACAAAAATGATGGCCAAGGCGGATCAAGTGGTGAGTCGGGATGAGGGTGGATTATGGCATAGGATATTGGGCCATCTTCACCATGGAGCCTTGAAAGTCATGCAGCAGATTTCTACTGGTCTTCCCAAGGGTACACTTGCGCAGTCAGACACATGCAAGGTATGTACTATGGGAAAATATGTAAAGGCCACCTTTCATGAGAAGGAGAACCGAGCTTCGGGGATCCTTGAGAGAGTTCACACAGACATGTGTGGACCATTCTTTGTTGCTTCTATAGCAAAACATAAGTACTATGTAATATTTGTGGATGAATTTTCTCATAATTATTGGATCTTCTTCATGCAGAATAAATATCAGACATTCTCTAAGTTTCTTGAGTTTAAGGCACTAGTGGAGAAAGATCCGGGGAAGCAAGTGAAGGCTCTTAGGAGCGATAATGGTGGAGAATACATCTCTAACGAATTCAAGAACTTCCGCAGCAAAGGATGAATTTGAAGAGAACTGATAGCGCCTCATAACCCACAGTAAAATGGGGTTGCAGAAAGAAAGAATAAAACGATCATGGGTGAAACAAGAGCGATTGTTACATGGCATTTTGTCATCGTCCCTGCAATCCCCATCCCACACATTAGAGGAAAATTTTTGTGGCTTATATGTAGTGTCATGCCTTGCAAAATGTATCATTGCATCCCTTGCCATGAGAAGAACATTTCCTCTATTGACTATTCCTTTAACAGACCATCAAAAACATATGATTTTGGGTCGGCGCTGGTAGGCAGTTATGGCCTCGCGCCAATAAGGGAAATTAGCAGTAGGCCCCACGCCCATTGGCGCTCTGTCTAATTGGACTGTCCATGTCGAGCTATTTTTGAAATTTTTTTAAATATAGAAGCGAAGTTTCCATTGCCAACCACTTCATGAGCATAGTCAGCATGGGTTGTTTGACTAAATAATGTCGAACGTCTTCCTTTGGTTTCTTATTCCCTACTTTTGGGCAACCTCCCAAAGGATAAGGCCTCCCTTCCACCATTTGAGGGATCCTAACCTCCTCCTCCTCTTTTATAAATACATCTCTCTCACATATATGCAGCTAGCTGAACATTTTGTACAATAGCTGAAATGGTTGAATAGCTGAACAGTCTGATAGTTGGTGTGAGATAGAGCAGAGAGAGACCCCTTTTCGAGAGAGAGTCTAGGTTGATTGCCTCCCCACGTCCAATTCCCCGATGAATGCCTGAGATGCATTTTGACTAGACTCACTGAAGGAGGCTGCGACGTCAAGGCTCATTTGGTTGTAATCTCTTTATTTCTCTTAATTAATACATGACTCATGTTTTGGTTCCCATCTTGTGTTCATGTGATTAATCTTTTGCAATACGTTTAATTATCCTTGACCAATTATATAGTTATGAATGTAAATATTGTTTCGTATGCTTCTATCTTTCTCTAATCCTTGTGCAGGCACCCGAGTACTACCATTGAAGGATCGTGATGTGTTGGGATGAAGATCAGGAGACTGCTGCCATAGCTGCGATGACTACGTTAGATCAAAGGTAGGGCATCTATCCCGACTCAGTTTCATTCATTAACTAGGAATCAACACATTAGCATGTCCTCTTGCTGCTAGACCCACCCTAGGGCTAGAGGGATCGCCTCTATCCACGGAAGGGTTTTACCTACACAACAAGTTGGAGACCATACTGGGGATCAATGTGTGTTTTTTGTCTCATTTTTTATCGAGCGTTTGGCTTGTCAAGTCGACTTTGGTCCTTTCATCATTTTTATTCTTTGCTTGACTTGTCTCACTGTTTTCAACCATTCTGTTCAGTTCCAGAGTGTCAAGTCTAACTTCTGCTCAGTGGTTTTATTTTTACCCATGGTTTTCTAGTTCGACGCAGATTTTCCTTGAACATTCATGCCGATTAGCGCATGTTTCTTTTGTCACAGGTGCACCAACCCCTATTTAGCGCGGACTACAGCTAAACAGTCGTCCCGAATCCTGTAGGATTTGATTTGACCTCTTTTCTGAGTTTTTTTCAGTGTTTCTTGGCTCTGTATTAGTTTTTTACTTTGAAATTGGTCTATTGAGATTGTTTTGACTATGTAATCTCGGTCTTCTTAGCTGTTTCTCTATCATCTTATCAGTGGAGTTTGTAGCCCTAGGGTTTCTAGGTGCCTTGTGTTGTTTGTTCGGCCCGCTCCTCACTGAGCCTTCTGAGTTGAGTTCGAGTCACTTTGATCTTTGTCATTTCAGTTCGCTGACTGATTTCCCTAGTCTTTCTTTCAATTCTTCTTGTCTTTGGTCTGTTGAATGATCACCTTTGTTTTCGTTTGACTCCCCATTCATCACTTCGAGCATAGATTACATTGCTCTTTGGATCGTTTCGAAAGCCTTTTGTTTGCTTGGAAGAGTGCATCCATGTTTTGAGTGTGTTTTATGTTTGTATTACATTGGTCTCTTTGTTTTAGATCGTTACATTCGTAGTGCTCAAAAGTAGTGTTTTTTTTTTCTTTTTAGTGTAATAGTGCTTTGCGTGCCTCATTCATCTAAAAAGACAAAAATTGCATTATTTTGCTTAAATTGAAAATGAAAATGTTCTTTTGCATTACTAGCTCTTAGGGGACTAGGAAAGAGTTTTCATTTTCTCATTTGGTTGTATTAGATGCATTAGTGAAATTCTTCTTATGTTTCAATTGATTGCTACTTTGTCATAGATTCCTATCCTTCTCTTAGCTAGCATTCATTGAATGGAAATGATGTTCCTTTTAATGTAGTGTGCATTTAGGAATTCGAGATCACATTCGGTAAGGCCTTGAAATCACAACATTAATTGAAGATCAACCTTAAAATGAATTCAATCAACCTAAGGAAGCAGTGAAACCTACCACACATATTTTAGAGGTCTAGGCTAGTGACGTGTTCCGACGTCGTTAAACCTAGTAGTTATCGTTCGCCATATGACATTAGACAACACTAGTAAGGACTTGTGCTCCCCATACCATCACATATATAAAGGGAGACCCTCATAGGTTGCAATCCTTTATCCATAGGAAGCTGAGTCTACCGCCTTGTAACCATGATACACCGAACACAACATTCGGGGAGACTACCTACACGTACGTCAAGTCCTTGGTCATTTCTATTTCATTTGATCACCAAGGTGTATATGGCAGTTCAAGGAAACTTGGTACACCCTCTTGCTTAGATTACCTGAGTAGTCATTTTGGTCTTTTCGTGACTCTTTGAAAGTGACTAGAGTCATCTTTTGCCTATTTATCGACTCTTAAAACATGAAACAACAAATTTTTGTTTCAATGTCATAAAATTAACTACCTACGATCACATCCCCGCTAAAGATCTTTTCTTGGCTTGTTTTTAGTAGTTCCTTAGTGTTTGATCTTGAAGCCTCGAATAGGCTATATCATTTCTTTCCTGTTTTGAAACATTGTCACAGTAGCGAAACCACCAGTTTCGTCGTCCTCTTCATTGCTTCCTAGTGGTGATCCTTCTCCTGACGTTTTTTTGGAAACACCTCAATCCACTAGGTCTATTGAGTTTTGGCAGTCTCTCCTTTCGAGTATCTTGCCTCTCGCTACCCAGTCTCCTCCTGAAGGGTTAGTTGATATCAATTAGCAACATCAGGGTGGTTGGTATGGTTTTGGGAGCGAGGAAGAATTCCCTCCTCTTACTTCGGGATCACCGCTATTAGCCGCTACTTTACTTTCTAGTCCTCGTCATCTTTTCGACATTCTTACAACCTCGTTAGACATGGATTCTTTGAGTCCTGTCGATAGTGAAGAGCTTCATGTTTCTACCAAAGAGTATCATCTCTTCCCATAATATTTCCCATATGTATCTAGTCAAAATTCCCCACAACCAGTGTCTCTTCCACCCAGTTATCGTACTTTGGGTCAGAACATTTCTGGTGTTGCATCCATGACACAGTCAGGTACATCGACTCCCACAGGAAGCTCGTCTATTCCTGTATCAGGAATGTCGCCTTCGACACCCATCTGCACTGGTTGTTAGTATGACTCTATCATCATCAGGGTCTTTTGCTATTCGCAAGTCTATCTTTATCAATCCCACGATGCTGGTTAGGCCCACCATGAGTAGATCATAGCCTCGTGCTATGGAAATCCATCCTACGTGCACTACACCTATGGTTTCTACTTCAATTCCTAACGGTTATACATTCGATGAGTATCTGTTAACTATTCAGCAACGGTATGCTCCCTCTCCAGATCATTAGCAGCAGAATTCCACACCTCAGGGTTCTCAGCAGCCGCAAGCTTTTGGAAATCCTCCACATCGTTATGATGTATATGGTAATCCCGTCTATTTGCCTCCAATTGATCCCAATCAACCCGTTTACCAACCGAGACAACCCTCGGGCTTACAAGGACAACCCTTTCAGGGACAACCTTCAGTCAAACATGGATAGCCCTCGGGTCCACAAGGAAAACCTTCAGCCCAACAAGGACAACCCTACGGTCCTTCTAGTCAACCTCAATTTCAACAGGGAGAATCTTATGTTCTCGGGGGGGAAATCTGTCCACCACAGGGGCAACCTTTTATGCAACATCATCAACCTTACGTTCAACAAGGCCAAACTCTTATACAAAAAGGACAACCATACAGTTCTGCACATGGTCAACCTAGTTTTCAAGGCCAACCTGGCCCATCCAAACCATCAGGCCAACCTCTTCCACAAAGGAAACCTGGTGGCCCTCAGTATCCAAGTTAACCTGCTCCGCAGGGACAGCCTACCCCACCTCAGTATCCAGGCAAACCTGCTCCACAGGGACAGCCTGTTCAACCCCAGCATCCGGGTCAACTTGCTCCATAGGGACAACCTGTTCAACGTGAAGGTGCTACTTACCCTCCTCAAGGTCAATCCCAGATGGTGTATCATCCACCTCAAGGCAATGCTTACATTATGTAGAAAAATCTGTATGTTGCTCAGCAAGGACCTCATTGGTATGCTTAGAATCAATATCCTGGTCCTCAACCCATGTATGGACAGAACAATCAAGCTTATAACCCCTATGGATAGAATCCTCTGGGACAAAACATATGGGGGAATAATTTCTCTCAATGTGGGTGGAATTATAATATTCGTCTTTATCAACGTACTGCAATGCCTTTTAATCCTCAATTGCCTTTTCTCGCTACGTTGGAACTACCTGATTTGTCAAAGTTGGCGAATAATCTAATCCTTCATAACCCGTATTGGCCTCCATTTCCAACCAAAATTCCTGGTGATTGTCTCAAGTTTGAGGGAAAGTCCGAAGAAGACCCCCAAGCGCATGTTATGACATACCATATTTGGTGTTCCTCTAAATCTTGGGTTGACGATTCTATCCGACTCCGTATTTTCCAACGAACTCGTACTGGTGTTGTTGCCAATTGGTATATCGAATCATCTCGTGGTATCTTCTAAGATTTCAATTATTTAGCTATGGTGTTTCTCATGCAATTTCAGTTTTTGGTTCGGTATGAAATTGAGACACACCTCCTCACATCCTTGAAGCAAGATAGAGCTACTCATATCTCAGATCATATTCATGAATGGAGGCATCATCGTCGCTTGATCAAGTTCGAGATTCTTGATCAGCTTCTAACTGATTGGTTTACCGCCTCCTTCGTTGCTCCAATTGCTAAGGAAATTGCTATGGGGGCATGCGTCATTGCAGAACAAGTCATTGCTCGTGCCTAGTACCTTGATCTTGTGTACTCTCATTCCGGCACATTGTACAAACTCTTGCTTGATGCTCCTAGACCTGGAACTTCCAAAGAACTGGTGACACCATCCGTCAACGGTATCATCGGTTTCATGTCTCAGACTTCTCAAAAGTCTTCTCCTCCGAATCCTGGGAAGAAAAAATCCACTCCTTCCAATGATATTGCTTCTCAGTCGATCCTGAATTCTAGTAAAACCGTGGAAGTGAATTTCGTTCAAGCCAATCCGACGGATAAAACTTCCAAGGGTAAAAACAAGGATAAAGGTAAGGCCAAAGCCGATACCCAGAAACAAGGTTCTCAGAAATCCCATGTTGATGATGGTTCACAGCGTAAACCGAAGTATCCTTGCTTGATTTGTGACGACGAGCACTACACCAAGGACTTTCCTCGACAGGCCGAAGTGAGTTGATTTATCAAAGGCACCCAAGGAACTCCAACTATTCTTAAAGAACCATTTTCGTCACAGCAGACTCAGTTGGTAGAGCAACCTCAGTCCTCTGCCCCATTTGGCTCTCAGGTTTTCATGATGAATGGTTCAGCATCCATTTCTATTGCTACCCAGTCGAAATAATATACCGAACCACATTAGGAAGCAGGGATAGAGATCGCTCATGGTCATCCTCCTCCACCTACTTCTAGCCCTCTTCATATTGAAAGGCCCAGTACTGAGCCCGTTGTACAACCACCTTCCAAAGGTGTACTCCGTAAGTCTTCTTACAATCCTAACGCCCGTGCTGCTCAACATTATAGTATTGTTGAGGATTTGGCTCAGGCGACATCTGCTATGTCTGCATTAGAAGTACTTCAGAGTTGTTTGTCTCAATGGAAGGCTTTTCTATTTGCCATCGGTGGTTTTGACCCTGCTGATTCAAACATTATCACTTTCGACTTGGAGAATTTTGTTCCACATCTCCCTCACCAGCTTACGCTCATTATCCAAGTTGGGATTAATGGATGGAATGTCCATCGAGCGATCATGGATGAGGGTGCATCTACATGCATCATGTCATCTACCTGCTAGAAAGCCATCGGTTCTCTAGCTCTTAATTCATCTCCAAATTCTCTAGAAGCGTTTGATGGAAGGGAATCTAAACCTCTTGGTGTTCTCGCTAGTTTGTCGATTACTCTAGAATGGAAAACAGTCAACGTCGAGGTTGAAGTAGTTGACGCCAAGCTCAATTACAATCTTCTCCTCGGTTGCAGTTGGACTCATGCCATGTTGTGCATTTCGTCCACTCTCTTTCATGTTTTGTGATTTTCGCACGAAGGAAAGATCGTCACTGTTGATCAGTTATCTCTCTTCACTTCTTCATCTTTCGAGAGCAACGTTCTGTATGTCGATAAAATTCATACGCCTTACGAGAGCATAGGGCCGGGTCTCTTCAAAGATCCTGCCCTCATGGGTACTCTTCCTCTTCCTCCACCCAACACTATTTAGGTTAATATGATCTCCAGGTCTTCGGATCTGTGGATCATCCCTTCGCCCGAGCAGATTGATTCATTTGGAGACTTGATGTCATTAAGTCTGATCAATATTGATTATTGTGAACTTATTTCAACTTCAGATCCTCCGCCTCCTGATCATGCTCCTTTGGGCATGTCTCTTGACACTTATTCTCAATCCCCTTGGCTCGGAAATTCAGATTCTCCCGATCCCTTGAGAGAGTTATTTCCCTCCAATGAAGCCATCCTGGAAAATATGTCGCTTGAGGATCCTCCTTGGGATGATAGTCATCATCGTTCCTCATTCATGCCCAGCCTTGGGGCCATGTCTACGTGTCTCGAGAAGTTTTCTTCTCAGGTTCCTTCTCCTCCGCTTCAAATGCCTATACTGATACACAAAGTCTTTGCGGAAGGTAACTTGAGCAACATCACACAGACGATGCCTATCGACATCTCTGTTAAACTGGGAGTTTTCGAGAACATCCATATTGGGGTGACATGTTCTCCTGATGAGATACAGGTCTATACTAGTCTCTTCCGTGAGTTTCAAGACGTTTTCGCATGGTGTTACAAAGAGATGCCCAGCATTGATCCAAGTATAGTGGTGCATGAGATTCATACCTACCTTATTGCGAAGCCTGTTCGTCAGCGCCTTCATCTTGTGCACCCTAGAAAGGCCATCACTATTAAGGGAGAAGTGAAAAACTTCTTGAAGTTGGTTTTATCTATCTGATTCCCCTGACATAATGGATTTCCAATATTGTTCCTGTAGATAATAAAAAGGGTACCATTTTTGTCTGTGTTGATTATCATGACATTAATTGTGCTTGCCTTAAGGATCATTATCCTACTCCTTTTATTGATCAAATCATTGATGACTGTGATGGGAGTGAGATTTTTTCCCTTATGGATGGATTTTCTGGCTATAACCAGATTAATATTCTTCTGGCCGATCAACATAAGACTGCCTTTATATGTCCTTGGGTTACTTTCACCTATAAAAATCTCCCTTTCAGTCTTAAAAATGTTGGGGCTACATTTCAGTGGGCAATGTCCTATGCTTTTCACGATATCAAGTGCATTATTCAGCCTTATCTGGATGACCTGCCAGCTCATTCGACTAAACGTAAAGACCATCCTGATCATCTCTGTTATATTTTTCTTCATTGTCGACGCTATAACATCTGGCTCAATCCGCATAAGTGCGTCTTCTGCGTTGACTCTGGTAGACTCTTAGGGTTTATCGTTTCCAAAGATGGGATTCGTCTCAGTCCACTCAAATTTGAAGCTATCGTTAATCTCCCCTCTCCTTCCTCCTTACATCAGCTGCAGAGTTTGCAAGGAAAAGATAACTTCCTACGTCATTTTATACTTAATTATGCTGAAGTGGCCAAAGGATTTATGTGATTACTGAAGCAAGGCACCCCATTCCTCTTGGATGAGATCGCCCAAAATTTCTTCGATGCACTGAAGACGTTGCTCGTCAATGCTCCTCTGTTGCGTCCCCCAAAGTAACATCGCAATTACTCCCTCTATTTGTCCGCCGCGTTTAGCACGATTGCCATGGTTTTCGAACAAGACAATGATGATGGTGATGAGAATGTCATTTACTATATGTCTCATAACCTTCCCAATAATGAGACACAATATGCACATGTCGAGAAGTTGGGGTTGGCTGCCGTTCAAGTTGTTCAACGTTTTCGTCACTACATCTTGTTATGCACAGTGACTGTGATTTCTGATTGCAACCCTATGACTTACATATTGACTCATCATTTGTTGGGGGGAAAGTACTTGAAGTGGATTTTCATCCTCCAAGAGTTTGATTTGGAGTTCACTACCGCCAAGTCGAAGAAGTCATTAATCTTCGCCGATTTGATCTACTCTCTCCCTTCTGATTCCGCTCTGTCTGGTTCCAAGGAATGCATTCCGGACAACACGCTTTTTCTGATTAGCACCCTTGATCCTTGGTACGGTGATATCATCATATATAGTCAAACTTCCACCTTCTGATCTGGGTTGATGAAGGATGCTCACCAACGCATCCGTCATCATTCGCAACCCTATCGCATAGTCGGAGATACACTAATGCATCGGAGTTGATTCTGTTCTTCGCTGGTGTTTGATCCTCGAGGAGGATGAAAAGGCCCTAAATGATTATCACAGTGGCACATGTGGCGGTCACATGTCTGGATATGCTACTGCACAGAAAATTCTTCGTGTTAGGTATTTCTGGCCCACCATTTTTAAAGACTGCATCGTTGTTGTCCATAAGTGCCATGATTACCAGATCTATCAGTGCAAGATGTGCACGCCACCTTCCCATCTTCACCCTGTCATAACCATTGGTCCGTTTGCGAAGTGGGGAATCGATTTTATGACGTGTAACCCTCACTCGGCCTGGGGGCATGCTTATATCATCATAGCCATAGACTACTTCACCAAATGGGCCGAAGCAAGGCCTACACTTACAGCGTATGGTAAGACAGCAGCACAGTTTCTATTCAATCATGTCATTTCTAGTTTTGTTGTCTCTCAAGCCATTGTTACCGATCATGGTTCCCATTTTCGGCTTTACATGGTGGCGGAGTTGACTTCCAAGTTGGGTCTGCGTCACGATAGCTCAACGTCGTACTACCCTCAGGTCAATGGCCAGGTTGAAACTACGAACAAAATTCTCGTCACTATGCTTCAGCGTACGATTGGGATGCACAAATCTAACTGGCATCTCATGTTGTTTTCAGCTCTCTGGGCTTACCGAACCTCAGTGAAGGATACGACCGGATTCACTCCATTCCAGCTTGTCTATGTTCTGGAAACTACCCTTCCGATTGAATGTGAAATACCTTCGTGTTGGAAATGTTGTCATTGATGGCAAAGGAGGTAGCAGATGCAGAGACAGGAGCAGATGCAGAGGCAGAGGAAGCAAATACGAAGACAAAGGCGTTATCACTGCTGTTATTCCAAGAATAGAGAACTATGAGTTATATATATGGCAGGACTGTGTTGAAATGCGCAGTATGAAGAAGATGGAACCATAGTCGACAACATATATATATATATATATATATATATATATAATTGAAATTGTGGATTACGGAATGGTGTGGACGGAACCTGAGCGCAACGAAGAACTGGAACCTGGAGAGGCGGAACTTTGACCAAGGAACAGTAACAGTGGTTTAACCCGGAGGGTGGTTTCTATCGCACCACCATTATACGGAAAGTGGTTTTGATAAATTTGCAGCGATTCCATAAACTTCGTGACACGTGTCCAGGCCACTGTTCAAATACCGCCGTCTAACGTGCGCCATCGCGCGTTATATATCGTACGAAGACGCCGAGCGAAATGGGTGTAGACCGTTGATTTGAAGGCTCGACATCGGACGGCGATCACGTGTCGGACCTGCCCGAAGTTTAATAGAGGTGCGCGGAGGATAGCCAAGTATTATATGTGTATTCGATTGGTCGTTTGATTGAACTGTGGGGCCCGGCGGAATTATATGTATAATGAATTGGTTTATTTATGTTTCGACGTATTATAGCCTTAATATAAGGGTTGATGGAATATGTTAAAAGAGTTAACCAAGGTTAATATAATTGGCGGTCAATCCTTACGGAGGTCGATTTATTCACGTGGACGCTTATTATATACATCGAGATATTATATTGTGCATGAAATATTTGAATATGCGAAGACTTTCATATATTATACACATTGATATATTATGTATAATGGCGAGTACGTGAAGTCGTTTATTTAAAAAACGCCGGGTTTAATATAAAGTTTTGACGGATTATAAACTTTGATTGTAAATTTTCGGAGGTAAATATATATATATAAGCCGGGAATTATAAAAGCCATTGAATGTATTTATTTATCAATTTTCTCCAAAACTGATAAATAAAGTTCGCAAAGAAAATAAAAGAGCCACGCGGAAGTAAACAAAGGGAAACACTGACAGAGCCACACTACAGTAAGCTCAACTTCTCCTTGGGATCCAAATCCAGTGAATTGAGACATTAAAAATACTCAGATTTGTTTACTTAAATGTGCCAGCATAGAATAAAGGAATGTGATGAGATTGCCCAGATTGGGAATATTGTAATGACTGAAATATGAATGAATTCATATGGATGGGTTTATAACCATGAAAATGAAGTTTCCACATTAATTCAATTTTTCCCAGATCGACAGTTGGATTGAGTACAAATTTGTTGTATTCATTATATATGCACACAGAAAGAGGAAGTATGAGGCCTGACAGAGGAAAACAAAGATTGCAGAGTTGAAGAAATGTACAGGAATGAGTTGGACAGGTGAATAAACACAGAGAACAAAGAATATGCAGAACAATGTCTTAACAACAGTAGAAATAGACAAAATCCAGTAAAGCCAAAGTTCAGAAGAGGAGCTGAGTGATATTGAAATATGTAATTAAGAATGTGAATGTAAATGATGTAATTATTTTTTATTGTTTGTGATGCAAAGGCAAGTTTCCTAAGGAAAAGACAAAATCCCACTATAGCATAAAATTTGTACATATTGTAGTAATTCTAAAATTGAGTTGAAAAAAAGGAATAAGAAGACAGAAGCCAAAGAGTCATGACTGTTCACTCCAAATTCCTTGTGAAATACAAACAGTCATGTGAGAATTTCTATATATAATATCAATTTTGATAAGCTCAAACAGAGTGAGAGAGAGCAAATATAGAGAATGCAGAATATAGAAGAATGAAAAGATCAAAGTAGAAGCTACGGAGAATAGGCGATATACGAGGGTAAATCATCGGAAACCTGTTTGTTGAATTGAGAGTTGAACTTCTATCAAGTTGTTGCCGATGTTTGCTCGGTGTAATCGACTGAGGTTGAAACCTACGGCATGGGTTGAATTTTCACAGAAAATTGAAGGGAGTTGGTGCTCATGCAGGTGCAACTTGCGAGAATTGAGGTAGGAGCCTCTGTAGGTTGGTACCTACAGAAAAAAAATGGTGAGAGGGAGTTGGAGCTTGCCTTTGCATCACAACAATAATAAGATGTGGTTTTGTCCCTTTATGGGTTTCCACTTATATCTGATGTCTCTGTGCATGATGTTTATGTGTTGATTTGATTTATATCATCTGCTTAATACCTGCTGCTCGCATATTAGGTCTGATGTTCTATTAGATTGATAATTACTGCTCATATTCCAAGAATACTTACATATTAAGCTGGACATGAAATGAAGATGTGTGTTAGTTTGAATAAAAGGTTTAAAAATTCTATGAATGTGTTAAACTGATTCACCCCCCCCCCTCTCAGTTTAACTAAGAGCTCAACACTTCGCTCGAGATAGTTGTTGAATTGTTGAAGAATACTTTGCCAGAAGCGGAGCATCTTCTCTATTTAGAGAGGCTTGATGAAAATTGTCGCTTTGTTGCTCTAATCATAGAAGCACAGAAAAAGCGGTTCAAATCTCATTTTGACCAGCCGGTTTCCCCTTGTTTCTTCATTGAAGGAGACCTCGTCCTCCTATACGACCAAGCTCACGATAAGCTGGGGGCAGAAAAATTTCAACCCATGTGGCATGGGCCCTACATTGTTAAACGTGTTTTGCAAAATGGGGCTTATGAGCTTATTGATTATGAAGGTCATCCTCTGCATCAGCCCAGAAATGGGTTGTATCTTAAAAAGTACTATGCATGAGTCATTCATGCATGTTTCTTTTTTTTTTTCTTTTTTTCTTTTTTTTTTCATTTTTGTACATTTTGGCTTGGTGTGATTTGCGAGCATTTTCCTGCTTATTGGATCGTTGCTTATTGTGCAGATTTATATTATCCCTTATGTCAGTTTCGCGGATGGTGCTTCCCACAGTACCTGGAACCTCTCTTTAGCATCCTGGGTGATCTATGATCATGTTGGTGAGTTGATAGACCTTCAAGGTGTCTGTCTAGGACAAACCACAAAAAATGTCGGTGAATATAGTGTTGTTATCGAACTATTAACCGAGACCATTTCTCTCAACATTCGTGCATTGATTGTTAACCTAGACTCACAGCTTGTTGTTCTTCAACTTAATGGGCATTATTTTGTTAGGAATCCTCACATCTTAAGTTTGTATTTGCGTGTTCATTTACTGGAAAGACATTTTGATTACATTACATATCAACACATTCCTAGACAAATGAATGCATTAACTGATACAGTAGCTAATATTGTATTAGATAAACATTTGCATAATTTGTAAAAAAAATCATCATCACATGACA
Source organism: Pinus albicaulis (assembly GCA_034641835.2). Lineage (NCBI taxonomy): Eukaryota > Viridiplantae > Streptophyta > Pinopsida > Pinales > Pinaceae > Pinus > Pinus albicaulis. The sequence continues at coordinate 126,796,636 of CM076575.1, forward strand.
AGATCCATACAGGAAAATATATATATATATATGTATGGAATATATATATATATATATATATATATATATATTGAATGTTTGCATCGGTGTGCATCATAAGTTCAAAAAATATGTATGTTTCGGTTACATCCCGAGACATCATGTCTCTCAAAAAATATGCGGAAATGAAAACCTAGGTGTATGATTCCCTCCAAATTGCATATGATTTCCTCCTCCTCGCCTCCCTCGCCATGAGGGGCCACATCAAAGTCGTGAGGAATCCTCCGTGCTATCAGAGACATGCATGTAGGTCTTCTGGGCCAACATCTGAAATTACATGGACTAATGTCAGAACATGCATAACAAAAAAAAAATCATAATACTCATCAAAATAAAAAATGAGTCTTACCGAGCACTTCATCCCAATCCTCTCCTTCTGGGAGCGGGAGATCTGCATCACCGGTGAAATCTGTGCCAGTGTAGGGCCAATCCTCCACGATAATCAACTGTCAACGGAGCCACTCAAAGAACTCTAGTCTCCAGGACATCTGTTGACCACCCCCTAACCTTGGCATCAAAGCTGCCCAATGGACCATCTGTGGATCTTGGGCTGGTGGTGTCAGAACTATTACCTCCTGATGTTGGAAGATTGGTAACCATTCCAAGATGAAAGGTACCAATATGGACCTGTAACCAAACTGCTTCAACTTGGTGTTCTTGCATTTTGTCAGTTGGTGTTTCATGTTAATTGTTACCGCCTCTGCCTAGTTGTAGAGGGTTGGTGCCATGCAATCTATAGTAAGAAGTAGCTGTGTTTTTGTGTCCTCATGCGGAGCTTGCGATCCAGTAGCTCGTGTGATGGTGTGCAGCACTATCTTTAGTGCCAAATCCAGAATAGTTTGGGTATCCACCTTTCCATTTTTGGACCCTTTCCTTGCCCCTTGGCACACTCTATCAATAACCATACTCATGTTTTCCATTGTGTGCCAAGTACCGGTCAGGATTGGTACTACCCCCCTCCGCGACAATCTGGTTATGAAGTAAATATCTAAGACCTCAATCTCAAGTTCTTGGTCGTGAATAATAATTTTTTCCTGATCAATGTCCCAGACATTGATCAAGTACTGTAACAGCTCTGTTTGAGCTCTGAGACATGGTGCCATAAAGAATTTCTTGAGCCCGCAATCTCTGAGAGCCTCCATGCATATCGCATTGCCCATGGCTTCCTCATATTCTTCGTTGTGTTCTCGTTCTTTCCATTCAATCACCATTTTGTCCTTTCACACCTGCAAAAACATCCATATGGTTGTCATTAGCCAAATCCAATGTTTTTGAAACGATTAAATTGGGCTCATTGTTTGAATTTTCAAGATAAAATGGTCGTTGTGGTTTGCGCAACTTTTTTAAAAACAGTCGCGCCAATTGGCCCGCCCCCGTTTGATTTTTTGGCCGGTTGGCATGAGTCCGTGCCCAATACCCGCGCCGACCGTCACGCCCTAAATTTTACAAAATCCCCCCATAGATCTACAAAAATGAGTTACAAGTAATGAAAATGCTATCAAAATGCAGGGAAGGATGTGAGTTCTTACCTGGAACAGACGGATTCACGATTGGACCTCCGGATTTCCCATTGTCAGCTGCGCAAAATCACATTGAAAAAGGGTAACAAATTGCTCACAAGAGGTAAAAGTGAAAAGTAATTTATTTTTTACCATTTTTGGCATTTTATAACTTTCCAGAACCCTAATTAGATTTTAAAGATTATTTTTCGATTATCTTGTTATTTTATTTCGAAAAATGGGTTTTACGTGCGTCTCTTGTGCAGTGATAGGTCCTCAATGTGACGACGATGAAGTAATGAGTTGTACTTTATACTTTTTAGGACTCGGTAAAAACACGAAAAAGTCACTCTTGGAGTCATCTCTCAGCTCTTTTCTGACTCTCGAAAATTGAAAAGATTGCCAAGACTCTTGTCATTTTGGACTCGTTAAATGGTTGCGAAACGATATCTACCCAGTATACATTTACCCCTTTTTCAAGATAGGATAGATTATTTATGAAAAAGGAATACCTTAGCCTATCGTGACTAAGAGGTTCTCTTAGACACAGTTTTCTACCTTTTTGGATATGTGAAACTAGCTACGAAAAGGGACTGTTGGAGTTTTCTTTTCCACTTCTTTTCAAACTCTCTAAACATGAAAAGATGTCGAGTTATTCCTTTGTCAGACTCGTTAAAACCTAAATGACAACGGAAACCGTCACCATGATGTTACCGAGTTACTCCCTCCTAAGACTCGTAAAATGTACTAGGATGGATTTGTCCGAAGGACAAACTTACATGACAAGCATATACTATCCCCTTCAAGATTATTTTCCAAAAATAATTGGGGTACTCGCCAACAATGGTGGGGGGAAATGGAAACAGTTCTCAGTTGTGTCGACAGTATGTCACTCTTGAACATGACACTCATCTGCATTCGTGTTAGGTTGGGGACATCTCATTTCGTCATTTTTGCCTCCATGGGTTTGGGTAATCTCGTTTGACCTCTCATCTGTTATTTGCCACGTCATCATGACCTCAAATCCCTCAATGTCAAATACTGCCAAATCCGGAGTCGTGTCACTGATATGTTCAAGAGAAGTTTCAGTCTGCAGTTTTCAACCTCCATATGATCCTCTTTTTGGTCCTGATTCACTATCATCACATTCCTCTGTCTCATGTCGATGATGTGGGAAAAATTATGGCCCACCTTCGACCAAGTCACTTCCTATCGACTTCAGCTCATTATCCAGGAAGTTGATCTAGAGACTCCCTTCCAGTACCTTAGAGCTTACATGCCTCAATGGAAATTTCTTCGCATTCGACGACAGGTCCACATCATTAGCCTTCGATCAAGTGATTTTGCGGGTGTTTGACGCCATATCATTGTTCACATTATGTGGATTGTACTAGTTGTACCTTGAGAGCCATTGTCATTATTGGTGGTTTCTCTCGTGCATGTTAACAACTTTCATCATTGGCTGGTACTCAGGTGACTTTCTTGCATGTTCGACTTCAACTCACATATTCGCATGCTTGAATTTGTACTTGTTCGGTTAGAGATGGAGCGCAAGACCATGGGTTTTGTCTCATAAAATCCAGGCTGCGGAATATTTTGGTTTATCATGACTATATGCATGACTCTTTTGATTAGATGGTTGCGACCATACCTGAGTCTATTTATTGTTCCTCACTGCAGGATGGTTGCGTCTATACCTCGGATCTTGTTTATATATGTACTCTATTATGGATGGCTGCGCACATGCCACATGTTCATGTATTAGAGATATCAGTTTTATTTGTACTTGCAGGTCTTCCGACGGTGGTGTTTGGTTTGAATGCATTCTCATAAATCATTTCATTCCTCCCTCTCTCTCAGACCTCATGCTTTAGGGGGCATCTATTACAAAGCATTTTGTCACCGCCCCTGCAATCCCCATCTCGCACATTAGAGGAGCATTTATGTGACTTATATGTAGTGTCATGCTTTTCAACAAGTGTCATTGCATCCCTTGCCATGAGAAGAACATTTCCTCTGTTGACTATTCCTTTAACAGGCCATCAAAAACACATGATTTTGGGTCAGCGTTAGTAGGCAGTTATGGCCTCGCGCCAATAAGGGAAATTAGCACTGGGCCCCGCACCCATTGGCACTTTGTCTAAGTGGACTACCTGCGCCGAGCTGTTTTTGGAAAGTTTTTTAAATATAGAAGCGAAGTTTTCATTTCCAACCACTTCGTGAGTGGAGTCAGCATGGGTTTTTTTACTGAATAATGTCGAACGTCTTCCTTTATTTTCTTTTTCCCTAATTTTGGGCAACCTCCCAAAGGACAAGCCTCCCTTCCACCATTTGAGGGATCCTAACCTCCTCCTCCTCTCCTACAAATACATCTCTCTCACATAGATGCAGCTAGCTGAACATTTTGTACAATAGCTGAAATGGTTGAATAGCTGAACAGTCTGATAGCTGGTGTGAGATAGAGCAAAGAGAGACCCCTTGTCGAGAGAGAGTCTAGGCTGATTAACTCGCTAAGTCCAATTCCTCGACGAATGCCTGAGACGCGTTTTGACTGGACCCGCTAAAGGAGGCTGCGACATCAAGGCTCATTTGGTTGTAATCTCTTTCTTTCTCTTATTTAATACATGACTAATGTTTTGGTTCTCGTCTTGTGTTGATGTGATTAATCTTTTGCAATACGTTTAATTATCCTTGACTAATTAGATAGTTATGAATGTAAATATTCTTTCGTATGTTGTTATCGTTCTTTGATCCTTTTGTAGGCACCCGAGTGCTACCGCTGAAGGACCGCGACATGTCGAGATGAAGATCAGGAGACTGTTGCCACAGCTACGACAACTATGTTGGATTAAAGGTAGGACATCTATCTCGACTCAGTTGCATTCATTAACTAGGAATCGACACACTAGCATGTCCTCTTGTTGCTAGACCCACCCTAGGGCTAGAGGGATTGCCTCTATCAGCAAAGGGGATTTACCTACACAACAACGATGTTGCATGATCAAGGTCTACCGATGCATCTATGGGTGGAAGCATGCAACACTGTGATATTTGTGCAGAACCGTTGTCCTCATAGGATACTTGGCATGAGTACAGCTGAAGAGGCTTTCACTGTTAAGAAACTTGATGTTTAACACTTTAATATTTTTGTCTCATCTATTTATGTGCATGTGACCAAGGACTCTAAGAAGAAGCTGGAACCGAAAACTGAGATTGGGATTTTTGTGGGGTACACTGAAACGACCCATAATTATCGAGTGTATTTTCCAAACAACAGAATGACTGTTGTACGACGGGATATAAAATTTGATGAGGAGAAATCCATGCGGTTGTCCCTTGAGAGGGAGCTGGACTTACATGCAGAGGAGGAACTGTTGGTTCCCAAGGATAAGCCTCAAGATGTGGATCAGCCACATGCAGAGGATCATGGAGTGGAGGAAAACACTCGTGCAGATCCATCCATTAGAAATGGCAGAAGGCACACCATGGAAGCTGATAGATTGAGAATTGATGCTGCGGAGAATGTAGGAGCCCCTACTTCACAGCACAGACAAAGACAGTCTCCTAACCGATTTATTGGATACATGGCTCTTATGCGAAAATGTATTTTGATTGAACCATCTTCCTTTTAGGAAGTAGTGCAAAAACAAACTTGGGTTGATGAAATGGTGGAGGAGTGTGACTCCATTGTCAAGAACAGTGCATGGGAAATTTTCCCAAGACCGATCAACAAACCAGTGGTTCAATAGAGATGGATCTACAAGGTAAAGCAAGATGTTGATGAGAGTGTGGAGAAACACAATGCTAGATTTCTAGCCCAGGGATTCTCACAGATCAAGCGGATAGATTATGATGAAACTTTTTCACCTATTGCAAGGTACTCTTCCACAAGATCCATCCTTGCACTCTCAGCGCAGATGGGCTGATGTATTCATCAGATGGATGTGAAAACTGTGTTTCTCAATGGGATCATTGAGGAAGAGGTGTACATAGAGCAGCATGAAGGTTTCGAGATCTTCAACAGTGAGTCGCATGTGTGCCAACTCAAAAGAGCATTGTATGGGCTGAAGCAAGCACCCCGTGCTTGGTACACTGGGATAACAGATATTTCACCGGACTGGGCTTCACCAAAAGTGAAGCAGATGCAAACTTGTAATAGATTGTGGTTGAGGGTAAGATATTGATTATTGTTCTTTATGTTGATGATCTAATTTTGACTAGTGATGAGCAGTCGATACACTCATGCAAGGAGGATCTTGCAAGGGAGTTCAAAATGAAGGACATGGGACTCCTTCATTATTTCCTTGGATTGGAAATATGGCAGCGGGATGGTGAACTTTTTGTGTCTCAAGGCAAGTATGCAAAGGAGATACTGGCTAAAATTCACATGGAGAGTTGCAAACCCATGGATTCTCCTCTTCTAGGAAATTGGAGGAAAGAGGATGCCACTTCTGGAGAGGTAATGGATGCTACTATCTACACGCAATTAGTTGGTTCACTGTTGTATCTAGTGAACACCAGACCAGACATTTGATATGCAATTAACCAGCTGAGTCAAGCTATGGTTAAGCCTACCAAGCTCTTTTAAAAGGTGGGGAAGCATGTCTTGAGATACCTGAGGGGCACATTAGATTATGGTATATGGTACAGACGGACAGAGGGAGTGAAGCTTCAAGGTTTCACAGATGCAGATTGGGCGGGCAGTCCATCAGACAGAAAGAGCACATCAAGAGGGATCTTCAACATAGGATCGACAATAGTTTCCTAGTATAGCAGGAAACAACGATCTGTGGCACTCAGTTCAGCGAAAGCAGAATACATGGCAGCAGATCAAGCTGCATGTGAGGCTATCTGGATGAGAAAGATCTTGGTTGGTTTGTTTGGTTCTCAGATGGATCAGACAATGATTCATTGTGATAATTAGAGTTGCATTAAACTCTCAATCAATCTTTTGTTTCATGATAGGTCCAAGCACATAGATATTTGGTACCATCATTTTAGGATTGTGTGCAAAGAAGAATAATGTTGCTTAAGTACATTCCCACGGAAGATCAGGATGTAGATATATTCTGATGAAGGCGCTCACCAAGAGAAAATTCGAATACCATAGAGACAATATCGGGGTGAAGGATAATCCCTTTCTTGTTGAGAGGGAGTGTTGAGATTCAACAAGAAAATTTCAACGTCTAGTGCATTAAGCACCTACACTAGGGTGGGGTCCACAGGTGCTAAATTTGGTGCATGTCTAGATGTGGGTGCTAAATTAAGATGGACAATAAAATGTAATCTAGTCCCAAAAATAACTTGTAATAGTTAACTGAGAGTGATAAACTTAGTTAGCTCATGGATTTCGAGTTAGAGGTAGTTGGTGAGGCATGCAGGGTAATTCTAGTTGTAACAGAGTTCAAAGTGCAGTGGTGCATTAGTTATTGCAAGTTGTAATCAGTTTAACTTAGTTAAGTGAGTTAAACTCAGTTGTTCTAGTTGTAACTGCTTGATACACTAGTGAGAGATCAAGTGAATTAAATATTAATTAATTCACAATCAACGATCTCACATGCAACTGAAGATTTACTATTATTAGCTGCATGCATGTCAAATCCAGTGGAGACCCAGTTGAAATCTAGATGAAAGGGAAGTTGACTATCAGTTGTAGGATTATTGGGTTGCACCCATGCAACCAAACACCCATTTGGAGTGCCCATGATACTTGCGCAGTCAAGGAAGGCCAAAATTCCTATTCTTTAGGGATTGCATTCATCAGGTATTGCGCAAGCAAGGGAGGTTGTCTGGAGGCAGTAAATTGGCTAAATATTGGTCAGTTTTATGTATGACAGTGTGAGACAATTAGCTGAGTACTGGTGGTCTCTTGTGAGAAGAGTTTTTATGTAATTGTTTCATGATCCATGTTGAATATACAATAGAAGATAGTGGGGTTTTGAGCAGCAAGCTTTCCCCGGGAAATTATCTGTGTTGTGTTTGATTTGATTCTTCTTTGCTTCATGTGATTGACGATTGTGTTTTTTTAATTCTACAAAATATTTGTAGAAGTGATTCAGCATTTAACTTTCGTACATTGTTAGATCGAATTGAATCCAAGATATATGTGCATGTTGTATAATTTCTACAATGAGTTGGTGAATGGTCACAAGATGTCTTCTATCGACCCCATGAAGGTTGTGGGAGCATTTGTCAACCCGAAAGGCACGAACAACCATTCAAAAAGGCCCTCCTTGGCTTTGAAAGTAGTCTTCCACACATCAGAGGGTTCAATTGGTACCTGGTGATACCTGGACTTCAATTGGTACCTATTCTAGAAGGTCATCAATACGCAAGATCAGATACCTATTCTGGACAGTGATCTTGTTCAACGCGTGATAGGCAATACAAAGTCTCCAAGTCCCATCCTTCTTCTACACCAACACGATTGGGCTCCCACAAGGCAATGAAATCGGTCAGATGTGACCTTTCTATAGTAGCTCATGAATCTACCTCTTGATTTCGTCGTTCTGCAGAATAGAGCATCGATAGATCGGTCCATTGGGTAGTGACACGCCCAGGGTCAGATTGATGGAGTGCTTGACCTGACAATGCAGAGGTACCCTTGTAGGTGAGGTGAATATAACCCTGTACTCCTCCATGACCTTGTCCATCTATTGTTGTCATGTGAAGGAGCCCTGTCTGGAGGCCATGGCTACAGTCTTCTTCTTGCCCCAAGGGAATGTCACCAAGAAAACACATTTCCTGGTTTTGGAAATGAGCGCACTGCATTGTTTTGTAGTGATCAAAGAGATGGTGGTGGGCGGTGCTACCTCTGATATCCTGTACAAATTATTGCCCAAATTAACAATAACAATGCAAGGCCGAGACTCATAAACAACTTGTCGCTTCCACAAGTATGGTTGGTCCAATAATACATCACAAACATCAAGAGGAGCAATATCACATAATACTTCATCCGTGAAGGGCTTGATGTTGTATGGAGGGAGACATTATTGGATGACGCAGAGATGTAGAGGAAGGCGACACTGCTGGCTAGTGATATAGAAATAAACATCAACACAGGGATGCAGCAGGAATAACACTTCATTTCATTAATATCAAATACTGAAAAATGCTTATAAACAAAATGGAAAATAAACTAGCTCGGGCGATGGTAGCTTATCTCTAAGAAGATATGTGGCGTCTACATGCCTCTAAATTATGTTACAATGAGGCTCGAAGGCCTATTTATTATTGAGAAACAATGGAAATCCCTAAACATCCAAAAACCTAACCCTTGGAAATGAAGCGCCAAAACTATGGGACCTTGTTTGGGTAAATTGACACATCAACTTCTCGAGGATGTAACTTTGGCATACGATCTCTATTTGACGCGCACAATACCTCATTAGAAATATCTATCTGAGGACTACAACTTTTCAATGACCAACATCAATATACAACCTCTACAGGTTTTGGTTTTCCCAAAAAACATTGTTTAGGGCCTCAAAACGGCTCCGGAAGTTTAGGGCCCGAAAAACTGCCAAAAATAGTAAACTGTGCTACGATTAAGGAAACTAAAAAACTAAAAGAAACAATGGTGGGGTTCTAAGTGAATAGGCAAGTGGCTGACACCATCACGTTGATAATGAAGTTCTACTATCTTCAAGACTACGTCTTCGAGCTCGGTCTTTAGTGGGGAGGCCTCTTTATTAAAAATCCTCAAAATTATTGTACATCAAAATCTAAGCTCCATCTCATAAAAATAATTCCAGCAGTGCATTCCTGAGGCCTCAAAACCCCTATTTAGGCTCTTCCCATGCTAAAAAAGGTCTCCAAATGACCACAATTAGCAAAAAACACTCTCTGTTGCAAGTTAAAAAGACTTGGCACTATAAATCATACAAAAAATGAAATTATGGCTCAATGGTTGAGTGCCCAAGTTATAAAGCCCCAGGTCGGGGGTTCAATCCACAATGAGCATGATTTTGTATTGATATTCGATGGTTTGTTATGGTTCATTGATAAATATATGGCAAATAATAAATTTTTAAATGTTATGGTGGTGGGGTCAACGAACCTGCCACCCCACCATAGCATAATAAAACATATATAACATTAATGTTAGGGCCCTAAACCTTATCCAATGTGTTGGCGGAGGTATATTAAGGTTGTCAGATAGATATATGGGTTGATAACTATGGCGGGCTCTGCCATTTCTTTTGCCATACCAATATTTATACCATTTAAATATATGTTGCAAAGTGTATTTAACAATAACCAAATATATCCCAATCAATAAGGAATTAACTTTGAAATGTAGAGGTCACGGGATTGAATCCCATATGGTCTGTTGGTTTTCCTAACAATTTTTTGCCCAACTGAGACAGGCCACATGTCACCCTCTGATAGGGCCATGTGTCACCTTGCTGTTGGTCCATATGCCACCAACCATACAATGAAACTCTTCGAAACATGAACGCGCCATGTGTCAGTCAAAACCATGAGCTTGGAACTTTGACTTCTGAAACCATGAGTTGATCATTGACCTTTGACTTTTTGTTGTGTTTGGACCTGAACTTTGACTGGCTGTAACTTCGTCATACGATATCCTTTTTCACCCATCCAAATTGCGTTAGATTCAGAATGATGAAATTTACACGATGGATTTGGTTTTAAAAGCATCTGAAAACTTTTATTTTCAAGCTTTTTTTGGAAATTTGAGCATCTTTTGGATCCTTCGGATCACTCCTTGATCATTTCAGATCATTCATCCCCAATAAGACGTTTTGCGTTTTGGACCACAAAAAGGTTGTATACATTATTGAATGTGAAGATAATGTCTCTCCACCTGCCCAGTATCTTTGGGCTAACTTGTTCTGAATTTGTACATGTTACCCATCCACACAATCATCAATACAACATAAAAATTGCAAAGCACGCTGCTCCATTTTCCATCCATGTTTGTTGTTATCATCCACATATTGTTGAATATAAACAAGTTGAATAACAATACTGAACATACTGACATAAATGAAATTGTATCATGCTGACTCTTCATAACTGGAACACAACTCAACTTATCACGCAATGACACTTGTTGTACAATTTATTATTCCTTCAGCACAGTTTTCTGATTTGCTTTAATTGTTTTATGCAAGTGTTGTTGATGGTATAAACATAGTTTTACTTGCATAAGCTCCCCTCTTTAATTGTTCCACTATTTGAAAATATGTGTTTGCCTTTATAGGATGAGAATGCACAATATATTCGATTCCCCTTTTAAACTAGTGATATTGATTTTGTTCCTTGTATAAGATTGGTTTCCGATCATATAAATATGGAATAGCTAAGACCATTCCACATGCATCTAGTGGTAATACATCACATGTTACCTTATCCACAAATTGAGATGCAATTGCAAATTGAGATGCCATTGCAAATTGTAACACACATTCCTTAGTTACTTGCAACTCATGACTTTTACTCATCCTATTCAACGTATAAATTTTATGATGCATTTTAGTTTTTAACCCCAATTATATAGCCACTTTCTCATAAATTAATTTACCTTGAGATCGAGTATAAATTAAAGTGTCGATCTTATTTTTCTTCATAATTACCCTTATATGAAATAAATTTCATCTTTTCTTACCACAAGAATTATCAAAATCAATACGATCATTATATTTACCTACCAAACCTAATACAATTTGATCCTCATCGCCTGATTCTAAACCCAAATCTGTTGGCACTGTTGTTGCTGCAACTATTTTCTTACCCTTCTTTCCTTAGACCACTTTGGTCGTTTTTCAGGGTGTAGTTGCCAACAATGTTCTTCATCATTCCCTTCCTTCTTGCAATGCTCGCAAAAGATTTTATCCTCTTCCATATTAATGGAATTTTTTCTTTTGGATTTTCCCTTGCCTTTGCCTCTTTTCTGGACATTGATTCCGATGATACACCAACTATAGATTTTCCTGCTTCAATGTAAGTTGCTTGAATAACCATTCCATCTAGGTTAGTAGGACTAAACATGAATACAATATTACGAATATATTTAGGTAATCCTCATATATATTTCATTAGATTTTCTTGTGTATGTAAGGGAATATCAAGCATAAATGCCTTCTTGTGAAATTCATCTATGTATTCTTGGAACAATTTTCCTTTCTTAAATTGAAGACTTTGCCATTCTATTAAGGCTTTCTCTTTATATCCCAATAGGTAGAATTTATTTCTAAGTGCAGAAACAAAATCATGCCACGATGGAAAAATATTACCAATATGCTAAGTCCCATGTTGTAACTTACTTTTCCACCAAATGAGTGTGGTGCCTTCTAGACGAAGTGAATCCAATCGAATATTGACCATATCATCGTATATCCGTTGCACACTACAATACACCTCCATTTGTCTAATCCAGTTATCAAGTTTCTCATCATTTATTTCACCATTATACATGGGTAAGTCGAATTTCACATCCAATTTAAGCAAAGGTTTTGGAGAAGATGATTCAGGTTGACCACTAAAAAGAGAAGAGAAAGGATATTTTTTATCATCATAAATTTCTATCTTTTTTGTTGATTTTTCTTAGGGCTACATTGTTCTTTGCTTTGATAATTGCATTTATTCATTAACACATTAAGTTCACCCCAAAACATCATAACATTATTCAAATTTACATCATTATTCAACAACATATGCAACTATATAGAAATAACAATATAATCGTCATCAATCCATCGGAACATAAAGGAACAATAGAAGAAAATCATACACACATAAAGACACTAGGATTGGTTGAAGACTAGGGAAAAACCCATTATGGGGAAAACCCTTGCAAATTATTATTTTTAGATTGTTATAAAATGATTCAGTAAAACAGGATACATTGATCCATTATTGAGATTCAACAAGATGATGAGCTTAGTGAAAAGAGTCGCCTTAACTAAGTGGGCCCGCAGGCTATTTTTGGAGCAAAGTCTATTTTTAGACTATGTCTATTTTTAGACGTGTTGATCATATTCTATGAATTGCAGGATGTTATTTGTGGATGGTTGGTCAAGTTGGAAAAATAGATGGAATTCTATTTTTATACATATTGGGCGGAGTCTATTTTTAGACTGCCAGTCTAAAAATAGATATGTCAAATATTATTAGCTCTTAATAATATTTGGACTCTAAATATTATCTTATTCTCTTGGAGCACTTCAGTTAAGTGCACAGATGTGGCACAGGAGCTGACAGAAGGAATTATGCTATTCCTGAGGGTTTAGTGGAGCTATTTCATGGAGGAATTCAGTTAGAACTCATGTGACAGAGTTTGGTGGAGTTGTAGAAGTAGTTGGTGGAGTTGTGTTTAGTTTAACTCAGTTAAACATAGTTGAGCTAGTTGTATCTAGTCTAACTGATTGATACACTAGTGAGAGTGGTGTGAATTAATTAATAATTAATTCACTAAATATTAACTCATTAATCAACTAAATAATACATCAGTTAACAACAGTGCATGGACAGTTTTAGTGGAGACCGGTGGAGAGATAGGTGAAGAAACAAGTCGACTATCGATTGTATTTGTGAGCCCAGTCGTGACCATTCAACACTCAGTGGAGATGCCAATGAGGATTGTGTGAGCAAGGCTGGAGAAATTCGAGTTCATTCAGAGCCATTCTTCAACAGAGATTGCGCAGTAGAGGCAGGCTAGCAGGTGGCAAAGATTGGTGCATGGATTTGCAAGATCGGGCCTAATTAGTGTGTAGCAATTGTATTGTACTGAGAGCTTGATATGAACAGCTTTGTATGAGGATTGCTACATGATATCTATGACATATGTTGTATACAGATAGTTGGGGTTTTCAACTTCAGGCTTTCCCGTTAAACAACTATGTTAATGTGTGTGAATTTTTATTGTTTCATGTGTGCATTGCAATCTTGATTTAATTTCCGCAAATGATCAATGGTGGAATAGATTCTGTATTTTGCATGAAGTTAAAATAGTGTGAGATCAGGAGAATCTTGGACATATAACACATAAGTTATATAATTTCTACATGGTATCAGAGCAGTTGATCAATGAAGGAGATTGCAATTATTGAAGCGGTTGAGTTTTGTGCTGGTGGAATTCGAATTTTCTGCAGTGTTTTCTTGGTGTCGAAGTTGAGTATTCATTGAAATGTCTTTCAACAGATTGTGATTGGAGTATGCCCTTGATGGGAGCTCGAATTATATTTCATGGAAGGATAGGATGGAGGCGGTGCTGGATGATAATGGGTTGAAGGAGTTCATAGATGCTGATATTCCGAAGCCTGCTTCTAGCGATGCAGCCGCACTTGACGCATGGCAAAAGAAGGTAGAAAAGTGTCAAAGGATTCTGTTGGAAGGTGTGAAGGATCACATTGTGTCCAGCCTTCACGGTAAAGCCACTTCATTCTTAATGTGGAAGGCTTTGACAGACTTGTTCCAAAGTAGAAGTGACCAGAGGAAGTTGGCACTTAAAGACAAGCTCAGAAAAATAAAAATGGAGAAAGGCGACAATATACCAAAATACCTCACAAAGTTTGTCCACTTCAAGGATGAGCTGGGAAGTGTGGGGGTTACTGTAGATGAAGAAGACTTGGTGAGCTTGGCTCTCCTTAGGCTTCTGAAGAGTTGGCATAGCTACAAAGACTCTATCAATGGACGGGAGAAACTGCCAGGATGGGAGCAACTTTGGTCGGATCTTGTGCAAGAGGAGATAAGGCGGGGTACCAGGGATGGATCTTCATTGAAGAATGAAGATGAAGAAAATTGTGCTTTGGCTGCCAAAGCAAGGAAAGGCAAGGGGAAGAAAAATCCTTCTCAATCCGGTGTGAAAGGCAAGAAGCAGGATTTGTCCAACGCAAAGTGTTTTCACTGTCACCAGCACGGGCATTTCACCACTAACTGTCCACAAAAGAAGAAGAATAAGCAGGCTGCTAGATCTGTAGCTGGAGAGTCCTTAGCCTCGCATTTTGAGCTAGTTTTTTCTTTGATCGCATGCTTGGTTTCAAGTGTGATGGGATCGGTGTGGTTTCTTGACAGTGGTGCGTCTTTCCATATGACCGGAGACAAAGATTTGTTTAGTGATTTGGAGGAAAAGGATCTTGGACTGCACATCGAGATGGGCGATGATAGTAGATACAATGCGATTGGTATTGGGACCATTTCCTTTGAGAGGGAGTCTGGTAAACCTTTCATCTTAAAGGATGTCATGCATGTTCTAGGATTGAAGAAGAATATGGTCTTTGTGGCAATGTTGGAAGACAAGGGTTATAATGTTGTTTTCAGTGAGGGAAAGGCTTCCCTTCGACATAAAACAACTGGTCAAACCAAGAAGATAGGGATTCAAGTTAATAATATTTATCAATTGCAGGTAGATGGCTGCGCAGCAATGGCAGGCAAAGCAGAAGGAGTGGTGAGCCGGGATGAAGGCGAATTGTGGCACGGGAGATTGGGCCATCTTCACCATGGCGCTTTCAAAATTTTGCAGCAGATTTCTACCGGGCTTCCCAAAGGTACACTTGCGCAATTAGATCAGTGCAAGGGATGTACTTTAGGAAAATTTGTGAAGACCACTTTTCATGAGAAGGATAGTTGCGCCGCGACGATCCTTGAGAGAATTCACATAGATGTGTGTGGACCTTTCTCGATTGCTTTAACAGAAAAGCACAGGTATTATGTGATATTTGTTGATGAATTTTCTCGTAAGTGCTAGATCTTCTTCGTGCAGAAGAAGAGCGAGACATACTCAAAGTTCTGTGAGTTCAAGGAACTGGTTGAGAAAGAGTCGGGGAAGCAGGTAAATCTCTAAAGAGCGATAATGGTGGTGAATACATCTCTAGCGAATTCAAAGACTTCTGTAGCAAAGAAGGAATTCGAAGAGAACTCATAGTGCCTGATAACCCACAGTAGAATGGGGTTGCAGAGAGGAAGAACAGAACGATCGTGGGTACTGCACAAGCGATGTTGCATGATCAGGGCCTTCCCATACACTTGTGGGATGAGGCATGCAACATTGGGGTTTATGTGCAAAAATGTTGTCCTCATAGAGTACTTGGCATGAGTACACCCGAAGAGGCATTTTCTGGTAAGAAGCCTGATATTTCTCATTTGAAGATTTTTGGCTCACCTGTTTACATTCATGTGACGAAGGATAACAGGAAGAAGCTGGAGCCGATTGCAGAGGTTGGGATAGTTGTGGGGTACACAGAAACACCCCACAATTATCGTGTGTATTTTCCAGACAGTCAGATGACTGTCGTGCGACGGGATATCAAATTTCATGAGGAGAAAGCCATGAAGTTGTCGCTTGAGAGGGAGCTACACTTGCATGCAGAGGAGGAGCTACTTGTTCCTAAATATGAGCCTCAAGATGTGGATCAGCCACGAGGAGGTTCATGGAGTGGAAAGAAACCACTCATACGGCGCGAACATCGAGAGGGCAAAGCGTACTATAGAAAATTTAGGCCATTGCTGAATCTTGATGCGGCGCGAGAATGTAGGAGCTCCTACATATGATAGCAGAATAGAGATAGTCACACAGCAGTTCTTGGATACATGGCTCTGATGAGAAAGTGTATCATGACAGAACCATCTTCTTTCGAGGAAGCTGTGGAGGGCCTTGCATGGGTAGATGCCATGGTGGAAGAGTATGATTCGATTGTCAGAAACAGTGCATGGGATATTGTCCCAAGGCCGGAAGGGAAATCAGTGGTAGGTTCGAGATGGATTTACAAAGTGAAGCAAGCTGCTTATGAGAGTGTCGAGAAGTATAAGACAAGATTTGTTGCCTGGGGCTTCTCACAGATCGAGGGGATCGACTATGAAGAAACCTTTTCACCTGTCGCAAGGTATTCTTCCACACAGACCATCCTTGCTCTCTCAGCACAAATGGGTTGGCACATTCATCGAGATGGATGAGATGGATGTGAAGAGCGTGTTCCTCAATGGAGTTGTGTTCCTCAACGGAGTCATTGAGGAGGAGGTGTACATTGAGCAGCCTGAAGGATTCGAAATCTTCAGCAGTGAGTCGCATGTGTGTAGGCTCAAAAGAGCGCTATATGGGCTGAAACAAGCACCTTGTGCTTGGTACACACAGATAGACAGTTATTTCACCGGACTTGGTTTTGCCAAGAGTGAGGCGGATCCTAACCTATACCGGATTGTGGTGGAGGGTAAACTTTTGATCATTGTGCTTTATGTAGATGATTTAATACTAACGGGTGATGAACTGTTGATACACTCATGCAAGGCAGATCTTGCAAAGGAGTTTGAGATGAAGGACTTGGGCCTCCTTCATTATTTCCTGGGATTGGAAATTTGGCAGCGGAAAGGTGAACTGTTTGTGTCTCAAGGCAAGTACACCCTGGAGATACTAGAGAAGTTTCACATGCAAGGCTGCAAGCCTATCGACACTCCTCTTCCTGGTGGTTGGAGGAAAGAGGATGCTACATTGACAGAGGTAGTGGATGCCACTGTTTATCAAAAGTTGGTTGGTTCGCTCATGTATTTAGTCAATACACGACTGGACATATGCTATGCTGTGAACCAACTTTCACAAGCGATGGTGAAGCCTACCAAGCTCTTTTGGAAGGCAGGCAAGTATGTCCTGAGGTATCTCAGGGGCACATCTGGGTATGGATTGTGGTACAAACAGTCAGATGAGGTGAAGTTGCATGGCTTCACGGATGCAGATTGGGCAGGAATCCCAACAGACAGAAAGAGTACATCTGGAGGGATCTTCAGTATCGGATCTACAGCAGTATCTTGGTACAGCAAGAAACAAAGATTCGTGGCACTCAGTTCAGCGGAGGCCGAGTACATGGCAGCAAGTTTGGTTGCATGCGAGGCTATATGGATGAGGAAGATCCTGGTTGGTTTGTTCAGTTCTCACTTAGATCCTACTGTGATATATTGTGATAATCAGAGTTGCATTAAACTCTCGGTTAATCCAGTATTTCATGATAGATCTAAACATATTGACATCCGATACCATCATATTAGAGATTGTGTGCAGTGGAAGATCATGTTGCTTTCTTACATTCCTACGGAGGATCAGGATGCAGATATTCTGACGAAGGCGCTCACCAGGATAAAATTTGAATACCACAGAGACAAGATCGGGGTGGCAGATAATCCCTATCTTGTTGAGAGGGAGTGTTGAGATTCAACAAGATTATGAGCTTAGTGAAAATATTCGCCTTCACTAAGTGGGCCCGCAGGCTATTTTTGGCACAAAGTCTATTTTTAGACATGTCGATCATATTCTATGAGTTGCAGGATGCTATTTGTGGATGGTTGGTCAAGTTGGAAAAATAGATTGACTTCTATTTTTAGACATATTGGGCGGAATCTATTTTTAGATTTCCAGTCTAAAAATAGATATGTCGAATATTATTAGCTCTTAATAATATTTGGACTCTAAACATTATCTTATTCTCTTGGAGCACTTCAGTTAAGTGCACAGATGTGGCACAATAGCTGACAGAAGGAATTACGCTATTCCTGAGGGTTTACTAGAGCTATTGCATGGAGGACTTCAATTAGAACTCATGTGACAGAGTTTGGTGGAGTTGGAGAAGTAGTTGGTGGAGTTGTATTTAGTTTAACTCAGTTAGACTCAGTTGAGCTAGTTGTATCTAGTCTAACTGATTGATACACTAGTGAAAGTGGTGTGAATTAATTAGTTAATTAATTCACTAAATAATAACTCATTAATCAACTGAAGAATACATCAGTTAACTACAGTGCATGGCAGTTTCAGTGGAGACCAGTGGAGAGATAGGTGAAAGGGAAAGATAGACTATTAGTTGTGACTATAGTGATGCATTGATTGCATCCAACACTCAGTGGAGATGCCAATGAGGATTGCGTGAGCAAGGCTGGAGCAATTCGAGTTCATTCAGAGCCATTCTTCAGCAGGGATTGTGCAGTAGAGGCAGGCTAGCAGGTGGCAAAGATTGGTGCATGGATTTGCAAGATCGGGCATGATTAGTGTGTAGCAATTGTATTGTAATGAGAGCTTGATATGATCAGCTTTGTATGAGGATTGTTACAGATCTCTATGACATATATTATATACAGATAGTTGTGGTTTTTAGCTTCAGGCTTTCCTGTTAAACGACTATGTTAATGTGTGTGATTTTTTATTGTTTCATGTGTGCATTGCAATCTTGATTTAATTTCCGCAAATGATCAATGGTGGAATAGATTCTGTATTTTGCATGAAGTTAAAATAGTGTGAGATTAGGAGAATCTTGGACATATAACACATAAGTTATATAATTTCTACATCCATATATTCATTTATGCAACTAAACAACAAAACAACTACAACATCCATGAAATGAACCCAATAATGTATATACTCAGAAATATAATTCTAAAGACTGTAGTGAAATGTCATTATCTGCAGTCAACATTCGAACACTGCGATCACTGAGAAAAATCTTCGGAAGACTTAAATTTCGTCTTTTAGTTCCCATTCGCATGGACGAGTCATTCGAGTGACTATAGCTTCCTATTCACTCCCTTAATCCTGGCAAGTGTGCGACTGGGGCCAAACTGGACTGTAGAAACCCTAATCTCCCAGTTGCATGCACATAGTGTTATTCATGCGATTATAAGTGTGTCTCATAATTGTGTCTAAATTAGGTAGAGGTCACTTACATTGATAGCCTTCCAATGGGTCCACTTTGCTTTAGGGCCGACCTGAACCAATATGCACATGTGTGTACGGTCAACCTAATCCAATGTACATGAGTGGGTACATAAATTCAAAAACCAACTTCTACTTGTCCAAATGAGGTGATATTTAGGTCAATATTGGTCCTCTCGAAAAGAGAAATTCAATGTAATCACCGTCTCAGTCATCTGAGATTTCCAAGGTGGAATATGACCACAGTTGCATATTTTTAACACTCCCTCTCAACTAGGGAGAATTCCACCTGCATCATGTCACATGTATATTTTCATCAAATCATATCTAATATCAAGTATCTCATCATCACTTATCATCATTGATCATCTCAATTAATCTCTTACTCATTCTTGCTTATCACTTGATTGTCTCTGCTCATATGTTGAATATTCTCGAATCTAGAAGAAGAATTTGTCATCAGAGGGGAGCCTAAGATACCACCCTATATTCATTGAGCTACTACCCGGAATGTTATGATACCAACTCCAAAAATAGAAGAAAAGAGAGATCAACGCCTTAGAAATAACCCACTTCGAGGGGGCAACCTCCTTTACATTGCATAAATGAACAATTCTTGGATGATAAAAATGACAAAACCTCCTTCTATATATAGGAGTTCATGGGGCCGCAATATAATCCTAGCTGACCTAACAATAATAATGTAACTGCACAATAATAACAATATTGGGGTTACAGGGGAACAACAATAACAATAAGGGGGTTACACTAACAACAATAAGGGACTATACTAGTAATACAATGACATAACATGCCCCTCTCCCTCAAAAAAGTTTTGTCCTCAATGCTTGAGTAGCTCCGGGTGCTTTTGTATTAAATTCTCATCCTCCCATGTAGAATCTTCAATGGGTAAGTTCTTCCATTCGATGAGATACTTTGAAATTGATCGATTTTGTAGCTGTCGAATTCTTGTTTCTGTGATTGCTTCAAGTTCCTATATGATTTTTTCTTCCTCACCAAGTTATGGCAATATTGTTTGAACTGGAATTTTGTCCCCTATAACCTTCTTTAAGCATGAAACATGGAAAACTGGATGCACTCGCAAAGAAGCAGGAAGCTCCAATTTGTATGCCATAATACCAATCTTTTGCAACACCTTGTAAGGACCATACTACTTTGGCGATAATTTATTATCCTTCTTAGCTTGCTTGAGGGACATTTGTTTGTATGCTTGTAGCCGTAAAAATACCCAGTCTCCTACATCAAAACTTCTCTTGCTGCGATGTTGATCTGCCTATTGTTTCATTCGATTTTGTGCCAAATTTAGGTTATCCTTTAAGAGTTGGAGAACTTTTTGTTGATGCTCAATGTGATCTTCACCGTTTGAACCTTAGAATTTTCTCTTAAAGAAGACTTTAGATGGACTATGATGATATCCATAAAGTGCCATAAATGGGGTCATTGCTACAAAGAGCGGAAGGAAGTGTTATACCACCATTCAGCTAGGAGGTAACCACTTGACCTATTGTGTGTTTATTTATCAGATACAAAACAACGAAGATATCCTTCCAAACATTTATTCACTATCTCAGTTTGACCATCAGATTGAGGATGATAAGATGAGCTATGAGCTAGTTGAGTACCCAAACAAGAAAATAATTTCGTCCAAAAATTTATAGTAAAAATGGGATCTCTGTCACTTACAATAATCTTCGGGTTTCCATGTAGCTTTCGAATTGTTTCCATAAATGCAATAGAAAATATACTTGCTTTAAATGGATGAGATAATGCACAAAAGTGTGCATACTTGGTAAGTCTATCAAATACCACCATGTTGACACTCTTTTCTTCGGACTTAGGTAAACCTATGATAAAATCCATTGAAATCTCCTCCCATCGTTGAGTTGGAATGGATAAAGGTTGTAGAAGACTCGTGGTCTTAATTGCCTCAACTTTATTTTGCTGGAAAACCAAACATTCCACCATAAACTTTTGAATATCAAATTTAAGGCCATCCCAAAAAAAAAAATTTCTTCACCCTGTGGTAAGTTTTTAAAAATCCTGAGTGTCTGTGCAACTCCAAAAGAATATTTTGTTTTAGTTGGGAATTCTTGAAAATATATATGTGATCTTTGTACCATAAGGACTCATTTTTCCAACTAAATGTATCAGTTGTACTAAGATCTTGCTACAAATTTTGAATGAGTGTCCACACTTCTTCGTCCTTCTTCCATTCATCCCTTGCTTCGGTTATCCAATCTAGTTGGATAATATAAATGGCACAAAAAGTGCTTCCACCTCTTCATCCCTTCTTGAGAGTGCATCTGCAACAACATTTAACTTCCCTTTTAGATGATTTCAAAGTCACAACCCAACATCTTTGTGACCCATTTTTTATGCTCTCCTAAAGATAGTCTTTGTTCCAAAAAGTGTTTAAGACTATCATGATCAGTTTTTACCTTGAAGTGTCTTCCCATTAGGTAAGGTCGCCATTTCTTTAGTGCATGTAGTATGGCCAACATTGCATTCTCATAAATATATTTTTGTAAATACTTTCCTTTGATTGGACGAATTTCAAAAGCATTGGGTATTCCTTCTTGCATTAAAACAACACCAATTCCATTTCCTGAGACATCACATTCCACAATAAAGGATTTTGTGAATTCTAGCGTACCTAAGACTGGTGCTAGGCACATTGCCTCTTTAATATGTTCAAAGGCCTTAGTTGCTTCAGGATTCCATGAAAATTCATCTTTATTCAATAATGTTGTTCGAGGTGCTGTTATTCTCCCATAATTCTTAACAAACTTGCGATAATACCCTGTTAACCCGAGAAATCCGCACAAGTGCTTTATGGTTGTGGGGAATTGCCATTCCTTAATGGCTTTAATTTTGTTAGGGTCTACCTTAACATCCTCGTGAGATACAATATGACCAAGATATTCCACCTCTTTCACTCCAAAGAAACATTTGGATGTTTTTGCATATAATTGTTTCTCCTCCAATAGTTTGAGCACCCTATCAACATGTTGAACATGATCCTTCCAAGACCTGTTGTAGATTAGTACGTCATCAAAAAATACTAGCACAAATTTTCTAAGGAAGGTTTTGAAAATGGAATTCATCAACCCTTGAAATGTAGAAGGTGCATTAGTAAGGCCAAAAGGCATGACCAAAAATTCATAATGACCCTCATGAGTTCAAAATGCTATTTTCGAAATATCTTCAGTCTTCATTATAATTTGATGATATCCTGAACGAAGATCCAACCTGGTAAAATAAATGGCTCCATGTAATTCATCCAATAATTCATCAATCACAGGAATGGGAATTTATCTTTAATAGTGAGCTTATTGAGCTCCCTATAATCCAGACACACGTGCCATGATCCATCCTTCTTGTGCACCAACACTACTGGAGCAGAGAAAGAACTTTGACTAGGTTGAATTATACCAGCCTCTAACATTTCTGCAATCATACGTCCAATTTCGCTCTTTTGGACAAAAGGATATATGTAAGACCTGATGTTTGGAGGAACACTTCCTGGAATCAAATGAATAGCATGATCATGATCACGAATAGGTGGGAGTCCATTGGGAGTTTCAAACACCTTGGAATGATTGACCAACACTTTTTGGAGATCTAGAGAAATATATGATTTTGATGTTGGAACTTCTAGTGAGCATAATTGTGCAATTACGCCTTGTTGTTCTTTCTTCAGAAGCTTTGTCATGACATTAGAGCTTATGATCTTTCTTGGCTTCCCTGTGATGCCTCGTAATTCAATTTCCTTTCCTTTCGAAAAATTTTCAAAAAAAGTTCTTGAAAATTAAAAGCTACCATCCCCAAAGATTGTAATTATTGTACTCCTAGTACAACATCAGCACCTCCCATTGGAATGGAAACCATTGGACTATTCAATACATATTCCCCCATGGTTAGCTTGATATTATGGAATTTTCCATAGAAATTTATAGTTCCTCCATTTGTAACCATCACTTGACATTCTGGTGTTGGGTATAGGAAACAATTCAATTCCTTGGCTACCTTACAATGAATAAAATTATGGGTACTACCCGAATCAATCAACACTATTGCCTTTTTCTTCTTGATATGTCCTTCTATCTTGAGAGTTTGAGGAGTGGTAATTCCTGCCAATGCATTACACGATATGGTCAGACTCATTTCTTCTTCTTCTATGGTTGGTTCCTAGTGTATATCCTCTTCTTTGGAAGTTTCATGTTCATTTTCTTCCTCCTCTTCACAATCTATGTAAAATAATTTCTTCTCAACACACTTATGCCCTTTAGTGTATTTGTTATCACAACTGTAGCAAAGCCCTTTTGCTCTTTTTTCTTCCAATTGTTGTGGTGTCAACCTTGTAGGTTGTGGAAGTCTAGGAGTAGCAACACTTTCATCTTTATAGATGTGAGTTGTAGGCTTCCTTGTCGCCATAATTTTACATTCAATTTTTCTTGCCAACCTGAATGCCTTCTCCAATGAATCAGGTTCCCAAACGCGAACTTCATGTTGGATGTTATCCTTTAAAGTCCCTATGAAGACATCAATCCTGTGTTCCTTTGGAATATCAGTTACCCTTATATTCAATTTTTGGAATTCCTCAATGTGCTCCACCACTAAACCCCTTTGTTTGGGATTTATAAATTGGATAAAGAAGGTGTTGCTCTTTGTATTCTCATAATGTGCTATCATTTCCTCCATAAAAATTGACCAAGTGACAATTTTTTTACGAGAGCAAAGCCATCGATACCATACAAATGTATTTTGTTCTAAATGTAAAGTTGCAACGTGTACCTTTTGTGTGTTTTGCACAATATTTTGTGTGTTACAGGATCCTTGCCATCAAAATTCCTCATATCCATCTTTGGAATATGGTGGTTCTTCAATCCAACATTAGAGTTTATGAAATCACAATTAACATTTAATTTGTTCTCATCATGAGTTTCCTCTACTAGAAATCATTTCTTGTATTAACCTTGTCATCAAACCTTCCATGCCTGATTTTAGATCATTCTTCATGCCTTCCATGTTGTCTTTCATTTTTTCATCGATCTTAGCTTCCATGTCATCCATCTTATCTTCCATGCCATCCATCTTAGCCTCCACGACTTTCTTCAAACCATTCATCTTAGATTCCACGCCTTTCTTCAAAACTTCCATTTCATTTTTTGTTTCTCTTTGCGAGAGTGAAATTTGGTGTACTTGCTCTTGTAATTTTGATGTCATGCTGCGCTTCTTCCTCTTCATGAGTCATAGTTGAGCCCTCTGAAGGCTTAATGGGTGTTGAATTCTTTTTCGGTGGAATTTTAGAACCCAATATTGATATCTATGCTTCAATATGCCCTTAGAATCACTTCAAATTGATTTTTCACACAAGACTTATGCAATTCAAAGAAAAAAAATACACACATTTTTCTTGCTTTTGAGGAGCTCGATATTGATACTGAATTATCTTTGTGATTCCAGATCTTTAATATCTGAAATTCAGACCTGCAGTAGCCCTCTGAATCTTCTTTCGAATGCCATAGGTCTGACCTAATTTGGATTCTTTAAGACAAAGTTATGCCCAATCTCCCACAATGACCTAATTATGGACTAGTTCAGTAGAGCGAACTTGTACGACGTGCCACGTGTCACTGTTTCCTCCTTCAGATCTGAAATTGCTACAAAAGAAACTATAGTCCATTTACTTACATCCACTTTTTACAGAATTCCAACCCGACACTCAGAGAGAACGGTTATGATGATTTTACCATGGTCACCTCTTTGGGATGAAATTTGGGCACCTAAAAACACCCTAACTTCCACAGATACTATCTCCGCAAATATTGCGAACCAAGATCTGAAATTTTTACAGGAAGTTCCTTAGGATGTCGACTTTGCTCTGTAAAAA
The DNA here is from genome assembly GCA_034641835.2 of Pinus albicaulis. Lineage (NCBI taxonomy): Eukaryota > Viridiplantae > Streptophyta > Pinopsida > Pinales > Pinaceae > Pinus > Pinus albicaulis. Next base: position 126,821,747 of record CM076575.1, read on the forward strand.
TTTAAACTTTTTAACCTCCATATAAAAGAAGTTATAGCGCAAATTCCACAATGACATGTTTTAGGAGAAATTTGGGAGCTTGAAAAAACCCTAACTTCCACAGATCATATCTCCGAAAATTTTGCGAACCAAGATGTGAAATTTTTACATAGTGTTCCTCAGGATTTCGGCTTCGCTCTTTAAAAATTTCAGCTTCTATACCTTCGTAGAAAAAAAATTATAGTAAAAATACCATGATGACTTGTTTGGAGTAGCGAAACTCTAGAATCCAAAGGCTCTCATACCAAATGTTATGAAACCAGCTCCAAAAATAGAAGAAAAGAGAGATCAATAACTTAGAAATAAGCCACTTTGAGGGGGCAACCTCTTTTACATTACATAAATGAACAATTCTTGGATGATACAAATAAAAAGACCTCCTTATATATATAGGAGTCCATGGGGCCACAATATAATCCTAGCCGACCTAACAATAATAATGTAAGGGCACAATAATAACAATATTGGGGTTACAGGGATACAACAATAACAATAAGGGGGTTACACTAACAACAATAAGGGACTATACTAGTAATATAGGGACCTAACACAAAATATTTGTCAACGGGATACTACCCAGAATCTTGGTCAATGGGCTACTACCCAGAATCTCGGTCAGTGGGCTACTACATTGAATATCGGCGGGGATTCAAATCTATGACCCGCATCATCATCGAAGTGCATATCATCAGCGAGCACATCACAACCTATAACTACATCATGGAGCTACTAATCAACCCATAATCTCATGGGGGAGCCACTACTATGACCCCATATCAAGCAATAGGATGTCCAAACACACATGGGAGCACATCTCAACCCTGGAACCACATCGAGGAGCTCATTCTCAACCTGGAGTCGCATAAGGGAGAAAATATCAACCCAATCCTAATGCATGTTGATCTTCCCATCAATGACCCAAAATAGTCATGTGGTAGAACACTCGCATCATAATCCATCTTGGACGAGATAACCGATTTACCAAAAGGTAAGGATCCTCCAAGCCTCCTCAACCTGTTGGCCATATGGGGAGGGACAATCCCAACAAGCCCAGCTTGTGGCTATGATGCCAACAGGGGTATACTCTACAAAGACCAAGATGGGGTGAGCTACTACTCCAATTATATGGGTAACAAATAGGTGTGATACCCTATTGTCCAGAGTTCCCTCAACCCTAGGAGCCCTCTATCTCAATTCCACTTCCTGGGAGCTTAGACAGGGGGGAAGAGTTGGCTCAATGTCACTTGATGTTGATGCTCTCATCATACTCATATATGGTATCATCTTGATCACCATGTAGCAATAACATTTGTCTCTTGATCATATAGGGCATCAAATCAAATATCATGTTAGACCATAAATAATCATATAAATCACAAAAGGATACCATATTGATCCTCCTTCTCAAGAAGGTGCCAACCACAAGCCTAAGCTTGTCTCATATAGTTGCACTGTCTCAATGTATGAAAGTATCTTGGTCCCAACTATATATGGGATTCTCTACCGATCGGATCACACTTTTTTCATCACAATGTATCCATGTCATATTCAGATCATGCTCAAACAACTCTCTAAGGAGATTCTTCATCCTGCCTCACAGCTAGCCATGCTAGCAACATCGTAATCGACCTCAGTCATGCTATGGACCTCTCATCCAAGATATCATGGCGGATATCATATTAAAGCAGCACCCAGATGCGAACATCAATCGGTACATTCATGTAGCCACATACTTTAGGATGAATATCTAATATCAAAATTTATCACCTCATGCAAATATCTTGAAGAATTCTTAGTGGAAATTCAATGTGAATGAAGTGACTCAATCATGAATCGACTCAGGTTCTATGCACATCACACACACACACACACACATATATAGGGATTTTTTTGGCCCCTGCGGCCTTCGGACCCTGCAGTCTCGCATGTGACCCTCGTTTATTTTTGTGGGGGTGGGTAGTCTCTGCCATAGGCTTCGAGGGCTTACATGTTTCCATTTCTTCTCATTTCTCTGCGCCACCACCTTTTCTCCCTCCTTCCTCTGATATCCTTCGTCTTTCCTCTCCCTCGAGTGGGTAGTTGTTCCACTGTCGTTACCGTGAGCGAAGAAGATGTTGATCTCATTTACAGCCCAAAGGTTGGGTCGTCCTTCCAGGTCAATTTGATTTCATGCGTAGAGCAAATCATTCATTTCAACGCGCATCTCAAGACACTCAGACTGATGATCTTTCTCCGTCCTCCTTTCCTTGGCATGATGACGCCTCTATACCTCCTAACGGTGATCGTACCTCTCGCTCCAGGGAGGATCCACAGGCTTACAATCGCAAAAACAAACAAGCAAGGAAAGATGTTTGCCCAAAGTATGGTATCGCCAAGCTCATTGTTGGTGAAGAAATTTCCATCTCTGAGGTACCAGACTACCTATAAAATGCGCTTGTGGGTTGTTTTTGCGGTCAAATGGCGTCTTATGAGGCTATTGCTAATTGGATAAATGATCACTGGAGACCCCTGCTGGGATTCTCTCCTTCCTTTCATCAAATTTCGTGCAGATGGCTCCTTTTCAGATTAATCTTAGCTGATGATAAATTAAAATTGACAGACCGAGTGTGGAATTGGGGTCTGGCAGGCCTTGTACTTCAGCAATGGGACATTCATTTCAACATTGAAAAGGCCCCCAAACACTTGCAAAGATTATGGGTTATCCTGCCAGGCCTCCCTCAATTCTTCTGGCAATGTCCCCTGCTTGAAGCCATTGGAAACAAATTGGGTATGTTCATCGCACTTGAAGAAGACTGTGACACGAAAATGGACCGTAGATGTGCAAAAATCCCAGTTGAATTGGACATTCATGAAGGTTTATCTGAAGGCATCGTTATTGAAATGCATGGTAGCTCTTGGACACAAAAGCTTGATTATTAGAAATTGCCTTTTCGTTGCTTCTTATGTAGACAGGTTGGCCACCTTGCCATGCAGTGCCCATGACCAGACCTCTCGCGTCCTAGATATAAGAAAGTGTGGAAAAATATTGACTCAAACCTGTTCTCTCGAAACGTCTCTCCTACCTCTAAGTCTGAAGCTTCGAAGAAGATGAAGGATGTGCTCCAGCAGGAACCTGTTGTGTTTTCTTCTGTGGAAAAAGGTATGCCCTTTGTTTCCCCTCCTCCTCCCCCCAGTGAAATCATTCCTTTATGTTCTGATGTTGTAGGCTTGCCTCCCTCCCCCTTAGGCGCCTCTATGCCTCTGCCTGTCTCCCCTAGTCTGCCCCCTCCCTTGCCTTCTCCGCCTTCTCCCCCTCGGATTAAGTCTCCTCTAGTTTCTTGTGCTCCCCACCCTTCCCTTCCTTCTCCTTCCTATGTTTCAAAGCTTCAATCTCGTTCCTCTCTTCTTTCTGAAAATGCTGTGAAGGGTGGCCTGGCTACCGATCCGACACCTAAAATCATTTTAGGTCGTGAATTACACCTATCCAAACCACAGAACCAAGCCTCTACAGATATCAGTGCGGGTAGACAGAAAACTATACAAAGGGCCCTTGGAGCAGGGAAAGGCCCAAGAAAGGGTCACTTATGATTATTATTTCAATGAATTTGAGAGGTATTGGGGGCGCCCCCTCTAAATTAGCCCTTAAACGGTTAATACAAACCGTTTCCTTGGATGTTATTCTCTTGCAAGAAACTAAAGTGTCAGGTTCTCGTGTTATAGAATTTCTATCTAGTTGGCTAAAGGATTGGTCTTTTGCTTTCTGTGATGCTGTGGGACAGGATGGTGGCTTGGCGACAACGTTTTTCCCTTCCATTTCTGTCCTCTCCTCTAATTGCCACCAAGATTTTATTTCTTCATATTGCGTAGACCAAAAATCCGGGTTATCTTTCACCTTATTTAATATTTATGGTCCCTGCGTTGATAAAAGGACCTTTTGGTCTTCCCTGCTTTCCATTGATCCCGCTCTTCCCCGACCCTTGATTTTAGGAGGAGACCTGAATTTTACCCTCTCTTTACAGAAGGTATGGGGGGTGTCGGCTAGAGTTGACCCTTTGGCCCCTTTCTTTCTTTCCCTGTTGGATTCTCATAAATTGGTGTATGTGTTACCCCGCAAACTTTCCCCTACTTGGCGAAATAAGAGAAAAGGTGATGAAGCTGTAGCAAAAAAGCTGGACATATTTCTTATTTTGGATGTATTATTGATGGACAGTTCAGAGTACAGTCTTGGGTGGAATCAGGTGGTTTGTCTGATCATCTCCCTATAATTCTTTCTGTTGATGCCCCCGAGTCAAAGCCTCCCTCTCCTTTCAAATTCAACCCGGTGTGGCTTTTGGAGGAGGATTATAGGTCTCTGATATCAAATTCTTGGACGCATCTCTCTTTGAATCATCCCATCCCATTTATGAAACAATGGGCTTCAAACATGGCCAACATAAAAAAGGTTACAAAGAGGTGGTTTCATAATTTTCAAGCCTGTCACAAGAAAATTTGAAAAATATTGAAGCTCATTTAGCCAATCTCTATTCAAATCAAATCGGGTGCCTCTATGATTCAGATCTTGAAACCTTAAGATCCCTAGAGATCAAATGACATGACCTTCTCTTGAAGGAGGAAAAAATTTGGCATTTAAAAATTCGTGCAATTTGGATTCAGGCTGGGGATAATAACACTAAATTTTTTCATCGATATGCATCTCATAGAAGAAATCAGAACACTATCCGAGAGATTCTTAATTCAAATGGTTTCAAAGTAAGCTCTTTCAAGGACAAACCAAATGCTAGTTTACAAAATTTTAAGAACACTTTCACAGCTCCTGAAGGTTGCCCGATCCAAGAAATTTTACAAGTCCTTAATTTGTTCCCTAGTATGATTTTGGAAGATATGAATATTGCCCTTAAAAAAGAAGTTGATGATGTAGAACTCGAACATACTCTTCGATCTTTCAAAAAAGATAAGAGCCCTGGCTCGGATGGAATGACCATTGAATTCTACTTGGGTTTTTATGATCTATTGAAAGATGATTTACTAAAAGTAGTAAAGGAATCCCAAAAACCTGGAAAGGTCCTGGGCTCCTTAAATTCTACTTTTATTGCACTCATTTCCAAGAATCAAAACCCCTCCAATTTTGGTGATTTCCGTCCTATCTCTTGTTGCAATATGATCTATAAAATCATTTCAAAAATAATTTCCCAACATTTGAAGCCCATCTTAAGCAGTATCATCTCTGAGAAATATTTTAATTTTCTACAAAAGCGTCAAATACATGATGTTGTGTCTTTGGCCCAACAAGTTTTGTACTCTGTTCATCTTAACAAAAAGGAATCTTTTGCGCTCAAACTGGATTTATCAAAAGCTTTTGATAGGGTTATCTGGACTTTTCTCAGACTCTGATTAATTCATATTGGGATGGTTGTGGAGTTTGTAGAATGGATCATGGGTTGCATTCAATCAGCATCCTTTGTTGTCCTAACAAACGGGTCTCCCTCTGATTTCTTTCATCCATCTAGAGGGTTGCGTCAAGGATGCCCTATGTCTCCCTTTTTGTTCCTTTTAATTGTTGAAGCTTTAAGCTGTCTTGTAAAACATGCCCATGATTTTGGATCCTTCAAAGGTATAGACATTCCGGGATGTGAATTCTTGACTCATATCCTTTTTGTTGATGACATTCTCCTATTTGGAGTTGCTTCGAAAGAAAATGTAAATACCCTTTCTAAGATTCTTGACCTGTATCAAAAGGCCACTAGAATGTTGATAAATTGTGATAAGTCTTGTCTGATCCATAACATCTTTTCAAATCCCTTGTTATCGGACCTCATATCTTCTTTTCCCCTTCCTGTCTCAGATTGGGCAGTTGGCCTCAAATATTTGGGTTTCTCCCTCAAGCCTAATTCATATGGTTTCAGGGACTGGCTATGGCTCTATCAAAAGTTTGAAAAGCGCATCTTGCTTTGGACCAATAGATGCCTTTCCAGAGGAGGTCGGTTGTTCTTACTTAAATATGTTCTCTAAAGCATTCCTGTTTATTGGGCCACCATTGCAGCCGTTCCTAAAGGCATTCTTCCCAAAGTCAGGAAAATTCGTTTCTCCTTTCTATGGACTGCATATAAAAAGAACGATGGAATCCATTTATCAAAATGGTCTTCTTTAGCTCTTCCTAAAGAGCTAGGAGGATGGGGAATAAAATATCTGCCTATCTTCTATTTAACATTAGATGCAAAGTCTTTGTGGAGACTTGCGGAGAATCCTAGCTCTCTTTGGGGATGAATTTTATGTGCTAAATACATTCCTGGAATATATGTTTCATCTTGGTTCCGTTCTCAAACTAAATCTCATAAGAATGGCTCTATTGGTTGGAAGGACCTCGTTCAATCCTTTCCTCCGATTTGTGAATGGACTGCATGGAACATTGGTAAAGGTAATCAAGTCTGTATCGGTATGGATCCATGGGTTGGGGCAAGAATTAATTATAAGCTCTCAGAGAGACTTCAAAATATTTTACACTCAAATCATATTTTCACCATAGCAGATACAACTTCATCCTTTCCACAGGCGTGGGGATCTTCAGGCTGGAAATTGACAGTCTCCCTTCGGCTCAATGAGGAGGATTCTTTGGAATGGTCTTCTTATGTTCACCTTCTGGTTAATAATCTTATTCATCTCGACCAAGATGCGGATGACACGCTGGTTTGGACAAAAAATTCAACCTTTGGTTCTTACACTACAAAGCAAGGATATAAGGCCTATATGGAGGAATCCTTTTATGTTGTAAAAGAGGAGTGGTGGACACTTGTTTGGAAAATGCCTGGACAAATAAAAGCAAAACTAGTGTTATGGCTAGCTTTAAAAAATAAACTCCTTACATGGGAAAACTTGCAAAAATGTGGATGGGAAGTACTGAGTCGTTGCCTCTGTGTGGAACCAATGCTGAGACAGGATCTCACCTTTTCTTTTCTTGCTCTTATGCAGAGTCGGTATGTAACAAAATCTGTCTCTGCTTTTACATCAGTTCGTTCGGATGCAACTGAAGATTTTCTATCCCGAGAAAATCAATGGTGGAGTCTCCTCGGGGCAAGCACCTTTGTTTGTCTCCCCTCTTTCTTCACTTATGGGATTTGGTGGGCTCGAAACTCGGCAATTTTTAATGGAAAATTTATACCAGAAGATTTGACTGCGTCTTTGATTATTCAATGGACCAATGAACACAAGGGTCTTCCAAGAGTGAAGAAATTGAGAATTATTCAGCCTATAACCATCAATGGTGACAAACCATGAGCCTTTTTTGATGGAGCCAGCCAAGGGTCTCCTCCTCTTGCTGCTGCAGGAGCTAACCTCCACTTAAACTCTGGAAAAAAGTTACTAATCAAATTCGCTCCTGGTCAAGGTTCAAACAATAGCACTGAATTGGCTGCTCTTTGGGTTGTTTTATTTGTAGCACACAACAGAGGTATTACAGATTTACAGTGCTTTGGTGACTCAAAATTAGTAGTGGAATGGGCTTCAAAGCGTTCACAGATTCTCGCTCCTCACTTACAAGAAGTTTTGCGAGCCATTCAACATTTCTTCACCAAATTCTCCTCTCTTTCTTTCAAACATGTATACAAAGAACTGAATGAAGAGGCTGATTTCTTATCAAAGCAAGCTCTGACGTTACAACCTGGACGTTTGTTAATAATCGATGCCTCCTCTTCTGAAGAGGAAGTAATCTCGGTATAGCAAGTGACAGTATGAAGCTTCAAAGAAGACCATAAACATATCTCGCCCATACATATTTTTGTGTTTTTTAATAGTTTTTGTATAAAGAGGTTTTCACTAATAATCTTATAAGGTTCTAGAATGATACAACTCAAGGAGCAATGTAAAACCCCTTGGGGGCCGGTTCGTTATTCAAATGGTCTGATTTTTATTTGGAAAAAAAAAATTATATACATACATACATACATACATATATATATATATATATATATATATATATATATATATATATATATATATATATATATATATATATATATATATGGACATATGTTCAAAATGGAACATCAATGCTTCAATCAAATGTCGTTATTCAAATTAAGTTCAACGACATCTTGAAATTCAATCGGAGTGTCCAACTATTTGCATAACAAATTTTCAATAGGTTCGCAATATAGATTATCGTTTCCCAACTTCAGAAATTGATTCATCATCTCAAGCTTCAGAAGCCATCTTCCTCTTACTTAGATCATCAAAGGATCATTACCTAACAATAGTAGACAATCGTTATATAAAACCAAAACCAAAACCAAAATCAAAATCATACCTTGGAACACTTCTAAAGTATAGGTTTGGATCAACACATCATCCTGGCTTCACCAGATAACTGTCAATGCAGACATATCTGGAATGGGGAGCTTGCTTCATGTAATGCTCACTGCAACCATAACACTTTACCAAACCAACATGCCCAACCATTCATAAATCAGTATTGTGCAATAAATCAACTAAATCAGATCATTAAAGTTTAGAAGCTAGATCAGTACTAATATCAAAGTCATCAACATGTCAGTGTCAATTCTTTAGACTAGGAGACAAGTAGAGCTCTCATTAAGTCATGACTTCATTTATTATCATGCTAACATGTTGTCATCAACCATGCAATATCAATCCAAAACTTCATCAAGTCATTTTGTCTCTAGATTCAAATACATACACCAAGGATAAGTCATGCAGGTTCCATCTTCATACTGAATCACAATTATCAATTCTTCAACCATTGTGCTAGGAACAAGGAGACCAATACAAAACCATTTTTCTGAATACTCATATAAGTCATTGAAAGTCACTATGCTCATATATCATTGTTATCAAGGAAAATCATCAATCATCAAATCAAATCATTATACATCATGTCAAATCCAAATTTTCTAACATAGTGAAATATATAGTCCAATACATATCTCAATCATTGAGTCAAAGTTATAAGTCATTATCAGGCATCATACATCTCATCTATATCAATCGACCAAATCATATCAAAATCTTGTAGCACAAACTTCAAACATAATGGCATATCTATATGTATGTCCCAGTCACCTGCAAACACAAGTTCAGTCTTCGTGTTCATATTATAGAAAAAATTCAAACTTTCATACTCAAAGATCTTTGTGTTATCTACACCACATCTATAGAACTGACATCCTTCAGGTGAACATCTGATCTCATGCACAAAACTTCATTTTGTGTCCAGTAGGAATAGTCGCACCCATAGGCCTTTCTATGTGCATTTGGGAGATTACAATCACACTCTTTAAGATGTTATGAGAGTGACTGTGGCTTCCCAACTACCAAACCCTACCTTAGAATTATCTCAGTTCCTTGGTCTCACCCATGAGATTGCATCTGTGCGACTAGAAGTCTATAGTCGCACTTGTAGGCTTTCTTCCGTGTGACTGAGGCTTAGAGTGAGATAAAACTATCCCACCTCGGTTTAGACCTTTTGCTGCAGATCAACACTGTCATACATCTGTATACTCATGCCCATAAATCATATTTCAGTAGTGAAGAATATACATATAATGCAAATGGTAATAGGAGTAAGAAACTTATGGAGAGATTCTCTCTCTACATGGGAGTCCACTCCATTCATCTTCATTCATTTCATCAACCTGTCTATAATAATGTCATGCAGCAACATATCTGTTAGATCTTAAAGTCAAACATATACCCATCATGGTCATAACATGCTCACATCAGCTACTACATCATCACATCATCACATCAAATTTCATCAAGGGTCAGAGTCACATGATATGGGAAGCAAACATGTGTGACACCATACTTCAAAGATAATGAACACAATATCATTTCTATCAAGTCAATCCATCAAGTTAGGGTATTCAGTTTCACCATATGGCATAATTACTAATCACATCAAAACATAGGGTCAAGTTAGGTCATTCAATAAAACTTTACCAAAACAACAAGAGTGCCAACCCTTTTCCCCTACTTTCATCATGCTCAACACAAGAATTATCAATAGTACATGTATATGAATCAATGAGCTAACCTTATATGTGGAATCAATCACGTATTATGCATGTCAAGTGTCAAGAGTATCATTTACTAGAGTCAAGGTGTTAGCCTTCTTCACAGGATCGGGATATCCAAAAACAATAGATGTAAGACAAACATCAAGTTATACCACTATATAAAATATCAATATTAAGTAGCCTTTTAAGAAGTTCATAATGATCAAAAGGTTCAATACGAGGTGCACCATTTCATCATAAGAACCATGAATCCAAATCACTTTCATATGCATGCATGAGCCATTTGAGAAGGGGACATTCTCATCATACCTTAGGGATTACCTTGCTATAACATTGAAACAATATACCATGCATACCTTGTAGTATTAAAATACATGTACATCCTTTTATTTGACATAGGAAACTTGTAGCGCTTTGTCACCTTTCCATCAGATGCCTCTTTACCTTTGTCCATCTCTAGCCATCTTTTCCGCATCTCAAATGATCCTCAAGAAGGATCCACTTATCACATCTCATCAAGGAGGTTAGAAGCATCCAAATACTCATATATACATGCATGAAGTACAAGTGATGATCAAAACAATAATCATATCAATAAGTCTAGACAAAACTAAAGACATAAAGGAGCATCATAAGTCAATAGATACTTATCTTCAATGAGAGGTGATCCTCACCCTTTTTAACCAACCTTCAAGAGCCATGATTGTCCATTGTCCACACAACAATGTTGCCTTCAACATTTCAACCAATTATAACAACAACCAGGCCTCCTATAGACTATCCCATCTAGGGCTTAATCAAATTTGTCACAAGTGCTTGAATATATTTACATTGGCCATGCTAGATTTCATATCTCAAATCATCACATAAACTAGGATTTCTCTTAAACCCTAATCTCATAATATCCATCAAACCTTAATACACAATTTTCCTAAGGTTTTCTTCAAACCCTAGAATTATTTTAGGTCTCCTCTATCTTCTCTTGCTTCCATCAAAGGTGTCTCCATGGGGGTGATCTCCATGACTTTTCTTTAGCCCAAATCCGACACCATGTTAATTTTTCTTAGGGCTATATTGTTCTTTGCTTTGATAATTGCATTTCTTCATTAACACATTAAGTTCACCCCAAAACATCATAACATTATTTAGATTTACATAATTATTTAACAACATATGCAACTATATAGAAATAACAATATCATCGTCATCAATGCCACAGAACATAAAGGAAAAAGAGAAGAATAACATGCACACATAGAGACACCAGGATTGGTCAGAGACCAGGGCAAAACCCACTATGCGGAAAACACTTGCAAATTCTTCTTCTTAGATTGTCATCAAATGATTCAACAAAAGAGAGTACACTGATCCATATCTTCATTTATGCAACTAAAAAACAAAACAACTACAACATCAATGAAATGAACTCAACAATATATATACTTAGAAATATGATTTTGAAGACTATAGTGAACTGTCACTATTTGTAGTCAACTGCATAAAGGAAAAAGAGAAGAATAACATGCACACATAGAGACACCAGGATTGGTCAGAGACCAGGGCAAAACCCACTATGCGGAAAACACTTGCAAATTCTTCTTCTTAGATTGTCATCAAATGATTCAACAAAAGAGAGTACACTGATCCATATCTTCATTTATGCAACTAAAAAACAAAACAACTACAACATCAATGAAATGAACTCAACAATATATATACTTAGAAATATGATTTTGAAGACTATAGTGAACTGTCACTATTTGTAGTCAGTTGTTGAACCCTGCGGTCAATAAGAGAAATCTTAAGAAATTCTGAAATTTCATCTTTTAGTCCCTAGTCACATGGAGGAGGAGTAATCCGAGCGATTGTAGCTTCCCAATCGCTCCCTTAAGCCTGACAAGTGTGCGACTGGGGCCACACTGGAGTGCAGAAACCCTAATCTCCTAGTCACATGCATAGAATGTTATCTATGCGACTAGAAGGCTCCAGTCACACTCATGAGCCTATGTGGGAGCGATTGGGGTCAAAATCTTCCTATTCTGTGCCTTTGACTAGGGCCCAAAACCCTAAACTAGAGATGCGAGCTTCAAACCTACAATTTCACCTCAGAGCGAACCTGAACCTCTGCAAATGAGCCTCAGACCTGTGCAAGCCAAGAAAATGATAGAAGTGTGTCTCATCATTATGTCTAAATGAGGTAGAGGTCATTTGTATTTATATCATTCCAATGGGTCCACTTTGCTTTAGGGATGACCTGATCCAATATGCACATGTGTGTAGGGCTGACCTAATCCAATGCACACGAGTGGGTACACAAATTCAAAAACCGACTTCTGCTTGTCCAAATGAGGTGATATTTAGGTCAATTTTGGTCCTATCGAAAAGAGGAGTTCAATGAAATCATAATATCTATTATCTGAGCTATCCAAGGTGGAATTTGACTGCAATTGCATATTTTTAACATTTTTACCTAAATTAGATGGTCCTTCATCTTTAGAATTTTTGGAATGTGATGCCTCAACTTCCTCATCTTTGGGTTTATCTTCCTCTTTCACCTTTTTGAACTCATGGTACATCTCCTCAACCATGGATCACAATGTCATGAAAGCATCCATAAAGCCTGCATCATATTTGAATTGATGATCACCTCTTCCTTCTTCAACCACCTTTTCTCCTCAAGTTGTCCTTCTTCTCAAGCTAACTTATATATCTCCTTCAACAAGTTCTCCTTCACCACACCTTGAATTTCTCCTGGTGATCATGCACACTTAAAACCAAACTATCAATAACCACTCTGATGAAAATTGATCTGAAATCCCAATAGAAATTGATACTAGTTTATTAACTTTTTAAAAGTGTTTGCATGTATTTAAAATCATGGTTAAAAAGAGCTCAATTTAACTGACATAGGAAAATTGAAAGCAACAAGTAAATATTAACAACAAACCACACAAGATAAATTGAAACCAGCATGTTGATAACAGAGTTCAGCTATCTTCAAGCCTACGTCTCCGAACCTGGTCTTTAGTGGGGAGGCATCTTTATTAAAAATGATCGAAATGCTTGTACATCAAAATCTAAGCTCGAACTCGTCAAAATAATGCCACAAGTGCATTCAAAAGGCCTCAAAACCCTTGTTTCGGCTCTTCCCACGCTAAAAAAGGTCTCCAAATGACCACAATAAGCAAAAACACTCTCTTCTGCAACTTAAAAAGACTTGGCATTGTAAATCATACAACAAATGATCATATGGCTCAATGGTTGAGCGCCCAAGTTATAAAGCCCTAGGGTCAGGGGTTCAATCTGCAGTGAGCGCGATTTTGTATTGATATTTGGTAGTTTGTTATGGTTCATTGATAAATATATGGAAAATAATAAAATTTTTAAATGTTGGCCCCACCACCCCACCATACCACAATACAACGAATATAACATTAATTTGATTGCCCTAAACCTTATCCAATGCAGTGGCAGAGGTATATTAAGGTTGACGAATAGATATATGGATTGATAACTATGGCAGAGCCACCAACCATGGTGGGCTCTGCCATTTTTTTTTGCCATACCAATAATGTATACCCTTTAAATATATGTGGTAGAGTGTATTTAGAAGAACCAAACATATCCTAGTTGGTAAGGCGTTAAATTTGCAATGCGGAGGTCACAGGATCAAATCTTGTCTGGTCCATCATTTTGCTTAACAAAATTTTGACCATCTGAGATAGGCCACACGTCACCATGCAGTTGGTCCATATGCCACCAACCATATAGTGAAACTTGTTGAAACCTGGATGTGCCATGTGTTAGTCGGAACCATGAGCTTGGAGCTTTGACTGCCGAAACCATGAATTGATCGTTGGCTGCCAGAATCCTGAGCCTTGACTTTGACTTTTTGCTATGTTTCGACCTGAACTTTCACTAACTATGACTTTGTCATACAATATCCTTTTTTTTCACATTTAAGCTACGTTGGATCCATAACAACAAAATCTACGCGATGGAGCTGGTTTGAAAATCATCTAACAACTTTGATTTCCGAGCATTTTCTAAAACATTGAACATATTTTGGATCCTCTGAATAACTCCTTGATCATTTCCAATCAGTCAAGCAGTTAAGCAATTAACCTCAAGTTGGTTTCAAGTTGTTTAGAAGAGTTTCAATATATTCGACTGTATGTAGAAATGAAATTTTGTGTACAAGTTCTGTCTGTTGTGGTATTGCTCTAAGGGGTACTAGGAGGGCTTACAGGGGGTTACAACGAGTTGAAATAATGTGTAGCTCTTGTGTGTATTTATCTTTTACCTCAATTTTGCATGTTTAATGACAAATTACTGTGATTTTTTATAGACATTGAAATATGACTTTACTAATTTTTTTTTTTTTTTTTTTTAAGATAGGTCAAAGGAAGGTTGTTCTGATACCACTTGTAATATACCTAACATAGATATTAAAAACATAAGTGCAAATATCATACAAATATTTAATTGATTGAAATAAAAATAGAGAGAAATTAATAAAGGAACAAAAGATGGTACTGTAATTACTAAGGGCGTGATGTTGAGGGGGAAACCTCCAACATAGCAGAGATCAAGTACAATAGTTCTCCAAGATGTCTTTTACAATGTTTCTACCTTTATATATATTATTTTATATTATTCTAAGGAGGAAATTTCTAGTAGGTAGAACCTTATGGTAATCCCTCTTACAAAAGTTGTGTTCACACTATTATTGGCCTTATTTACTAATAATGACCTTTCTTACATGAGAGTATATCAATCTATCCATTAGTCATTAGGGTGGCTATAAACCTAACATGACCAATCTATGACAACATATAAAGCCTAACATGCAATGATCCTTTCCCAATGGAGGTTTTTAAAGAGGTAGTGGTCCTCTTATTAACATAATGGTCATTAGTTGCAAGATGAATATGCAAGCTTGCTTGGCCTCCCTCTTCTTTGGGATGTGTTGTATGGGTGCTTGCATGAATTATAAATAGTTCGATACAATATGTTTGGCATGTTGTATTTTTCCATGAATTTATAATCTCATCCCCTCTTGTGCTATGTATCACATTGGTTGAGAGGTATGGTTCACAACTACATATCAGTCCCAACATACCATGATCACCACGTCAATTATGGAACCCGTGGAGGTAGTTGCCCTCCTACTTACATACTAGTTAATTGATTGTAGGATGAATACATGTGTGGTTGCTTAGCTTCCTACTCCTACATAGGATGTGCTATATGGTTTCATGTCTGGATGTTATACAACTTTAAAAGCTCCTCTCCTCTCATGTGATGTCTCATATTGGTTACGAGGCATGGTTCATGACATCATCTAAATCCCAACATACCATAATACTCATGCCAATGGGGCATCCATTGGAATAATAATTCTCCTACCAACACAATGGTTATGTGTATGAGATGAATACACATTCTTACTGAAACTTCCTTACATAATACGTTGTCTAGATACATATAAGTATAATAAAAATGGTTTATGTCATATAAGGTGGCCTTAAAATCTCTTCTTCCTCTCTCATTTTTATCAACCTTCCTTTGAGTGCAACCCTATATCATAACAAGTGCTGCACGGTAGCTTAGTCCTTACCAATCATGTTAGAAATTATACTCTCAAAAAATTGCATATAAGATAGTTGTGTCCAAATTAAGGGTTTGCAAGATTTGAGCTTGAGGTGTAATTGATAGGATTTTGATAGAGTTAGGGGAAATGGGTATTAGGAAGTCTAGAATTTTGAAATGGATACACGTGATTCATGGCTTAGAAAGTAATCAATTGCTAGGTAGGGACTAATAAATTGATATTTGAAGTGGATAAATTACTTGCCTACTTAGGCGCAAGGACTTGCTTAGATTTTGGTGGGTAGTAATCACTAGTAAGTATATTTTTACTCCTACTCATTAGAGTGCTAAGGACCACAAATAATGGTTGGAAATAACTCATGGTAAGTATATTTATTTACATCATACTCCTATCCCTTTTTGATGCAAAGTCTTGCTTAAATTATGGTGGGAAATGGTGAATACATTACTTGCATGAGTATGAGCTATTTTCAAGAATTCTAAATTTTGGATAGTTTTCTTGCAAGTCTTCACAATAAAAAAAACACTGCACAAATATCTAAAAATCATGGCATGAATATTGTAATTTTATCTAGAAATTATTGTAGAAACTCCGTGAGGCAATTATCCACATGACATTGCATTATGCAAAGATTGCAATAAGATTTTCAAGTTATAGACCAATCAAATGTTTGAAAAATGTTTTTTATTTTTATTTTTATTTTTTGTTTTTTTGTTTGTGAAGCTCAACATTATATTACTTTGAAATGGAATACAATCAATATTACTTAGTGATCGAGGTTGCCTCGCAGGGGAACCAACCCACGACCACCAATTTAGAGTCTTTAAATTGCATATACTACATTTGACTAGAGTATATTTCAGGACCAGAGACAAGATTGGACATAGTTTTCAAAAAATTACAAAATGACCATAACGTTGGCCCTCGACGACAAAACTAGCATAGACTGAGAAAAACATATCATAACTAATTGTCAAAGAGACGTTTAAAAAGACCGATGAGCTTATTGGAGGATTGATGACCTGCCATTGTCCATAGGCCATGACCAGTGTTGCGAGGGTGGTCGACTAACAGGGAGCCAGAGCAATAGACTTTGCCAAGACCTTGAATCACGGTCACGAGCCATGTTTTGACCATAATTTTCACCTAATCCATGCTGTTGCCGATGCTCATGCTGCAGCCACGAGCCTTGTTGCATCCACCAATCATGAGCCACATTATATACATAATCTATAAGCCATGAGCCACGTTGAATGCTTCAACCATGAACTGCTCCTGCCTTTCTAACTTCTTCCATAGGTTGCGCAGACCTTGTTGACCACTGATAAAACCAACAAACACCTTAAAACCACAAATAAACTTCCAATTTTGGTCAGTACTCAACCAAATGACATGGTAGTGAAGTGAATGCACCTTGGGGCAACCGAAATTGAGAACTTTGAGCCCGAGACACCTAGAAAGCCTAATGCTTGTTTACAGAGAGCGAAAAACCAAAAGAGGGTAATACCAATTTTGAGAATTGTGAATAGGTTTGAACCTCCGACAAAGACACAAGAGTCTAGTGAAAAATGATATTTAATGATTACAAAATGCCAAAGAGTAATCAGAATGGCTAACTTTAGTGCCAAGAGGATGGCTAGGGAGAGACTCCGGACATGAAACTAAAGTCTGAGTGCAGGGTTTGTCTCCCACGGTGACCAAAGGAAGTTGGTCGATCTTAGAGTGCCCCATGACTAGTGGAAAACGAAGCCAATCCTCGTGACGGGAGAGAAAATAAATATTCCCAATGTTGGTGCTGAGGTTGATTGCTAGAGGACGACAACTATTACTAGCAGATATGCAAATGCCTACCATTTCCTTAACAAACTGAAACCCTTTGCTGATCTCCATGTGGATGACACCTTGTAAATCCTTCCCACACACACTAGCATTAAACCACCATGAAATAATATGAGTCGGGCCGATCGAATAATAATAGCAACCCATGATGAACCAGATACTAATGTGCTCGTCGACATGAGTGAGGAGAGCTTGAGGCATGAGTGCATTAGTACTTGTGTATGCCAAGACTAGGATGATGCATGTCGTTCTCGCTGGTGCCTTATGCCACTTGGAGTGGTCTTTTCATTGAGACTCCCTTGCATTTGTACCCAGGGTGGGGGTTGAAAAATGAATTTTTTAATAATATCGAATATATATATATATATATATATATATATATATATATATATATTTGTGATTTCTTGTGATTTAAAATGCACTTTTGAATGTATAAATGGATTCAACACCCTAAAAAACTCGGGCACTCGATCTTTGCAAATTAAACAACTTAAACTTGTGATTTTTAAAAATATTTACTGGATTTTGGACAAAATTGATGGGACAAGGGAAATTTTGTCTATTAGTTAGACTAGGTGATAAATTTCTAGGTAGAATTATAATAATCGATTTGTTTATTAATTACTATTAGTTCAGCATTGACCAATGTAAAATGTAATATTTAATTCAATATATATATATATATATATATATATATATATATATATATATATATATATATATAGAGTCAAAATCCAGTAAATATTTTTAAAAATCACAAGTTTAAGTTGTTTAATTTGCAAAGATCGAGTGCCCGAGTTTTTTAGGGTGTTGAATCCATTTATACATTCAAAAGTGCATTTTAAATCACAAGAAATCACAATCTCATTAAAAATTGTATTGCCATATTTTAACCAAAAAAAACCTTTCATCTATTAATTAAACTACCCCAAAATTAATAATAAACTTAGATTAACCACATACAATAATATTAACAACCATACAAAAACCTTAAACAATCAGTGTTAAGACCAATATTAATCAATCAATTCAACTATTTCAAAAAATTACAATAAATCAGAAACACCAATAAAACCTTAAACAATCACTATTACAACCAAAATTAATTAACCAATTCACCTATTTCAAAAAAATCACAATAAACCAGAAACACCAATAAAACCTTAAACAATCACTATTACAACCAAGATTAATTAACGTTTCCAAAAATCTCAATAAACAGGAAATCAATTACACTAATAGAAAGAAAGAAAGAAAGAAAGAATTTTTAATGTCCACGAGGCTAAAAATAGCCTATGGGACAGATTGCTTCTCTATCTGACTCTTGTATTCGGCCCTTTTCCTGTGAAGTTTTACAATGAGCACTCCTAGCTTATCGACAAACTCTTCGCTGAATAGATTATCCCAAGAATTAGCTGCCAAAATACCTGCATAGTTTTCTCTGGTGTCCTTGAAGGCCTCACATTCTAGAATGAAATGTTTTTCTGTTTCCACTTTTCCGGAGGAGCAAAAAATACATACTCTTTCTTCCCACATTTCTTTTGGCCTTTTCCAACGCCCTGTTTCACAACGGAGTTGATGAGAATTAGTCCTTAATTGAGCAATAAGAATTTTAGATCTCCAAGAAATATCAGCCCCTATGTATGCCTTTTGTTGATGGTTATGTGTGGGGTTAAACTCTTCTATGTAGTACTTCTTCTTTCTCTCTAGTAATGGGAGTTGTACTCATGTTCTTAGAGGTAAGCACCGTCCACCGTCCACCACAAGGAACAAATCCACAGCCTATTGCGGTGGGCTCTAATTTTTTCCATGTCAGAAATGTTAACTATGGTTTTTTCCATGTCAGAAATGTTAACTATGGCAAAACAAGAAACAGGAACCTATGAACTCATAAGTTCCATAAATTATTTTTAGTGTTGCGAACGTTGTTCCATAAATTATTTTGAGTGTTGCGAACGTTAAAATTTCATTTGATTTGATTTGTAATTAAATTTGAGTTTAAAGATGACATTATTATACCGAAGAATATTATTCACTTTATTCCACGTGCGGTCAATTCAGACCACACGAAAAGTCGTGAGTCCTTAAGCAACCGTCATACTGAATCACAAACCAGACAAAGACAATTTGTGTTTATTTTAATAAATTTGAAGGTATCCGTCGCAATGGGCTGGATCCATTACCCTAAGAACTAGAGTTGCCTTTGTTTGATTGGAGCCATTATCCTCATATCTAGGGTGGCCTTGATCTGGGACACTACGCTTGTGTTCGCTGAAAGTGTGCTACCAAACTGGTTAGGCGAAAGTCAAAACTCCCCCAAGCTGAGAAAGAAGGCACATATTCCTCAGTGGCTTAGATTATTATAAGAACTTAGAATTCCAAAGGTTTCCCAAATACTTCCTCTACTACTTTTCGTAATTATTTGCAGCTTGAGAGGCTCCGGTGTACAAGAGGAAGAAGAGGAACGGGAGCCATATTACAGCAACAATGCAGGGAGCCAACTTATTGCTGGAGGAGCCCATCCGCATGGCATCCATTCTCGAGCCTTCTAAGGCTGTAAGTTTTCTTTAACGCAAATTCATGTTTGATGCCATTCACAATTCCATTACTGTTAAAATGAATAAGCCTTTTCCCTGCAAAACAAGCTTATTTCAATGGATCGGTGACATTGGTCAACCAGTGGACACGGTTTCGGTCCCTAATCCCAATTAGAGCCCAAGACAATAGCCTGGGATGTGTATGGGACAATGGGGATTAGCTTTTGACGCTTCCAGTGGTCGCTTGATATTGTTAGATGTAATGGGCAGAGCATTGATTAAGAAGAACATTATCCATTCTAATCTGTTCTTAATTAGAAACCCGATTCGTCCGAATCGGGCCTAATTTCATTTATTTGCGTGTAATAAAGCTTCTACTACTCATCTTTGGTATCTCTTTGATACTTAATTTGGACCGTTTGTTTATTATTTTATGTTTGTTGTAGAAATGATAGTGACATTTTTTAGAGCAATAATACCAAGGCTGAGGTAGGACTGACAAATAACAAAAAATTCTGAGCAATACCTTATCTCAGAAGCTGAGACGAACCACTGCATCGAAATGGTTAAAATTTGAAGGTGTCAGTATGGGATGAGGCTATTCCATGCAACTTTAGCTGCACTAATTCGAACTGCTATGCACTACTGTATGCATTGCCAGCTGCTTAGTTAGTGGTTTTATTTTTGGGGAAACAATTAAATGAGATCCAGTGAATATCAAGCCTTGGCGATTAAATTAAATTGCCATATTCGGCAAATTTAATCACCACGAATCTGGTTCATATGCAGAATTCTCTTATAAGAGGATTTCAATCTGATATTTAAAAAATGTTCTTTTATATCTAACATATAATTCTCTTGTATTAGGGTTTTGAAATAAGGGGCAATGAAAAGTTTTCTGTTCTTAATTCTGAAGTTATTTGCCACAAAACTTAATTTAATTGCACACGCTTAATTCTCTTTGCCAAACTTAATGGTGAATTTTATCAGAAATATTTTTCACTTGTAATTTTTTTGTGAGTTTTCTTGTTGAATGCAAACATATACATGAAACACGTGTGACTTAGGCCAGGTGATAGGGGGGCTTTTTATGTAGTCAACCTGTCTTGCATTATGTTAGTATCTTACTTACTATATCTCTTTTCATGTAAAGTATCTGTGGTGATAGTATCAATATGTCTCTTAGACATCCTTATTTTTTCTGCTTTTAGAATTGTTCAAGGAGATGCCCCAATCAATCCCACTTTATATTGGCACTGGATGTCCGATGTACTATTTTAGTCCCTTTGACCTACTTTTGTGGTCTTTTGCTGGGCATTAGTAAAATTGCCTTATCTTGTCTATTTCCCATGCAGAAGCATTCACAGTTTTGAATATGAATTGCTAGTGCCTGTGAACAAGTCGAATGTCTTTGATTTTGGTGATAGAAGTCTGTGATCTCTCCTTTTTCCCTGCTTCTATATGCTTATCACTTGGTGTACCGTATTAGAGCCTTCATATCGGGCAATCCTTATAGGTACAGATATAAAGTCAATTTTGACTCCATTTTAGAGTTAGTGCCCAAATTCTATTGTAACTCTTTCCAAAATTTAGAAGCCTAAACCCATGGTCATATGTAGTGTAAGTCTCATCACTTTTGGTTTACCATTTTTCTTTGATTTTTGTATACAGTGTTGCAACATTCATTCCATACATTTATTCCTGCACCCTTTCATATCTTTGGAAACGTCCTTTAAATCATTACTAGTCTGTAATTCCTTTGATTTCCTTCTTACGAAACTACGACACTCATCTTCTATCTACTTCTTGGTGCACTGTCAGCCTTGATCTACGACTCATGAATATTTATTCCTAATCAGAAAGAAGACATATACGACTCTTAATTTTTTTATTTTTTTGTTTTTGAATACCTATTATGGTATTTCAAAGGAAAGAGAACTGAGTAAAACTCAGACAAATAGAGGGCAATGAGAGTGAGTATAAGCAAGTTGTTTGTTGTGAAATGGAATGTTTTCTCAACTTTGACGTTATTTGAAAGGTAGCTTGTATGCTTATATAATATATAAGATAATCATGAGCAGTTAGACTAACCATATTTAATACATTTCGCAGGTCCTCTTTGGATCTGTAAACTAATTTTAAATATCAACCATGTTACCTAAAGTGCATATAATTAACATATCACCTAGAGCCAAACTACAATTGAAAAAGCATAGGACCTAATGTGAATAGTGTGATGCATATCCTTGCCATTTCCTTCAACAATAAAATCTTTATGTACCAATCGTTGTAAGAGATGAGGACAAAATTGCTGCATTTGATGATGCAACATTCATTTTGCTCAATGGAGAAGTTGATTTTTCTTAGCAATAAAATATGATGGGTTGTAACCATGTCGAGTTGTGCACAATCTGATGATCAACAATGTATCCAATTCAACAAGAGGTTATAAGGTGAAAATAACATGTTCTAGCAGAATTACTTGGATTTCTATTTCCAAGAGAGTCCTCACAAGTCTTCTAAAGTTCAATGTTGAAGATGCCATGTATACCTCGATGAGAGGTTGTTTATAGTTGAAAAACATTATATCGAACCCATTGAATGTTGGTATAAATGCTGTATCACAGAGGCCTGAACTTATGACATGTATTTTTTTGAATTTGTTTATCAAAATATAGTTGTCCTTTATCAGCAACTTTGAAGTGGTGAGTCGCGACACATCCTTTTGTGATCTATTAAATCTTTCTTCTTGGCTTGAATGTTATAGTATCAAATACATAAATGTGAAGCAAGCAGATGAGTCACAAACGCTTTGACGTACTTTGACTTTGTTGTTTTTAGTTCGAACATTCATAAGCAAAAGTAATATTGACTATATCCCCACTAAAGACGGTGAAAATGGAACCGGCAAAGGATTGAAAGAAAGAGAGAAATTATATTATTGTTCATAAATGACCAAAATAGGTCAATGGGTCTATAAGATGTATAAGAAAGTCACAATGGTACTTGGATTTACCAAAAGAAATTCCTACATTGAATTAAAAAAAGTGAAATAGGTAATAAAATTAAAGACCTTAGTAAAATAAGGTTTAAATTGCAGAGAAGTAGCCAACTTAGTACAAATAGTAGCTATTAATGACTCATCTATGATACTAAAGTCTAGAGGAAAAGGAGAATGATACTCTTTTCTAGTCCTCCTCGACATTAGAGGTAGTATCTCCATCTATGGCCCTCAAATAGTCCTCGGGGGCATCCACGAGAATGTCATTTGGATTATGGGTCAAACAAGCTTAAACCTATGAAACAATCCTCAAGGGCATAATAGCCACCATAGAGGTTGAAGAGAAAGCCCTCCTAGCATCCAAGCAAAAGAACTCCTAGTGGAGGTGAAGAAGTTGGTAATATAACAATGGTCTTGGGCTTTGCATAGTGTGCATGCATGAGAAACTGTCAATCAATGGCATTTGTGAACTTGGTCTTTAGTTAGTTTAGGCTAGAGAACGATGTTTAGTAGTGTGTCTACTAGCTTATCTGTATCAACAATGACTACATAATGTTTCACACTCCCAATAATAGAAATAAAACAAAAGAAAGATATAATCAATCT
The DNA here is from genome assembly GCA_034641835.2 of Pinus albicaulis. Taxonomy (NCBI): domain Eukaryota; kingdom Viridiplantae; phylum Streptophyta; class Pinopsida; order Pinales; family Pinaceae; genus Pinus; species Pinus albicaulis. Next base: position 126,845,390 of record CM076575.1, read on the forward strand.
ACAAGGCTTAAGCATGCCTTTGAGTGATTTTTTTTGTGTCTAAATGTGACTATCTCTCTAAGAATTAGGGTTAATAAATTTTAATTTGATTTAAAAATGTAGACAAGTTCTCCCCCTTGAGTCTTGAAATAAACACATTTGTAGACAATCATAAACTTAAGCATATGTGCTTCATCTTCCTCATTCAACCAGACTCTAGAAACAATATTACCACCAGAGAAAATTTTAAGGATGGAAGTTTATCTTAAAGTTTAGCAACCTGGCGAATATTGTTAGTCCCAGATATCCAAATTTTAAAATGTTTCATGATAATTTTGTACAAATGTTTAGATTTCTAATTATTTTATACTAGACAATATACAATATTGGCGATTTTTAAGGGAAAATAATTTTATGCTATAGAATTTGGGCGAATTCATTTTTAGAAAGATGGAAATGGGTGAATCTTTTTTTTTGGAAAAAGCATGGAATATTAGTCCACCTGTGAATATTAGCCCCTAAAATTTTCCCTGATTACCACTTCTAAGAATAGTTAACAAATTGCTTGACCATTCAATCCATACAATCACCGGGGCCATGTATATCTCTTTGATCAATTGGCCATATAAGGTTTTGATACCAATTGAAAGAATATAAAGAACAAGAAGACATTCAGAAATGGCAAAGACTCAGGATTAGAGGGAGCCAAAGGTTAATAGAAGAGGATGCATACAAAATGAATGTTGCAATGCTAGGACCATTTTGGTGGGGATTAGGGGTGGGGCTTTGATCATCTTTTACAATAGTATGATTCCTAGACGATATATTCCATTTTGTATCAGCGTCATGCCCTAGCACTTGTCCTTAATGCGTTGTGGGCTTCCACTAATTTGGAGGATAGGTGAATTCATACAAGGGCAAGTATTGGTACAATTTCAAAATCAACGATGGCCAACTTGGTAGTAGCCTATAAGGTCAAACAACAAAAATAAACCCTTTTACCTCCTTCGCAACAAAATAAGAACCAACTGCCTTCAAAACAACCTCAATTACCTACTCAACCAACACCTAATCTAAACAATAAACAAATTAAATTGGTCTATAATAATGAGATGATTGATTTTCCAAATCATGGTCTCACCATTGTACATTACCATGGAACACACCATTGGTTAGAAATCTTAAAAAGACCCAACGTTGCTGATTAATTATTGAGCATAGGGTTGAAGAGCAAAACACCACACTTTTGAAGATAAACTTTTCCTAACCAACAAAAGTCATAACCTAGCAACATACTTAAAAGGCCAATGAATCCGGTTATGTAGTTGATTGATTTTGCAAAATCTATGAATATAATCAAGCCTCTAGTGAAGCTAGTCATAGAGTCTACTAATTCAGAGCCATACCTTCATATGCTTTATTGTTAAACAACTAGATAAAGTAGATCACTGTAGCTTAGAACATGGTTGATTTCCGATCAATTAGAAAAATGCAGAAAAGCCAAGAACTTTTTGAGCTCTTTTCCAAAATACCTTTGCCATTCATAATTCAACAACATCATCATAAAAATTGATTTTCAAGCAATGACTTATACTAAGAATCAAACTAAGGATTAAAATAAGATTGTAGGATCATTGACAAATTAATAAAATCTACCTCTTGTTCAACGAAATTAGTGCTTGTGATCATTTCCATACTGTTATCTTCTTGAATCGACAATCTCATAAGAAAGGTGGTAAACTCTCAAACTGATTCAATAGTATCTTCTTATGATCTCGAGATAAACCATGCATCTAGAAATGAAATGCTTTTTAGACCCCATCTCTTAAGGGGAACAAACCTTGTAGATCTTCCCCTCCCAAAGGATGCAATGACTGATCTTAACATGCAACTGATGCGAACATACTCCAAGTTGGCTAAGAGGGAATGTGAATTCATGTGACCAATGATGCCATGAGTAATCAAGATGAACGATTATAAATTTTGTAATTTATAGAAAATGCTTCAATTAGAATTCCAACTTGGGGAAAAAAGGCTTGAATGGATTGAGGCAAGTAATTTGAGCATTGATCTTATAAATATAATTTTTTGTCCTTGTAATGTAGACCTTGTGAAAATCAATGTTACATTTATTGTTATCGACAATTTATCGCAGGGGGGTCCAAAATTTAAATTATCGACGATATTGGGGAAAATATTGGAAAATATCGGGAAACTTAAAAAAATACAAAAATAACATTTTTTTTCAATATTTTAACTTCTAAAATAACATCAACATCAAACAACACTTTTCTATGTAAATATGAAAATAAAATCGATATATGAGATGTCAAATGATACTCAAACATCAATATTGAAATATGATATTTGTCTCGAGTTATAAGATCTAATAGAATGATACAAAATCATATCAAAACAAAAACAAATGTATCTGATGAGACGAGTCATTGCAATGAAAACAGCATATCTCCCTTGTTTGCTTAATGGAAAATGGTCACAACATCCTCAATAGTGTTATCAAAATTGGACCAAAAGATTGGTCAACCAAAAAATACATAAATATTCAAATTTTGAAAAGAACTTATAATTCATGTGCATCCATATGAATACAAATTATTATACACAAATATGCAAAATTTCTCATGTATATAGCAAGGGTGCATATAACCAAAATATCACAAAGTGCAATTCATCTCTGAATCCGAAATCCGAAGAAAATCATACTACAACAAATAGATACATAACATCAAAATCATTGCCTATATTGGGATCCTCATCATCAAGATCATCCTCCAAGCATTAAAATAAGATAGAAAAAGCTTAACATCTTAATCAATGATTTTTCTTGAGTTAAGTGTACATAGAGGGGCTTAAGGGTCATGAAGGAAGAGCTCAACAATCAATGCCACCAACATCGAGGTACATAGAGGGCTTTTTGATCTTGATTAAACGTTAGTTCCATACCCTTGTACATCACAAAATTTAGTAGAAATGTTACAATTTTGCCAATCTTGAAATCATAAAAACTGTTAAGTCTGCTGGATTTTGAGTGAGATCTAAAATTCTGCTTTCTCCATGTGAAATCCAATGAGGTCGGAACCACTCTCAAACATCCTGAGTTAATTAATGGTAATGTTAAAGATTTAAGTAAAGGGATGAAAATGAAAGATAAAAATTTAATATTACCATTAACTACTAGGGTATGTATCTCATGAGATTAATCATGGGAAATGAAAACAATAGACTTCCCCTTGTTTGCTTGATGGAAATAGTCGGAGTATCCTCACAGCTCAATCCCCTAACTCACTTTCAAAAATTTAGGGTTAAAAGAGAAAAAAACTGGTAATATGTTGAAATTAATAGAGACAGGGCAATAAGTTTGAAACTATTGCAATAATTTAAAATGGGAAAATTATAGCGATAATTACTGCCAATATTATCGCCAAGATTGGTTTTGGTGATATTATCACTATAATTCTAATATTATTGCAATAAGTTCAACACTGGTGAAAATCCTTAGGTACTTCCCCTCATTTAGAGGATGGTACCTAGGGTAAACCAGTTGGCGCAATTTTGGTGCCTACCATGATAGTTACCCTTCGGTAGATACAATATTTACTCCATGGTAACCAATGAGGACATTGATCTTGTTTATTGCTTGTAGTTCATAACACTTAACCACTTGGGCCAACCTGTTGGATTGTTTCTCCTATATATATATATATATATATATATATATATATATATATCATCTATGATTATATTATTTATCTTCGAAGGGAGAAAATGAGAAGGAGAACTCGGAGAAAAATGGATATATATATATATCTTTGAAGGGAGAAATGTTGATTTTTTATGTAGCATTAGGAGGTATTCTCGCATGCCAGGAGGCCTCCTAAGTCGACCTAAAAGAATTATGGAATTTTTTTTTATTTTTTTATTTTTATTTTTTAAATTTTGGGCATCATGTAGGTTCCAAATTGTCAAATCGGCCCCACCATGAAAGGGTGTGACCCTTGGTCAAATCCCCCCACTGTACATGTGTAAATTCATGACGAGACTCCTCATTTTGACCAACGAATGATCATCACATCATCTCTACAAGACAATCATACGTGTGAACAGAAAAAGATTGAGTTATTTGCGGTTTGACCGAGTTTGATTGTTGACTGAGGTTGACCGCAGGGTATATTTGACTGCAGGCCGAGTTGACTGCTGGACTTTGAATGCACGTCTAAGCTTGAATACAGGACAAAGTTTTTACTGTTGACCAACGTTGACTGTATTTTTGGTTGGTTTGACCAATGTTGATTGGTTGGAATTTTGACCAGGTTTGACCTATATTTGGTCTTGGATTTTGGCACAGATTTCTAGACAATTTTTGGAATTGTAAACTTTATCGAAGAATAATTTTTCCTAGAAGAAAATTTGCTGGTTTTCTCCCAAGTTTGGGTTTCCTAGGGTAAATTGTTGTCTCCATTGTGCATGACTATCTCTTTATGATCTGACTATTTTCACTCCATTATTGTTGAGATTTTCTGTGTTTAATTGCTCAAGGATATCAATGGCATAAAGATAAAATTGTTAAAGATCATTAGGAAGTAATTATTAGATCATATAATTGGTTTGTACTGTTCATATTGTAGAAAATTCAACATGGTATTAGAGCTTTGTTGAAAGAGCAACCACTAAAGTCAACCTAAGAGACAAGTGTTCAACACGTTGACCATTTCTTTGATCTGTTGCCAGATGTTCCCAAGTCTCATAATGGAAGGCAGGTTTCAAAAGTAAGTTATTCTAAAGCTAGAGGGAGCTAAGGTGAGAATCTTTGTTTTTGCTCTTCCAAGCACTATTACAAATAACAATGATGTTTGGTTAGTGGATAGTGGTGCCTCTAGGCACATGATTGGTTTTCACGATACTCTCACAGATTTGACAGAATGAGATTCAACATTACAGGTGGAAATTGGAGAAAATGCCAAGTATGCAGTGAAATGAGTTGGATCAACTTCATTTCAATTGGAGTCTGAAAGCTCTCTACACATGAAAGAAGTTTTATTTGTACTCGGATTGATGAAGAATATATTCTCTATCTCAACATTGGCAGAGGTTATAGAGTTGCATTTTTGGATGGACAGGTTCTTATATGGCTTAAGGACTCAAGCATAGATTGTGCAAAAGTGATTGGTGTTCGAGAGGGAGGACTAGATACATACTGATATGACGACAAACCCAAGCATTGGTCCACGATAGTATCAGTTTATGTGAGCTATGGCATCGAAGATTTGCTCACTTACATTATAGGGCTTTGCCAACATTAAGAAAGATGGTTACAGGTCTTTCAGAGCTTCACATTGAGCATGATGGCATCTGCAAGGGTTGTGCACTTGGTAAAAATAACAAGGGATCTTTTCTGGGCAGTGATAGTAGATCCAAGGGGATCTTGGATCTAGTACATTCAGATGTATCCAAACCTATGACTACAACTTCCGTGGGCGGCTACTTGTACTGCGTAACATTCATTGATGATTTCTCCTGAAAGACTTGGATGTACTTTATGAAGACTAAGGATGAGGTATTCAACAAATTGCAGGAATTCTACGCATAGGTAGAGAACTTGACAGGAAGGAAAATCAAAGTCTTAAGGTCAGATAATGGAGGAGAATATACTTCCAGGGACTTCAGTGGTTTTTGCAAGGAGGAAAGAATTAAGAGGGAGTGGATTGTTCCTTACAATCCTTAATAGAAAGGAGTAGCAAAAAGGAAGAATGAGACTATTGTGGAAGTAGTGAAGGCGATGATTCATGATCAAGGTCTACCCATGTTTTTAAGGGCAGAGGTATTCATGATCAAGATCTACCCATATTTTTAAGGGCAGAGGTAGCCATCACAACTACTTATGTTTAGAACCAAAGTCCTCATCGAATTTTAGAGGACAAGACTCTTGAGGAGGCATTCACAAGAGTCAAGCCAGATGTCAGTTATTTAAGGATATTTGGTTGTCCAGTGTATGCTCACCTGCATAAGGAGAAGAGGAAGAAGTTAGAACCTTCTGGGAAGAAGGGTACTTTCATGGGAAACATTGAGACTTCGAAGGCATAGCGAATTTACATTCCAAAACGATGTTAGATTGAGGTTAGTCGAGATGTTACTTTTGATGAGGAGGTAGCCTTCAAGAAGTCCAGAGAGTCCCACATGGAGATTGAAGATAAGGAGCAGGAGGCTTCAAAGAATGCAGGTATAGGCCCCTCTAAACCAAGTATTCATTCCTCATATGATTAGGAGGAGTCAATAGAACCAACTGTTGAAATGTGTAGCTTGGGCGGTACTCCCACAACCCCTGGGATGTGTTAGCCTCTCTCATAAAACAATAATAAATTCAAAAATAAAATAAATTAATTAATTATTAAAAGTTAGGAATTTGTGCCTAACTCTTTAGTTTGGGTTGTTCCTCTAAGATAGGAGTTAGTTTAGGTAGCTCCTATATTGGTGTGTGTTTGGTTGAGAAATTATCTCAACCAAGGTGTCCAAGATAGCACGCACTATCTTGAGATGCTGTCTCCTCATCTATTTGATTGTAACACTACATTCTTTTAATAATGTGAAAATATGTGAGGAAGTCATGAGGCTGAAGTCTTTTTCGCCAATATTTTGTGTCTGGTTTATTATGTGTGTTTTCTGTATTTTTTGAGTTGATTTGATTTTTAATATATGGTATTAGAGCACAAGTTGTTTGCTGGTGTGTTGTGGTATTAGTAAGAGCACTGTTTGTTTTTTGTGATTGTGTATGATTGCTGTCGCCGCATTGCTTTACAATGAGAAGGGTCGTTGTAACACCGTGGACTGATGGACACAAAAGGCCTGTGTCTGTATCATAGCTCACCCAATGGAATGGAATCGGGTATTGCCATCCGGAGGACCTATGGATCTGTGTTTGTAATATTTGATCTCAGACAAAGCCAACGACCAGTGTCTGAGGAGCAACTTTGTTTTGAGCGTATGGAGTGTTGGCTGAAGGACGACTTTAGTAAACAATGAGATATTTTTTTTGTGAAGATATTTGTGTTATGGTGGATTCGATTTGTTTTTTTTGTTTTTATCAATTTGTGGATTTGATTTGTTTTTATTAGAAATTTCCCAATGCCTTAAGCGAGAAGGAGCTACCTGTTGAAATTTGGCCGCATATGAAATTGTGATAAACATGTCTGCATATTCCACGTACATTCTCCCTTGTATTGTGCGTAGATCATGAGCCTACGCAGCAGAATCCGATAGTGAACCTAGCTACGGTGGTGTTCTGGGCGATCAGAGTTGGAGGCCTGCGTCCCTGTCGTGAGATTAGTCGGGCGTGTGTATGTTGTAAGGAGGTGGATCTGCACAGGGGCAGTGGCCTATTGAAGTGGTCCAAAGCCGAATGTGTATCGAATCAGAGTGGACGCAGCGGCACCGTCGAGAGTAAGGCAACGGGGTAGCTGTGAATTCTTACAAGCTGTGATTGTCGTGAATCTGTGGTCCCTGTTACGGCCTGTTGGCGATTTGTTTTAATTACTCATTGGTGGCTTCGCGAGATCAAGCCTGGCATACATCGAAAATACATTTGTTTAGTGCTTGAGATGTTTGGAAGGGTGAGCTGCATTGAACCTGCGCCAGAAATATGTTATTGAGCCTGCATTGGGATTTGCATTGATGAGCTACGTGGAAGAAAACTTGCATAAGGTTTGTCTCATCATGATTGAATCCTTGATATCATTTCAACAGATTGACATATTTCTGGGTAAGTTTCTTGGCCAAGTTTTGATCTTGGTTTGGCATTAATAATATAATTGTGGAGAATACCAAAATCGAAATTGGTACCAGGACATTGTGTTGATTGGGTGCCTCGAAAGCCTCTAGAAACAATTCTCAAAACTATAACAGTGTTGAATTAACTAGGTGAGATCCCCATGCAACACTTGTGAAGCCCTATCAATTGCCCGAGACACTGTCCAAATTTCATGAATGCTCTCCTTTGAGTGCGATTACGCCATCAATGTATCGCTGTTTATATTCTTGGTACGCAGACACTGGCTGGAACTGGAGTATGAGGCTTTGTGGAAGTCACAAATAAATTGCAAGTTCCAACAGATCCCCGAACGTTGCTTCCATTGAAGCGGTTGAAGGCGAACAACCAAGCAAACAAAGGTCTTTCTCTCTTTGAATGCAATTTGTCCATGGTGAATCCAAAACGGAGGACATCGTAATGAAGTCGACAACGCAACTTCTGAATATCTGGAGGTATGTTATTATTTGCAAGACATGAATTATATTTTAAAGCCCCATACAATGAAAATATTCAAGTCTGAAAACCAAAAGCAAGAGTAGTCTCCCCCCTTTTTAATGTCTCCAACTCTCTCTAAATTCGTTCTCTGACTGCCATCATATCCTTCATGTCACGAGGCCTCCGAAGTATTACACTCATCATTAAATATTTCAAAGAGACAACTGTAACAACAAAAACAAACTCATCACTGCCAGTTTAAATAAAATTAACCCCACCGCCTCTGCCTCTCAATTTTCTTTCTTGACTCGTCATAATTTATTCCTTCAAATCCATTTGCGAAACAATTTCAAGAAAATGATTCTTCTCCATCTTTAATTTCCAATGTTTTTTTCTCTCCTTCTCTTTATGTCTCGAAATGTAAGTTTTGCCTTAGAGAACTTGGGGAACTGCGTAAGTCTATTTATTTGACAACCGGAATTTCCTTTGCATTCATTTATGCAAAGCATTTGCTCATTTGCTCACTCAATTTTTAAAGGGGCTCACGTAGACACTTTCAAGAAAGTGAAAAAGTGTAAATTCATATAAGTGGAAATTTGTAAGGTTGAATGAGAGAGAATAAGTAGAGAGATGATTAGTGTGTTGTAATGTTTTTTTTAAAAAGGAGTTGATCCATGAAAATGAAGCTTTGTGGGCAATGTATCCAAGTGGTGGGATTTGTACCCAAAGTTGTGGGTCAATAAATATAACAAGTTTTGGGTTGACAAAATTATGTGTACTTCATTGATTTGCTGTTATACATTTTCCGCTGTACAAATTGCTTGTGTTGTGGCATTTTAGTGTGTTTGTGATAGCGTTTTAGACATAGACTTTGTAATATTCATTTTTTTGGTGTCACCTATGATAGGGTTAGGATGGACTTCCAGAGTTAGGAGTAGACAAGTCACAGGTACAGGTTGGTGTCATCAACGGGCCCAGGGGCTTTTTGGAGGAGTTTTGAGGAGTTTCTATGAGGACTAGTGGCATTCGCTTGATATATTCCATCATCCGCACCGTTTGCCTTTCGTTCCGACGCATTCTGACAATTTTCGGAAAACTGAGTTATTTTTGGGCTTAACTCAATTAATTACGCTCAAGGTGGCATTCCAGGAGGATTACGTGACATAACACCTTAGTGTAATAGCTCGTTGGAACCGAGATGAGAATACCTACATGATGGGGTGGTTGGACATGAGTTTCAATGACCTGAGGAGACATGGTAGCCAATTTACTCTTTCTTGCATTAAAAAGTTATTTTAATTGGAAAATAAGAGGGAAAAGTGCTCCATGATTAAAATAATAATAAAATAAGGCTCTAGAAAGATCCGTGAGACCTATAAAAGAAGAGTAGGAGGCCATTGAGGGATATCTTGGATTGGATCATTTTCTTGTGTGGGAGGTTTGAGAACTTGGTTCTCTACTTCATTGGTAGCTCCAGGACATAAACCATCGGGTGTGTTGTCGAGTGTTGGACGAAAACCCAACTCTCTTTGAGGAGACTTCATTTAGGAGTTTCACAGAGCTTCAGGGATATTGGAGTGATGATCATTCAAATCTTCAAACGGTGCTTCATTGTCTTTCAGTGGATTCAGTGGCAGCTGTTGCCGGAGGGAGAGTACAACAGTTCAGTTTTGGAGGTCAGTGCAGTGCAGCAGATCCTTGAGGCCAGTTTCATTTCTTAGTTATCTCAGCTATTTATCATTCCAGCATGTAACCCCAGTTATATTATAATAATGCTGAGTTATTTCCTATATTATGGTGTTATGGATTTGCATGTACTTGTACGTTTTATTTTACATGGCAATCTTCTGTTAAATGCATGATAATTTAATGGAGAAATTTTGGTTGAGTTAATTTTCCGGCAAAATTTATAAAATACTCCGAAAGGGATATTACAGTGGTATCAGAACTTCAATCTTGGATCAGCCTGCGGATTTCCAGTTTTCAGTTGCAGCTATTATGGTTCGGGATTATTCCCAGAAAAGTTTGTGTTGGCCATTCTATACGAGTTTTATTATAAAAACCATAGATGGATTCGAAAAACGACAAATTTGTCCAAAATTTTAGAGTCGAGGGCCAACATAGCAGTGCAACAGATTATCTTGGAGGCCAACTTTTATCTCAACTATTTTGGTTAGAAGGGCCTACACAGTCATTGGAGGAGGCTCATTTGTGGGAGCTGCATTGGCGGGATTTTAGAGTTGGGGTGTTGGGAGATTGATAGGAGAGCTATTTGAGGAGGTTGGTTGGGATTTTGGAGAGCGATGATTGACAGTAGCAGTTGCAGTGCCAAAAAACGAAATTGGAAGAGGGCCAAACTACAAAGGGTCAGATTTTGAAGGTTGGAATTAGAGGAAACCCTTTCTGGGTTTTCCTGGGTTTTGGGCAAGGATCACCTTCCCAAATTCCTAGAGTTTTTTGAGCAGTTTTCAGTGGGTAAATCAGAGGCCGAAGTCAGGAAACAGTGTAGTCTTGGAGCAGCAGCGCTGTTTCTGGAGGAGCTTGCTATTGTAGCAGTTGGATTTGCTTGCACTCATCACCTGGTGCTTGTAGCTTGCCTTGTGCAAGTCCAGGTGTATTTTCTCCAACTATTCTGTACCACAACATTATCATATAACAAAATTTGGCCAGTTTGTGGAGTTGGTGTCAAAAGCTATTTTTATCATTGTGTTAGGAAATCCATAAAGTATAGTGAGCTGAGTTTCTATATCTTGTTGTCAGTATTTACCCTCTGCTTATATGTTGTGTACTGAGTTAAAAAAAATGTATTGTGGTCAATGAATGTCATGAGGGGTGAGTAGAATAGAGTAGACCTGTATTTTCACACGCTGATGTGGTAGCTTCCTATTGTCATGTTCACGATTGACTGATTTTAGCTAAACCATTGTTACTTCCATATATGTCGCTGAAACAATGAAATTTTTAAAACAACTCCTAAATCAACATAACAGTGTCTCAGTGGGTTGCGATCTAAACCAAAGACCAAAAAGATTAAACAATGTAGAAGTTAGTTCCTTGAAACAAAACAACAGACCCTTCTCCAAGGAGGTACATAATTTTCTCCAACAAAGGCACCCGAGGAATTTACAAAAGGAGAGAGAAGTGGGAAATTGGCTTTATGCACTTGGGATGGACTTAAAGAATGGAAGATCAGAAAATGACTTTCCCATGTTGGAGAAACTGGAACCCTGTCTTTCAAAGATGGAGCAATTTGATTGGAGTTTAAATTGGGCTTTGGAGCCATCTATGCTTGCATTGGTACAAGCTAGATTCTTGGAACATCCAAGTGAGAGAGTCAAGCTTATAACGGCCTCTTGTTTCAGTGATATTTTGAGGATAGTAGCACCCTTTCCTCCCTACAATGATGATGTTATGAAGAGAATTTTCAGACTGATAGTAGGAACTTTTCAGAGTTTGGACAATTGTGCAGGTTCTACATTTGGGAGGAAGCTTAAGGTTTTAGGAGTCATTTCCTCCTGATTTAGGAGTTGTTTTAAAAACTTCATTGTCATTTCCTCCCTGATTAGCAGGGAGGAAATGATGGGCACTTTCAAAAGTTCCTAATATTTTACTAATCTTAACACGACCTGATCATATTTTGTATTTAAATTAGTATATCTTTTACCATGCAAAGTATCTTTAGTGACAATGTTAGTGTATCTGTTTGCATATAATATTAGTGTCACCTTAGAGGTGTAATGTGGCAATTGTGGAGAAAAGCCCTTTCTCTATGAAAGGAATCCATTTTCCATGTGCAAAGAGTTTTCAATACAAAGTTTCTGTGTACTTGAGCATGGTCGAGTATGTGTGATGTTCACTATAGTAGTCTACTCAGCTTCTCACGTTGATCCATCTCTGCACGTGTCAGCCAGGCTGATAGCCATATACCTACACCTAGAGAAGATTGAGGGATCCACAGAAACTGTCTGAAAGTTGTTCAGAATAGCAGTGGATTGTATGAAATCTTAGCTGCATCTATGTCCAAAGAAGTCTCTAGGAGTAAGAATCGGAGAAATAGCAAGAACATAGTTCTACTTATTGGAAGTTATGCACAGTGCGAATGATGAAGTGCCTGTTGCAAATTAGATCACAATGTTGCTTTGTTGAGATCCTAACTGTCACGCTTATCTGTAGTCCAATCATAGTTTCAAAATTATCGACAACCACCAAACACTACCCATTCACGACTTGTGGGTGCCATGGATTTTTTGCCTGAAGTTCAATAGTTGTTTATTGAACCAATAGAACATTAAGGCTACTAAAGCAGGAGTGAGTATGTTGAAACTTGAATCTACGTCTGGCATCTATCAGAGACATTCCATGGAGTATATAGGTTGGCAACAACACCACTGTAATATCTGTAAAGGGAACTGGCTAGAGCTTGCTTCTGAAGCCCTTATCTGGAATTCTTTCGACTCCAGAATCAGGTCCAGCCTGTCTAGGATTAGAGGCAAGCTGTGAGGGTTCTTAGTACTTACAGAGGTGCAGAGGTGCCTCCATGCCTAAAATCGACCTTTGTTCTGTGCAAGTATTATTAAGCATTCTTATATGCAAGGTCCTCAACTCTTATTCAAATCTTTGGTTCTTTGATCTAATTTATAATGATAACTGCAAGCCATAACTGATTCTGACTCCCACATATGTCCTTTTGCTTGCACAAGTGAAATTTTCAGTGTTCACCCTTAGATTTGAATCATTGATTGATCTTTGAGAAGAGTTTGGCTCTTAGGTAAAATCTTGTGCTGAATATAAACTGCTAAACCTTCAGGAATGTAATTATTTGGGTTTTGGGCTTGGCTTCTGAAACTAGAACGAGACTTTCTCTTTACCCCTTAGAGAGTGTAGTTTTGTTTTAAGAAAGTTTGCTTGCATAATTTAGTATTGTATTAGCAAACTGTCAGAATTTTGTAGATAATGTTTGATTGACTCCTAATCTTGAGCATAACTTCAGCGTTTGGTATCTTGCAGAATTTCTTTCCTGCCATGACAAAAATTATTGGTACTCTTGGTCCAAAGTCACGATCTGTTGAGGAGATTGAGGGGTGCCTTAAGGCTGGGATGTCGGGTGCGTTTTCCTTCAAAACATTTTTTTTATCTGTGCTTGTTTTACCATGTTTGAGTTGCTGATTGTTTTGTAGATTTCTGAGATTGGATGGAATTGCAGCAGATGTTAAGTTGAATAGTTCTGTGTATATGGGGCCTGGTATGTGCTTGCTAAACATGACCTGTATAATGTTTGCATTCTTTGGCAGTTGCTCGTTTTGATTTTTCTGGGGGAGACAATGACTATCACCAAGAAACTCTTGAAAATCTGAAGATTGCTGCAAAAGGAATTAAAAAACTTTGTGCTGTAAGTTCTTTTTGTTCTTCTAACTGTTGTCCATTAGGACAAACTCAATTGCTTCATTACCTATAGAGAGAAGTAATGGCTGTTAAAATGTGCTAGTTTCTCACAATTCAGAAATGCATTATTTTCTTTCCTGCAATGGATTTTAGGGTGCAACATGTAGTTGAACTAAAAGTTATTTTCTTCGCAAAGCTTGTTATTTAATTTTTTGAAGCCACTGTTTTACTTATTATAAGAAAATCACAAAGAAGGGAATAACCAAAGCCTATTTTTAGCAAGGCCTTCAAGTTTGTTGGTACTATTTTAGCTATAAAAGTTACTCATTCATTGTTACATCGATTCAATTTCCTCCCAAGGGATATTATAGTACATACTATCTAGATTCAGTAATTTAGAGATTTAATCTTGTCTCTAGGAACACATTTCCTTCTTATTTTACTTTATTATGGTCGATCTAATATGAATATCTTCTGCTTTGTAATTTACTTTTGTTATTCTTCTGTTGATTGTGGATTTTTTTGTTCTCTTTTCTCCTTGTTTTCTCACTAGTTATGTTTCACAAATCCCAGCATTACTTTGGTGCCTAAATTGGAACTAATATTCATTATCTATTGACGCGTTCAGTAGTTATCTTATATAGCACTGTAAGAATTATCTTCATCTTGAATGTATTTTTAGCAGTGTTGCGAACATCTCGATAAGATCCCGATTTTATCTCGAAATCACGATTTTTTGGCGATGTTTTCTGATTTTTACCAATATTTTGCCGATTTTTACGATTTTTTGGTTTTCTGGACCCTTGCCGATTTTATTCCGATGCCAATGTTTGCAACATTGATTTTTAGTGTTAATGGGTTATTATTCAATTCTAATGTGCATCTTAGTGCTCCCTATATATGAAATTAACTATACCACACATAACAGATCATGCTGGATACAGTTGGTCCAGAGTTGCAAGTTTTTAACAAGAGTGAGGAACCTATTGTGCTTGAGATTGATGCATTCGTGACTCTGACACCAGATCAGACCAAAGAAGCATCATCCGAAGTCTTGCCAGTAAATTATGCTGGGCTAGCCAAGGTACGTATCTTATTTTCCATATTAATTTCTGTTGACTTACGAATGCCAGACTGCAAGAACTCGTTATTAATGTTGTAATTGAGGGGATAATCATTCTATCTTGAGCAGCTTTCTTACAACTATGTGTGAACCTGTTTCTCTTTGTCTCTCTAGAGAAGTATTTTTATTCTATGTTACCTAGGATGGGGAAATGGTTAAGCTTTCGAAATGGTATGGATTTTGGAAATAAAACTTTCAAAATTTCAGGGTAGGGGGGAACAATCAGACATATATAGACATACGTGTATGTATGTATCATGTATAGGTGCTATTTTTATATTAAAAAAAATAATCCTAAATATATAGGGGGTCACATTTATAACTAAATAGTAGGTTGGTTTTGTAGTCAGTGTCATGAGTAATGCATGAGAACACACACACACACAGGCTAATAGAGTTATTGTCTATACACATTGTTTTTTTCCAAGGAAAATCTTGTGGGATACCCCCTCTTCTTGAGAATATTGTAATTTCCCCTATGGATTAATTGCCCAAGGGAGGATGGAATAGCCTATTCAACCCCATGGGATATAGTCTTTGATAAAGGGGGAAACCCATTATCCAATGTTTTGGGGCAACATTGGGTAAATTTTGGGGTAGCTGGGGAAAAAAGCCCAAATTGGGTGGTTGCACATGAACCCCTCACATTAGATTAAGGAAGAGAAAACCCCATGTGGAAATCTATAAATAAAGTAGAGTTGGAATCATTTTGTCATCATCAAATTGGATTGAATTGTCTTTGTTCTTCATGAGCCCAAAGCTCTGAGGGTTTTAAGACCCTTTCTTCTTGATTAGTTTCAGTGGAGATGATCCCACCCTAGCTAATCCCCTGTCTAGTTTCGGTGGAGTTGATGCCACCCTAGCTAGTCACTTCTTTTCTCTGTTCTGGTACAGCATATCTAATTGAAGCAACTCGGTTCTGTTCTGGTTAGTAAGAGAGAAGTCTCTGTGTTTATGTTCAACAGCAATCTTTGTCTCAAGCAAGCGAAGGATTATTTTGAAGGAATCCTCTCAAATTGCCCCTGAGCAGACGTCAAAGGTCCTGGGGCACAGTAAATTATTTCCTGTGCTAATCAGGCACATTAAGGGCATGTAACAACACATGAAATCCTTCCCAAGTCACTGTGAGATCAGTTCTAAGAATTTGGAGTACGATTTTGGAGTAACAGTGGTAACGGAGGATTTTAGGGCACAGATTATAGACTGGTTTGTAGTCATCTAATTGCCTGGAGACTGATTAAAGGCATAAAAGGAAAATCTGGGGTCCGCGTGTTCCCCCTGAGGTCAGCGGCCCTCTTCTAGTGTTGCAGACACCTACTTCTGCTCAGGTCAGATTATTCTGTTGCTCGGCTAGGGCAACATCTGGGGTTGATTACCTCAGGAGGAGCCAAGGCTATAGAAACCCTGAGTCAGATCTGTGGCCCCCTCATTTTCCTTATCCATTTACGCACTAACCTGAGTCATTCTCTGTGATTCAAGAGCAGGCTTGTTAGGTGTTCTGGTGACTGAAGAACAGGTGAGTTAGGGCACCCTGCGGTAGTTCAGAACTCCCTGCGGCGGCCAAACCAGAGGAGAAAAAGGGTTCATTTCACTTCCAGTCAACAAGTGGGTGCAGTAAGAGCCATTTCACGTGGGGTTCAGTCCACATAACAAGCAATAGGGTGAACTCCAACCGCAAGGAGAGTTCTGTAACAGCAGAGAAGGTTTGGGATTACTGCCACACTGATCTGGGCAGTGAACGACTGGGAGACTGGGTCTGCATTGAACAGCAGGTCAGATCAGTAGGGCATCAGTAGTATAGCAGAGTTCTTAACTGTGCTGTAAGTTGATTGAAATTTGTAGGGGACCAGTTGCTGATTGAAGATTGTGTTGATTTACAGCACTAGGGTTAATTTGTAAATTGCAACTGTATTGTCAGTGTTGAAGGGTTTGATACGGTTAGGGTGTAATAGCCCTAGCAATGTGTACTGGTGGATTTTTGTAGATCTACTTTTCTGTGGGCTGTCAGCCCTAATTATTTGTGTTGCTGAAGAATTGTAGTGCTGTTGGAGATATTTCTTTATGTTGGAAATATTTATGCTATTCAGTGATATTTACTGTTAAATGGATGAATGATTGTGTACTATTGTTTTATAATATTTTCTGATTTATTTGGAAAAACCCTAGACAAAATTAGAACCCTAAAAGAAAAAATTACCCTAGGATGTCACAAATATCTGGATGCAGAGTGAAATAATGACTGACACAATAGTGGCTGGTAACCATGAGGGACTCAACTGGATTTGAACCTATGAGCTAAGGGCTCATCATCGGCAAAATGCCTTGGGCAGATGGCTCAACCAATTGAGCTAACCCTTGGGGGTATTACTATACACCTTGTTACATGATCAGTGCAAAAATTATGAACAAAAGATCATCATAATTGATTCTTCACTCTACAAAAATAAATGATAATATAGCAAAGGAAATAAAAGCAAAACTTATACAATAAATTCAATGGTGGATCTCGGGCTCTAAGATTTATCACTAAGCTCCAAAATAGCAATTGTACATGATAATCTTCTCATATATTTCTCCATATATGTGTACAAAGGAGTGATGTAAGTCCTCTATTCATTCTCACTAGCTTTTTAGAGACATGCACTAAAATATTAATAAGCCTGATGGGTCTACCCAAAAATACAATAAAGCATTACAGGTCAACATAGCTAACTTCTGAAAAAACTCCCATGAGGCCATATGACATGACCACTATGGTTAATAATTGCTCAAACAACTCCCCGAAGGTGCCATTGAGGCTTACATACAAAATTGTATCATCTAAGTTGCCACTAGGCACGATTTCACATCCTAACATTCCCCCTTAATATTAACCAGGGAACAGTAAATATACATCAAGAAGTTTCAAGAAGAAGACAAGGAAGGTGGCATTAAATTATCATATATCTTAACTTCATTAACTCTGCCTCTGTCAAACATTCGGTGAAGATATCTGCTGCTTGCTTTTCACTTGTACAAAACACACTTTTAACAATGCTATCCTGCACAAGATTCTGAGGTAGTGAATTTCTAGCTCTACATGTTTAGTCTTGACTCTTCACATTAAAAATTGGATTCTTTCCCAAGTGAATTGCATCGTGGTGGTCACATCTGATTTTTGTAGCCATCCTTTGAACAAGTCCAAAGCTCATACAAGAGATTCCCAATCCACGCTGCTTCCTTCCTAGCATCTTTTGCTTTTCTATGTTTAGAGTCTCACAAGAAGATACAGAGGTCGCATTTTGCTTTGTACTTGACCAAGTAATGGACCTGTACCCAGGGGAGACATATAACCTGCTGTAAACATTTTATCATTACGATCACGACCCAAATCTGCTCTGTATAACCAAGAAACAAAGTTTCCCCTCCATGTGAATATTGAATCCCACTGCCCCTTTGATATATTGCAAAATTATCTAAGTCACCTTCCAATGGCTTTCCTTTGGATTCTGCATATATCTAGAAACCAAATCAACCAACTACAAAGCATATATTGGTCAAGAATGAATCAAATAAAAGTTAAAACAGACTTCCAATAAGTTGTCTATACAAAGTAGGATCAACTTCTTTGGAATGACAAACTATTGACAACTTCACACAAGACTCATAAAGAAGAGGGGCAATTTTACATTAACTCATTCTAATGTTCTCAAGTACATCAAGAGCACGTTTTGATAGAGATTGAAAAATGCCATCATTAAGTCACCAAATATACATCCCAATAAAATTATGAGGTAGACCAATATCAGTCATATCAAATGTTTTCTTCAAATTACCTCCAAATCATCTGAATAAAAAATCATAACTAATATTTTATTATTTTCCCTCTTTAAATAATGGTTTGGATCTGATCTACATCTTTTCACACCAATCCTCAACTTTATCATTCCACACTCTAGGTCCCTGTTTCAAACCATATAGAGATTTATCCACTTGCAAACATATTTAGGATTCTTTTCATCAACAAAATTAGGTGGTAGCTGCATATATTTACTCATGAATATCACCATACAAGATTGCATTTTTACATCCATTTGATAAATTTATCATTTTAAAAATCTTGCTAATGAAAATAATATTACTATGGTGTTTATTTTTTGAACTGGAGCGAGCATCTCTTCTTAATCAATGCCTTCATTTTGTGAGAAACCTTTAGCATCTAGTCTTGCTTTATGTTATCAACTGGCTTTTTAGAAGTATATTTAGTGTTCGACTGTAATGTCTCTTTTCGGGAATTTTGAAGTATTTTTCTGAGAATTTTCTTTATAAAAGTTTATGCCGACATTTGTGCCAAAACCCATGAGATTATTCCAAAATGGAAAAATGCACCAGTAAATAACAACCCATAAATTATAAACACAGTAAACCCACAAACTCAAATAACATCATAAAATGCAGCACAGGGAATGACTCAACTTTATTTATTATAATATATCATGCAGAGTACAACTGAAAATATCTGAGACAAAATAGGAAAGATGATAGCTGAGTGGACCTCCAAATATTTGGCTGCTATGCTGACTCTGATCCCACAAAACTCCACAACAGTTGCACTCCCCCTCCAACAACAACTGCTACTGAATCAACTGGAAGACGATGAAGCACCGATTGAGGACCTGACTGATCCTCAATCCAATATCCTTGAAGCTCTGTGAGACTCCTGGATAAAGTCTCCTCAAAGAGAGTTGGGTTTTTTTCCAATACTCAACAACATACTCGAGGGTTTTCGTCCTAGGGCTACCAATGAAGTAGAGAACTGGGTTCTCAACCTCTCATAAAAGAAGAAATGTCAAATCCCAGATGTCCTCCAATGGCCTCCTCCTCTTCTTTTATAGATCTGATGACACCCTCTAGAACCTCCTAATTTATTATTATTTTAATCATGGAGCTCTTTTCCCTCTTTATTCCAATTAAAATATTCTTTTTAATGTGGGAAAAGGGTAAATTGGCCACCATGTCTCCTCAGGTCACTTAAACTCACATCTAACCATCCCCTGTAGATCTTCTCGTTCCGGTTCCAACGAGCTATTACACTAAGGTGTTCTGTCAAGTATTTCTCCCGGAATGCCACCTAAATTGTAATTAATTGAGTCGGGCCTAATAATAACTATATTTTTTGAAAGTTGTCGGAATGCACTAGAATGAAAGAAACCCTTGTCAGATGATGGAATATACTAAGCAAATGCCATCAGACCTCATAGAAACTCCTCAAAACCCCTCCAAAAGCCACTGAGCCCGCTGATGACACCAACTTGCACTTGTGATATGTATGCCCCCAACTCTAAAAGCCCATCCTAACCATGTCATAAGGAACACCAAAAAAATGGACATTGCAAATCCTCCCGCCCCAAGATTACTTGCCCTCAAGCAATCCAAACCTGTGGACCAATCTGGTGGCCCAATGCAACTTACATCCAATGCCCGGATCCTATATGAACCATTGTGTGATGCTTTGCCTCTGTGTCAACCCATCATGAATGGACCCCTCAATGCCCGGATCCCAAACTGATCTCTGGCTGTACCTGTCATCAACCAATCCACTTGGATCCCAATGCACCATGGCCAATCATTGCCCAAGTCCCATGGCTCAGACTATGCTCTGCCTCCGGCTATAGCTACTGCTCCATAAAGCGAATACCAACTCATCAACTCTCTCCAATCCCACCTCTGGCATAGGCCAAGGTCAGCCCCACTCTGCTGATGTTAGGATAGTGCTACTGAAATACTAATGAATTGTCGGTCCACATCCCACTGCCCATTAAACGTTTAGTAACACTCATCTAAGTGCCCCTGCTGTACTATGCCCCAGAATAAGGCTGATACTCCACAAAAAGGATACCAACTCGTGATCTCCTGCCAATCTAATGTATGGACACCTGTGCAAGGAATACATTCACTAGGATGATACTGGTCCATGCTCAACTCCTGATGCTCTACTCGGTCAACCAACAAAATATGTCCAAGAAATCCTGCACCTCTCCTTATAATGGGAAAAAGTGGGCTAGCTGTGCTGTAAGCCCTGTCTATGTACTCCTGGAGAGGGCTGTTGCCTAAAAATGTTGCAGCCTTGCTGGCTACCACTACATTTGTTTGCACCCCATCAATGGGTAGACACAAAGATGGATGCACTACCATCTCCCTCGCTTGATAGGAAACTCCACGCTCCTCCAGTCCACCAATCTCCTGCAAAACTGTCCTGTCAGACTCCAACACCTCTTGAGGACAAGTGTCTGTAAATACTGCCACCCTGCTAGCTATCTGTGCATCTGGATCCTCCTCATCAATGGCCGACCCCAAGGATGGCTGCTCATCCTCCTCCATCATGTGCTCAATATGATCCTCCAACTGACTCTCCCCAAGAGGCTCATCATGCATACTGGGCACATCATCCTCCTCAGCTGACTCATGCTCCATGATACGCTGCTCTCGCTGAATCATCATTGGTGACTCATCATCCTGAATGTCTCCCAGAGGGTCCATTGACTGCTCACCACACACACCCAAACATAAATCTGGCCTGCTGTCAACAACTCCACATGACTCGTGCTCCTTAGAGGCATCCTTGTATGAACCCATGAACTCGTCCAAAGAAGAATCCCCATCCTGAAATTCAAAAGGAATCTCCTCCCGCTCTACCTCTGTCATCTCCTTAGTGTCACTCAAGCATGAGTGGTCAGGTGGCCAAGGTGCCTTGCAAATGAAGCAAAGTCCCTTCCTCCTCAACGCATTCTTGTTCCATGATCCACCAAACCTGAGCAACTCCTCCCTGTTCAACTGTCTTCTAAACAACCCAATGTTCTGCTCAACCAACCTTTCGGCTAGTTCATAAGCAACAGGTGAGACCAGTTGTTTTCTCCTTCAAATGGCCAACAATCTAGTCTGCAATCTTCTGCAAATGGCATCATGGCCTCCCATACATGAGGTCAAAATGGACTGTATGTGTGCTATGTTTGTGTCAGGATGATGTTTCCTAATGCTGAAGAAACATTGGAACATCTGCAGGATCAGGTCATCACAATCCAAATCAAGCATGATGTCATAAGATCTAACCAGGGCCATGCCTTCTAGAATCTCAAGCTTCTTCCCAAATGTAGGACCCTCACTGTTATCCAAATCCTGAAAGGTCTGTACTATCAGTCTGAAGACTCTCCTCATTATGTCATCACTATAAGGAGGTATAGGTGCGGTCAGCATCATGATATTGCTGAGACAGGGGGCAGCTGGAAGTGTCACCCCTTCACAAGGGTAGAAGACTCTCCTCATTATGTCATCACTCTAAGGAGGTATAGGTGCGGTCAGCATCATGATACTGCTGAGACAGGAGGCAACTGGAAGTGTTACCCCTTCACAAGGGTACTCCAAGAACTTGTTCTGTGTTAGGGAAAGCATAATTGGCTCTAGGGTCCAAATTAGTTTCTTCCCCTCTAACTAGTGTACATTGGAAAGGAGTGCATCCAATTCTTCAAGTTTGAAAAGAGCTTTCACCATGACCATCATATGTTTCAAATCTATACCAAGTTTAAAGATTTTGTGCCCCAACTCATTCTCCTCTTGTGGCTGCTCTTGCTGTAGCAAAGTGAGTATTCCCTTGGAAAGGGATTTGTTGATTGTGGCTGCTAGTTTATGAAGGGTCTTTGTGAAGGTCTCATCCATGTTTAGTGATGACAAGTACAACTGTGATGGACAATTACAACTATGATGATGAGGTCATTGTTTTCTGAGTTTGTTGAATTTCTCAATCTGGGGTTTTTTCAACAGTTTCATGGAAAACTACTAAACCCTACTAATTCTGCTCAACCATACCTTACTATCAAACTTTGACTTCTAAGGACTTAGTCATAAACACACACATATATATATATGATAGATGGACAACAACAGTATAAGGCAACTTTCCATGGCATGTATGATCTCTGAAACTATAGATTACTGACAAACCCTCTCTGCTACATATACTATGTTATAACAGTGCTTATATACCCACTATTTCAGAAACAGTCAAAGCACTCTCAAACATTCACACCATAAACTAGTATACAAACCAGACATACAATTGGCTCTCTACAAAGTTTATCTGTCTCAAATGCACAAAAACAAATATGATGTTTTAACTCACCCTGCAGTAGTATCCACCATAACTAAGACACAATGCTTTGTCTTCAGTGTCAGGCTACAGGGACACACAGATTCTCCCCTCTAACTCAGATGAGTGTTAGGCACCAACGTAACCATGTGTCTTTGACCAAACCCTTTGTGACAGCATTATACGGGAAATATGATCACCAATGATACATCGCACCAGGTTTAATGTACCAGATCAGACATCTGGCATTATACCTTCGATCAATCTGGATTCTGGTTGATTCGTCCATCGCTCTAAACTCGGGTTTGGCTTTAGAATTTGTTGTGCACGCTTAGTCACGGTCAAATGGCCAATGATTCCAAACTGGCACGGACTTCTCGTCCTATTCGGGCGTGGCGGAATATTTCAACTAGCGGGCACGTTAAAATTTTTTACGTGTGATCGTCTCAGAATTGAGGGACCCAGTTGTAGATATTTTTAGCTTCATCACACTCGCACTCCAACATGATCCTCCTCTACGCAAAACGTTCTGATTCGAATGCCTCCGAGCTCTGGTTTCGACAAGAATTTCCCCATTGTGACTACGACGTAGCTCGACCTCACGGATCAGGATCGACTTGCCTTGCCGGCTTCTGTTCATAGTGATCTTGGCCTCACACAGAGTAATTAACTTCGGACATCATGGCTGTTGATTGCATATCGCTGTATACGCCTCTGGTATCACCTGTGCAGCCTAGTCACGATCACCCTATTGAAACTATGGCTCGATCCTTTGTCTTTCACGCCTCTCTCTGCGAGGCGAGAAAATAATACAATTGTTGGGATGCCTTTTGAATTGCTCAGGCTTGGTGAACCTCGTGCACAGACTCAAATTGACTGTGATTAGGATGTTGTATTTTCTCCTTAGATGCTCTCTCTTGCATTCCACAATCTCCTGCTCGTCTGGTTATTCGGTAGCTTCACGACCTCTCCATTCGATCACCATCTCATTCATGCACGTTGCCTTTCTTTGACATTGTTCTGGGTAAGTTCAACCCATTCCTGCAGATTAGTTCACTCCATAGCAGATTACGAGCAACCTCCACCAGGATTATAAAATTTGCCGATTAGTTTCACCCCGATCTAAATCATAAACTCGACTTGGCGTAAGAATAAAGGTGCGATTCTTTGGAATTGATAATGTGGTTCGATAATGAACCTCGACCCGAGATAGTGGGTTGACTTACTCGGCTCAAGGAATATGGCATCTCCAACGACCATGCGATTTCTAATGATCACAGGCAACAGTGTAGTTGACAGTCGATTCCCCTTACATGCCCTTTACCATTCCTGCACATTAAACCTGACGAACGACGAATACACTCCGTCCTATGACAGATGTCTCTGGTTTAAATATTTCGATAAATTTATATAATGCAGAACTCAGGCTACCTATAGAGTTGAGCTCTCGTAAAAAGGTATTCTGCCACCAACAAAAAGAGCTCTTGTCCCTCCAATGAAATGGCTCTCAACCCACTGAAACAATGGGGACTCAATTCTCCAAGCTAGATAAGTATTTGGCTTTCAAAGAAAAAATAAGAATTTGAACCCATTCAATCCAATCTCCTGGGGAGCAACGTAGATCTGTAGCAATCCGATCTTTAAGAGAGAGGTCCTCCGTGAAACAATGGGTGCATTAATCAGACCCTTAGCTTAGAAAAATATTGCAACCCCTTGTAGGGTTGCAACCTGCATTAACATTTTTGGCTCCAAAATCAAATGATCACCCTTCAATTGCTAAACCCCTCAGGTTGGCAGGAAAACCAACTGTGATACCACTGTAATGTTCCTTTTTGGGAATTTTGAAGTATTTTTCTTAGAATTTTCTTTATAAAATTTTATGTTGACATTTGTGCCAAAACCATGAGATTATACCAAAATGCACCAGTAAATAACAACCCAGAAATTATAAGCACAGTAAACCCATAAACTCCAATAACATCAGAAAATGCAACACAAGGAATTACTCAACTTTTTTTATTATAATATATCATGCAGAGTACAATTGAAAATATCTATAAGACAAAATCAGAAAGATGATAGTTGAGTGGACCTCCGAATATTTTGCTGCTATGATGACCCTGATCCCACAAAACTTCACAACGACTGCACTCTCTCTCCAACAACAATTGCCACTGAATCAACTAGAAGACGATGAAGCACCGATTGAGGACCTGAATGATCCTCACTCCAATATCCATGAAGCTGTATGAAACTCCTGGATGAAGTCTCCTCAAAGAGAGTTGGGTTTTCGTCCAACACTCAACAACATACCCGAGGGTTTCCGTCCTAGGGCTACCAATGAAGTAGAGAACTGGGTTCTTAACCTCACATACAAGAAGAAATGTCAAATCCTAGATGTCCTCCAATGGCCTCCTCCTCCTCTTTTATAGATTTGATGGACCCCTCTAGTACTTCCTATTTTATTATTATTTTAATCATGGAGCACTTTTCCCTCTTTATTCCAATTAAAATATTCTTTTTAATGTGGGAAAAGGGTAAATTGGCCACCATGTCTCCGTAGGTCATTGAAACCCACATCTAACCATCCCATCTTGTAGATCTTCTAGTTTTAGTTCCAACGAGCTATTACACTAAGGTGTTTTGTCAAGTATTCCTCCCGAAATGCCCCCCTTAAGTGTAATTAACTGAGTCAGGCCAAATATTAACTCTGTTTTTTGAAAGTTGTCAGAATGCACTAGAATGAAAGGCAAACTGTGCAGATGATGGAATCTATCAAGCGAATGCCATCGGACCTCATAAAAACTCCTCAAAACTCCTCAAAACCCCTCCAAAAGCCCCTGGGCCCGTTGATGACACCAACTTGCACCTGTGACCTGTTTGCTCCCAACTCTGAAAGCCCATCCTAACCATGTCATAAGGAACATCAGAAAAAGGGACATTTCATTGACTTCTTTTTGCAACAAATCATATTTTTACTTGTTGGAAGTGGCACCAACTTCAAAGTTCTATTTTTCAGTAATGCCTTATACTCTCCTTTCATAGCATTTTCCTATTCTTCTTTACCTTGAGCCTCTTGATAATTTGTTGGATATGATTCCTTTTCCATTTGGTTCTTCTTGGTTTATAAGTACTACCTCCATCATCTATAGCCTCAACGGTCTCTGCAACCCATTTGGACAAATTACTCTTGTTATTTGTGTCATTCGCGCCAACATTAGATGTATCAACATGAGGCTGTCATCATTTGAAGATGAATTATCCGCATCCTTTTCCAGAAGAACTCTAGTCAGCAAATTCATCACTAGAAGAAGAAGAAGCAATATCAACATCCTCATCTAGAAGAGGGATAATCAACTAATTCATGACTAGAATTTGAATTAGGTTATGTAGAATTATTAGAAGCCATGCCATCATCACCATTAGAAGCAAGCAAATCATCATCACCAACAAGTTCAGTTAACTCAACTGAAGGAGTATTTACAGAGATATGAAAGTTGTAAGGACATGAATCTTCATCAAACCTCATGTCCCTTGATTCAAACACATCATTGATATCTGGATCTTACAACCTGGTGGTTTTGCACTTCTCACTACAACCAACAAAGATGTATTTCTTTCTCTTAGGTTCAAGATTTAGCTCGTTTCCCATGAGGTATGTATGCCCAACAAACACTACTGATCACTCTGAAATATGTAGGTGTAGGCTTTTGACAACTTAATTTTTCCTGTGGCTTTACATCCCTTATGCTCTAGTGGAAGCCCTACTCAAATTATGTGTAGCACATGCAATTGCACCAAAAATTATATTTTAAGCCCTTTGAATGAAACATGCACCTTACCATTTCTGACAAAGTTTTATTCATTCTTTCAGTGACCTCATTTTTCCGTTGTGTCTATGGAACAATTCTTTCAAGTGTTATTCCATAGTTAGCACCATAATTTCTCAATTTTGTTCCTAGTGTATTCACCTCCATTATTTACTCAAACATATTACCCTCTTTTCACTTTCATTCTCAACCAAATCATTAAACTCTTTAAACATCTCAAATTTCACTTTTTTTTCTCAAAGAAATATACCATAGCTTTCTTGTCCAATCATCAATAAGATAAGATAATTTTATTAATTTCCAACAAATGGCCACAAAGCTAGGTCAATGGGACTAGAAAATACATCCATTGTGAATAGAATGTAGAGTGCAAAAACAACTCCTAGGCAATGCTGAAAGCATGATAAAGAAATCAAAAGAAAAGGTGCAGCCTAGATAAGTATTTAGCTAAGCTAATCACTTGGTCTACCTAAGCTAATCTACGCTAATCACTAGATAAATATTCTAGGTGCACCTATGATACTGTGTACACACACAGACACACACACAGTGTCATAGGTTATATATACAGTGTACGCACACAGTATCATAGGATATACACACACACAGTATCATAGGTTATATACACACACACAGTATCATAGGTTCAGTGATACAAAGAGTGAGCCTGAGACTTGAAGACTGTACATCTCAGAGCTGAGAGAGAGAGAGAGAGAGGATGATGTTCAGTTTAGCAAGTATTTGGATCCTTTAATTGTAGGATTATTGATTGGGCCAAAAATATCACTATGGACCTGCTGCAGTGAGAGCTCTGTGCTCCAGGCTTTCCCTATATCAATTTTTTCCATGTGGTTCTGTCCTAATGCACATCCTTCACACACACCTTTAGTGGCTGAGATATTAGGCAAACCTCTTACAGTATTTAACCTGTACATGCACTGTAATTTTCCATAATTCATGTGTCACAATCTGGCATGACACAACCAATTATTATGATCAGTTTGAGCCCCAAAAGCATAATATGAATTAGACTTGGATTAAGAGGAAACAAGGAACTTACAAAAACCAGCATTATGATCAGCTTTCCTTGGAGCAATTGTCTTATAGTTGTCGCCAATATTTGTACTGACAAAGTTTAAGACGAACTGAAGTTTATAACCCCTTCATGCGCATTTATAAACAAGAAGAGGTTTCCTCTCATATTATCCAGTTGTAAGACATTATTAAGGACCCCGTTATTAACTTGAGGGGTACCTATGCCATAAACTTGAACACTCATACCATTCTTACTGGTGATTCTTTATTTTGAATTTCAACCCTCATTGTTGAATCAAAACAATAATTTGTCCTGCTATCTCTCAAATTGATCCTCTTAAAATATGGCTAAGAAAGACAACGTTTTTAGTTTTTTCAAAGTACAGTTTAGGGACTGTTTTAAGGTTTCTCTTTGTGGAACTCTCCTGATCTAGGGCAATTAATGCAACTTCAGTAATTTCACCTCTGTGCTAGAAGTTACCCATATTTTCACCCTGTGAATTTTCAATCTCAGGGATGTTATGAAATATGATAAAACAGCAGCAACAGTGGACAATAATTAATGCCCCTTTCTTGGGATTGCCCTATCAGCCAATAGAATAATTCCTAAATGTGCCAAATTAAACTTTTGCAATAATCAAAATGAACATTGAAGCCTTCTGTCAAACACTTAACATACATCCAACCACTACACTGTCCATTAACTCATTGAAACAATTCGTCAAACAGTTTATCAACAGCCATTTTGACATGTTGAAATTTGGTTACCGGAGGACAAGTGGTTCCCCAAGGCTTTGATCTTTGGCCTAGGGAAAAGTGTCCAAATGTATTTCACTTTTTCTCCTAAAGTGACTTTATAAGTTATAAAGTCAAATCTAATTTAAAAGTGACTTTAGGTGATAAAGTTACAAAGTCTAATTTTAAAGTGACTTTAATAAAGTCAATGTGAAATTAGAAAGTGAAAAGTGACTTTGGAAATAAATGACTAAGAGGGTCTTTATTAAAGTGGGGTGAATTAAAAAATAGAAAGTGAGATTTAAATGCACATTTAATCTCAGCCCTAGATCTAAAGCTATCTCAGCCATTGGATTTAGAGATTCCCCAAAAGTCACTTAAGGTTAGGTTAAAGGAGGAAAAGAGGGCAAAAGATCATTCATTTCTTTCATGAACAGATTGAGAGAGGAGGAGAGAAAGCAAAGGAGAAATTTCTGAAGTGGAGGGAGAGCAACAAAGATACACAGAAAATCCGTATAGCAACTTTGCACATTTCCCAAGGCAGTGTTTTCGGATAGCAGCGTTTATTTGGCACGGTTACCAAGACAGAATCCGTACAGCACTGTTTACACGCTTTTCGAGGCAAGGTACAATGCTGTTTTCGAGGAGCAAATTAAACAGTCAAGGGCATGATTTTCGAGGTAGCTTTTCAGGGCACGGAAGGAGGGATTGCTATATGTGTCCGTACAATTTTGTATAGGCAGAATCTGGCATGCATTTCAAGGCAGCAAGTACAACAATTAATGCTGTAATTTTTCCTGTAATTTTCTGTTTGCTGTTGGCACGATTTTCAAGGTGGAAAGTTGGCACGGAAATCAAGATAAGTGGGTTGTGTTAGCTGTAATTTTTACTGTGTTTTTCTGATCACTGTAAAAGCATATTCAGAAATAAAGAGAATCTTTCGAACTAGTTTTCCCCAAGTTGTAGGGAGTTTTTCCAGGGTCATATTGACCAAAAATCAGCGTGTCAAATTTTTGTGTGGCTGATTTATTTTCTGAGTTTTTATTTTTGCATTTTCAGCGTTGTGAAATTTCCAGAATTTGTGTTTTCAGAAAATATTTATTTTTCCAGCGTGTTGAATGTATGTTTATTGGAATGAGCATTTAACTTTATGGGAGAAATAAGGAGAAACTGAAAACCGGAGTGGGTTTTAAAATTTCTACATGGTATCGGAGTTAGTTTGCTGAAAAGTGCAGTTTGGGACAGCAAAGGGAAAATTCTGACAATTTGATTCGATGCACAGAGAAAACGGGAACCTTTAAACCTATGATGTCATTTCGATTATTTCGATTTATTAAGACAACAAACGTGTCTTTGGGCTTGAGGGAAAGATAGGTTGGATGGGCATAGCAACTACAGTACATGGAAGGAAAGAATGCAGAGCATCTTTGAGGAGGTAGAAGTCTAGGGTATAATGGTGCATACCCAACAGCACCTTGTAAATGTGCCTACCGATACTGTTCAGTCGGCAGACTTTAACAAGAAGAATAACAAGGGTAAGAGACTGATTCTGGATGGTATTAAAGACCATTGCATTCCGCATGTGAGAGAAAAGAGACTTTCTCATGAGATGTGGACAGCGTTGACCAATCTCTACCAAAGTACCAATGAGAACAGAAAAATGGTCCTAAGGGAGAAGCTAAAGGCCATTAAGATGGCAAAGACTGATAGTGTTACTACATACCTCACAAAGATCACTAATTTGAGAGATGAGTTGGCAGCGGTTGGAGAGGTCATTCCACCCACTGAGTTGGTGCGGATTACAGTGAATGGCCTTCACAGTACATGGTTGAACTTTGTTGATGGGATTGTTGCACGGGAGACCCTTCCCACTTGGGAGAGGTTGTGGAATGATTGCATACAGAATGAAATCAGAAAGAACCGGCAGGGCAGCCAAACCGGTTAGAGAGGATGAGGATGTAACACTTGTAGCAAAAAGAAGCTTGAAAGGCAAGGAAGAAACGAAGCTTCCTAGAGAGTGGAGGTAGTGGGGGCAAGACAAAGGTAAAGGTAAGCAAGTTGAACAAAGAGAGGATATTCAATGTCAAGTGTTAGTGATGTCGAGAAGACGGACTCTTCGGTTGCTTGTGTTTGGAGAAGAAGAAAGAAGGGGGAAGGAAACAAGACCATGGCAGCATCAGCAAAGATAGAGGACTTTTCGGAGAGCTTTGACTGAGAGTTTGGGTTCATTGCTTGTGAGTCCACTAGTGCAAGATCACTTGCCACGAAGGTTGAGAGGGAGTGTGCACTTCCCTCCACTAGCAGAGCATCTTCAGGTATTTGGTATGTTGACAGTGGGGCTTCACGTCATATGACAGGAGTCCGTGATTACTTCTCAGAGCTTTCAGAGCGTGGCATTGATATAGAGGTAGTACTCGGAGACGACAACATTGTTAGAGCAGTCGGTGTGGGGACATTGACATTTGATAGGGAGCCCAAACCTCCATTGAAGGTGTCAGATGTTCTATATGTGCAAGGGATGAAGAAGAACCTTATATCCGTCTCAACATTGGAGGACAAAGGGTGTGAGGTATTGTTCAGGAGAGGACAGGTGCTTTTATATCCCAGGGGCGCTCTAGCTGATTCAGCTAGAGTGATTGGTGTACACCATGCAAAGGTGTACAAATTTGCGTTTCAGCCCCTTTTTCCATTGAGCAGTAGTATCGGCAGCAGAGCTAGCAATTCAGAGCTGTGCGAGATTTGGCACTACAGGATGGGGCACATGTATCATGGAGCCTTGAGGACATTGCGAGAGATCACTACAGGTGTGCCAGATTTCAGTACTGATCACATTGATACATGCAGAAGATGTGCTATGGGCAAGTTTTCCAAATTCCCTTTTCCAGACAGTGACAACAGATCGACTGGGATACTTGATTTGATTCATACTGATATGAGCGGTCGGATGTCTCATGTTTCCTTGAGTGGATATGAGTACTATGTTTTATTCATTGATGATCACTCCAGTAAGACTTGGATTTATTTCTTGAAGACCAAGAGTGAGGTCTTTAAATGGTTTCAGGAGTTCAGAGCTCTTGTGGAGACTCAGACAGGTCGGAAGATCAAGTTCGTCAGGTTGGACAATGGAGGGGAGTACACCCTTGGTGAGTTTGTTGATTATTGTGTGGAGGTAGGCATTAGGAGGGAATTCACGGTTCCTTACAACCCCCAGCAGAACGGGGTTACGGAGAGGAAGAACAGATCCGTCGTTGGGGCTGCCAAAGCCATGCTACATGATCAGGGGTTACCATTGTTTTTGTGGGCAGAGGCCTGCAACATTGCTGTGTATTTGCAGAACAGGGGTCCGCATCGTGCCTTGGGGCATGGGACTTCGGAGGAGGCTTTTTCTAGGAAGAAGCCTGATATTGGTCATTTTCGTATCTTTGGGTGTATTGCATACTCCTACGTACCCAAGGAGAAGAGGACCAAGCTAGAGCCCACCGCAAAGAAGGGTATCTTTGTGGGCTACAGTGAGACCTCGAAAGCCTTTCAGATTATTCCTGCACGGAGGAGAGTTGTTGTCAGGCGGGATGTGAAGTTCGAGGAGGACAAGGCTTTCAGGAGGTCACGAGAGTTATAGTATCTGGATCAACCAGACCCTCAGGAGTAGTTGAGTTAGTCACAGGGATCTAGTGGGCAGGGATCAGGAGGTACATCGATTACGGTGTCAGGTCCATCAGTGAGCAGTGGCTTGCAAAGTCAGAGGGGTGGTGCTTCGGGCAGCATGCAGAGAAGTCCGCAGAGCAGTTCACTAGGTAGTTCACTGATGGACAATTCACACGATACTTCAGCATCTACAGGTTCAGGTTCAGGCAGGAGGACAACAGACAAACATTCAGGAGTTCAGGCTCCTGATGAGGATGAAGAGTTTCATTCTCCGGTGGGAGAAATGTGTTCAGGGAAGAGGAAGCCCAAGTGGCTTCAGGATACCTTGAGAGAGGCCACATCTGTTGCTGGGTCGAAGAGACTGGTCAGAGAGAGCAGACCACCTGAGAGGTTCTGTAGCTATATGACAACGGTTGCCAACATCGTTGACTCTGAGCCTACTAGCTATGAGGAGGCAGCTAGCCAGCAGGTCTGGAGAGAGGCCATGCAGGAGGAGTATTCTTTTATCATGAAGAATGTTGTTTGGGAGGTGGTGCTGAGGCCTGAGGGCAAATCCGTGGTTACTTCCAGATGGCTTTACAAGGTAAAACATGCTGCAGATGGCAGCATTGAGAAATTCAAGGCAAGGTTTGTGGCTAGAGGGTTCTCCCAGGTAGAGGGAGTAGACTATGAGGAGACCTTCGCTCCCGTGGCTCAATATAATTCCATTCGCTCCATTATATCGATAGTAGTAGAGATGGGTTGGAAGATCCACCAGATGGATGTGAAGACTGCATTTCTCAATGGCTTCATACAGGAGGAGGTGTATATTGAGCAGCCACAGGGCTTTGAGGCGCATGGGAAGGAGTCCCGTGTGTGCAGACTGAAGAAGGCCCTTTATGGCCTGAAGCAAGCTCCTAGAGCTTGGTACTCCAGGATTGATATGTACTTGCAGGAGATGGGTTTCACAAAGAGTGATGCAGATCCGAACATATACTTTATTGTAATAGGTGAGGAGCCTCTCATTCTGGTGCTGTATGTGAATGACTTGGTCATTACGGGTGTAGAGAGACTCATAGAGAGCTGCAAGAGAGATCTTGCGTTGGAGTTCGAGATGAAGGACATTGGCTTGATGCATTACTTTTTGGGTTTGGAGGTGTGGCAGGAGGAGGGGCATTTCTTCTTGGGACAGGGGAAGTATATTGTGGACATCCTTAGCAGATTCCACATGGAGGATTGTAGACCCATGTTGACACCTATGATCACTAACTGGAAGAAGCTTCATGCTTCAGATTCCGGGTTCGTGGATCCCACATTGTATATACAGCTGATTGGTTCCTTGATGTATTTGGTCAACACTAGACCAGATATATGTTTTGCAGTCAACACGATGAGCCAGTTCATGTGTGAGCCCAGGAGGGTACACTGGGTTGTTGCAAAACACATTTTGCGGTACTTTTGCAGGGGACAGTGGAGTATGGTCTGGATTATAGGCAGGGAGATGGAGTGAGATTGGCAGGTTACACTGATTCTGATTGGGTAGGTTGTGCTTCTGATAGGAAGAGCACTTCAGGATGCTCTTTTGGGTTGGGTTCGGCAGTGGTGTCGTGGTTCAGCCGAAAGCCGCAGTCAGTGGCATTGAGTTTAGTGGAAGCAGAGTACATGGCATTCGATCTAGCTAGTTATGAAGCCATATGGCTTCGCAAGATGTTGTTTAGCTTATTTGGTCAACCGTTGAGACCTTCAGTGATTTACTGTGATAATCAGAGTTGCATTAAACTCACGGAGAATCCAGTATTTCATGATAGGTCAAAGCATATCGGGATCAAATATCATTTCATCAGAGACTATGTTCAGAAGGGAGCTATAAAGCTTGAGTATGTTTTCACAGATGAGCAGGTAGCAGATATTCTTAACAAAGCCTTACCACGAGGCAAGCATGTCTACTTCAGAGACAAGATGGGTGTGGTGAGGAACACCTTCCTCGGTAAGAGGGAGTTTTGAAATTTGGTTACCGGAGGACAGGTGGTTCCCTAAGGCTTTGATCTTTGGCCTAGGGAAAAGTGTCCAAATGTATTTCACTTTTTCTCCTAAAGTGATTTTATAAGTAATAAAGTCAAATCTAATTTAAAAGTGACTTTAAGTGATAAAGTTACAAAGTCTAATTTTAAAGTGACTTTAAAATGTGAAATTAGAAAGTGAAAAGTGACTTTGGAAATAAATGACTAAGAGGGTCTTTATTAAAGTGGGGTGAATTAAAAAATAGAAAGTGAGATTTAAATGCACATTTAATCTTAGCCCTAGATCTAAAGCTATCTCAGCCATTGGATTTAGGGATTCCCCAAAAGTCACTTAGGGTTAGGTTAAAGCAGGAAAAGAGGGAAAAAGATCATTCATTTATTTCATAAGTAGATTGAGAGAGGAGAGAAAACAAAGGAGAAATTTCTGAAGCGGAGGGAGAGCAACAAAGATACACAAAAAATTCGTACAACTTGGCACATTTCCCAAGGCAGTGTTTTTAGACAGTAGCATTTATTTGGCACGGTTACTAAGACAGAATCCGTACATCACTGTTTACATGCTTTTCAAGGCAAGGTACAATGCTGTTTTCGAGGAGCAGATTCAACAGTCAAGGGCACGATTTTCGAGGCAACTTTTTAGGGCACGAAAATCGAGAGACTGCTGTATGTGTCCGTATAGTTTTGTATAGTTTCGTACATGCAGAATCTGGCACATATTTCAAGGTAGCAAGTATAGCAATTAATGCTGTAATTTTTCCTGTAATTTTCTGTTTGCTATTGGCACAATTTTCAAGGAGGAAAGTTGGCACGGAAATCGAGATAAGTGGGTTTTGTGTTTGCTGTAATTTTTACTGTGTTTTTCTATTCACTGTAAAAGCATATTCAGAAATAAAGAGAAGCTTTCGAATTGGTTTTCCCCAAGAGTTGTAGGGGGTTTTTCCAGGGTCATATTGACCAAAAATCAGCTTGTCAAATTTTTGTTTGTGACTGATTTATTTTCTGAGTTTTTATTTCTGCATTTTCAGCACTGTGAAATTTCCAGAATTTGTGTTTTCAGAAAATATTTATTTTTCCAGCTTGTTGAATGTATGGTTATGGGAATGGGCATTTAACTTTACGGGAGAATAAGGAGACACTGAAAACTGGAGTGGGTCTTAAAATTTCTACATGACAAACAGATTATTCAAATAGTTTGCCTGTAGATAAAAAGTCAGCACTATTTTGACAAATATTTTGCATGCAAATTAAATAGAAACCCTCATCATCATATGCACAGCATATTAAGTATCTGCAACTCAACACCTATTTTATTAAAGACTGAAGGAAAGATTCTCATGTTAAATCCGGTTACAAAATATCTTGGAAACCTGAGAATGTTTTCCTGTAGAAAATAGGGATTTTTGTCTTTGCAGAAGAAGATTTGGCCCTCCGAAGTTTTTTTATTACCCTGCTGCCAATGATAAGCCATTCCGCTGCCCAGCAAACAAAGCAACTAGGCTTGGTGGATTATGTGAATTATGGGCTGCTTAAACATATATTTGTCTTGTCCTGGCTATGGCACAAGGTGCTTGTAGTGTTAAGACAGAGAATGTTGCTATTTAATAAGTCTGCTCCCAGAGAGAAATCTGCTATCCAGGAGTGATTCTCCTTCCATTACAGAAGTTACCCTTTTAATAAATCGATCTCCAAGATAATCAACGCTACCTTCTTCAAAATATGGCACCTTAGCCTCTATCATATGATAGATTTAATGCCCATAAATTAATAGGCTTGGCCTTCCTTGCACTAATGATGTTGTACTCTCAATTTATGAATCCCTTAGTATTATAATTGATCTCAAAGATAAAACTGTTTTCTCTAATGAACTTGGCTCCTGCATTAATGAAAACCACAACCGTCACTATAATATTCTTTATTTCAAATCAGCCTGGCCCTACATACAAAATGGAGATTTCTTCATGAATAAAATATGCGCTACAAAACAAATGAAATCTCCCTACAAAATTAGAACCTCAACATTCTGGCAAACCTATCTTGCCAATCAATATGCTCCGATGACAAATCCATAGTGATTCTTCTTAAATTGACTAGGGTGTATAGTTTCAACACCGAAACCAATTTTCCTTAGGGATAAGGTTTTACCCATTCCTTAAGCCATAAGGGCTCAAAATCAAATAAGGAAAGTTATCCATCCACCCCCCTAAAGAATGATCTTGAGCTCCCTTTTATAATATATGGCCATCCCAATACAATGGGTAAGTATTCCATGGGTGCCAATACCATGGGCAAGTAAATACATGATAATTTGACCTTATAAAGTTCACCTTGTTCTCATAGCCGCATTTTAATCTAATTAAATCAATCATTTCGCTTGTAATGATCATTTTGAAGGGGACATGACAATCCTCCCTCCTCGAGATTGCTTGTCCTCGAGCAATGCCATATTCCACATATCAATACCCAAGTCCCAAATGTGCTACTATGTCACTCCATACCACTGTACTTTCCAACCATCAATAAATCCTTTGATACCTGGGTCCCAAATATACCACTGTATCATCCGGCCATAAATGGATCTACTATAGTGTGCACTGTGAACTATCCCTTAGATTCAACCATGGTAAATTTGAAGGGCATATCTCCTCATGTGCCAATGTGGGTGTAATGTGCTAATCTTATGCTCCCTTGGAACCCAATCCATCAAATGGAGAGCATCCTCACTATGCCATGCCTGACACTGTGTCATACCATTGCCATCCCACTTGAAAAGATCTTGCCAATGCACGCTGGATATTTAGCTATCGTGGTCCCTGAGAGTGTACCTAGATATCCCATGGGGCCTGCACACTTCCTTGCCAAACAATCCTACCCCCTGGGCTTACCTGTACTCCGATGGAATCATGAAAGGACGTGCGAATTTGGTCACTCAGTCAAATACTCTATCAATGTAATCACATCCCTGCAACTTTGGTAGGCCTATTATAAGGTCCATAGATACGCTCCAATTCCTGATATAGATTAGGCAAGTCTTGCAATAAGCTTGCCAAACAACCATGCCTCGATTTGTCCTTCTGACAAGGTCATACACTCCATCTCATCACTCGATATAACACCCTCGAAGCCCTCCACATAGAACCTCTCTCTGACCTGATTGTAAATGTGGCAATCTCCAAGATGCACTACCATTAGTGAAGCATGGACCACTCTCACAGTCTTGTCCTTGAGTGTCAACTCAGGGACTAGCAGATGATGTCGTCCTCTATTGTACACCCGTCATCCTGGAGGTGTCCAACCCTCAACTCAGGAGAGGCAAACCTGTTATTTGAATTCTCCATTCCAAAGTGGAATACCTAATCTTTGCATGTTGATGGTCTCCTAGATAAAATGCCTGTAACAATGTCATCCACGCTCTCCATAAACCCGATAATGCGCCCCACACCTCTGTCAAAAGATCTATATGATCTTGCTACAGGTGATATCTCACCTTAACTGAATTTGAGAAATCGTTGCTGCATCAAATGAATCCTTGACATCCCTTCAAGCTCTGCCACATGATGACATGATCCACCTGGATCCCATTTCCCATTTGGGATTCTGTCATCCCAAATATCTGAGGGCTCTTTCTACAATATACCTCTTGCTAGAAGGATCTTTCCAAGCATCACTAACTTAGTGGGATATCAACTCATAATCTCTCTTAATTCCAATTGAAATAAACTTTTGAAATAGGAAGTATCAACAAGATTGATATTATTTTTAGAGTCCATAACCTTCCACGGAATGTGTCTTCCATCATCCTTAGTTATCAACACCCCTTGAAAAAAGACCTCGTGTGTAAATGCCAACACAAGGAATATTCCCACCATGTTGATGTTGTGCTACTTTGATTTCAATTGGAGTGCTTATATACTAAAGCTCTATTTGATGATCCTAGTCAACCTGTAAAAGCAACCGGAAAGAGTTGGCTCCTTCCTCCTCATACCAACTCACCTCCCCACTATGCAAATGTGGATTCATGATACTACAAGCCTTGTCTATGTACTGTTGAAGAGGGTATTTCTGAGAGAGGACAACCCATCAATAAGTTGTTTGTTGGATGATTTACTCAAAATGGGGTTTTGGACCCAAGTAAGGGGTTTAAGACCAAGAAAGAAATAATAATTTATTTTAAGGGTCAAAGACGCGAAAACCCTAGATTTAGAAGGTTTCTTAAGTGACCCAAAGAAAAGTATTTAAGAAAGCTAAGATGAGTTTCATGAGACATGAAGTGCAAGAGAAGATGTAGTTGTTCTTGTGCTAAGAGAGCCCTAGGAAGGCCGAGATAGTCTTGTTCTATGAAGGCATAGGAGGGTTGAAAGGTGCCAAGTTATGTACAAGGAGGCTGCATTCAACTATAACCAAGAGAAGAAGCCGCAAAGATGAATCAAGCCCTAGATCTGAGGGCCGAGTTGAGCGGAAGGTAGCCAAGGGCCTCTAGGATTGATTGGTCATAACATGTGCTAAAAAATCAGGTTGTTAATGGAGGCTGAGTCCTAAAGGATGAAGGCCGAGGACATCAAGATCCTTGACCAAGTGAGCAAAGATTTAAAGGGCCAGGGGTAGAGTCTAAACTAGCTATCAAATTGAGCCACAATACCTCCAGGAGAGACCAAGCAGATTTGTGGAGAAAAAAGCTTGTTCTTTTGTGATTGGCTTGGCAATTTGGAGAGGCACCAACCTTGCATAGAAGTTTTGTTCTGAGGTAAAGGGAGGACATACTGTGATTAGAGGCTGGACATAGACTTATATAGCAGGCTGAGGAGGTGTGATCTAGTCTGAAGTTGATCACAATGACCCATGTTGACTATTGTAAGAAAAGGTAATGTAAGGTGGCTAATGAAAAAGTGGTACTATGAACTGTGAAAATTTCTGAATCTACTAAACAGAAACCCTACTGCAGTAAATCTGATTTACTTCTCCTACTTGTTTGATTTGCTAAACAAGTTATTTTTTTGAATTATTCAGTTAAACATCAAAGTAAATACACTGCAACCTACACAACTATATAGATCAGAAACTGAAGAATAAGCACATACAAACAAAGGACACAGGATTTTTCGGACAAATGTCCCCGGAAAAACCCAATGCGGGAAAACTGGTGCAACAGTTCTGAAGGTTTTTATTATTAAGCAGCAATTCTGAGTACATCTAGGGTGCCATAATCCAACTCACCCAATAGAGAAAACCTCGGCAATCAGAGGTACAGGTGAGTTTTACCTCATCCTGCAAGTCCTGGCTGATTCAGATCAGTCATTGGTGAAACCCCAGCTAGCTCTACGCAGTCTCTACGCTGCCACTACGTAAGCCTGCGTGGGCCTGGCTGAAGGACTGCGTCACCCTTCCTCTGCACTGATTAGCCTCTCAAAAATCGAGTTTCAGCCCTACCGCCTTAGAAACCCCAATTCTCAGCTAATTTTGGACCGTCCCTCGGAGGCTCTGCTCTACCCCTGCATGGGCCTGCATCACCCTCTTTGGGGTCTGCGTCACACTCTCTGGTGGCTGCGCTGCCTCCTCTGCGTCTTTGTTGCCCTTGCTCTGCTTTGTACTCTTGGTTCTCCGACCAATCACTACATCTTCCCCTCACTGCTTCGCTGAATCACTCAGATCTGATCTTTGTCCGAGCACTGCTTAGACTCTGTGTGTGTTCTCCAACTAATCCCAAGACTTTAATACTTTTCTCGTTGAACAATCAATGATCGTGATCTAATCTCTAATCAACAGCGAAGATTAGAATAGACTTGATCCTCGTCACTTAGAACATTCTCACCCACATGTCTAAATTAATTCACTTTAATTATTTAATTTTCCTAAGTTAGACTTAGGGTCTCCATTATAATAATTAATTATTTGAATAAATTAGGCTTTGGGTGGAATTTCTCCAAACGATTTCTGGGTCTTGGAGATCTCATGTGTTCTAGCTCCTCCACAAAGTTTCAAAGCTAGAGGACATCCGATGCTACCCAAAAATCAACACTCCCTCTTAGCAAGGAATGTGCTTTAGCAACACTTCAATCCAGAAGCGTTACTCTGATCCATGGGATCGGTCCCCTGCGCTGCTGATGCTTGGCCTGCTACCCCTCATCCACTGCGCTGCTGCCTTCTGTACTGCTGTCCATGACTCTGCCACAGTCACTGCCTCATTTGTATTGCAACTCCTTCTCAAATGCTGCATCATGCTGCCCATAGCACTGCCACTGCTAACTGTTGCACTGCAACTCAGTTGCTGAGAGTTAAGCAACTGAAGGACATCACCCAAAAATACTAACATACAAGTCAATCTGGCTGCATCTCGATCTGAAACACCCTCTGCTGCTAATCTGCGCTGTCCCTCTGGTGCCTCTGCGCTGCTGCTGCTCTGCACTGCCTCTCCGCTGCTACTGCTCTGCACTTCCTCTCCGCTGCTACTGCCTCTGCTCTGCGCCAGTCTTCAACGTCCCAGCGCTGCCAATGTGCCTCCATAATCCTCTGCACCAACTGACTACAGTCATCCTGCTACTGTCATTAAGGTCTCCCGTAGCTCGTATGTGATCCAAGAGTTTGGGCACCTCAAGGATCCTGCCCCACATCTTAAGTTCAAGAGAGCTACAAATCTATGTCACCCCACCTCTTCTCACGAGGCACATGAGCACTCATAGCCACATCATCACCACTCCCATCATCACCCTTGCTGCAACCTTAGAATCTTAATCTTCCTTGCCTTTCTTTTTCTGAGGATAAGTAGTGGCGAAATGTCCTAATTCACCACATCTGAAGCACCAGACCTTTGAAAGGTCTCTCTTCTTCTTCCCTCGCTGCCCCTGCTATCCCTTAGATGCGAGAGCCGCATCTTCCTCCTCCTTCTTGATCTTGGCTCCTCCGCTGCTGCTGCCCATCTTGGTCAATCTCCTGATCTCTTCTTGACGAAGAATTGCCAACATGTCTTCCCAATTTGGAAGTGTCGCTCTCCCCAAGATGCCTTAGACAAAGGTCTCCTACTCTTCAGACACTGCATTCAGGACAGTTCTCACCATAAGATCATCATCAGGAGTGGCCCCAGTTATCGCTTGCCGCATACACCTACCTCAGTTAGCGGGAAAAACCTTTAACCCCACAAGGTGTGGTTGGTGGCAAGGAACTCAGAGAAGGGGCTGTCACAGTAATCTCGACTTTCTCCGTTTAAGCTATCTCCTAGGTTAGTTATGGGGGGTGGTCCCTAAATGGAAAACTAAGCTAAAATATCTGAGTTTCTAGGAGAATTGTTAGAGTTAAATATATTACTTCTTAAGATTTATAAGCAAAAAGTGATATGAGCAATAACCATCAATACATAATTTAAATAAGCATAAAGCATATGAAAACCAGTGCCTTCAAAGTATTGCTCTTTGAAATGAAAATGTATTTGCTTAAATGAAGTAAAATGCTTTCAAATGGAAAACAAAAATAATCCTAAAAAGTGAAACAAGAAAATGTTAGCGCAAGATATTGTAAATGCTTTCAAGATAAATAGATTTATGAATCAAAGCATGAGAAACTATCTTTCTCAAAAGGAAACAATTAGTGTTCTACTTTGGAGAATGTAAATGAGATGATAGAAAAACTCAAATGTTAGACCAAGATAACAACATGCAATTAAATTTGCAACACCAAATAAGGGTATTTTCCAATGAAACAAAGATATATCAATCATCCATAAGCATAATGACCATTAAAATGACAACATGCAATGAAGTTGCAAAAGTAAGCAAATTGCCAAGTACCATAGAATTAAACTTGTTGCAAAATTTAAGGAATTAAAATGCTTGCATCCAAAGTGCTTCTTGAGATAATATTTGCATGTGAAACTTTAAACCATCAAGATAGCAAAAAATTTGAGAAATTTGCAAGTAAATGTGATGAGATAGTGCTCTTGGTTTATTTTATTAATTAGTTCTAAAGCAAAGTTACAATTGAACTCTAATCCTCAGACCTCACCCTCGCTCAAATATTTGGATTTCATAGTGAGGAGTCCATAGAGGTAGGGGGTCCCTAAAATGTCTATTCAACCAACTTAAGTTGGAGGTAATTTTAGTGATGCTTGGGGCATGTAAGATCTAAAAGTAAATTAATATGAAAATGAAAATTCAAATTCAACTTAAAATATATTTGTTTGTCATGAAATAAAATGTAGTTTTACTTGATGCATCAAACTTAAGATTGTAGAGTGTGCTCAATGGTGAAGCATAAACAAATTTGAAGTATGATTTCAAGCTAAATAAACTCAAGTAAAAATGCTTGCATATTAAAAAAATCTGAATTTGCAGTGAAAGTAAATGCTCTTAAAACTTGTAGCAAATCAAAGTGAATAGCTAGTGAAATGAATGAAATACATGGTTGTGTTAATTGACCAATTAAATGATATGCATGCAATTTAAAGAGATCTACAAATCACGCCACAAGTCCTCTCCAAAAGTGGAGAAATTGGGATGCCAATGGGTAAAACCCACACTCCCAAAATCACAAATTTTATTGGTTGTTAGAGGTAAGAGACTGT
This sequence comes from Pinus albicaulis, assembly GCA_034641835.2. NCBI lineage: Eukaryota > Viridiplantae > Streptophyta > Pinopsida > Pinales > Pinaceae > Pinus > Pinus albicaulis. The sequence goes on from CM076575.1 coordinate 126,888,046, forward strand.
GAAGCCTCCAACAAGTTCAAGGAAAACATTTACAAATGAAACTTGAGGTCTTAGAATTATCCTTGATGGGAAATTTCTGCAATATAGAGACTCAATAGAAATCAGATTTTTACAAGTGAAGAAGAGAGGCTAAGCCTCCTCAATGCTCACGGCCAAGAGAGAGAGAAGAAGCCACAAAAGGAACTCGCCCTTCCTCAAGGAAGTTTCTTAACTGCCCACGACCAAAGGAAAAAGAGAGAGTCCTCCTCGTTTGAAATTAGAGCTCAAAGGTCCTGCAACAATTCGTTAGTAGTTTCTTGAAGGTGAATCCCACAAGTTGCTACAAGAAAACAAGTTAGAAAAAGAAGACTACAAGAAACCAACCAAGTGTTAGACAAAGAAAATCACAAAATATTGCACAATAATCTACAAAGGGCTAAGCCAAAGAGGATGAATAAACTCTCCTCTTTGTCTAGCCATGCTTAAGCTATTTAAATAGCAAAATATGATCCAATGAAGAACAATGAAAAGTAAAATATTTTTAAATGATTGCATGCATACAAATTAAGACACTTTTTCGTAAGATAAACTATGAGAACCCAAATAACAAATGAGAGTTCCTTTGAAGGTGCTTCAAGAGTGGGTTGGTTTCCCATAGACTTCCCCTCACGCTTGATCCAAAAAGAATTCTTCTACAATACTCAAGTCACACATTAATCCATGTAGATTTAGATAAGCAAACAATGAATTGAAACTTCTAGAAATTTATTTGAAAATAAACTAGAACTTTCAACCTCTAGAGCTTACTTTCAAATCAAATGCTAATACAAGATAGCTGTGCACTAGCAAATTCAGAAGAATACATGGAAAATGAAATAACTCAAAGCATAGAAAAGATTATACCAATAGCTCCAAATGCACCATGCTCCAAAAGAACACCCATGAATGGACCCCCAAAGTCTTTTTATTAATATTCTTGAAAAGTGTACAAGTAGCAGCGCTTCCGCAAGCACAATAGCTCGTATTCAATGATACAATATGAGAGCCCATGACTACATTATATAGAAAGTTGGTAGCAAATTCCAATGAAGAATCATATGCCAAGTGGTGAGAAGGAGGAGATCTCAAGGAAAATTCGAATTTGATATGTGGAGCTCCATTGCCAAGTGTAAAAATCGAATTCTAGCAAGTGGACATCATTTTCTTCTTCCCTTATGTGCCAAATTCGAATTTTATGATGGAATGAGAAGTGTATATGGGTGGTAACCCATGTGGGGACAATTTTCCACAAAAATATCCACCAAATATTCTCCCAAATCCTCCCAAATATGCACTATCTTCAGAAATTCTAATTTCCAAGTAAGTAGCTCTCATTTAATGCCGGAAATTCAATTTTATTTGAGCACATGTCTTTTCCTTGATTTTAGGAGTCCACATCACTTTAGGACTTCACTTTAACTCCTCCATAATTTTCCACCCCATTTAGCATGTGTGGATATTTATTTTTCTCCAATTATTTAATTTCTGGCTTAATTAATTGCTAGATTTCCCACTAAACTTAGGAAAAGTGGGTTTTGAGGGTTCAAAACACATTTTTAACTCCTCAAAGTGTGTCATAGTAGAAAGTTGAGGGTGAGAGGTGTAATTTTGATTACTCATACCCCATACAACTTCTCTAGGCAACACCTATTACAATTCAGTTACAATTTTTATTGCAATTTTCGACTTGTGGAAAATCTAAAAAATTAAAAAATCCCTACCTAGACCTAACCAAATTCCATGAATTTTTTTGTGTGATCTAGTATGGTAATATACATTGACTCTAGACACTAGGACTCACCCAATGCCTCACCATCAAGTAGTACTCCGGCTTTGGGGTAAAATTGGAGGAAAAAACTCAATTAATTATTAACTCCTAGTAGGGAGATGATGATTAACCAAGTAGAGAAAACCTCCCAGAGTAATACTCACATGTTGGCAAGGTCCCAGGCTACCTAGACCTGTTACAGACTCAATACTGACTTAAAACTCATCATTACTAGCATCACTTATTACAATTCCCTGTAGGTCGTGGAATCTGGGTATAAGAGAAAGATGATGAGAAGTAGAGTAGAGCTTAAAAACTCCGTTGAACTGATAATATATGATGATACATGTGTCGTCTGGTTCATCCTTGGGCATGGAGTCTTCTCATTATCATTAGGTGCCACTGCAGTGGTCAACATTTGGCTCCATATGGGGATGCATGCTAGATATGAAGTGATAGTCTGCAAGAACCTGGAATCTGCATCCACCGACCAAAGATATATATTAGCATTATCCATTTAAAATAACATCAAATAAAATCAAGGACAGAAATGGAAATTTATTCTAGGAGACATAAATAACAATTTATTCATGAAATAAAACTACTTAAAGAAAATTTACAAGGGACAGGGTTACGAATATGATGCACAAGATGCCCCATGGCATCAAATGTCTTCGGTGAAATCCATCTTGAGAACCTGCCTACTAACAAGCAAATCCATAGGCTCTTTCTCTGATGTGCCTTGTCCAATTCTGACTATCTTGGGACTATGACTTACCCCAATGTTAACATGTTTGTGGCCATTAGATATAGCAAACCTCTTCCTTTTCCTTTTTTGACTTTTGACGCGTTGAGGCTTGATCCTGCTCAAAACTGGTTGTTCATTTTTTATATCCTTTTTCTTTTTTCATGTTTTTCTTTTCTTCCTGGTTAGTTGCGATGGTGATGATGATGCAATTACTGTCAATCTTACAACTCTGTCTTGAAAATGCTCTGATGGAAGATTTGAAGTACCCCTGCTTTTTGAGCTATGCCTAATCTCTTCGTTTTGAATCTGTTTTGTTAAGGGGGGAAAAAAATTTGTCAACACAACATCACTTCTTGTCTGGCATGATCTATAGATAATCTCATTATTGGGTTTCCTTGGAGCCTCAACATGATATCTTTTCTCTAACTCCCGATCAAGTCTGACGAAGTTATTATCTGGCATGGTGATGGTGGCATATGACAAGTCCATTTGAAGCCTACCACCTAAATCTGATGCCCATTTTCTTGATAGGAGCATTCCCCATGAATCAGGAACATCTATCACAACAATATCCATAGTCATTATTTTGTCTGGGTATGCAGCTAGGAAAACCTGTAAATCTTTAATTATTCCACACACTTCAATTGTTTTAGAATCCATTGAACATATGTTGTGATAGGGCCTAGATATTCTTAAATTCAGTTGCTCCATGACTTTCTTAGTCATGACATTTGATGAAGCCCCCTGAATCAAGCATGCAGTTGTATAAAAGACGATCATTCACTATTAAAGAAACCTAAAATGGTAGATGATCTTCGTTCCCCACATAACAGTTCATACTTTTCAATACAATTTCTTCATCTTCTGGTTCATTATTAGACTTTTCTTCCCTTTGAGTAATTTCTATTGTACTTAATAACTTGGCCCTTTGAGATGGTATCCTTAAAAGCTCTGTCACTGGGATAGAAACCTTTGCATTATTCACCCAATTTCCCAAGTCAAAATTTAATTCTGAAGTAGGAGGAGAATTTTTTTTGTGATTATTCCGGTCTTGAATATCCCTTCTTTGATAAGTCATCCATTTGTGTTTTGCCATAGCAAGAATTTGTCCAGATATAGGCTTTTCCCCAAAAATCTTAGTGACTTTGTCAAAATTTGCAATCATATTGTCAACCCCAAGATTATTAGGACTATGGTCAATCTCTTGATTTCTTTCAATGGTGTATATTTGATCTTCCATGGAGAACATATTGATTTGACCACTAGTTCGTACGTGTTCATCTCCCAACATGCTACCTTCCATAATTCTCTTTACATATGGGCATGTGGCTTCTTCATGGAACTCATTACATGGCCTACAAAAAGGGGGAATTTGATCTACCATGTTGGCGGATCCCAATGGATTTGGAGGCCTATAATCTTGTTCAGGTCCTTTTTCCTTTTGCCATCCATTATTTGGCCTAGGGTGGAATCTTTGCACTTGCGATCTTTCCATGGCCACCAACCTACTTTGCATGGCTTGCATTTCTTTAGTGTGGTTTGCTTCCATGCTCTTGATGAGTTGAGTTAATTCCTTAATAGGATCATGGGTAGCCTCTTCCTTGACCTTGCCTTTGGAATCATTCGATTTCGATGGCCCTCTAGTGAAACCAGGAATCTCAGATTTTCCTGATTGCTTTCTGGCCCTCTCCATTTTCAAGGCTTCAGTTTGAGCTACACCCAAAGTTGTAGGCTCTTTTCTTCTCAACTCATAAGCAGTGTCAACACCAAAAGAATCCAGATAGGAACATAAGAGAAATTCATCAGGAGGTTTAACAGTAGTAGGCATGCTTTTAACCAATTCATTGAATCTCTTGTTAAACTCCTCCATGGTTTCATTCTCATTTTTCTTCATGGTACTAATGGCCCTGATCAAATGACTATTCTCTCTTCTTTCTCCATACTTTCCCATGAAAGCGTTAATAATCGCTTGTAAAGAATCATACGAGTTAGCAGGTTGCTCATTGAACCAATCAAGAGCATCCTCTTCCAAAGAAAGAACGAAAAGTCTCATCTTTACATCCTCATAGTTAGCAACGTTACACCACTTAAAGTTGCAAACATTAAAGTTCTTCACATGTGATGCAGCGCTAATGGCATTGTTACCTTGAAAAGAAGGCAACCTTTCAATAGCCTTATCAGAGATATTGTGAGGATAGCAATTAATGTTAGTGAAGTTACAAGGAGCAAAAAGATCATTCATGATGTTAGGCTCAACTTGTTCTTGAAACAACAAATGAATGTTAGAAATAGCCTCTTGCCCAAGACTAGCAAGAGCTCTACTATGAGAAAGTCTATTTAGCCTCTCTCTATAAACCCTTTCAGGATCAGGAGAGGGGCTAACTAAACCACTTGAATTTCTTTTAGTAGAGACTCTTGCAAAATTAGGATTGAGTGGAGTTTCCACTTGAGCAAGAATTTAAATCTAAAAATTCAAATATGCCAAAACAAAAAATTAGTTGTTTTCCCAGGCACAAGAAGACTTGTCCCTGACATCGGCGCCAAAAATGTTATCGCTTGCCGCCTACACCTACCTACAGTTAGCGGGAAAAGCCTTTAACCCCACAAGGTGTGGTTGGTGGCAAGGAACTTAGAGAAGGGGCTGTCACACTAATCCCGACTCTCTTCGTTTAAGCTATCTCCTACGTTAGCTATGGGGGGTGGTCCCTAAATGGAAAACTAAGTTAAAATATGTGACTTTCTAGGAGAATTGTTAGAGTTAAATATATTACTTCGTAAGATTTATAAGCAGAAAGTGATATGAACAATAACTATCAATACATAATTTAAATAAGCATAAAGCATATGAAAACTAGTGCCTTCAAAGTATTGCTCTTTGAAATGAAAATGTATTTGCTTAAATGAAGTAAAATGCTTTCAAATGGAAAACAAAAATAATCCTAAAAAGTGAAACAAGAAAATGTTAGCACAAGATATTGTAAATGCTTTCAAGATAAATAGATTTATGAATCAAAGCATGAGAAACTATCTTGCTCAAAAGGAAACAATTAGTGTTCTACTTTAGAGAATGTAAATGAGATGATAGAAAAACTCAAATGTTAGACCAAGATAACAACATGCAATTAAATTTGCAACACCAAATAAGTGTATTTGCCAATGAAACAAGATATATCATTCATCCATAACCATAATGACCATTAAAATGACAACATGCAATGAAATTGCAAAAGTAAGTAAATTTCCAAGTACCATAGAATTAAACTTGTTGCAAAATTTAAGGAATTAAAATGCTTGCATCCAAAGTGCTTCTTGAAATAATATTTGCATGTGAAACTTTAAACGATCAAGATAGCAAAAAATTTGAGAAATTTACAAGTAAATGTGATGAGATAGTGCTCTTGGTTTATTTTATTAATTAGTTCTAAAGCAAAGTTACAATTGAACTCTAATTCTCAAACCTCACCCTCGCCCCAAATATTTGGATCTCATAGTGAAGAGTCCATAGAGGTAGAGGGTCCCTAAAATGTCTATTCAACCAACTTAAGTTGGAAGTAAATTTTAGTGATGTTTGGGGCATGTAAGATCTAAAAATAAATTAACATGAAAATGAAAATTCAAGTTCAACTTAAATATATGTGCTTGTCATAAAATAAAACGTAGTTTTACTTCATGCATCAAACTTAAGATTGTAGAGTGTGTTCAATGGTGAAGCATAAGCAAATTTGAAGTATGATTTCAAGCTAAATAAGTTCAAGTAAGGATGTTTGCATATTAAAAAAAAAACTGAATTTGCTATGAAAGTAAATGCTCTTTAAACTTGTAGCAAATCAAAGTGAATAGCTAGTGAAATGAATGAAATGCATGGTTGTGTTGATCAATTAAATTATATGCATGCAATTTAAAGAGATCAACAAATCACACCACAAGTTCTCTCCAAAAATGGAGAGACTGGGATGCCAATGGGTAAAACCCACACACCCAAAATCACAAATTTTATTGGTTGTTAGAGGTAAGACTATGAAGCCTCCTACAAGCTCAAGAAAAACCTTTACAAATGAAACATGAAGTCATAGACTTATCCTTGATGGGAAATTTCTGCAATATAAAGACTCAATAGAAATCAGATTTTTTACAAATGAAGAAAAGAGGTTAAGCCTCCTCAATGCTCACGAACAAGAAAGAGAGAAGAAGCCACAAAAGGAACTCAACCTTCCTCAAGGAAGCTCCTTAACTACCTACGACCAAAGGAAAAAGAGAGTCCTCCTCGTTTGACATTAGACCTCAAAGGTCCTGCAACAATTTGTTAGTAGTTTCTTGAAGGTGAATCCCACAAGTTGCCACAAGAAACAAGTTAGAAAAAGAAGACTACAAAAAACCAAGTAAGTGTTAGACAAAGAAAATCACAAAATATTGCGCAATAATCTCCACAGGGCTAAGCCAAAGAGGATGAGTAAACTCTCTTATTTGGCTAGCCATGCTTAAGCTCTTTAAATAGTAAAATATGATTCAATGAAGAATAATGAAAAATAAAATATTTTTAAATGATTGCATGCATACAAACTATGTCCAAACGAATCCCTGCAAGACACTTTTTCGTAAGATAAACTATGAAAATCCAAATAACAAATGAGAGTTCCTTTGAAGATGCTTCAAGAGTGGGTTGGTCTCCCAAAGACTTCTCCTCACGCTTGATCCAAAAATAATTCTTCTACAATACTCAAGTCACACATTAGTCCATGTAGATTTAGATAAGCAAACAATGAATTGAAACTTCTAAAAATTTATTTGAAAATAAACTAAAACTTTCAACCTCTAGAGCCTAATTTCAAATCAAATGTTAATACAAGATAGTTGTGCACTAGCAAATTCACAAGAATACATGGAAAATGAAATAACTCAGCATAGAAAAGATTATACCAATAGCTCCAAATGCACCATGCTCCAAAGGAAGAACACCCATGAATGGACCCCCAAAGTCTTTTTATTGATATTCTTGAAAAGTGTACAAAGTAGCAGCGCTTCCGCAAGCACAATAGCTCGTATCCAATGATACAATATGAGAGCCCATGGCTCCATTATATAGAAAGTTGGGAGCAAATCCCAATGAAGAACCATATGCCAAGTGGTGAGAGGGAGGAGATCTCAAGGAAAATTCGAATTTGGTAAGTGGAGCTCCAATGCCAAGTGTAAAATTCGAATTCTGGCAAGTGGACATCATTTTCTTCTTCCCTTATGTGCCAAATTCGAATTTTATGATGGAATGACATGTGTATATGGTTGGTAACCCATGTGAGGACAATTTCCCACAAAAATCTCCACCAAATATTCTCCCAAATCCTCCCAAATATGCACTAACTTCACAAATTCGAATTTCCAAGTAAGCAACTCTCATTTAATGCCGGAAATTCAATTTTATTTAAGCACATGTCTTTTCCTTGATTTTAGGAGTCCATATCATCTTGGGACTTCACTTTAACTCCTCCATAATTTTCCACCTCATTTCCACCTCATTTAGCATGTGTGGATATTTATTTTTCTCCATTTATTTAATTTCTGGCTTAATTAATTGTCAGATTTCCCACTAAACTTAGGAAAAGTGGGTTTTGAGGGTTCAAAACACATTTTTAACCTCTCAAAGTGTGTCATAGTAGAAATTTGAGCGTGAGAGGTGTAATTTTGATTAGTAATACTCCATACAACTTCTCTAGACAACACTTATTACAATTCAATTACAATTTTTATTGCAATTTTTGACTTGCAGGAAATCTAAAAAATTAAAAAATCACTACTTAGACCTAATCAAATTCCACGAATTTTTTTGTGTGATCTCGTATGGTAATATACATTGACTCTAGACACTAGGAGTCACCCAAGGCCTCACCATCAAGCCGTACTTCGGCTTTGGGGTAAAATTGAAGGAAAAAACTCAATTAATTATTAACTCCTAGTAGGGAGATGATAATTAACCAAGTAAAAAAAACCTCCCAGAGTAATACTCACTTGTTGGCAAGGTCCCAGGCTACCTAGGCATGTTACAGACTCAATATTGACTCAAAACTCATCATTACTAGCATCACTTATTACAATTCCCCGTAGGGCATGGAATCTGGGTACACGAGAAATGATAAGAAGTAGAAGTAGAGTTTAAAAACTCTGTTGAACTAATGATATTTGATGGTACAAATGTCTTCTGGTTCATCTTTGGGCATGTAGTCTTCTCATTATCATCAGGTGCCACTCTAGTGGTCAACAGCCCCCATAACAACCAGTTGATCCCGAATCGCCTTCAATCTAATGAGGAAGGGGTCGATTTCCTCTCCCTTATGCATCTCAATTAGTCGCAGATGATTCTCTAGAAGCATCTTCCTCTGGATAGAGGTACTTTGATACAATGTGGTCAATGTTGTCCACATCCCATTTTCCATATTCTTCTCGACAATGTGTGGGACCACATGATCCTTCAACCCATCCATAATCAAGCACTTGGCTCTAGCTTGATTTTCCTCATACTTCTTCAACGAATCAATGTCAACAAGAACAGCTTAAACCTTCTCGGTATGATCTTTGATGCGATATTCGTCAAGGACTGACATTATTCTGGCCTTCCAAATGACGAAGTTAGATGCTCCATCTAACTTGTCCTGATCCCTCAATCCATGAGATGCCATCTCTGCTAAAAAAAAATGTTGAAACAGATACTCTTCTACCCTCTTCTGCTGCTACCCTTAGCAAAAGACTCAGATCTGGGTTTCTTGGTGCTAGAAACCCTCCAGAGAAAATGCTCCCTTTGACAGGTGATTTCCTTCCCGAAAATCCTCCACCAACTGCTGTCGAATCAACCCTCTCCAATCACTCCGTTGATCAGATCTCGGATTTCTTGGCGAGAAATCTGCTGAGGGACTGTTTCCCCTGCTAGACATTGTTCGACACAAACAGAAACAATGCCCCACCAACCGATACTGAAGAAAACGATCTGCACTTCCGGTCACGACAACCAGAAAATTTGAGGCTCAAAGCCTCTGCGCTGGCCCAAGAAAGACTGTGTAAGCCTCTGCCACAGGATTCTGCGTTACTTTGCTGGCCGACGCAGGCTCTGCGTGAGACCCTCTGGTGACTGCTTCACCATTCCATGCTTCTTCCTGGATTTGCGCTGTTACCCTGGACATCCGCCTTTCCTGCTGCAAAAATTCTTTGGTCTTCTGTTGATGGCTTCAACTCCACCTGATTTGCAATCGCTCTGATACCATGTGAAAATTCTTGAATCTACTAAACAGAAAGCCTACTGCAGTAAATCTGATTTACTTATCCTACTTGTTTGATTTGCTTAACAAGTTATTTTTTTGAATTATTCAGTAAAACATCAAAGTAAACACACTGTAACCTACACAACTATACATATCAGAAACTGAAGAATAAGCACATTCAGACAAAGGACACACAAGATTTTTCAAACAAATGTCCCTGAAAAAACCCAATGCAGGAAAACCGGTGCAACAGTTCTGAGGTTTTTATTATTAAGAAACAATTCTGAGTACATCTTGGGTGCCATAATCCGGCTCACCCAACAGAGAAAACCTCGACAATCAGAGATAAACGTGAGTTTTACCTCACTCTCCAAGTCCCGGCTGATCCGGATCAGTCACTGGTGAAACCCCAACTAGCTCTGCGCAGTCTCTACGCTGCCACTGCGTGGGTTTGGCTGAAGGACTCCGTCACCCTTCCTCTGCGTTGATCAACCTCTTTGCAATCGAGTTTCAGCCGTGCTGGATTAGAAACTCCGATTCTTGGCTAATTTTGGATTGTCCCTCGAAGGTTCTGCGTTGCCCCTGTGTGAGCCCTGCGTCACCCTCTCTGGGGTCTGCATCACACTCTCTGGTGGTTGCACTGCCTCCTATGCATCTCTGCTGCCCTTTCTCTGCTTTGTACTCTTGGTCCTCCGACCAATCACTGCATCTGCCCCTCACTGCTTTGCTAAATCACTCAGATTTAATCTTCGTCCGAGCACTGCTCTGTTAGAAGAATTCGATCTCTTAGACTCTGTGTGTGTTCTCCAACTGACCCCAAGCTTTCCTACGATACTTTTCTTGTTGAATATTCAGTGGCCGTGATCTAATCTCTAATCAACGACTAAGATTAGAATAGACTTGATCCTCGTCACTTAGAACTTTCTCACTCACATGTCTAAATTAATTCACTTTAATTATTTAATTTCCCTAAGTTAGACTTAGGGTCTCCATTAAAATAATTAATTATTTGAATAACTTAGGCTCCGGGTGGAATTTCTCCAAACAATTTCTGGGTCTTGGAGATCTCATGTGTTCTAGCCCCTCCACAAGTATACACAATTTTTAACAAAATTGTACAATAATGTACAAACCAATCTTCGTTATATTAAACCAATCTGAATAATACAATAGTTTATGGTATACAAGATACAATGACAAACTTCGTTGCAGCTTCTTGATGTCGTATCTTGTCCTGTCGGTCCTTCGCTTCCGTACTACTCACTAGCTGCCCCTTAGTCCTTCAAAGGACAACACATCGAGATTGTAGTTTCGCTACCACCTAACACTGCTGCATGTCACTTCCGCTGCATGTACATGGGTTGATCCAATCTGCTCTCTAGGCTGGCCAATTCCCGAGCTCCAATCTGCCAGGCTAGCAGTCACCTTTGTCCATCAAGGTACTGCACTTTGGCACCAATCTTCACTCAACCTTCAACTCCTCTTCGTCACTTCGAGATAGCTCGTCTAGGGCTACTTTGGGCTATAAAAAAGCTACCCTCCACCAAACCAATGATGCCCAATTCTTCACTGTGAAATCTGCTCCTAATTGAAGTCTTCTTGCCACCCAAGTCAACTTCAATTCATGGCTCCCACAGGCTGCTATAATTTTGATCCAAAACTGACCCAAAAACAAGGATCCAACACCACAAAACCACACCTCCAACTCACTTTTTTAGGGTCTGCTCAACGCTGCAAGTCTGGACTGGTTAGGGCACAAAACACTGTCCCTAACTACCCTCAATTCGGGCCCAGAATTGCTCCTATGGACTGCAGTTGTCTCTTTTTTGAAGGCCGTGACACCTAGTGGCAGGTCTGCGCTGTTTCTAGCCTTTGAACAATCTTCGACCCTCCTCAATCTCTGCGGTAGGCTTTAGTGAGGCCTCACATGCCCGCGACACTCTTGTTTAGGGACAAACCACTCATCAAACATCTCTTAAACATGTCCTCCCTGCCTCGACCCTCCTGCAAAGTCCGTCGACCTTCCTAACAACACCTCGACCCTCTTGAATTGACCCTAAAACAGTCTTCTATGCCTCGCTGTTCTTGACCTTCACTTGCTGCGGCTAAGACAGAGACTTAGTCTCTCCTCCTCGAGCTGTTCACTTGTGTTTGTGTTGCACAATGGATGAGGATAAGTCCTCACATCACCTTGTATATATACCATACACAAGGGTTCCTTCAGAACGTCACAATGGGGCTTGAACAACTGTAACTTGGCTTATGAACTCCAAGGCGACCTAGACACACATGTGCAAACCCATTTAATAACTTCAAAAATTCATATCTCATTAAAGGCAACTCAAAATTCGACGATTCTTGAAGCATTGGATTCTCCTTTCCGCCCTCTATCATCTCTTGCCATCACATGTCCAAAGTGATCCATGGAAATGCCCCAAAACACGATTGGTGCAAAACCCCATGCTTGGGTTCCAAGCCCACAAGTGACTCTTGTGGCGCTTTTCCCTCCAATACCCAAACCCTAGGGCTTGGAGTAACTCCCAAGCTGCTCAAAAATCAACAATGCCTCTTAGTGAGGGAGGTACTTCCGAGACTAGGATGTAACTCATCATCATCATCGCTACTCACAACACTTGCCAAACTCTTGGCGCTCACAATTGCAGCAATCCTTGTTCTGTGAACTACGCCTCTCTCAAAAGTGTCACTGTCATTGCTGGAAGCATCCTGCTTCTTCTTCCCTTGTATCAGTTTCCAATTTTTCCATGATTCCTTCTTGGTAGATGTGGAAGCACCCTTTCTCCCCATTGACCACGTGCTTTTCTTGGGATGCAAAGTCTCCCTCTGAACCTGCAAGCTCCCGTTAGAACACGACTCCTTCTGAGCCTCTGGAAAGTGGACCTTCTTCACTGGAAGCTGTACCTGCCCCTCTAAAGCCTGCACCTGCACCTGCTTCTTTGGAACCTGCACTTGCTCCCCCTGTTTCTTCTTCTTTCCATGATTCTTAGGGTTGCAGGTCAACCTGTAGAGACCATGCTCTCTAAATCCGAGTACAATGACGTCGGAGCTAGAGCCTCTAGGCCTGAGTCTTGCCTTCGCATCCTTGAACAAGACCTCAAACCCCTTCTTCTTGATCATCGAGGCAAAATCATGCTATATCTAAGTCTTGGTACAAGCTATACATCTTGGACCCACATCACTCGTTCTCTCTCCATCCTGAATGGCACAACACCTGATCCTCAGATCTCCAACTGACTCTTGTCGCCCAACACCATGTGCAACTTTGAGTCCCATTCAGCTAGAGTCTCAAAACCCTCCTGTGACCTTGTCGTATGTTTCGTCACACCATTGTCCAGGTACCATCCATCCTCATTGACAGTACCCTGCAAGAAATGAGAGATCATAGCAAAGTCCTCCTCCTCCAATCTCCTGGAGAGATCATCTATCTTAGCTGAAGTGGCAACACGGGTGACCTCCTGCTTTCCTTTCCTCTTCTCGTCATCTCCCTTCTTCATCGGACATCTCGACGAAAAATGACCCATCTCGCCACAGTTGAAACACTTGACTTTACTCAAGTCCTTCTTCTGCTTACCCTTCATTCGTGCTGCAAGTGCCACGTCCTCATCTCCCCTCTTCGTTGGATGAAGATCCTCGTCTCGCAACTCTTCCTGAATGAAGTCGTCCAACAACTTATTCTAGGCCCCGAGCAGTAAAATCAAGAAAAATCAATAAAAGGCAAAAAACATATGAAGAAGGGTAGAAAAACAATGGTCGGGGTAACTCTTGTACCACGATTTCTCCCTCCTACATTCATACACTTAATGTGTGGGCTTCCTTCATCATAGCCACCCTTGTACCATGGCATGTGGCTTGGAGCCTTCCCTCTTGCCCCCACTTTGTTCCATCATTATTTCACATGACACCTGCCATTTGATGGATGTACCATGGACCTGTCACTTCCGTAGAGGTTGAAACCACCTAATAGGGTCCTTCATTAACCTCTCTTGTCGAGCAAAGTAACATTTATACATGTTTGAAGCCCAATTGGAAGGGCATGCCACTATAAAGTGCCCACTTCTGTCCTTGATTAACATGCTTATTTACTCAATTGTACTAATGATTAATTGTACTAGAAGGTGAGGAGACGAATTGGATCTTATACATGATTGCAGGTGGGTCTTCATCTTGGACTTGGTCTCCTACTATGGGATCCAAGCCGTCTAGAGGGTCATAATGGCACTTGTAGGGTGAACGTTGAGAGCTATGGGCCTCCGACATTGCAAAGCATTGATTGCCACACCATGGGCTTCTTCAACACCACCACATTGCATGTTCTTGCCCCAGTCATACAAAGATGATGATGCACTTGTACCACGTTGCCCAATCGGCCACACATTTGCACCCGACACTTGGCAGCTGATCTAGGGCCCAGATGAGGTTTTGTCTCTTACGGGGAGACATGGGAGGATATGTGTCTTCTTATAGCCCTCGTTGATGGAGCATCGACTTGTTATTGAGCCACTTGGAAATCCATGAGACCATTGCTTGTGCCCCATAGCCACTTGGGAGCACCACATGATGTTTTCCTTGGAAATGAAGGGGCCACCCCCTTGTTCATCATTTATGGAGCCCTCCTCTTCATCATGGCACTTTGAGGACTCATTCAGGCCTTCCAATGACCCTCTTACCATTATTTTATCATTTTAGCTAGCTTTGGATGGCTTATCTTTCACTTCATGAGTTATTTGGTGGGCACCAAGGGCATGTTATTTTGTACATTAAAATATTGTTAGGGGATAGATTAGGCTAAATCGAACTTGAAGAGCCTCATATAAATAAGAGAGGCCTCATTTTGTATTGGACCATCATCATGTTCATGGATTAGCTCCCTTGAAGAGAATTTCACACTATTCTTTTGGTTGTCTATTGGAGTTCTCTTGATGCATTTTGATATCTTTGGAGTTGAAATTTTCATTCTCTTGGAGCCATCTTATTGATCTTGGATTTGGATATATCTCTTGTTGTTTTGTAAGTATTCTTGTGTAAGTTTTTTGCATGAAAAATGTCTAATGTGTGGAAAGTTTGTAACTAGCTCTTTTTTTTTGTGCCCTAATTATTGAATATCATTGTAAAGGATTGTTAGATTACAAATTTGTGCATGTTACACATTGATAACAAGTAGATGAATTTCCTAGCGGAGTAGAACTTGTTTTCATTCCATGAAAGTCTATAAATCTTGGGTGGATAAATGCTAGAGTGCTTGCTAGGGCATCATTTTATAGCCTCCTCAAAGACGATTTCAACCAAATTTCAAATCACATAGACTCCATAGCCCAAGGACAAGGCACTAGTTCGAGTAAATTCAGTGATCACTCTTTCTTCCCTTCTCTTTTCTCCAAAATTTTCAGCCTCTAAAACCTAGACGACCTAGCTAAACTAGAAGCCCTACCTTAAACATTGGAAACTCAACTTGAACATCTAGGTGTGAGGTCTTCTTGAGGGTTTTTGCACATAGTATTCAGTGGAATAAATCATTTTAAACCCTTTCTCTACACTACCTTGACTTAGTGAGCTCCTTGGAGGGTCTCCTCACATGGTTAGTCACAAACCCTAGGTCTTGTGTGGTCCCACTCTAGGCTTCTCAAGGATAGAAAAAGTCTATTTAAAGACATATAAGCATCATTCAAAGCTCTTTGAGAGTTCCTAATCATCTTAGGAGCCTTGACCTTAGGAATCCTTATCATCATTGAGCATCATTAGCCCTAGGTCCAAGTCTCCTCATAGGTCTTCTTGGAGAGCCATTAGCTTCTTTTTGAAGCATTGAGCCCTTACTTGAGCCTCTCCTTTGAATGGGCCTTGGAAATCACATCATACCTTGCAATTGATCTTATCATTCAAGTGATTTCTCCGATACTGGGACTCCTCCCATCGGTGAAAGTCTGTAAAGAGCAGGGGACACTACTGAGGTGACAATGGGTCTTTGTCCCATTGTTGTCGCTTGGTCTAGTAGTTGTTCGTTAGGTATGTGAAAATTCCTAAATTTGGAATCATATTGCAGCAATTGGAAAATATTCACCTAATTGTTAATCTTTATTTAACAATTTATTTGTAGTTATCTACGACAAACATTGAATACATCACATTGCAACCTACACAAATATTAAAATGTGGCGGAAACAAAATACAACGCAGGAAAGAAATAACACACACATATACACCGTTATTTTTGGACAAATGTCCCCGGAAAAACCCAATGCAGGAAAACCTGTGCAACAACTGAGGGTTTGTATTATTATGCAGTGGTTTTTGAATACAATCTAGGATGCCTTACTGGCAATCCGATACAAAGAATATAATTGGCAGAAAGTTAGTGAGAAGACGACTCCTTTTGAGCCTTTGGAAAGTGGACCTTCTTCGCTGGAAGCTATACCTGCCCCTCTAAAGCCTGCACCTGCACCTGCACCTGCTTCTTTAGAACCTGCACTTGCTCCCCCTGTTTCTTCTTCTTTACATGATCCTCAGGGTTGCCCGTCAACCTGTAGAGACCATGCTCTCTAAATCCAAGTACAATGACGTCGGAGCTAGAGCCTGTAGGCCTGAGTCTTGCCTTCGCATCCTTGAACAAGACCTCAAACCCCTTATTCTCGATCATCGAGGCAAAATCATGCTATATCTAAGTCCTGGTACAAGCAATACATCTTGGACCCGCATCACTCGTCTTCTCTCCATCCTGAATGGCACAACACTTGATCCTCATATCTCCAACTGACTCTTGTCGCCCAACACTATGTGCAACTTTGAGTCCCATTCAGCTAGAGTCTCAAAAACCTCCTATGACCCTGTACCACGTTATTTTTCAAGTGATCCAACACTGATCCAACCTCTGCAATGGCTAGCCCCAAGCTGCCTCTACGCAGTCACTGCGCTGCCTTTGTGTCACAACTGATAGGCACTACGTCACTCCCTTGGTTGATTGATTTGCTAGCTGGATGCTCCGATCTCTTACCCTCTGGTCTCACACTGTGGCTCTCGGCACTAGATCTGGACTGTTCCTCAATAAAACTGTGGATCTCCTCTCAGGATCTGCACTGCTTCAACGTGGCTCTACGTTGCCTCTTTGGATCTCTCTCTGTCTCCTTTGCGTTGTATTCACCGGATCAGGAAAACTTCCACCGATCACTATCCCTGCCCCTCATTGCAAAAAATATCCTCCATCTTTCTCCGACAACTGCTGCGCTGCTCTCTTGAGAAATCGATCTCTAGATCTCTAATTCGATGTCTCTTCCAAATGCCCATTGAGCTCCTTCTTATAATCTTCTTGTTGAACAATCAATGACCTAGATTAGATTATAATCAATGGCTCAGATCATCTTGACTCTATCTTCGTCTTTTTCTAGAAGATTCTGTTGGAAATATTGTCATTGATGGCAAAGGAGCACAAAGGAGCAGCACCAAGACAAGGGAGCAGATCAGAGTCAGATGGAATTGTTGCAGAGATGTCACATAGGGTTTAATGTATCAGTGGGTTGCGGCTGCCCATTTGGGGTTTTTACTGTAATGGAAAATGATGGATAAGAACCACATAAATTGAATATAGAGGTTAAACCATAGAAGAATTGATTGTGAGGATTTTGGCCTCTGTTTTAATAAATTGCAGAATTTTGTTTATCTGTATATACTTGGCAAATTTCCCGAAGGGTTCATCTCTTCGAATTCATTGAATTTATGGTCTTTCTGTGTAGATTGTGAAGTGTGTAGAATTAATTTCTGTGTAAAGGAGTGGAGGAGGATTTGAATGTGTATTAGCCTTTGTGTAAAGATGGAGAATGAAGGTTCCAGAGAAATCGAAGTTAAAACTGAAATCCGGCGGAAATCCGGCTTCAAATGCAATTTAAACAGAGTTTGCAGGTTAAGTGGTTTTGAAGGAAACGGAACCTTGTTGTTACTGACCTTTGAGGTAATGACGGTTTCCCATTTGACAGCGATTGAATGACGCTGCGACGATCGAACCTGATACCACCCATTTTGCGTTTCTTTTGGTGTCAAGTTAAATTCGATTAAAGGCGATTATCGATAAATTAGATCACAATGGAAGATCATTGGTCAGCGTTAAAGCTACGTGGGAAATTTTTAGCTGTTTCGAAGGTTTAATGATATTTCAATGGAGTTTTATTAAAGTGGTTGAAGTTCGGAAATACACTGCCGAGGGGATTTTAACCTTTGTTTAAAAGTAAATTAAACATTTCCGAAGGTTCTAATATTTATTCCAAAAGAGTTTAAAACATTGGGTTAAAGTGAGTTATATTGTTCCAAAGGTTAAAAAGGGGATTTTGCTTCCGAATATTATAAAAGTGGATTATAAAGTTTTGAAAGGGAAAAGGGACTTTTAGCTTTCGTGGTGCATTTTTAAAATCAAGATGACGTGGCAGTGACGTGGCGATGACATGGCAAGGTGACGTGGCACGATGACATGGAGATGACGTGGACCTGGCCCGCATATCGCAAATCGCAAAATCGGAGGGGTGAAGATCGTAAGAGCAAAGTTGCGATGCGAAGGATAGAAGCGATGTGATGTGCTGATGCAAAGGGACACGTGGCGGCACAACGCAATATCGCACATCGGCGATGCTTATGTGATAAGAATTCGTAAGTTATAGAACTTGCCATGCGATCGATGAATGCGATGCGAATTTCATCGCATATCGCAGATCGCAAAGCTTAGGAGAGATATCGCACAATCTTAGAAGTCATGTGAGTTGCGATGTGAAGTAGCGATAAAGTCAAGTGGGACCCGATCGCATATCGCTCATCGCAAGCCCAGGACAAAGTGCGATAAAGGAGCCGGATGCGATGCAGCTCAGAACCATTATTTAAGAGATTTCAAGTCCGGGTGTATATGATTTCCCTTTGTAAATCGCATCGGAAAGAAAAGGAGCCATATAGCAAAGAACGTTTGAAACACCGAAGTGCAATAAAGCGATAACCATTGGATCACAGAGTAGAGATCTACAATGCAGATTAGAAGTGCTAATTTGGGCATCGATAAATGTGCAAGATTGGCGGAAACGAAAAATTTACGAAAGTATAAGGTTTCCCTTTGAGAAATTGCATCGGGAGAATGAAAGAGCATCATAGAAACAAAGAAAAAGAGAAATAGCCGAAACGCCGAGATACACCCTGGTGGGACCCATTGCACATCGCATATCGGGAGATCAGATGGACGAAGGCACATGGGATATCTGAATCACCGAAGTGCGATATAGAGAGCGGACGCGATAAAGATCAAAGCCGAAGCCTAAAGCATTTCAAGTCCGGGAGTATGTGGATTTTCCTTTGTAAATCGTTTCAGAGAGCAAAAGGAGGATTATAACGTAAAACAAAAAGGAAAGTATGAACGCGGGTAGAAAGGCTCGAGTAAGGACCCGACACAGAGAAAAGGGAAGAATCGAATGTTTAGAAGAGCGGTGAAGGTTGAACGCTGTGGGCACGAGAAAAAGAGGCATGGTCGGGCAAAAGGAGATATGATGACACTGTTAGAAACGCAATAGAATGGGTCAAGTCGGACAAAATGAGCAGTTATGTAGCAAAGCTAGACTATAATGGCAGAAACTGGAAAGACAGTGAAACAGCAGAAAAGACAAATGTATGGCGAACCAAGAGTTGAAAGGGCTGAGTGAAATGTATTATTGTATCTGTAAATGTAAATGATTTAATTATTTTTATTGTATGTGATGCAAAGGCAAGTCTTCGTAGGCACAACAAAACTCCACTGTAATACATTCTGAATGTGCTAGACAAGAAAATGAGAAGGGGGAATGTAAATTTTTGTAGATGTTCTATGCTTGATGCAACTTTACTTTTCACCACAGCAATCACATGAACAATCAAGTAAACATAAAGACATGGATTCATAGAAGACTGACCAAACAAATGCAGGCAAGCATTGCCAACATGATGCTTCAACCAGCAAAGTCTCCTTGGTCAGCGAACCCAACATGTGTCACAACAGCCACACGGCCAACTCAAATTCAACCCCAGAAAAGTCAACGTTGCCCCAACGGTAGCAGCACCAGCAACACTAGCAGCAACGGCAACAACGACAACAACACCTAAGAAGAACCAACAACGCAAGAAGAATTCAAGAACAACACCTGGGCAAAGAACATCAAAGAAATACAACAAATGACGCAACAACACCTTAAGAAGAATTCGCAGAATAAGAGAATTGAATAAAGAACAAAGAAGAATTGAAGAAGAACGCCAACAACACCGGCAACAAACTTTACAGAAGAACACCTATGAAGAATCTGCAGAATAGCGACGACAACAACACCTAAGAAGAATTCAAGAATAAAGAATCTAAGAATAACACCGACAAGAATTGTTAATACACCGCAACAATTCATTAACAAAGAATTCAAGAACAACATCTAAAGAACGCCACAACACCGGTTAGAAATAAAGCCACAACACCTCACTCTTCTTCCCACGTGTGAACCAAAATTGCTTCCAAGGAGCTCGTACTAAATCAAAGGAGGAGATGATGTGTGAGGATGAGATGAGTGAAAAAGTCCTCCAATGTTGACTCTATTTACATCAATCACTGAGGTGTGTGACACATCCGCTGGGGTTGTAAAACCTTAAGGCCGACCTGCACATATAATTTATTATAAATAATAAATTCAAAATAAATGTTCTGCTCATCGTATTAAGATAAATTTTATCAATCTTACACCTCTCCGAAAGAGGAATCAATAAAAATATTGGGATTGTCATTTGAGCAACACAACTTGGAGTTTGGACCTAGTCCAAATTTAACACTCCCTCTCAACTAGGAATTCCATCCATCAGTTACAACCAATCATCGTATGCCATCCTGTCAGAACTAAGGTTGTCGCCTTGTTTCTAACGTAAGGGTCACCACAAAGACATCATCCCCTACGAGCTGACAGATTCAGCCCGTAGGTCCGAAACCTCTATCGTACTCACAAAGAGTCTCCAACCAACCCGAAGTTGGTCAGATTCATCTGTCAGTGGAGGTTCAAACTCATCATCGACTCATAAAGAGTTTCCAACCAACCCGAAGTTGGTCTATCTCGACCCGAAGTCAAAGTGCGAGGTCCGAAACCTCACTATCAGACTCACAAAGAGTCTCCAACCAACCCGAAGTTGGTTCATCTGACCCGAAGTCAGGTGGAGGTCCGAAACCTCGCTTGGACTCAAGAGAGTCATATATACTAACCCGAAGTTAGTCTCATTGACCTAAAGTCAGTTGGAGGTCTAAAACCTCATATGGACTCAAAGATTCACATACCAACCCGAAGTTGGTTTATCTGACCCGAAGTCAGTAGGAGGTCCGAAACCTCGCTTGGACTCAAGAGAGTCATATATACTAACCCGAAGTTAGTCTCACTGACCTGAAGTCAGTTGGAGGTCCGAAACCTCACTAGACTTGATCCCAGATCAAGTGGTTGGACACGTGTCATCCTAGATAGAGAGTACGACAATTTCTGATGCGTCCATCAGTCTTTGCTACTAGTCTCTAGCTTTTCCCACCTCATTGGCCAAATGAGAGGTACTTCCCATGAGTCCGGAACTCAAATGGGTAGAATGCATACGGGGCACAAATCATGAGAGGCGAACCAACTCAATCATCACGGTGGGGCCCAAGCACACCAACAAAGTTTGGCAAGCCTAGCCCTGTGGTTGCTTATAGCTCCGAGAAGCTATCCCCAGAGCTCCCCCAGAGCTCCCAGAGCTCATCGTCCAACAAAACCCACATCATAGGGCCGTTCCATGATTCCAAGATTCTCACGGAAGGTTAGGAACATGACCTTCCCCAAGGGCATTGTGAGAATATCCGCGACCTGCTCATCAGTTCCTATATGATCGAGCCTTACGGCGCCTCGCTGTACCATATCCCAGATAAAGTGGTACTAGCCATCAACATGCTTGGATCAATCGTGGAACACAGGATTCTCAGTCATACGAATCCCACTCTGGTCATCACAGAGTATCACAGTGGTATCTAGCACATGTCCAAACAGCTCACTAAAGAGCTTTCGCAACCAAACTGCTTCACAACAGGCCATACTTGCTGCAATGTATTCGGCCTCAACGGTGCTCAAAGCCACCGACTTCTGCTTCCTGCTCATCCATGAGATCGAAGCAGAACCAAGATTGAAGCAGCATCCCGATGTGCTCTTACGATCCACCACACTGCCAGCCCAATCGGCATCAGTATATCCACGGAGTGTCACACTCCCGGCAGTGCATCTCAGCCCATGGTTTATCGTGCCCCTAAGATATCTCAGAAGATTCTTGGCACCAACCCAGTGAAAGTGATGAGGCTCAATCATCTGTTGACTCAAAGTGTTCACTGCAAAACATATATCAGGACGGGTGTTCACTAAGAACATCAGAGCCCCTACGAGTTGACGATACTCAGTAGGATTGGCCAATACAGGCCCAGCAGCGCTGCCACTCAACTTCTTGAAGTTGAGTTCCATTGGTGTTGACACGGTCTTGCAGTCCACCATACCAAATCTTTCCAGAAGTTTCACAATGTATTTTCCTCGAGAAAGGAAAATCTCTCCAGGTCTCTGCCAGACCTCCAGGCCTAGGAAATAGTGCATCAGTCCTAGGTCCTTCATCTCGAACTCAGCAGCGAGCTCCCTCTTACATTGATGAATGAGAGGGTCATCACCTGTCAGGAAGAGGTCGTCCACATACAACACTAGAATGAGAGGCTTCCCCTGCACAACCTTGAAGTAAAGGTTCGGATCAGCATTACTTCGAGTGAAGCCCAGCTTCATCAAGTAGCTATCCATCCTCTCGTACCAAGCTCTGGGTGCTTGCTTCAACCCATAAAGGGCTTTCTTCAACCTGCAGACATGAGTGTCCCGATTCTGAACTTCAAATCCCAGAGGTTGTTCTACATACACCTCTTCTTTTATTGTACCATGCAGAAAGGCGGTCTTGACATCCATCTGATGAAGACTCCATCCTTGCGTAGCAGCAAGGGCTATGATTGATCGAATGGTGGTATATCGTGCCACAAGTGCAAATATGTCATCATAGTCAATTCCTTCCTTTTGAGAGAAGCCACGGGCAACAAACCTTGCCTTAAACTTTTCAGCACTCCCATCAGATCCATGTTTGATCTTATAGAGCCATTTTGCGGTGACAACAGATTTGTCCTTCGGTCTCGGAACCACATCCCAGACATCATTCTTCATTATGGACTCATATTCTTCGTGCATAGCATCCTTCCAAACTTGATGCTTAACGGCTTCCTCAAAAGATCCAGGTTCAGATTGTACAATGGTACTCATGGCAGCCAGATACCCTTGGTATCTACACGACTTCTTGCTTTCTCGGAATGTCCCTCTCGGGGCAGCATGTCCCTCAGCATCTTCGAGGGTGTCCCTGAGCCATGATGGTCTCTTGATTTCGAAGCCTTGCTTCATGATCTTCCTCAGATCTCAGAAGATTGACTACTTTCCTCAGGGAAGCATCTTCATCAAAGGTGTCATCGTGGCATATCTCCACTTTCCTTTGACCAGGCACATAGAATCTATAGGCCTTCGAAGTTTCGCTATAGCCCACAAACACTGTGGTCTCCCTCTTGATGCTAGCTCCTCTACAAAAGTTCTTAAACTCGTTTGTCTCATATTCAGTGCCATTATCGGTCTGTCGAATAGCATCTCATGTCATTGCTCCCAGTGGACTTCCTCCACCTTGGTAGAGTGTATCAATTCTAGACCCAAACATGATAGCTTCCTTGAACCCAGTGATGTGCCTTGAGGCATCACTATCTATCAACCAGACATCCATAGTGTCGGGTGGAGATACAATGGAGAGGGCAGATACAAGAATGTATTCATTTCTTTTATCAACAACATTTGATTCCTCATACCTAGAATTTCTTGACCTTTTGAAAGGTTGATCATTTTCGCGGGAGGGAGCCTTTCTCTTTCCCTGGAACCTGTTGTTCCTTTGATTATCATCCCTCCGGTTGTTGTTGTTGTCATCATCATCAGGAGAATCCTTCTTGAAAGGGCATTCTCTACCATAGTGACCTGGCCTATGACAAGTGAAACACTTGCCCTTCTTCCTTGGGTCCCTGCTTTTCCTTTGTACTTTGGACCACCAAAGTTCTTCTTTCTAGAATGAGCAGCGTATGCAACATTTCCTTCATTTCCATACTCCTTCATTCTTGATGCATCTTGACAGTACTTCGTCAAAGTCAGGTATCACATTATTATTTAGAATGGTAGTGTTGAACACATGCCATTCGGATGAGAGCCCTCCAAGTGCGGTGAGTACCATCTCTCGATCAGCTATTGTCTCCCCAATAGCTAGTAGATTGTTCCTGATCTCGGTCAGCTTCAGAAAGTATGATTGGACAGACTCATCCCTGCCCTTCTTCAGATTCTTCAATTGATTCTTGAAGAATAGTACTTGATTTGCATTGTTGGCCTTGAACATGAGGACCAATTTATCATACATCTCTTTGGATGTGCCCAACTCAGAGATGTAGGCCACCAGACTTTTATGAATGGATTCCCTGATCATCAACTTTGCTTTTATCTCCCCCTTCTTGTACTTTGTTTTGGCATCAGCAATAGCAGTGGATGGAGGTTCTTGGATTTTACCCTGATCATAGTCCATGACATCTTGGTCTTTCGACTGAAGATCCAATATCATCTTCCAAGCATGGAAGTCATCCTTCCCAGTCAACTTGTCATCCTCCTTGAAGCCATAGTTTGTGGAACCCATTTTCTTCTTCGGTGATTGCTATAAAGTAGGGCTTGGCTCTGATACCATGTAAATCTTTGTAGATGTTCTATGCTTGATGCAACTTTACTTTTCACCACAGCAATCACATAAACAATCAAGTAAAATGCTGATAGAACATACCAGTGGATCTATAGAAGACAAACCAGAAACAGAAAAATGTGGTGGTGCGTTATAGGGGTCAACGGGATGCTTCAACCAGCAAAGTCTCCTTGGTCAACCAACCCAACATGTGTCACAACAGCCCTCAAAACAGCCACACGGTCAACTCAAAGTCAACCTTTAAAGTCAATGTTGCCCCAACGGCAAAAGAATTCAGCAACACTCCACCAACGGCAAAGAATCTAGACAACATCGGCAACAACGCAAAGAACATCAACAACACCGCAAAGAACGGCAACAACACCTACAGTTAACGGCAACAACGGTAGTTAACGACAATAACACCTAAAGAATACTCATAAAGAACTGGCAATGGTGCCTACGGCAACAACACCCCAGAAGAACGGGTAACAAGAACGCATAACAACACCAAGAAAGACCGCAACAAAGAACGACAACAACACTGAAGAAGAACGGCAAAGAACACCCAAAGAACGCCCTTGAAATGCTAGAACAACACCGGCAGCAACGGCAACAACACTGGCAGCAACGGCAACAGCAAAGGCAACAACACCGGCAGCAACGGCAGCAACACCTCTTCGTCCTTCTTTCCCACGTGTGAACTGAAACTGCCTCCAAGGAGCTTGTACTAAATCAGAAGAGGAGATGTTGTGTGTGGATGAGATGATTGCAATGTCCTCCAACTTTGACTGTATTTATATCCATCATTGAGGTGTGTGACACATCTGCTGGGGGTGTAAAACCTTAAGGCCGACCTGCAATTTTTGTAGATGTTCTATGCTTGATGCAACTTTACTTTTCACCACAGCAATCACATGAACAATCAAGTAAAATGCTGATAGAACATACCAGTGGATCTATAGAAGACAAACCAGAAACAGAAAAATGTGGTGGTGCGTTACGACGGTCAACATGATGCTTCAACCAGCAAAGTCTCCTTGGTCAGCCAACCCAGCATGTGTCACAACAACCCTCAAAACAGCCACATGGTCAACTCAAAGTCAACCCCAGAAAAGTCAACGTTGCCCCAACGGCAGCAATGGCAGCAACACCGGAACAACGGCAGCAACGGTAACAACACCGGCAGCAACACCGGCAGCAACGGCAACAACACCGGCAGCAACGGCAACAACGGCAGCAACGGCAACAACACCGGCAGCAACACTGGCAGCAACGACAACAGCAACGGCAACAACACTGGCAGCAACGGCAACAGCAACAGCAACGGCAACAACACCGGCAGCAACGGCAGCAACACCGGCAGCAACGGCAACAGTGACGACAACAACACCGGCAGCACCGGCAACAGCAACGACAACAACACCGGCAACAACGGCAACAGCAACGGCAACACCGGCAACAACAACGGCAACAACACCGGCAGCAACGGCAATAGCAACGGCAACAACACCGGCAGCAACGGCAGCAACACCTCTTCGTCCTTCTTTCCCACGTGTGAACTGAAACTGCCTCCAAGGAGCTCGTACTAAATCAGAAGAGGAGATGTTGTGTGTGGATGAGATGATTGCAATGTCCTCCAACTTTGACTGTATTTATATCCATCATTGCGGTGTGTGACACATCTGCTGGGGGTGTAAAACCTTAAGGCCGACCTGCACATATAATTTATTATAAATAATAAATTCAAAATAAATGTTCTGCTCATCGTATTAAGATAAATTTTATATGGATCTTACACCTCTCCGAAAGAGGAATCCAATAAAAATATCGGTATCTTCATCTGAGCATCACAACATGGAGTTTGGACCTAGTTGTCCAATTTTAATAGGGAAGGCAAAGAGTCATACCTGTTCATTTCGAATTCCCTGTGGAATGCAAACAGTTATGACGTGATCCCTATAAATAATGTTACCAGCATATGCATAGGAGAAGAGAGAATGGAGAAATAGGTCAGAGAGTGTAAGAAGAAGGAGCAGAGAGAGGAGTTGTGAAGATCCAGAGATGATATAAAGCAAATTTGAAGGCTGGAAGGACAACAGTGATGAAGGAGGAAAACAGAGCTGATATCCAGGTAAATCAGCATATGATTTTATTGTACAGTGAGGAAGTTAGTGCTTTCATATCAAGTTGTAGCTTGATAGGTGTCCAGTTGTAGCTGGCTGAGGTAGGAGCCTCCTGTAGGTTGTAGCCTGCAGAAAATAGATGGGAGTTGGAGCTTCCTTGCAAGTTGTAGCTTGCAAAATTGAGGTAGTAGCCTCCTGTAGGTTGGAGCCTACATAAAATCAGTGGTGAGAGGGAGTTGGAGTTTGCCTTTGCATCACAATAGATAAGATGTGGTTTTCTCCCTTATGGGTTTCCTCTTATATCTGTTATCTATGTGCATGATGATTATATGTTGATATTCTGTATTTAATCTGCTTAATACCTGTTGCTCACTTATTAAGATTGTTGTTCCATTGTATATTAAGTTGATCACGAAATGAAGATGTAAATAAGTGTAAAAGAAAGTTTTACAAGACCATGACTGCTTTAAACTGATTCATCCCCCTCTCTCAGTTTAACCAAGGGTTCAACAGATTCACATCCAGTTTAATTAATACCCTTTAATTATTTTAATTTCCTAAGTTTAGACTTAGACATCCATTAAAAATAATTAATTATTTTAATTAAACTATCTCCGGGTGGACTTTCCCAAAACGATTTCTGGGTATTGTGGAATGCATGTGGCATAGCCTCCCTGCAAATTTTTGAGGCTAGAGCACATTCGATGCTAAGAAAAATCAACAAGGTACCCTTCTTAGGACCTGTTATGTAAAAAAATAGTAATTGTGTAACTATAGATTAATTAAGCAAAAGGGCACAATGAGAAGATCATGCACTTTCACAAAGAGGCAACCGAGGTGATATATAAGCCAGGAGCCCTTCTATGTAACAATCATCATTCAAGTATTAATATATATATATATATATATATATATATATATATATATATATATATATCATTTTGTTAAGGATTGAGCTTTTACACTCCATCTGGCATCAAAGAAAAGTTTGATATTCTCGCCACGCTGCACAATCAGTCAGCCACTCACTGCTAACTATCGTTGACACCCTGTTTGTTGTCGTCTCCACCATTTTCATCATCTGTCTCGTTCATTTCCTTTTGTTCAGACCGTTGTTTCCATTGTCTCGGACTACCATTTTCCCCGACGCATCGCTGTTCACTGTGTGACTATCCCCACGGTGCTCCTCTATTCCTCACGCGCTGTCCCCATTGGTTTTGCCATGGTGCTTGTTCAACTTTCGCCCGCTAGATCCCGGTTAACTCCCATCTTCCTACTACCCCTTGTCCCTACGTTCTCGACTGTACACTGTGTTGGAAACACTGAGAAGGGGGGGGGGGAATCAGTATTCCTTTCAATTAGAGCATTAGTTAATCTTCAATTATTATCAGTGTTTGTACAATGATAACATTAAACAAAAGGAACACAAATGCACACAGTTTTTAAGGTGGAAACCCTCTTCGGGACAAAAACCACCTGAATGCTTTTCTAATAATTCTTTAATATTCAACTTCAATTGAAAATAAAGTTCCAACTTCCTAGAATCTAGAAAAACATTCTTCTCTAGCTCCCACTAGATGGACGCTCCAATGCCTGAGATTCTTCAGTAGTCAACTGAACGGATGCCCCAACACCCAATGAGCTACAACTCACCCTAGCACCCTAAAGTTTTCACAGGCTTGAACATGTTGGTGACTTCATGCACCAGCCTAGCACCACCCTACAACCCCATAGAAGAATAAAACAACAATGGACTCCCGTACCAGGGAGAATGGTCCACTTTACATTGATATAGAATGATGTAGAAGAAGAAGACACACTAGACCATAACCCCAACTATGACACAACCACCTAATGATGATCCTAGACCACCCGACACCGCCTCTTCAACTCTTGCCAGATAGACACTTGTACAATTTTTACAATGATGCATTTACAATGACTTAGTACAATGATACCTTTACAATGACTGTATGCAGTGCTGCCCACTTGAAGACTTCATGTGCTGAACTTCTTGTTGCTGTTCTGCACCTTGATTGCTGCTTTTGTCATGCTACCCTCTGCTGCACCTTGCTTTGCTTTGCTGCCCTAGAAAGTCTGGTTCTTTGTAGCCCTTGACAACACATGATTTAGCTGTTTCTTGCCTTCTAGGATTTCGATATTGAATTTGGTGTATCTCTGTTATTTCAACTCCCCAATATGTGATTTTCGGTTCTGTAGTAGTACTCTGAGTATTCTTTCCAATGCCACAAGTCTGATCCAATTGGAATTCTTCAAGTGAGAGTTATGCCCAATCTCTCACAATGACCTAATTATGGACTGTTTCAGTAGAGAGAACTTGTACGGCGTGCCACGTGTCACTGTTTTTTCATTCGGCTCTGAAATTGATACAACGAAAACTACAGTCCATGCACTATCTCCCACTTTTTACAGAAATCCAATCCGATACTCAGAGAGAGAGTTATGACAATTTTCCCAAGGTCACTTCTTTGAGATGAAGTTCAGGAGCCTGCAAAAACACTGACTTCCACAGATCATATCTTCGAAAATATTGCACACCCTGATCTGAAATTTTTACAGGAGCTTCCTCAGGATTTCGGCTTCGCCTCATAAAAATTTTAGCTTCTGAACCTTCGTAGAAAAAAAGTTAGAGCGCAAATGCCATGATGACCTGTTTCGGGTAGCGAAATCCCTGCATAAGGAGGATATGAGGATCACAATTTATATAAATGCTTAGGTTGATAGGGGCTTCAACAAGTGAACGTGGGAGGGATTTTAGGAGATTAAAATTTATTAATTATTGAATTTTCAATGACCCATGCCACAACCCCATGGGGCTTTAACCCACTAACTGGGGTTACAAACTTCAAACATGAATATCTCTCAAACCGTGAAGAATTACGTGGCGTGCCATATATCAACGGAAACATCTCGACAAGTAGAAACCATCAAAAGCATTCTTGACCCAAAATATAGTAATTTGGTAGGTCAAAATTCCCATGCAATGTTGGGGTAGCCCCTGGTGCTGCTTGGGTTGACATCAATGACAATCTCTGATCAACACACTGTTCGTTTGTCGCTTGTTCTCGACAACCCTGCTGTTGGCTCCCGTTCTGCTGATAAACTCCTCGACATTAGGACACTACCGCCTTCATTGTTGCTACTTGTCTACATCAAAAAGTCATGTCAGGCGTCGCAGTCGCCGTAATCTCCGAGCCCCCAATTCATCTATTCCTTCGACTTGTAACTTACCATTAAATTTTATATAACTCACTTTATATAGTTGGTTATATAAACTAATTATATAGTTATAACTATAAAATTATATTGTATAGTTTACAATTATATAATTTTCTAATTATTTAATAATAAAAAAGAGAGTTTTTATATTAAAAAAAATCAGGGTCATTTAAGGAAGAAGGTTAAATTAGATAAATATACCCCACCACATACACGATCAATGTCTGCGTCAATGACGATGGCTGATTTTAATAAAAAATTGGCAAATCTTGAGAGTAAGGTTACCAAACATTCTAGTGAAATCAAGCAGCCCCAGGACACAACAAGAGAATAAAGAATCAACTCGAGCATAATCATAACGAATTTAAAAAGGAGCATGAAATCCTTTCAAATAAGGTGGATTAAAATAATAATGCAACATTAATAGGTCATAATCAAGCAATGAAGATGTTGAACTGTATTTGTGAAAAGTTGAAAATCACACATGATCAACTACCCCAAAATAATGAAGCTATTCAACATCCATATTCTTCGGATACATCAAACTCATCAAACTCACATAAGATCCCTGAGTCTCCAAAAGCATCTTCCATGCCCAATCAACAAAATAGTAACACGAATTTTCAAAATATGCAGCTCTGGAATCAATACTCAAATATTCAACTTTGGAATCAATACTCAAATATGCAACTCTCGAATCAGTACCCCTTCTTCACCCCACTAATTGCTACATATTAATGAAGAGCAAAATTTGAGCTCTCCAAATTTGATGGTAATGAGAAATATAGTGTTGCATGGTTCAATAAAGTAGAAGAATACTTCGAGATTTACGATATTGACAATGATGACGAAAAGATCTGACATGCATCCATGCAAATGGAAGGCGAAGCATATAATTGGTATATGTGGTGGAAGAAAACGACACATACTATTAGTTGGAAGAAATTCAAAAAGGCATTTTTTAAGAGGTTCCGAGGTGTCAAAGAAGAAGAGTTCTTCGCAGCACTCACCAGGCTGCAACAAAAAGATGTGGACGAATATACTAGAGAATAGGAAACTCTAGCTACACGAGTACCTAGGTTGTTAGAGACTCGTCTTATTCAATCATACATCACGGGACTTAAACCACATCTCTAGGTTGAGCGTAAGCTTCATGACATCACTTCTATAGAAGAAACAAGACAGAAAGAAAAAGTTGCAGAAAAGAAGCTCGAAGGGATACAGTAGCCAAAAGTTGAAAGAGTATATTTGAGACGAAGATTTCCCCAAACTGCTAACGCGGATAATACAAAATATGTTCCACCACAACTACGTGAAGGAGGAAAAACTAATTTGGAAATGCAAAGAATGGAAGAAGGTAAGTGCAAACATTGTAGTGAAAAATGGGATTCTAAACATAAATGTGCTAAGGGAAAAGAGACCAAAAACCTATATACATGTGAAGCAACCAATGATTCAGATAGTGAAGAATCAGACGTAGAAGTTGAAGATTCTCCACAATTTTCTCCAGAATCAGATAGCAAGAATATTCCACAAGTGTCGTTATCGGCCATGACAGGTATATCTCAGCCCCAGACATTAAAGTAAAAAGGACATATAAAAAAGAGCAATATAATGGTTCTAATAGATATCGGCGAAACCCACAACTTTTTGGACTCAAATATTGCGAAAAGGCTCAACATTTTCACATATCCCATGCCCAACACGAAAGTGATGGTAGATGATGGAAAGAAAATTGAAAAAGTAGGGAAATGCCATAAAGTCAAATTGCAGATTCAGGACTACAATCTAGAATCTCCATTCTACACTCTACCATTAGGAGTGGATGTGGTCCTAAGTATCCAATGGCTACAAACCCTAGGCACTTACTCTGCCAACCATCAAAAGCAATTTATAAAGTTTAGATGGGAGGCGCAGAAATACAAGTTATATGAGTTCCAACCCCCTCAAAATCAAATTGTATCGTCATACTAGATGATGAAGCTGATCTGGAAAGGAGCACCGACGTATGTAGTGCAGTGTCATCAGATGGAGATGTTGGCTTCAAGATTGGTTAGTGAAGAAGCCCCTGAAATTCAAGAACTACCACTTGAATTTCAAAAACTGATTCAAACACACGAAAAAGGTGGTCCTAGATCTTCCTATGAGATTACTCCTGAAAGAGATATCGAGCACATAATCGAACGACGAAGTCAAATCAAGGTCAAACCCTATCAATATTGAACCATATAGATATCCACATCATCAAAAAACTGAAATCGAAAGATTAGTCCAAGATATTTTGAAGTGTGGAATCATCTCAAAGAGTAGAAGCCCTTATGCTACTCCAGTGGTTCTAGTTCGAAAGAAGGATGGATCGTTTAGACTGTGTGTGAAAATTTCTGAATCTTACACTTATGTAGAAATCTTTACTGTTAATCTTGTTATGCTCCTCCTACTTAGATAAGTTATTAATTGAATAAATTCAAGTTAAAATCGAAGCAAAACACATAACAGATCTTCACCAATTCAGATCTAGAACAAGTACATGCACACATAGACAAAGTGACACGGATGTTTTTTGGACAAATAGTCCCGGAAAAACCCAATGCGGGAAAACTGGTCTTCTGGCTGTTGGAGGGTTTCATTATTAAGAATTTTCTCAATACAACAAATCTGGATTCCAGATCTGGAAAACCCGACAGAGAAATAATAGATCTACAACTCACTGACTGTTCTAAGGCCAAAATATTGACTGATCCACACCCTCAAACGGGATTTACAGAACTCAGCCAAGATTAGGGCCTAGAAACCCCAACGTTGTCTCGGAAAGCCTTTGCGTCAGCCTCTGAAGCCTCTGCATCTGTTAGTGCTGCTTCGGAAAGGGTTGCGTTACCCAGACTAGGTGACGTAGTCCTTACGCTGCCCCTTAGGGTCTTTACGTAACCCCTGAGGGTTTCCTGCTGAAAATCACACTGTCCTTGAGGGACTGCGCTGTCTTGTTGTTGCAACTCCCCTGCTTCTCTGCGCTGTCTCTCTGAGCTGATTTTTGCCTCTTGTTGATTCTAGACCCCGGGATCAGATCATCCCCTTGGCTTAAATTCCCCTCTTTGTCGCTGAAACACTTCTAAGAATTCTTAGCAAACCCGCCCTAGAATCTCAGCTTAAGCTTCAGTGCTCTACCTCTATGTGTCTTTACAGATGACCCCAAGCCTTTCCTTTATATTTTCTTGTTGGGAAACCAACGACCATGATCAGATCTTGAATCAATGGCTAAGATTAAAAGAAAGCTTGATCTGTGTGACTTAAGACAATTTCATCACATGTTTAATTAAATTCACTTTAATTATTTAAGTTACCTAAGTTTTAACTTAGGAAATACATTAACATAATTAATTAATTTAATATCTCCTAAACCAAATGAAATTTCCCAAATCAATTTCTGGGTTTTGTAGATCAAGTGTACTTTAGTCCGTGCACAAAATTTGGGAGCTAGAGCACAACTGATGCTACCCCAAATACACAAAATCTCTACACTCCCTCTTAGCATCAAGGGCGTGCTCTAGCAATACATCACACTATGCATTACAAGACTTTGGGTACTGGTACTACGCTGCTGATGCTTGGCCTGCTGCCACTCAACTCTGCACTGCTGCTGCCATTCTGTGCTGCTGCCCATGACTCTCCCACTGCCACTGCAACCTCTGTACTGCAACTCCCTCTCAATATGCTGCATCTGTGCTGCTCATAGCACTGCCACTGCTGATGTGCTGCACTGCAACTTCAGTTGTTGAGAGAAGCAACTGAATCTCCTGCCTAATCTTTGACAGACAAGTCAGATGGGTTGCATCCTCATCACTGAAGCTCCATAGGCTACATATCTGTGCTGACATTTGAAGGATGATGCACAACTACATCTTTGCACGGCGTAAGCAAACTCCCTCTGCACTACTGAAGTCACATCAGCCCCTTTTGCTGAAATCTCTCACGCTGCTGCTGCATTGCGTTGTCCCTCTGAAGCCTTCTGCGCTACTGCAGCTCTGCACTGCGTAAGCGGACTTCCTCTGCACTACTGAAGTCACATCAGCCCCTTGTGCTGAAATCTCTCACGCTGCTGATGCACTGCTTTGTCCCTCTGAAGCCTTCTGCGTAGCTGCAACGCTGCACCGCGTAAGCAGCTCTGCTCTGCGCTGCTGAAGTCACATCAGCCTCTGCGCTACTGCTGCATTGCTTTGCGCTGCTCCTCCCAGTCTTCGGATCTGCCTCTGCTTCATCTGTGATCTTTGCACCCATTGCTCCACTTGTACTGCTACTGTTTTAAGGTTGCCGTAGCTCGCATGTGATCCAAGAGATGAGCTGCTCAAGGATCCTGCCTTAGACTATGTAGCTCCTCTACATATCCATGTCGCCCCACATTCGTGGTTCATGAGCGCTCATCGCTGCATCATCTTCTGACCCATCATTTGCCACAACAGCTTTGGAAGAAGAAGCTTCCTTGTCCTTTTTCTTCCGAGGACAATTGCTGGCAAAATGTCCCATTTTACCACACTGGAAGCACTTGATCTTTGACAGATCCTTCTTCTTCTTTCTTTGTTGCCTATTTGATGCCAAGGCTGCATCTTTTTCATCTTCCTTCTTCACTTTGCTCAATCCAGAGCTGTGCTGCTCCTTGGTGAATTTGCGGAGTTCTTCTTGACGCAAAATTGACCACAGGCTGTCCCAATCTGGGAGGTCCGTTCTGCCCAAGATACTTTGACAAAGGTTTCCCACTCATCTGTGACTGCATTGAGGGCAGTCTTGACTATCACATCGTCTTCCACCTTAGCACTCGTTGCAATCAACTGATCTTTGATGGACTACAATCTGAAGAGAAATGCTCGATGTCTTCTCCCTTGGTCATCATGAATGACCTCATCTGTGTCTCCAACAATATCTTCCTTTGGACAGATTTTCCCTCATATAGGGAGATTAAGGCCTTCCACATCTCATTAGCTCTCTTTTTCTCAGCTAAGTGTGGTACAATATGGTCTTTGATTCCATCCATAATCAATCGCTTGGCACGTCCAACAACTTCCTTATGCTACCGAAGGAGATCCGAATCGATCAGTGTGGCCAAAGTTTGCTCTGCATGGTCTCTAAGATTATATGCCTCAAGGACTATCAGGATCCTTGCCTTCCAAACTGAGAAGTTGGAAAGGCCATCCAACCTGTCCTGATCATGCAGTCCATGAGGAGCCATCTGCTCAGAAATGTGTCGGAACTTCCCTTTCTCTCTGCTAGAGAACTGGATCTAAGGCCCTTGGCAAAATAGACGCCTTGTGCTCCTTCTGACAACTGATTTCTCTTCTTGGAAATCTGCCAAATCAACAATGATTCAATTCCCTTTGATCCTCAGATCAAACTACAAGTTTCTTTGGCTAGAAACTCTCTGAGAAGCTGATCTCCTCTCGCTCTTTGTCTCTTGTGCTTAGGCTAAAAATCTGAAAACTTAAGAAATTTAACCCCACCAGCACCTTCTGAATTTCTGCAGCTAAGCTTCAGCGCTTTCTGGATCTGACAGATTCAGATTTGCATCACATTGGCTGGCTTCAGACCAATCCAACGCTGTTTCCGAGCTGCCTCTGTGCAGTAATTGTGTGGGCTTGCTAGGAGACAGCGTTAGACTGCGTCACCCTTCCCTCTGCGTGAATCTGCCTTTGAAAACTGCGTTGTCCCTTCAGATCTGCGTTTTTGCAGCTAGAACCTTCAGTCTCTTGCTGGTGACCCTCCTAGATTTGCAATTGCTCTGATACCATGTGAAAATTTCTGAATCTTACACTTATGCAAAAATATTTACTGTTAATCTGGTTATGCTCCTCCTACTTAGATAAGTTATTAACTGAATAAATTCAAGATAAAATCGAAGCAAAACACATAACAGATCTTCACCAATTCAGATCTAGAACAAGTACATGCACACATAGACAAAGTGACACAGATATTTTCTGGACAAATAGTCCTCGGAAAAACCCAATGTGGGAAAACCAGTCTTCTGACTGCTGGAGGGTTTTATTATTAAGAATTTTTTGAATACAACAAATCTGGGTTCCATATCTGGAAAACCCGATAGAGAAATAATAGATCTACAACTCACTGACTGTTCTAAGGCCAAAATAATGATTGATCCACACCCTCAAACAAGATTTACAAAAATCGGCCAAGATTAGGGCCTAGAAACCCCAATGCTGTCCCGGAAAGCCTCTGCGTTCCTCAACGCTGCTTCGGAAAGGGCTACGTTACACGCATTCCTTACGCTGCCCCTTAGGGTCTTTGCGTAACCCTTGAGGGTTTCCTGCTGAAAATCATGCTGTCCTTGAGGGATTGCATTGTCCTTGCTGCTGCGGCTCCCCTACTTCTCTGCGCCGTCTCTCTGAGCTGATCTCTGCCTCTTGTTGATTCTAGACCCCGGGATCAGATCATCCCCTTGGCCTAAATTCCCCTCTCTGCAGCAGAAACACTTCTGAGAATTCTTAGCAAACCCGCCCTAGAATCTCAACTTAGTTTCAGTGCTCTACCTCTGTGTGTCTTTACAAATGACCCGAAGCCTTTCCTTTATACTTTTCTCATTGGGAAAC
This sequence comes from Pinus albicaulis, assembly GCA_034641835.2. Classification (NCBI taxonomy): domain Eukaryota; kingdom Viridiplantae; phylum Streptophyta; class Pinopsida; order Pinales; family Pinaceae; genus Pinus; species Pinus albicaulis. The sequence continues at coordinate 126,924,600 of CM076575.1, forward strand.
CAACGGCCATGATCAGATCTTGAATCAATGACTAAGATTAAAAGAAAGCTTGATCCGTGTGACTTAAGACAATTTCATCACATGTTTAATTAAATTCACTTTAATTATTTAAGTTCTCTAAGTTTTAACTTAGGAAATACATTAAAATAAGTAATTAATTTAATTTCTCCTAAACCAGATGAAATTTCCCAAATCAATTTCTGGGTCTTGTAGATCAAGTGTACTCTAGTCCCTCCACAAAATTTGGAAGCTAGAGCACAATTGATGCTACCCCAAATACCCAAAATCTCAACAGTGTGTACATTATCGAGGACTGAACAAGGTAATGATTAAGAACAAGTTTCTGATCCCCTTTATAGATGAACTTCATGGAGCCCAATATTTTTCAAAATTGGACCTGAGATCGAGATACTGCCAAATCAGAATAAGGTTAGAAGACATAGAAAAGACTGCATTTCGAACATATGAAGGTAATTATGAATTTAAGGTAATGCATACGGATTAACTAATGATCCAACAACCTTCCAAGCCACCATGAATGAGGTATTTCGTTCGTATGTAAAGAAGTTTGTGTTAGTGTTCTTTGGCAATATTCTAATCTATAGTAAAACCTGGAAGGAGCATCTACAACGTTTGGAACAAGTTCTCACTATATTAGAAGAACATCGGTTCTATGCAAAGATGTCCAGGTGCACCTTTGGGAAAGAAGAGGTAGAGTACCTCAGACACATAATATCCAAGGAAGGAGTATAAGTAGATCCTAATAATATTAAGGCTATAAAAGAATGGCCCAAACCAGTTAACATTTCCAAATTAAGAGGATTCTTAGGGTTGACTGGGTACTATCAAAGGTTTTTAAAAACTATGCCCATGTAACTGCACTCCTAATGAACCTTCTAAAGAAGAATTTATTTCGATGGGATGATGAAACAGAAGAGTGTTTTGAAGACTTAAAGGAAATTATGTCTAATGCACTTGTGTATTGGAAACTCCAAACTTTTCAAAACCATTTGTAATTGAATGTGATTCTTCAGGATTTGGCATAGGAGCAATATTGATGCAGGATGGTCATCCAATAGCGTTCGAAAGAAGCAAGCTCAACAAGCAAGAATGTCTCAAGTCTACATACAACAAGGAAATGCTTGCCATTATGCATGCATCAGTTAAGTGGAGGCAATATCTCTTGGGAATTAAGTTCTTAATACGAACAAACCATAATAGTCTTCAGCACCTCCTCCAGCAGAAAACACTATCTACAAAACAACAAAAGTGGATTGAAAAAATTGCTACCTTTGACATGGATATATTACATAAGGACAAGACAACGTAGTAGCAGATGCTCTTTATCAGGAAAGACAAAGTGTCATGATTACTTGCAATTTCGGTTGTAGTTCCATAATGGCTTAATGAAATTAGAAGTGAGTGTGCAAAAGATCCAGAAATAAGTGCTATAATCAATAACCTTCCTCAGAATTCAAAATTTGGATGGAAAAACGATATTCTGTGGTACAAGGGAAGAATTTACTGAAGTCCAAATTCCAAATTTAAAGCCAAGGTTCTCAAAGAATCCCATGATTCACTGTCAATCGGACATGTAGGTTCTTTAAAGTCTACTATAATGCATGCCAATCATTTTCCTGGAAAGGAATGAATAGTGATAAATGCCAGAGAAATAAAAATGAGAACATTATGACCCTTGAACTGCTCCATCCCTTAAAAATTCCAATTAAAAAATGGGAGGAAATATCATTGGACTTTATCGAAGGATTACCTGTGTCTGATGGCAAGGACAAAATTCTCATAGTAGTCGACAGACTCACCAAGTATGCATACTTCATAGGAATGAGGAAATCAGACACAACAAAACAAATCGCCAAGATATTTTGCAAGAATATCTTGTAAAATTTCAGCCCCCACTTCGATTATCAATTTTCCCTTATCACTCCATTCATTTAATGTTAAATCCAAGCATGATAAAAACACTAAAAGCTGGAAATGACATTTATTTCTGAAAATACAAATTTGGATATTTCACTATTGCTGGAAACACTGGAAATAAATGCACAAAAGATTATAACAGCCACACACAAAAAATAACACAGTGATTTTTGGTCAATGTGACCCTGGAAAAACCCCCTACAACTCTTGGGAAAAACCAATTTGAGAGCTCTTCTTTATTTCGGAGAAACTTTTACAGAGAAACTGAAATACACAAAAAAATTCCAGCATTTACAAAAACCAACATATCTCGATTGTTGTGCATAAACTCCACCTTGAAAATCGTGCCAACAGGAAAATTACAGCAATAAATGTTGTACGGCTTGCCTCGGGACATGTGCCCAGAATGCTGCGTATGGCCTGTACGGAACTGTACAGACTGTACAGAAATTACAGCAGGTCCTCTTTCTTGAAAATCGTGCACAATTGCATCGATTTTCGTGCCTTCAACCTATTATTGTTTCTCCTCGAAATCTGTGCCTGCACCTCCTTGGAATGCGTGCCAAAATCTGCTGTACGATACTGCTGTAAGTGCTGCTCCTTGGATTGCATGCCCAACTTCAGCTGTACGGATTTGCTGTCTTGGGATGTGTGCCAAGCTGTTGCTCTCCTTCACTTCCTCCCTGCTCAGAAAAATCTCCTTTGCTCTCTCTTGCTTCGTCTCAAATGCTCGTGAAAGTATAATGTGATATTTTCTTCTTCTTCTCTCCTTTTACCCTAACCTAGATGACTTTTGAGTGATCCCTGGATTCAATGGCTGAGATAGCTTTAGATCAAGGGCTGAAAATAAATGCACATTATTTTCACTTTTTCTATTTAATCACTCACCCACTTAAATAAAGGCCCACTTAGCCTTTCCATAGTCACTTTTTCACTTTCTAATTCTTCATTGACTTTAATAAAGTCACTTTTAAATTAGAACGTAACTTTATCACTTATAAAGTCACTTTAATATTAGATTGACTTTACCACTTATAAAGTCACTTTTAGGAGAAGAAGTACAATAGAGTGGACACTTTTCCCTAGGCAAAAGATCAAAGCCATGGGGAACCACTTGTCCTCTGGTACCCAAAATTTAACACTCCCTCTTACCGAGGAAAGTGTTCCTCACCACTCTCATCTTGTCTTTGAAGTAGACATGTTTGCCCCGTGGTAAGGCTTTGGTGAAGATGTCCACTACCTGCTCATTTGTGGAGATGTACTCAAGTTTGACTGCTCCCTTTTGGACATAGTCTCGAATGAAGTGATACTTGATTCCATTATGTTTTGACTTGTCATGAAAAACTAGATTCTCCGTGAGTTTTATGCAACTTTGATTATCGCAGTAAATCACAGAAAGTCTCAATGCCTGACCAGATAGACCAAACAACATCTTGCGAAGCCATATGGCCTCACAACTAGCCAAACTAGCAGCGATATACTCAACCTCAGCTGAGCTCAATGCAACTGACTGTTGTTTCCGGTTGAACCATGACACAACTGCCGAACCCAACCCAAAACAACACCCTGAAGTGCTCTTCCTGTCTGAAGCACATCCTGCCCAATTTGAATCTGTGTACCCTGCCAGTCTCACTCCATCACCCTGTCTATAGTCCAGACCATAATCCACAGTACCCTGCAAGTAACGAAGAATGTGTTTTGCAGCCACCCAGTGCACTGTCCTGGGCTCACACATGAACTGACTCATAGTGTTAACTGCAAAACATATATCTAGTCGAGTGTTGACCAAATACATCAATGATCCAATTAACTGCCTGTATAGTTTAGGATCCACCAACTCAGAATCAGAAGCGTGAAGCTTCTTCCAGTTAGTGATCATAGGTGTAGACATGGGTTTGTAGTCCTCCATGCGAAATCTGCTAAGAATATCCACTGCATACTTCCCCTGTCCCAGGAAGATATGCCCCTCCTCCTGCCACACCTCCAATTCCAGAAAATAATGCATCGAGCTGATATATTTCATCTCAAACTCATAAGCAAGATCTCTCTTGCAACCCTCAATGAGTCTCTCTGCTCCAGTGATGACCAAGTCATCAACATACAACGCCAAAATGAGAGGCTCCTCGCCTACCACACTGAAGTATAGGTTCGGATCAGCCTCACTCTTAGTGAAACGCAACTGCTGCAAGTATGTATCAATCCGAGAGTACCAAGCTCTAGGAGCTTGCTTCAGACCATAGAGTGCCTTTTTCAATCTGCATACATGGGTCTCCCGTCCATGCACCTCAAAGCCCTGCGGCTGCTCAATATAGACTTACTTTTGAATGAAGCCATTGAGAAAGGCGGTCTTCACATCCATCTGGTGGATCTTCCAACCCATCTCTGTTGTAATCAATATAATAGAGCGAATAGATGTATACCGAGCTGCGAAGAATCTTAGATCTGGATTCCTATTGCAGCAAATTTGAATTACTTCTCCTATTATTTGATAATTATTTCATTACATTGAAATACCGAAGTAATTACTGAAGCAGTCTACACAAATAATACTGTGGAATAAATCTAAGTGCTGAAACAATCTGAACAAAACTCAATGAAAAACAACCACATTGACACAATTCATTTTGGACTAAGTCCCTGGAAAAACCCAACTTGGGAAAACCTGTGCAACAGATCTGAGGGTTTGTATCATTAAGCAGCAGAATCTTGAATACAACTAGGGTGCCAACATTCGGCAAACCCTTTAGAGAAATCTAGACAACAAAAATGACTGTGAGATATACCTCACTCAGCAAGTCTCCGACTGATCAAAACAGCGCTGATGAAGCCCTCACTGCCTCTGCGTGATTGCTTACGGTGGATCTGCGTAAGCCTGCATAGGCAAGCTAGAGGGACTGCGTCATCCCTTCCTGTAGTCGATCTGGCTGATCTAAAGCTGGATCTTGGCCCTCCTGGCTCAAAGCCCCAACCTGTATCTTTCTCCATACTGATTCCAAGAGACACTGCGCTGGCTCTGCGTGATTCTCTGTAGTAACTGCGTCACCCTAGCCAGAAAATGTGCTGTCTCTCCTGCGTTGATGCTGCCTCTCTCTGAAATGTATTCTTGGCCCTTCTGATCAATCTCTGCTTCTGCCCCTCTCTGGATCTGATCACTGAACCAAATCACTTAGCAAACCCATCCCTAGTGATTTGTTCTTGATCAAAACTGTGTCTTCTCACACAAATTCGAAAATGCTCAATGGCTCAAGTGTCAAGTGTATTTTCCATAGGCCCCTCAGCCTCCTTATAATCTTCCATTGACTCTTCAACGGTCCAGATTAAAACATAATCAAGGGCTAAGATTAACTTGGAGGTGATCCCTGACTTTATCTAGAAGATTCACACTTGATTTAATTAATACACTTTAATTAATCAAATTCCCTATGTTTAGACTAGGAAAAAATAAAAAATGATTAATTAATTTAATTAAATCATCTCTAAGTGGAATTTTCCAAAACCATTTCTGGGTTTTATGGAATACATGTGTCATAGCCTATATACAAAATTACAAGGCTAGAGCACATCTGATGCTACCATAAATCAACACTCCCTCTTAGCGAGGAAAGTGCTCTAGGAAAACACCTCAATGTGCTACTGATCTGACTTCTGGAACATCTCTGCTGTGTTGTTGATGCTGCTCACCAACACTACACAGAAAATGCTGCAACTGTACTGCTGCTGACTCTGCATGCTGCTGCCAACTGCCACTGTACTGCAACTCCCTCTAAATTCTGCAACCATGCTGCTGCACTGCGTGAGCACTGCTTTGCACTGCGTGAGCACCACTCTGCATTGCGCTACCTCTCTGTGCACTGCGCTGCTGCTGCTCATCTGCTGCTAATGTTGCTCATCTCTGCTGCTGCTGCTGCACTGCTGCCACTGTTGCTGATTGCAACAGAAAAACATCCGAAATTTGGACAAGTAAATCTGCAACTGAAAAATAGGATTGACTGCTGCTAGTTTCTGCACTAGCTCTCTGAAAATACTACGCTGTTGCTGCTCTGCACTGCGCTGCTGTTGCCTCTTCTCTGCGCTGATCAAGCTCTAGTACTGCTAGCCACTGCATCATATCATCATCTTCTGTTGCAACTGTCCATCCTACTACTGTCTTTAGGCTACCGTAGCTCACATGTGATCCAAGAGTTCGGAAATACTCAAGGATCCCGCCTCCTTGTAGATTCTGGATCTACAAATCCAAATCAGCCCACTTTTCTCCTTTTGGAATATGAGCTAACATAGCACTATCTTTCTCTGCCCCAATCTTGGCAGCTCCTGCATGTGGATCTTCTTTCTCCTCTTTATCCTTTATCTTAAGAGGACATTGTGTGGCATAATGCCCCATTTCTCCACACCGGAAGCACTTGACCTTGGATAGATCTTTCTTCTGCTGCTTCTGTTGTTCTTTTGATGCAAGGGCAGTGTTATCTTCTTCCTCCTTCTTGACCTTTGAACTGCTACTGCCATCCTCCAAGTGGATTTTTAGGAGATCTCTCCTCAACTTCTCTTGCTGTAATGCTGCCCACATTGCTTCCCATCCCGGAAGCCTTTCTCTGCCCATTATACTTTGGATGAAGACTTGATAATCTTCGGAAACAGAGTTCAGCGTGAGCCTTACTAGCTCTGAGTCTTTAGGAGCAGATCCTACTGCAGACAGTTGATCTCGGTTCTCCTGAATCCGAGACAAGAAGGAGTCAAAACGCTCTTCCTTCTTCATCTTGATATTTCGCATCTTCTCTTCAAGGTACATCTTCCGCTGCTCGGAAGATCCTTGGTAGAACTTTTCTAGCCCTACCCACATTTCTCTAGCAATGTTTTTGGTTGCTATGCGAGGTACAATGTGATCCTTCACTACATCTAGGATCAATCTATTGGCTCTAGCCATATTCTTCTTGAATTGCCTCAGGTGTGCTGCATCAAGAGGTTCTGCAACTGCGCTGTTTATGAGGGTTTTCAGATTGTGTTCATCAAGGAGAAATTCTATCCTTGATTTCCAGATAACATAGTTGGAGGCACCCTCCAATCTATTTTGGTCACGGCTCGTAATATTCCCAATTAGCTTTGCTAATTGGAATATTGCATTTTTGTGTTATTTTGTTGCTTTAGATAGGAATAATAAATAAAGTGAGAAATAAGAGGGGTCACCTCACTTTAGCCACCTCACTTTATAATAAAGTGTTCTTTTTCCTAGTAGCTTGACGTTGTAACTTAGATAGGGGGCCTTGGGGGTCCACGTGGGTGATGGAGGAGACATAAAGTTAACCCAAGGTAAACTGCGCAGATCCAGGGTGAGTGAGTTTGGAGGGAGATTGGTGCTATAAAAGGAGAGGCTCTCACCTCATTTGAGCATCCATGATTTTGATATTCTTATTGATAGCTAGACTTTGTCTGCTTCAGCACGCCGGTTGTTTAGTCGGTCTGCAGCACTGCTTAGTGCACGAGTGTCTCCGGTCGGAGATCTCACCCTTAGCCTCGGGGGACTTCGAGTGCCTACCCTAGTAAGGTTTTTCTGGTTTCACCCTTAGCTTCGGGGGACTTCGAGTGCCCGCCCTAGTAAGGTTTTTCAGTAGCAAAGCAGCAGCATTTCTGAAGCACATCTGAGGAGGAGGAAAGCCCTCTTGTGGCTGCGCAGAGCAAGAGAAGGGAGGACGCTGAATCTTTGAAGAGAAGGACGCTGTTTTATCTGAAGAGAGGACGCTGTCCCTTGCAGGAGAGGTAGGACGCTGTCCAAGAGGACGCAGTTCCAGACTGGCAGAGAAAACGTTGTTTGAGGGGCAGAAGGACGCTGATCAAGCCCAGAGTGAGGACGCTGTCCATTCTTGGAGGTGAGGGTTGCAGATCTGAAGGTTTCTTGTCAGATCTAGCTTGGTGAAGGATAGATCTTACAGATCTAGTCCTGTATGTGGCAGATCTAGCCTTGTATATTGCAGATCTGAAGGTTTCTTGTCAGATCTAGCTTGGTGAAGGATAGATCTTACAGATCTAGTCCTGTATGTTGCAGATCTAGCCTTGTATATTGCAGATCTGAGGGTTTTGCAGTAGATCCAACTTGAGGAGTGACAGATCTGAGGAGATATTGACAGATCTAGTCCAGATCTGAAGGGGAAACACCAGATCTAGCCCTAGAGGCTGTAGATCTGAGGAGATAGTTCCAGATCTAGCATAGATCTGAGGGATTGGCAGCAGATTGGGTTGTGGAGGACGCAGATCAGGAAAGGGAGGACGCAGTTGTGATAGGAGGCTTCAGATCCATCAGGTGGGACGCAGATCTGAGGAGCAGATCATTGTGAGGAGTGCTTAACAGCGTTTTCCAGGATCCCGTAGCAGCTTCATCTGTCTGGAGAGTTGAGGGCTTGGTGCTTTATCTGTTTCTGCGCTGTCACTGGCAGAGACAGCGTTTTCCATTTGAGCGGGTTTGCAGACTTCAGCCCCAGCGCAGTTCATCTTCAGCTTGCAGAGCAGCCAGGACGCTGTCCTTGTTGCAGCCACTTTTCTGTTGAGAGGGTCTCCACCTGCCTAGGGCAGGGATAGGTGCACTTACTCTGATTTATTGTACTCCTCTCTATAAATAAAATGGCTCAGATTTTGGTGTTACATGTGTCATGATTCAGTGATCTGGTTCAGTTTATATCCGTATTAGTGCATTTCTGTTTATTACTGGTTATTTCCCTTTGGGGATATTACACACGCAACCGTTGCTGGCCATCTCCTCAACTATCGATACCTTGCTCTAACCCTCTGCTCAGCTTTGACTTACGCACTCCTTGTGGAGTAAGTCACTTCTTCTACTATTGCATGGGAAAAAACTGAGTTTCTTTGAGTAAGAAACCCTTTGAGATCAAGAAATCCCCAACTGTGTTTTTCAGAATTTTCCGATGCTTATGCACCAGCTCTTACTGTTGTGCAGTAACTGCGTCCTTCAGCTATGTTGTTTTGCTACGTTGTCTCTTTTGCAACTGAAAATCTCACCCCTCTGTCAACTCTCTCAGAGGGAACCTTTTCTTCATTAGAATGCCCTCCTGGCCTGGACAGCATAATTTTCTAGGAGGGTCTGCTGCTGCTTATGCAAATCCCAAACTCTACAATGCTGATATGTTGGTTCTCTTCGTTTCTCCTGCACTTCAGCTTAAATAAGCTCTGATACCATGTGAGAAATCCTAGATCTGGATTCCTACTGCAACAAATCTGAATTACTTCTCCTATTATTTGATAATTATTTCATTACATTGAAATACCGAAGCAATTATTGAAACAGTCTACACAAATAATACTGTGGAATAAATCTAAGTGCTGAAACAATCTGAACAAAACTCAATGAAAAGCAACCACATTGACACAGTGATTTTTGGACTAAGTCCCTGGAAAAACCCAACTTGGGAAAACCGATGCAACAGATCTGAGGGTTTGTATTATTAAGCAGCAGAATCTTGAATACAACTAGGGTGCCAACATCCGGCAAACCCTTTAGAGAAATCTAGACAACAAAAATGACTGTGAGATATACCTCACTCAGTAAGTCTCCGGCTGATCAAAACAACGCTTGTAATATCCCCAAAGGGAAATAACCAGTAATACACAGAAATATGCCAGACAGATATACAAAATACAATGCTGGAACCAGATCATGGAACAAGTACACATAGAATGCCAGAAAACTAAGCCATTTTATTAATTTGAGAATACATATAGAGGAGTACAAGATAATCAGAATGAGTGCACCAATCCTTGCCCTAGGCAAGTGGAGACCCTCTCAGAACAAATAATGGCTGCAAATAGGGACAGCGTCCTAGCTGGCTGAAGAATCTGCTATGAAGAACTGCTGCTGCAATGCACTGGAACTATGAGCTGGAAACTAGAAAGATGGCTGATCTCAATCCTCCAGACAACCCCAGAAAATGTGAAACTGATGCTCCACCACCAGTCAAGCCCTCACAAGTGAAAACGCTGTCTCTGCTAGTGACAGCGCAGAAGACAGATGAAACGCTGGCCACAAGTCCTCCAGATGAGCTGACCAACTCCTCAGGGCTGGAAACACTGAAAAACGTTGCCAAACCCTCACACAAAGACCCTGCTCATCAGATCAGCGTCCTCCCTGACTGGATCTGCGTCCTAGCTGCCCAGATCTGCTGGATCTGAGTCCTCCCTCTCCAGATCTGCGTCCTATCTCTCCAGATCTGCGTCCTCCAAGGCTAGATCTGCTGGATCTGCGTCCTCCCTGCCCAGATCTGAGGCTCTCCTACCTGGATCTGCTGGATCTGAGTCCTCCCTATCCAGATCTGCGTCCTATCTCTCCAGATCTGCGTCCTCCAAGGCTAGATCTGCTGCTATCTTTCCAGATCTGCGTCCTATCTCTCCAGATCTGCGTCCTCCAAGGCTAGATCTGTTGCTATCTCTCCAGATCTGCGTCCTCCAAGGCTAGATCTGCTGCTATCTCTCCAGATCTGCGCAGTCTCAAGAAGGAGTATCTCTTCTGCCAAATCTCCACCAGAAACTACTGCAATTTACCACTGAAACTGAAGGATGATGCTCAGAAAATAACCTTACTAGGGCAGGCACACGAAGTCCCCTGAAGCTAAGGGTGAGATCTCCGACCGGAGACACTCAGTTTGCACTAAACAGTGCTGCAGACCGACTAAACAACCGGCGTGCTGAAGTAGACAGAAGTCTAGCTCTCAATATCAATATCAAATCATCAATGCCAAATGAGGTGAGAACCCCACCTTTTATAGTGCTAAACTCCCTCCAAAACCTTGACTGCGTCCTTCACTCTCCTTGGCCTGCGCAGTTAACCTTGGGTCAGCCTGAGGCCTCCCCTCATACACATGTGGACCCCCAAGGCCCCCTCTCTAAGTTATAACGTCAATCAACTAGGAAAAACACTTTATTTTATAAAGTGAGGTGACTAAAGTGAGGTGACCCCTCTTATTTCTCACTTTATTTATTATTTTTAGCTAAAGCGGCAAAATTAAACAAAAATGAAATATTCCAATTAGCAATGCTAATTAGGAATATTACAGTCTCCCCCGACAAAACGTTGCTTGTCCTCAAGCAACTGAAGTGATGGATGCTGTAAAATCTGCTCGCTCTCCCAAGTGGCATCCTCATCCGGCAAAAATTGCTTGTCCTCAAGCAACGCTTGAACAAGCCTACTCTCTAGCTGATGCTCCCCATCAATACTGCAAAATGTGCCTGGGTCCCACTGAAACCTCTCTGTCTCCTGCATCACCCTGGTACGAAGGGATATCTCAATGCCAGGATCCCAAACTGGCCTCTCATGGTACCAGCCAATCAATAGTCCTCCCGGATCCCATCGCCACTGTGGCCAATAATCGCACAAGTCCCTCGGCTTGGACCGTGCACCGCCTCTGGCTATGACTAATGCTCTAAGCAGTGAAGACCACCAGCAAGCATCAATGCTCTCGGGCTCCTGTTGTGATGTACCTGTGACTACATATGCTGCCTCTCCAACTGCATACCAACTCATCACCTCTCTCCAATCCACGTCCTGACTCAATCCCATGCTGATCCTGCTCTCCTGAAATCGGGATGGAGTGCTGAAGAAATGATGTCCTGTGCCACCCTGCCAGCTGGAATCTATAACCTCTGTTATGTCCAAGGGCCCCTGCTCGACTGTGCTCCCTACGAGGAATACCGTACCATCTAGAGGGTACCAACTCATGATCTCCCGCCAGTCCATCCTAGAAGAAGAATCTGATGTAGCAACAACAACGGTATATGGAACAGGCCTGGGATGTTGCCGCCAATCTGTAATCAACTCCCACTGCTCTACCCTGTCTATCAATGGAAGCTGCCTGTAGAAGGAAGCCCCTCTCTCTATAATGGGCAAAAGTGGGCAAGGTATGCTGCGAGCTCCATCGATGTACTCCTGGAGAGTGCTACCCACTAAAAACGCTGCAGCTCTGCTGACTGCGAGTACATCTATCTGTGCCTCATCCCAGTGTCGACCCAGAGATGGATGCTCCAACATATCCAACAACTCCCGCTGTCTACTAGCCCCCTGCATAACAATCCCATCAACCTCCAACACCTCCAGAGGATATGGATCTGTAATAGTTGTCACCGTACTCGATGTCAATGCAGCTGACTGCTCACCCTGGACACTAGTATATAGCTCCGGTCTACTGTCACCATCCATGCATGACTGCCCTCGCTCCCCAGAAGCGACCTCAACTGATCCTATGGACTCATGTGAAAAGGAGTCCTCACTCTGGCATACAGAAGGAATGCCCTCCTGTTCTACCTCCGCCATCTCATCGGCATCGAACATGCCATCCACCCTCTCGACAAAGTGTCGATACAGTGTCTGGAGCCCAGACACATACTGGGATACTACCTCTGCTGTACCCCGTATCCTCTGCTCATGCATGATCCCGACATGCCCTGAGGGAAAAATGATGCATGTCTCCCTCATGACCTGCTCCCCAAGCGTAGGCTCAATGATGACTGATGCACCACCTCTGAAAGGGATCATCTCATCCCCCAACCTGTGGCTGTCAACTAGCACACCAACCCAGTGCCACTGCTAAGAAGTCTCTCGCCTAGTGTACTGAGTGTCATCCAAATATCTTGGGTGAACCTCGCGTACCCTGCTGCTCACGCCCAAAGTGCCAAAGGTCAAAAACATAATCAATTGTACCTGTGAGTGATGTCGAAGCGAGTCAGGTGTGTGAGTCCCCACAGATACTGCCAAGTATCGCTCCTCTGTCTCTCCATCGATCCTGGGTGAACTACTCCCAAAGGTAAGCCTGATGTCCCTACCCATGAGTCTCTCTGGAAGGAATGCTCTAAGTCCCTGTTGTGTAGCACCGTATGCCCTCGCATACCACTGATCATCCATACACTCCTCGACATGCCACTGCACACTGAGGCATACCCCTGAATACTGCTGGATACCCCATGCTACTGCTGTACCACCCTGTACCGTCTCGTGCCCTGACTGTGTCCAGGAATCTGTCACTCCCCGCGTGCTCTCAATGTGATGTAGGGCACTCCTACTCCACAATGCAGTCCCACACACTACGGTACACCACCATGTAGCCCCATGTCCACCAGTAGTCCACTGATCACTGCTAGAGGCTCCCACACATCCATGGATGTGATGTCCTAGAGCTGTGCCTCTACATATCGGACTACCACCAATCGGTATCGTCATGTCCACCGTCGCATCACTATACCCGCCGACAAATGGATCATCACTGCAAATCCTCCTCGAGGGGTCCGAGAAGTGAATCTCCCTATGGGTCAGTAGTGTTACCACCATTGCTCGGCTCCGCTGCGTCCTCTGTGCCCCACACAAAGGTGAAGAATCCTTGGCCCCATACAAGGTGCCATCTAGTGGCCTGCCAATGCCACCTCCTCCGACAAGCTCCTGCCAAGGTGTGCTGACCACCCCGTGATCCCATGTATGAATGTCATGCCAAGACAACCTAGGGAGTCTACCCATAAACTGGTTGGCCACTGGAGCTGACCCAAACTGCACATGCTCTGCTACTAGGCCAACTGTACTCTCCAAGGCATAGTCAGCGGACCTGCCTGGGAAATGATAGGTGATCCCACCTGGATCCCAATGCCAATCTGGGGTCCCTGTATGCTCAACACCTAGGAACTCCTGCTGAACTGCACCTGGGTCCACCACTATCTCCATAGCCCGCTCCACCGAGTACCAACTCAAAATCTCTCGCCATCCAACCTCAACTCGTGGCTGCTGTACCCTGTGCAACTCTGATCGTCTCATACCACTATCCAAGTCAACATATGAGACCTGACTAGGTGGCTCTGCCTCTCTCTCTCCAACGGGAAGAGGTGACCCAACAATACTGCTAGTCCCATCCATGCATGCCTGAAGGGGAATGATCTGACGCTCCCTCGTGCCCTCTGGTTGTACCATCAGGGAATCCAGCTGTTCCCCAATGCGGACCAACTTGGCCGCCGACTTGGCACAAGTCATTCTCATACCCTCCAGCTCCTGGTCCTGCAACAAAATGGTCTCCCGTATTGACGCAGCCTTCTCTCTCAAAACTCGAAGGTCCGTCCGAAGCCGATGATACCGTTGTCTGCGACCATCATCCAATACCTCTGTATCTCCTAGTGCCTCATCGATAGTGGATATATCTCCTGATACCTCACCCATCTGTCGTGTGCTGCTACCACCCGAAGACTCGGACATGGCTCCAGTCATCACCTCAGTGGATGGCTCTACCGGAGTAGGCTCTACCTCCTCCACTACGATATCAGCCGGCACGGTCAAGGAGGTCTCTAAGGATGGTGAGTCCTGTGTCACACTAGGTGTATCCTCGGACTCCCTGCAATCCTGTGTGTCCTCATCCTCCAAGTGCGAGGTAACCATTTTAATGGTTTTCCTCTCCGATACTCGGTCAAGCTGGAAAGAGGTATCCAACTTATCCACCCAAGCTTTTTCTGAGCGCCTGGATGACCCGTCAAATGTCGGTAGATGGAATCTGTCCACTGTGTGCTGTAAGCCCCTATCATGTGAGTGCTTGTTCCCTCTGTGAAAGTCGTGAGGTCTACTATCACGCGGGAGCTGAACATAATCTCTACTAGCTGTGTGGTGGTAGTCTCCACCATGATGATGCCGGTGCCCCCGGTGACGATCACGGAGTCTAATGCCATACTGGATCTGGACATATTTTCTGAATGAGAGAGCCTCCATGAACGCTGGTCCGAAAGCCTGGTACTCTGCAAAAATGTCAGCCATCCGAGCCGGATCCATCTCTCGCTGTGCTGCTGTCCCTGCGTCCTCTGGCAAGAAGGTAGGCATGGTAGGGCGTGTGGGTGTATGTGATGCCATATGCTCAGTGGCATCATGCTCCGGCAAATGGTGGGATGTGCATGATCCCTCACCAATCTGAAAACTAACCTCCAACGCAGTGAGTTTCTGTGACATCACCTGCATGTGATGGAGGATCTCTCTAAACCTCACATCATCATCTGCCATCAGCTCTTCCTGCTATGTGTCTACAGGCTCCTCAGAAACTGCACGGCTGCTGCAAAACCATACTGCTGCTTAACTTCGACCTCCGATTTACCCACTGAAAACTACTCAGAAGATTCCAAGAATTTGGGAAGGTAATCCTTGCCCAAAACCCAGAAAAACCCAGAAAACGTTTCTTCTAATTCCAAACTTCAAAATTTGACCCTTTTTATTTTGGCCCTTTTTCCAACTGCGTTTCTGGTATTGCACTGCTATTGCTCTGTATGATCTCTTTCCCGATGTCATAGACCACAGGCTGAGCCAGAATTATGCTTTGATACCACTGTAATATCCCCAAAGGGAAATAACCAGTAATACACAGAAATATGCCAGACAGATATACAAAATAAAATGCTGGAACCAGAACATGGAACAAGTACACATAGAATGCCAGAACACTAAGCCATTTTATTAATCGAGAATACATATAGGGAGTACAAGATAATCGGAGATGAGTGCACCAATCCTTGCCCCAGACGAAGTGGAGACCCTCTCCCGAGAACAAATAATGAGTACAAATAGAGGACGACGTCTATTTGTTGAAGAATACTGCTATGAAGAGCTGTGTGCAATACTTGGAACTATGAAATTTGGAAACTAGAAAGATGGGTGATCTCGATCACTCAGGACAAACCCCGAGAAAATGTGGCTGATGCTCCACCACCCGATCGAGCCTCACCGATTAGCTTGGCGTCTCTGCTAGTGACAGTGCCCATAAAACAGATGAAACGTTGACCACAAGTCCTCAGGATGAGATGACCAATATTCGAGTGAAGCTCTTGGCTTATTTGCCAAACCCTCACACAAAGACCCTGCTCATCAGATTAGCGTCCTCCCTGACTGGATCTGCGTCCTCTCTGCCCAGATCTGCTGGATCTGAGTCCTCCCTCTCCAGATCTGCGTCCTATCTCTCCGGATCTGCGTCCTCCAAGGCTAGATCTGCTGGATCTGCGTCCTCCCTGCCCAGATCTGAGGCTCTCCTACCTGGATCTGCTGGATCTGAGTCCTCCCTATCCAGATCTGCGTCCTATCTCTCCAGATCTGCGTCCTCCAAGGCTAGATCTGCTGCTATCTCTCCAGATCTGCGTCCTCCAAGGCTGGATCTGCTGCTATCTCTCCAGATCTGCGTCCTCCAAGGCTGGATCTGCTGCTATCTCTCCAGATCTGCGTCCTCCAAGGCTGGATCTGCTGCTATCTCTCCATATCTGCGCAGTCTCAAGAAGGGGTATCTCCTCTGCCAAATCTCCACCAGAAACTACTGCAATTTACCACTGAAACTGAAGGATGATGCTCAGAAAATAACCTTACTAGGGCAGGCACTCGAAGTCCCCCGAAGCTAAGGGTGAGATCTCCGACTGGAGACACTCAGTTTGCACTAAACAGTGCTGCAGACCGACTAAACAACCGGCGTGCTGAAGTAGACAGAAGTCTAGCTCTCAATATCAATATCAAATCATCAATAATCCCAAATGAAGTGGAAACCCCTCCTTTTATAGTGCTAAACTCCTTTTATAGTGCTAAACTCCCTCCAAAACCTTAACTGCGTCCTTCACCCTCCTTGGCCTGCGCAGTTACCCTTGGGTCAGCGTGAGGCCTCCCCTCATGCACGTGTGGACCCCCAAGGCCACCCCTTTAAGTTACAACGTCAATCAACTAGGAAAGCACTTTATTTTATAAAGTGAGGTAACCCCTCTTATTTCTCACTTTATTTATTATTTCTAGTTAAAGCGGCAAAATTAAACAAAAATGAAATATTCCAATTAGCATAGCTAATTAAAGATGTCTAACGTGAAACCCTCACTGCCTCTGCGTGATTTCTTACATTGGATTTGCATAGCCTGCGTTGGCAAGCTAGAGGCTAGTCATCCCTTCCTGTGGCGATTTGGTGATACGAAGGCTGGATCTTGGCCCTCCCTGGCCTCGAACCTAGCCTCTATCTTTCTCGGGCCGCTCCAAGAGACAGCACGGCACACGTGATTCTACGCAATGGCTGCGTCACCTAGCGGAAACTACGCTGTCTCTCCCTGGGTCTGATGCTTCCTCTCTACGAAATGCATTCTTGGCCTTCACGACCAATCTTTGTACGCACTCTCATTGGATCAAATCCTTGGAATCAAATCACTTAGCAAACCCAGCCCTAGTGATTTGTTCTTGATCAAAAACTGTGTCTTCTCACACAAATTCGAAAATGCTCAATGCCTCAAGTGTCGAGTGTATTTTCCATAGGCTCCTCACCCTCCTTCTTATAATCTTCCATTGACTCTTCAACGGTCCAAATTAAAACATAATCAAGGGCTAAGATTAACTTGGAGGTGATCCATGACTTTATTTAGAAGATTCACACTTGATTTAATTAATACACTTTAATTAATCAAATTCCCTAAGTTTAGACTTAGGAAAACATTAAAAAATGATTAATTAATTTAATTAAATCATCTCTAGGTGGAATTTTTCAAAACCATTTCTGGGTTTTATGGAATACATGTGTCTTAGCCTATATACAAAATTACAAGGCTAGAGCACATCGAGTACTCTATAAATCAACACGAACTACGGGGCGAAGGTCTCCTCATAGTCCAACTCCCTCTACCTGTGATAACCCTCACGCCACAAACTGAGCTTGAGCTTCTCTATGCTGCCATCTGCAGCATGCTTTATCTTGCAGAGCCATCTGGAAGTAACAACTGATTTAGCTTCAGGCCTAGGCACTACCTCCCAAACATCATTCTTCATAATAGAAGAATACTCCTCCATCATGGCCTTTCTCCAGACCTGCTGGCTGGCTGCCTCATAACTAGAAGGCTCGGTGTCAACAATGCTTGTTACCAATGCCATGTAACTACAGAACTGCTCAGGTGGTCTACTCTCTACGACCTGTCTCTTTGGGCGGCTTAGCGGTGTGGCCTCGCACAAGGTGTCTTGAAGCCACTTGGGCTTCCTCTTCCCTTTGAAACTACTTCTACCGAGAGAATGAAAGATTCCTCATAAATATCGGGCTGAACTCCTGAAGGCACTTGTTACGACCCCATACCTATGGCGCCATGTAGAACACGATGTACCACGCGGCTGTCATCAATGGACTATCCGTGAACCTCTGCGGAAACATCTACTGCATCGTTTACCAAGATCCCTTACGACTTTCCCAAGTTTTGCTCAGCAGTGGACGACAGCGTAATAGATGTACTAAGCCGATCCTTCGACCTCCTGCACCAGGGGAGTTCGGATCCCAACAATGGTGGTGACCTAAATTCTTTGCTGAGTGTCTGGTGACTCTATATAATGTAACTCCCGTGACCTCCTGAAAGCTCTCTCCTCCTCGAACTTTACATCCCTCCTGACAACCACTTTCCTCTTTGCAGGAATGTAAATCCGGTAAGATTTCGAGGTCTCACTATAACCCACAAAGATGCCCTTGTCTGCAGTAGCTTCTAGCTTGGTCCTACTCTCCTTGGGGACATAAGAATATGTAAGGCACCCAAAGATACGAAAGTGCCCAACCTTAGGCTTCTTCCCAGAGAAAGCCTCCTTAGGAGTCACATTCCCCAAGGCACGATGTGGACTCCTGTTCTGCAAGTAAACAGCAGTATTACAGGCCTCTGCCCACAAAAATAAAGGTAACCCCTGATCGTGAAGCAGCCCCCACAATGGATCTGTTCTTCCTCTCTGACACCCCATTCTGCTGGGGGTTGTAAGGAACAGTGAACTCCCTCTCCATGCCTGCCTCAGCACAAAATTCCACAAACTCACCAAGAGTATACTCACCTCCATTGTTCGACCTGAGTACCTTGATCTTCCTACCTGTCTGGGTTTCCACAAGAGCTTTGAACTCTTGAAACCGCTTGAAGACCTCACCCTTGGTCTTCAAGAAATAAATCCAGGTCTTCCTGGAGTGGTCATCAATGAATAAGACATAATACTCAAAGCCACTCAAGGACACATGAGACATCCGACCTTCTCACATCGGAATGAATCAAGTCAAGGATCCCTGTTGTCACTGCTGGGAAAAGGGGCTTTTGCAAACTTCCCCATGGCACATCCTCTGCATACATCAAGGTGATCATAACTGAAATCTGGTACACCAATGGTGATTTCCCGTAATGTCCTCAAGGCCCCATGATACATGTGACCCATCCTGCGATGCCAAATCTCACACAACTCTGAACTACTAGAATTGTTGTCAGTCTTGTCTCTAGTACTGCTACTCAATGCCATCAGGGGTTGGAATGAGAACTTGTACACCTTAGCATGGCGCACTCCAATCACTCTAGCTAAAGCAGCTGGAGTTCCCCTAGGATATATGAGCACCTGCCCACTCCTGAACAACACCTCATACCCTCTGTCCTCAAGTGCTGAAACGGATATCAAGTTCTTCTTCATTCCAAGCACATATAGAACATCTGACACTTTCAAGGGAGGTTTGTGTTCCCTATCAAATGTTAATGTTCCAACACTGACTACTCTAACAATGTTGTCATCACCAAGTACTACCTCCGTATCAGTATCCCTCTTTGATAGCTACGAAGTCTTTGCGACTCCTATTTGCTTCCGAGAAGCGCCACTGTCAACATACCAAACACTAGAAGATGCTCTGCTAGTAGAGGCGAGTGCACACTCCCTCTGAACCTGTATGGCAGGTGATACTGCGCTGGAGGCCTCACACGCTATGAATCCAAACTCTCAATCAAAGCTCTCTGAGAAGCCCTTTATCTCTGCAGACGCTGCCATGGTTTTCTCTTTCCCTTTCTTGTTTTTCTTCTCTGGACACATAACAAGATAGTGTCCCATCTTTTGACAATTCCAACATTTGACTTTGGAATAGTCCTTTTCTTTGTTCCGCTGCTTGCCTTTAACTTTTCCTTTGCCTCCACTGACGGAAGCTCCCTTCTTTGATTTGCCTTTCTTGCCTCTTGCCAACAATGCCACATTGTCATCCTCCTCCCCCTGTTTGGCTGCCTCTAGACGGTTCTTCCTGATCTCATTCTGAATGCAATCATTTCACAACCTTTCCCATCCGGGAAGGTTCTCCCGTGCAATAATACCATCTACAAAACTCTCCCAAGACTTGAGAAGTCCATTCAAAGCTATCCTCACCAACTCAGTTGGTGCAATTGTCTCTCCTACGGTTGCCAACTCATCTCTCACCAAAGTGATCTTGGTGAGTATGCTGTAGCACTGTCAGTCTTAGCCATTCTTATGGCCTTCAGTTTCTCCTTTAGGACCATCTTACGGTTCTCATTGAGCTCTGGTAAAGCCCGGTCAAGGCAGTTCACATTTCGTGTGCATAAGTCTTTCCTCTCACATGAGGAATGACCATAGTTATTAAAACTGGAACCGGTGACCGGACCGGTGGACCTAATGAACCGGGTTTCTAACCAGAACCAGTCTAACCGGGATTGGTCAGATCTCAATGAACCGGTTTTAAAAAAAATACATTAAATAATTATTTTTTAATAAAAAAAACTATTTTTAAGATTTGCAACCATGATTCCAAGCCAATAGAGACAAAATATGCAAAGTTTGCTCATTTATATACCATGCAAAGGTGAATATATCAAAATGGCACCAAGTGCAATACATATCATCGAAAAATACATAAGAAATGAGGCTCCAAATGGCCCATAAAGTCCAAAAACAATGCTACAAGCTATGAGGCCATTGGCCTAATACAAGACTACATATTAGTGATCAACAACATGATCACTCCTCATCATGATCAAAATCATCACCACTACTAGACATGGGATCATCAACATGAGCTACATATATAATATGGCTCAGAGTTTGAGGACTCCTAAAACTTCTCTACAACTTTAGTAGTAGTAGTAGTAGTAACAAAAATAGACATCAAAACTCCAAATCACTGAGCAACATGGTCTCTCATGAAACTCATCATTGATTCATCGCTACTAGAAATGGGATCATCAACAAGAGATACATAAACATCATCTAGCTCAAAGTCTTAAGACTTGGATTGCTCAACCTTATAACATGATAGAAATTGAAAAAGTTTAACATGCCTAACCAATGATTTTGGTTTGAGTGAAGGGTTCATCTCCTCAACCTTAAAATGCGGTAGAAAAAGATTAGCATGCCTAACCAGTTGTTTTCCTTTGAGTGAAGGCTACATTCTTGTTAAGGCCACGGTAGGGGAGTTCAACAATCAATACCACCAACATCAACAAAGTTCAACAATCAATGCCACCAACATCAAGGTTCTTAAATGACTTCATGCTCTTGATCAAATGCCAATCTCGTACCCTTGCACATGATAGAAACAAATGGAAACATTGCAAACCCCCAAACCATGAAACCCTGAAAACCATTAAGTCTGCTGAATTTTGAGTGAAATCTAAAATTCTAGTTTCTCCATATGAAATCCAATGAGGACGAAACCACTCTTAAACATCCTGAGTCATTTCATGGTAATGTTAAAAATTTAAGTAAAAGGGATGAAAATGAAAAATAAAGGAAATGTCACTTTTACTTTAAGAATTTAACATTACGATTAATTGCCAAGAGGATGTGTCAGGAAAATGAGAGGGTAGGCAAAGTCAAGTGAAGCCCCCCTTGCCCTCCTGAAATGGTAGCAAAAACTTGAGCATGGGACACCTAACCGAGTACAGTTGGAAATTCGGGTTAAACCATTTTAGGTGAGAGGCCTCCCTTAACCCGGTTGCTTGAGCGGTTTATACCGGTGTTAGGTCCCTATATCACTAGTATAGTCCCTTATTATTAGTGTAAACCCCTTATTGTTATTATTGTACCCTTGTAACCCCTATTTTGTTATTATTGTGCCGTTAAATTATTATTGTTAGGTCGGCTAGGATTACATTGGGGCCCACTAGGATTACATTATGGCCCCATGGACTCCTATATATAGAAAGGAGGTTTTGTAAATTGTATCATCCAAGAATTTTTCATTTATGTAATGTATTGGAGGTTGCCCCCTCGAAGTGGCTTATTTCTAAGGCATTTATATCTTTTTTCTTATATTTTTGGAGCTGGTTACACAACATTTGGTATGAGAGGTTTGGATTCTAGGGTTTCGTTGCTCCAAACAAGTCATCGTGGCATTTTCGCTATAATTTTTTTTCTACGAAGTTTCAGAAGCTGAAATTTTTAGGGTGCGAAGCCGAAATCCTGAGGAAGATTGTCTAAAAATTTCAGAGCTTGGTTCGCAATATTTTCGGAGATATGATCTGTGGAAGTTAGGTTTTTTTTCAGGCTCCTAAACAGGTCATCGTGGCATTTGCACTATAACTTTTATTCTACTGAGGTTCAAAATCTGAAAATTTTATGGTGCGAAGCTGAAATCCTAAGGAAACTCGTCAAAAAATTTCAGAGCTTGGTTCACAATATTTTTGGAGATATGATCTGTGGAAGGTAGTGCTTTTCAGGGTCCCGAATTTCATCTCAAAAAGGTGATCGTGGGAAAATTTCAATAACTCTCTCTCTGAGCATTGGATTGGAGTGCCGTAAAAAGTGGTCGCAAGTACACGGACTGTAGTTTCTTGGCTATCAATTTCAGAGGCGAAGGACGAAACAGTGACACGTGGCAAGTCGTACAAGTTCGCTATACTGAACCATTCCATAATTAGGTCATTGTGGGAGATTGGACATAACTTTGTCTTGGAGAATCCAAATCAAGTCAGACCTGTGGCATTCAAAAAAGAATTCAGAGGGCTACTTCAATCTTTGAATTGAAATATTGAAGAGCCGCGATCACGGAAGATAATACAATTTCAATATGAGCTCCTCAAAAGCAAGTAAAAGGTGTGTATTTTTTTTTTCTAAATTGCATAAGTCTTATTTGAAGAACCAAGTTGAATTGATTCCAGGGGAATATTGTAGAATAGATATCAGTATTGAATTCTAAAATGGCCCCTAAAAGGAATTCAACACCATTAAGCCTTTAGAAAGCTCTACTCTGACTCATGAAGACAAAGAATGGCAACATGACATATCAAAATTACAAGAGCAAGTGCAACAAATTTCGCTCTCGCAAAGAGCAACAAAAAATGACATGGAAGTTTTGAAGAAAGGCGTGGAATCTAAGATAGATGGCATTGAATCTAAGATTGATGGCATGGAGGCTGGCATGGAAGCTAAGATCGATGAGAAAATAGAAAACATGAAGAATGTTCTAAAAGAAGACATGGAAGGTTTGACAAAGTTGATACAAGAAAGGTTTCCTAATGGTGAAAAGATAGTAGAAGAACCTCATGATGAGAACAAAATAAATGTTAATCGTGATTTCATAAACTCTAATGTTGGCGGAAAGAACCACCATATTCCAAAAATGGATATGAGGAAGTTTGATGGAAAGGATCCTGTAACATGGATACTACAGATGGAGCAATATTTTGATCTCCATAATGTGCAAAACACACAAAAGGTACGCATTGCGACTTTACATTTAGAACAAAATACATTTGTATGGTATCGATGGCTTTGCTCCCGTAAAAAAATTGTCACTTGGTCAATTTTTACGGAGGAAATGATAGCACATTGTGAGGATACAAAGAGCAACACCTTCTTTAGCCAATTGATAAATCTCAAACAAAAAGTTTTAGTGGGGCAGCACATTGAGGACTTCCAAAAATTGAATATAAGGGTAACTAATATTCCAGAGGAACACAGGATTGATCTCTTCTTAGGTACTCTAAAGGATAACATCCAACATGAAGTTCGTGTTTTGGAACTGATTCATTGGAGAAGGCATTCAGGTTGGCAAGAAAAGTTGAACGTAAAATTATGGCGACAAGGAAGCCTACCACTCAATTCTATAAAGAAGGAAGTGTTTCTACGCCTAGATTTCCACAACCTACAAGGTTGACACCACAACAATTGGAAGAAAAAAAGAGAAAAAGGGCTTTGCTACAGTTGTGATAGAAAATACACTAAAGGTCATAAGTGTGCTGAGAAGAAATTATTTTACATAGATTGTGAAGAGGAAGAAGAAAATGAACAAGAAGAGGATATACACCAGGAACCAGCCCTAGAAGAGGAAGAAATGAATGCGACCATATCGTGTAATGCACTGGCAGGAATTACCACTCCTCAAACTCTCAAGATAAAAGGACAAATCAAGAAGAAAAAGGTAATAGTGTTGATTGATTCAGGTAGCACCCATAATTTTATTCATTGTAAGGTAGCCAAGGAATGAAATTGTTTCCTATACCCAGCACCAGAATGTCAAGTGATGGTTGCAAATGGAGGAACTATAAATTGCTCTGGGAAATGCCATAATATCAAGCTAACCATGGGGGAATATGTATTGACTAGTCCAATGCTTTCCATTCCTATGGGAGGTGCTGATTGTAATATCCCGAAAGGGAAATAGACAGCAATACAAGCATACAACTATAAAGGAAAATGCCGGAAATAGAACATAAAGCAGATACACATAAAATACCAGAAATGCTAAGCCATTTTATTAATCTGAGAATATATATGGGTACAACAGATAATCAGAATAAGTGCACCTATCCTTGCACAAGGCAAGTGAAGAACCCTCTCAGAACAAGAAATGGCTGCTATAGGGGCTGCGTCCCAGCTACTGGAAGAATCTGCCGTAGAATACTGCTGCTGCAATGAACTGGAACTAGGGGCTGATCCCCTCGCCAGAATGAGCTGAAAATCGGCAGACCACCTGAACTCACCACCCTGGACAAAACCCAGAACCAGACAAAACCCGGAAACCATACCAAAAATGCCTACTCAGAAAATCGCTTCCCCAGAAACAGCCACTCCTAGAAAAACAATCCTCCGGGACCGGTATGAGACCTGGCAAATGGGCGAAATGAGGCCACACTCCTCGGGAAACTCACCAAATGATAATGACCCCGAACCTCCACACCGGAAGACTGAATCTCCTATGAAATCTCTACCTTTGAACAACTCCAACTCAAAGCCACGTCCTCCCTCCAAGGTACGCACGGTCCGCAATGAAGCTCGGCTCCTCTCGGTAAACTCCCAAACAAAACACTTGCAAAATCTCTGCTAAAAGTGAAGAAAAACCTTGCAGAGACGGTGCACTGAGAAGTCCGGGGCTAAGGGTGAGATCTCGGAGCCGGAGACACTCGGTCGCACTAAACGGTGCTTGAGGCCAGACTAAACGACCAGTGCTCAAAGAGACAAAATGTCTAGCTCAAATATCATCAACAACAAGAGTGCCCCAAGTGAGGAGGCTCCTCCTCCTTTTATAGCATTGGTTTCCCTCCAAAACCAACGTAGCCTCTCTCTCCTCCACGTGGTGTGTGGCCCCCCTTGGTTCCCCCCTTAAGTTATAACGTTGTGCTACTAGGGAAATGCTTTATTCTACTTAAGTGAGTTAGACCCCTCTACTCACTTTTATTTATAATTAAACTATATAAGGCAAAATTCATCAAAATTAATTTTTCCAATTAGCTGCTGCTAATTGAGAATATTACAGTCCTCCCCGCCAAAAATTGCTTGTCCTCAAGCAATGCCTGAACAAGCCTCCTCTCTAGCTGATGCTCCCCACCGACACTGCAAAATGTGCCTGGGTCCCAGATGCGCCACTGAAACCTCCCTGATCTCTGCATCACCCTGATATGAAGTGATCTCTCAATGCCAGGATCCCAAAGTGACCTCTCACAGTACCAGCCAACCAATAATCCTTCCGGATCCCATCGCCACCGTGGCCAATAATCGCCCAAGTCCCACGGCTCGGACTGTGCACTGCCTCTGGCTATGACTAATGCTCTAAGAGGTGAAGACCACCAATAAGCATCAATGCTCCTGGGCTCCTGCTGCGTTGTACCTGTAGCTGCATATGCTAGCCCTCCAACTGCATACCCACTCATTACCTCTCTCCAATCCAAGTCATGACTCAATCCCATGCTGATCCTGCTCTCCTGAAATTGGGAAGGAGTCCTGAAGTAACGACAACTGGTGCCCTCCTGCCGACTGGGATCTGTAACATCTACTATGTCCGAGGGC
This sequence comes from Pinus albicaulis, assembly GCA_034641835.2. Lineage (NCBI taxonomy): Eukaryota > Viridiplantae > Streptophyta > Pinopsida > Pinales > Pinaceae > Pinus > Pinus albicaulis. The sequence continues at coordinate 126,950,551 of CM076575.1, forward strand.
CCCTGCTCCACTGTGCTCCCTACGAAGAATACCGTACCATCAAGAGGGTACCAACTCATGATCTCCCGCCAGTCCATCTTGGAGGAAGCATCTGATGTAGCAACAACAACTGCATGTGGAACCTGTCTGGAAGGTTGCCGCCAACCCGTAATCATCTCCCACTGCCAAACTATCACATCTGCCTCCAACATCTCCAGAGGATATGGATCTGTAGCTGCTGTCACGGTACTCGGTGTCTGTGCATCTGACTGCTCCACCTCAAAGGATGACCCCAATGCTAGCCACATATCCATCATAAGCTCAATGTGGGCACCCATTTGGACCTCACCCAAGGAAATGTCATGCCTGATGTCCATAGTATCCTCCTCTGCTGACTCAGGCTCCCTCATGTGCTGCTCTAGCTGAAGCGTCACAAGTGACTCATCACCCAGAGTATCTCCTATATAGTCCCCTGACTGCTCACCCTGCACACTGTAATACGGCTGCAATCTACTGTCGACATACCTGCATGACTGCTCTTGCTCCACAGAAGCAACCTCAACTGATCCTATGGACTCATATGAAAGAGAGTCCTCACCCTGGCATACAGAAGGAATGCCCTCCTGTTCTACCTCCACCACCTCATCTGCAGTGAATATGCCATCCACCCTCTTGATGAAGTGTCGATACAATGTCTGGAGTCTAGACGCATGCTGGAATGCTACCTCTGTTATGCCCAGTATCCTCTGCTCATGCATGATCTCGACATGCCCTGAGGGAAAAATGATGCATGTCTCCCTCATGACTCGCTCCCCGAGTGTAGGCTCATCGATGACTAATGTGCTGCCCCTGCAAATGATCATCTCATCCCCTAACCTGTGGCCGTCAACTAGCGTACCGACCCAGTGCCACTGACGAGAAGTCTCTCCCATAGTGTACTGAGTGTCACCCAAATATCTTGGGTGAGCCTCGCGTACCCCGCTGCTCATGCCCAAAGTGCTAAAGGACAACAACAAAATCGACTGTGCTAGTGAGTGATGTAGAAGAGGGTCGGACACGTGAATCCCCTCTGATACCATCAAGTATCGCGCATATGTCTCCTCATCGATCCTGGGTGAACTACTCCCAAAGGTAAGCCTGGTGTCCCTATCCGTGAGTCTCCCTGGATGCAATACTCTAAAACCCTGCTGTGCAACGCCGTACGCCCCCGCAAGCCACCGGTCATCCATGTACTCCTCAACATGCCACTGCACATTAAGGCATACCCCTGAATACTGCTGGATAACCCATGCTACTGCTGTACCACCCTGTACCGTCTCGTGCCCTGACTGTGTCCAGGAATCTGTCACTCCCCGCGTGCTCTCAATATGATGTAGGGCACTCCTACTCCACAATGCAGTCCCACACGCTACGGTACACCACCATGTAGCTCCATGTCCACCAGTAGTCCACTGATCACTGCTAGAGGCTCCCACACATCCATGGATGTGATGTCCTAGAGCTGTGCCTCTACATACCGGACTACCACCAATCGGTATTGTCATGTCCACCGTCGCATCACTATACCCGCCGACAAATGGATCATCACTGCAAATCCTCCTCGAGGGGTCCGAGAAATGAATCTCCCTATGGGTCAGTAGTGCCACCACCATTGCTCGGCTCCGCTGCGTCCTCTGTGCCCCACACAAAGGTGAAGAATCCTTGGCCCCATACAAGGCGCCATCTGGTGGCCTGCCAATGCCACCTCCTCCGGCAAGCTCCTGCCAAGGTATGTTGACCACCCCGTGATCCTGTGTACGAGTGCCATACCAAGACAACCTAGGGTGTCTGCTCATAAACTGGTTGGCCACTGAAGCTGACCAAAACTCCCCCAGCAGATGCGCATGCTCTACTGCTAGGCCAATTGTACCCTCCAAGACACAGGCAACTAACGTGCCTAGGAAATGATAGGTGATCCCACCTGGATCCCAATGCCAATCTGGGGTTCCTGTAATCCCCATGCATAGAAACTCCTGCTGAGCTACACTCGGATCCATCACCATCTCCATAGCCCGCTCCACCGAGTGCCAACTCAAAATCTCTCTCCATCCAACCTCAACATGTGGATGTTGTACCCTGTGCAACTCTGATTGTCTCATACCGCTATCCAAGTCAACATATGAGATCTGACTAGGTGGCTCTGCCTCTCTCTCTCCAATGGGAAGAGATGACCCAACAACACTGCTAGTCCCATCCATGCATGCTTGAAGGGGAATGATCTGACGCTCCAACGTGCCCTCTGATTGTACCATCAGGGAATCCAGTCGTTCCCCAATGCAGACCAACTTGGCCGCCGACTTGGCACAAGTCACTCTCATACCCTCCAGCTCTTGGTCCTGCAACAAAATGGCCTCCCGTACTGACGTGGCCTTCTCTCTCAAAACTCGAAGGTCCGTCTGAAGCTGATGATACCGTTGTCTGTGACCATCATCCAATACCTCTGTATCTGCTAGTGCCTCATCAAAGGTGGATATATCTCCTATCGCCTCACCCATCTGTCGTGTGCTGCTACCACCTGAAGACTCGGACACGACTCCGGTCATCACTTCAATGGATGGCTCTACTGAGGTAGGCTCTACCTTCTCCACTACCACATCAATCGACACGGCCAAGGAGGTATCCAATGAGAGTGAATCCTGTGTCACACTAGGTGTAACCTCGGACTCCCTGCAATCCTGTGTTCCCTCATCCTCCAAGTGCGAGGTAACCATTTTAATGGTTTCCCTCTCCGAAACTCGGTCAAGCTGGAAAGAGGTATCCAAGTTGTCCACCCAAGCTTTTTCTGAGCGCTTGGATGACCCGTCAAATGTCGGTAGATGGAATCTGTCCACTGTGCGCCGTAAGCCCCCAACATGTGAGCGCCTGTTCCCTCTGTGAAAGTTGTGAGGTCTACTATCATGCCGAAGCTGGACAAAGTCTCTGAACGAGAGAGCCTCCATGAACTCCTGCCCGTATGCCTGGTACTCTGCAAAATAGTCACCCATGTGGCCCGGCTCCGGCTCTCGCTGTGCTGCTGCCCCTATGTCTTCATCTAGAAAAGTGGGCATGGTAGGACGTGTGGGTGTATGTGATGCCATATGCTGAGTGGCATCATGCTTCGGCAAATGGTGGGATGTGCCTGATCCCTCACCAATCTGAAAACCCCTTGGGGTTTCCCGCTGCCTAACCTCTAGCGCAGTGAGTCTCTGTGACACATCCTGCATGTGTTGGAGGAGCGCCTCTCTAAATCTCCTCTCATCATCATCACCTGCCATCGGCTCTTTCTGCTATGTGTCTACAGGCTCCTCAGAAACTGCACGGCTGCTGCAAAACCATATTGCTGCTTAACTTCGACCTCCGATTTACCCACTGAAAACTACTCAGAAAATTCTAGGAATTTGGGAAGGTGATCCTTGCCAAAAACCCAGAAAAACCCAGAAAACGTTTCTTCTAATTCCAACCTTCAAAATTTGACCCTTTATATTTTGGCCCTTTTTCCAATTTCGTTTTTGGTACTGCACTGCTATTGCTCTCCAAAATTCCAGCAAACCTCTGTATGATCTCTTTCCCAATGTCATAGACCACAGGCTGAGCCAGAACTATGCTCTGATACCACTGTAATATCCCGAATGGGAAATAGACAGCAATACAAGCATACGACAATATAGAAAATGCCGGAAATAGAACATAAAGCAAATACACATAAAAATACCGGAAATGCTAAGCCATTTTATTAATCTGAGAATATAATGAGATACAATGGATAATCAGAATAAATGCACCTATCCTTGCTCAAGGCAAGTGAAGAACCCTCTCAGAAAAACAGGAAATGGCTACTACAAGAAACTACATCCCAGCTGCTGGAAGAAACTGCCGTAAACTGCTGCTGCTGGAATGAACTGAAGCTATGGCTGATCCCCTTGCCGGAATGAGCTGAAAATCGGCAGACCACCTGAACTCACCACCCTGGACAAAACCCAGAAACCATATACAAAACGGACCACCTCCGAAAATCACCCCCAGAAACCCTCCTCCTAGAAAAACGCTGTCCCTCCAGGACCAGCGCAGACACCAACTGAAATAGACTGAAATGGGGCCACAACTCCTCAGGAAACTCACCAAATGATAAACGCTGAACCTCCACACTGGAAGAGGCCTGAATCTCCTGCAGAAATCTCTACCACTGAACAGCTCCAACTCAAACTGCGTTCTCCCTCCAAGGACTGCGTAGTCACCCAATTAAGCTCAGCTCCTCAGCAAAACTCCCAACAAACGCCTGCAAATCTCCTGCTAAAGACTGAAGAAAAACCTTGCCCGAGCAGGCACTCGAAGTCCCCTGGGGCCAAGGGTGAGATCTCCGACCGGAGACACTCAGTCGCACTAAACAGTGCTGCAAACCGACTAAACAGCCAGCGTGCTCAAGTAGACAAAGTCTAGCTCAATATCATCAACAATATCAATAATGATCCAAGTGAGAAGGCTCCTCCTCCTTTTATAGCATTGGTTTCCCTCCAAAACCAACGTAGCCTCTCTCTCCTCCACGTGGTGTGTGGCCCCCCTTGGTTCCCCCCTTAAGTTATAACGTTGTGCTACTAGGGAAATGCTTTATTTTACTTAAGTGAGTTAGACCCCTCTACTCACTTTTATTTATAATTTAATTATATAAGGCAAAATTCATCAAAATTAATATTTCCAATTAGCTACTGCTAATTGGGAATATTACACTGATGTTGTACTAGGAGTACAATGGTTACAATCTTTGGGGACGGTAGCTTTTAATTTTCAAGAACTTTTCTTGAAATTTTTTTCAGAAGGAAAGGAAGTCGAATTACAGGGTATTGCGGGAAGCCGGGAAAGATAATAAGCTCTAATGTCATGACAAAGCTTCTAAAGAAAGAACAACGAGGCGTAATTGCACAATTATGCTCACTAGAAGTTCCAACATCAAAATCATCTATTCTTGCAGATCTCCAACAAGTCTTGGACAATCATTCCAAGGTGTTTGAAACTCCCAAAGGACTCCCACCTATTCGTGATCATGATCATGCTATTCATTTGATTCCAGGAAGTGTTCCTCCAAACATCGAGCCTTATAGATATCCTTACTTCCAAAAGAGCGAAATTGAACGTATGATTGCAGAAATGTTAGAGGCGGGTATAATTCAACCTAGTCAAAGTTCTTTCTCTGCTCCTGTAGTATTGGTACACAAGAAGGATGGATCATGGCGAATGCGTCCAGATTATAGGGAGCTCAATAAGCTCACCATTAAAGACAAATTTCCCATTCCTATGATTGATGAATTATTGGATGAATTACATGGAGCAATTTATTTTACCAAGTTGGATCTTCGTTCAGGATATCATCAAATTAGAATGAAGACTGAAGATATTCCAAAAACAGCATTTCGAACTCATGAGGGTCATTATGAATTTTTGGTCATGCCTTTTGGCCTTACCAATGCACCTTCTACATTTCAAGGGTTGATGAATTCCATTTTCAAAGCCTTCCTTAGAAAATTTGTGCTAGTATTTTTTGATGATATACTAATCTACAGCAGGTCTTGGAAGGATCATGTTCAACATGTTGACAGGGTGCTCAAGCTATTGCAGGAGAAACAATTATATGCAAAAACATCCAAATGTTTCTTTGGAGTACAAGAGGTGGAATATCTGGGTCATATTGTATCTCACGAGGGTGTTAAAGTAGACCCTAACAAAATTAAAGCCATTAAGGAATGGAAAGTCCCACAACCATAAAGAAGTTGTGAGGATTTCTCGGGTTAACAGGGTATTATCGCAAGTTTGTTAAGAATTATGGGAGAATAGCAGCACCTCTAACAACATTATTGAAGAAAGATGCATTTTCATGGACTCCTGAAGCAACTAAGGCCTTTGAACATCTTAAAGAGGCAATGTGCCTAGCACCAGTCTTAGCTACGCGAGACTTCACAAAAACCTTTATTGTGGAATGTGATGCCTCAGGAAATGGAATTGGTGCAGTTTTAATGCAGGAAGGAAGACCCATTGCTTTTGAAAGTCGTCCAATCAAAGGAAAGTATTTACAGAAACCTATTTATGAGAAGGAAATGTTAGCAATACTACATGCACTAAAGAAATGGCGAACTTACCTAATGGGAAGACACTTCAAGGAAAAAACTGATCATGATAGTCTTAAACACTTTTTGGAACAAAGACTATCTTCAGAAGAGCAGCAAAAATGGGTCACAAAGATGTTGGGTTATGACTTTGAAATAATCTACAAAAAAGAAAGCTTAATGTTGTTGCAGATGCACTCTCAAGAATGAATGAAGAGGTGGAAGCATTGCTTTGTGCCATTTCTATTATCCAACCAGATTGGATAACTGAAGCAAGAGATGAATGGAAGAAGGAAAAAGATGTGTGGACACTCATTCAAAAGTTGCAGCAAGATCCTAGTACATCTGATACATTTAGTTGGAAAAATGATTCCTTATGGTACAAAGATCGCTTATATCTTTGTAAGAATTCCCAACTAAAGCAAAAGATTCTTCTGGAATTGCACACTTCTCCTTTAGGAGGACACTCGGGATTTTTAAAAACTTACCACAGGGTGAAGAAAGAATTTTTTTGGGATGGCCTTAAATCTAATATTCAAAAGTTTGTGATGGAATGTTTGGTTTGCCAGCAGAATAAAGTTGAGACAATTAAGACCCCGGGACTTCTACAACCTTTATCCATTCCAAGTCAACGTTGGGAGGAGATTTCAATTGATTTTATCATAGGTTTACCTAAGTCCGAAGGAAAGAATGTCATCATGGTGGTAGTTGATAGACTTACCAAGTATGCACACTTTTGTGCATTATCTCATCCATTTAAAGCAAGTACGGTTGCTACTACATTTATGGACAGAATTCAAAAGCTACATGGAAGCCCAAGGGTTATTGTGAGCGACAGAGATCCCATTTTTACTGGAAATTTTTGGACGGAGTTATTTTCTTGTTTGGGTACTCAATTAGCTCATAGCTCATCTTATCATCTTCAATCTGATGGTAAAACTGAGATAGTAAATAAATGTTTGGAAGGATATCTTCGTTGTTTTGTATCTGATAAACAAACACAATGGGTCAAGTGGTTACCTCTCGCTGAATGGTGGTATAACAATTCCTTCCATACTGCAGAAAAAATGACCCCATTTATGGCACTTTATGGATATCATCCACCATCGATCACATCATATTTAAGGGAAAATTTGAAGGTTCAAGCAGTGGAAGATCACATCGAGCATCAGCAAGAAGTTCTCCAACTCTTAAAGGATAACCTGAATTTGGCACAAAATCGAATGAAACAACAGGCAGATCAACATCGCAGCGAGAGAAGTTTTGATGTAGGAGATTGGGTTTTTTACGGCTACAACCATACAAACAAATGTCCCTCAAGCAAGCTAAGAAGGATAATAAATTATCGCCAAAGTACTATGGTCCTTACAAGGTGTTGCAAAATATTGGTACTATGGCATACAAATTGGGGCTTCCTGCTTCTTCGCGAGTACATCCAGTTTTCCATGTTTCATGCTTAAAGAAGGTTATAGGTGAAAATCTTCCAGTTCAAACAATATTGCCAGAACTTGATAAGGAAGGAAAAATCATATTGGAACCTGAAGCGGTCATGGAAACAAGAACTCGACAGCTACGGAATCGATCAATTTCAGAGTATCTCATCAAGTGGAAGAATTTACCCACTGAAGATTCTACATGGGAGGATGAGATTTTTATACAGAAGCACTCGGAGCTACTCAAGCGTTGAGGACAACACTTTTTTTGAAGGAGAGGGGCATGTTAGGTGCCTATATCACTAGTATAGTCCCTTATTATTAGTGTAAACCCCTTATTGTTATTATTGTACCCTTGTAACCCCCATTTTGTTATTATTGTGCACTTAAATTATTATTGTTAGGTCGACTAGGATTACATTGTGGCCCACTATGATTACATTATGGCCCCATGGACTCCTATATATAGAAAGGAGGTTTTGTAAATTGTATCATCCAAGAATTGTTCATTCATGTAATATATTGGAGGTTGCCCCCTCGAAGTGGCTTATTTCTAAGGCGTTTATATCTCTTTTCTTCTCTTTTTGGAGTTGGTTTCCCAACAACCGGTGCCTTAGCTGATCGGCCGGTTTGACCGGTTATCGGTTCAAACCGGCCGTTTTTTATAACTATGGGAATGACATGATCTTTGACTCCATCCAAAATCAGTCTTTTGGCCTTAGCATTCTTTTTAGTGAACTCTGCTAATTGTGCTGGATCAGCATGAACTGCTACTAGGTGCTGGGTGGTATGTACCATAATGCCCCAGACCTCTGCTTCCTCAAAGATACTTTGGATTCTCTCCCTCCATGCACTATAGTTACTCTGCCCATCTAACCTATCTTCAACCCTCAATCCCAAAGACATGATTCACTGTCCTATAAAACTAAAGTTTCAAATTTGGGTAAAGGTTTTCTGTTTTCTATGTAAAAATCAGACTGCTGTAAATTGCACACTGCGGTCCCAAATAACAATTTCCAGCCGACTAAGCTCTGATACCATGAAAAATTTCAGCCCCCACTTCGATTATCAGTTTTCCCTTATCACTCTAAAATCTGGAAATGATATTTATTTTTGAAAATAAAAATTTGGAGATTTCACTACTGCTGGAAATACTTGAAATAAATGCACAGAAAATTATAACAGCTACACACAAAATAACACAGTGATTTTTGGTCAATGTGACCCTAGAAAAACCCCCTAGAACTCTTGGGGAAACCCAGTTTGAGAGCTCTTCTTTATTTTTGAAAAACTTTTACAGAGAAACTGAAATACACAGAAAAATTCCAGCATTTACAAAAATCATGTTAGGATATTCCGACACATAGGAAATGGTTAAGAAGACTTTTTGTCCAAATTCAAGACCCTTAGACTTCTTTTAGAAGGTTGTAAGGTCAAAAAGGAAGATAGTAGCCTCATCTATTGCATTCTTGCTAAGCTTGGCCCTACTTACTCTGTATTTGTTTCTGCCTTCCATTCCATTAGAGAAGCCATCATTTCTTCAAGAACCACCTACAAGAATCTCTCTTTTGATTTCTTTTGTGATTCTTTGATAAGAGAACAAGAAAAACTCTTACACTTTGGTCTTATCACTTCTGGAAATGCTTCTAAGAAAGCCTTAGCAGCCCAACAACAATCATATCAAAAGAATCCCAAGAAGTAGTATCCTAAAAAGTATGGTCCGAAATCAAACAAGGGTCCTAAGCAATTTCAGCCGCAAACTGAAAAAGCAACTCACCAAAATGATAAGGCATATAAAAACAAAGGAAAGAAGACAGATAGACATTGCAACTTTTGCAATCGTGATGGCCATATAGAGTCTAAATGTTTTAAGAAGATGGAAGCCTTAGAAGCAGCAATGAAGAAGCATATGTATTCCTCTTGATTGGACCTGTGCCCGGTCTTGTAAGAAACAAAGTGCCATCTCTCTTTCTTCAGCAGAAGCGGAGTATCGTGGTGCAGTTGAAGCCAACAAGGAAGCCATGTGGCTTCGTCAGATCCTGTCTGAATTTGGTCTTCATCTGCAGCATCCAACTACACTTTGGTGTGATAATCAGAGTGCCATTAAGCTATGTAAAGATCCAGTTCAGCATCAACGTATGAAACACATTGAACTCCACATACACTTCATCAGAAAGCTCATTCATGATCGTGTCCTTGAAGTGCAGTACTGTCCAACCAATGATCAAGTAGCCAATATCTTTACAAAGGCTCTCACAGAAGCGAAGTTTACCAAACTTCGATCCATGCTTGGAGTTAAGGAAAGTTGTCATTAAGGGGGGATAGTTTCTAATGCCTCCTTACTTCTCCTATTGTGTCACCTTTGTAAATCCTTCAATCCTATCCCAATTTGTTCTTAAGGTTGGATGTTAGGATATTTTGACACATAAGAAATAGGCTCCTTTTGTGTCACCTTTGTAAATCCTTCAATCCTATCCCAAGTTGTTCGTAAGGGGGGATGTTAGGATATTCCGACACATAGGAAATAGTTAAGAATAACTTAGTCTAGTGTAGAGTTAGGTAAAGTGTGTTTCTTTACCATGTACATTTATAACTTGTAATCCGACGGTTATCTCTCACTTCGGTATTAACGACACTTGATCCATGGCGTAACACCCGATTGGTCCATGATCTCTATTTAAAGAGCATGGAGTGTCATTTGTTCGGAAGCCGTTTATGAGAGAAACATATGTAACTTTTCTTTTTATATTAATAAATTGTCTGAAGTGGCCGCGTTGGCTCAGGCTGTGGACTATTTCCCTCTTTGAGGGTTTTAACCACGTGATTATACTGGTGTACTGATTTGTGATCTATTTGTGAGCGGTGACCTTTGGTTCTTGATCTATGGAACTTACCCTGTAAATTCCTACAAACCAACTTATCTCGATTTCCGTGCATAAACTCCACCTCAAAAATCATGCCAATAGAAAAATGACAGCAATAAATGTTGTACGGCTTGCCTCGAGAAATGTGCCCAGAATGCTGTGTACGACCTGTATGGAATTGTACAAATTGTACGGAAATTACATGTCCTCTTTCTCAAAAATCGTGCCCAACTACCTCGATTTTCGTGCCTTCAACCTGTTGCTGTTTCTCCTCGAAATCTGTGCCTGCACCTCCTTGGAATGCGTGCCCAACTTCAGGTGTACGAATTTGCTGTCTTGGGATGCGTGCCAAGCTACTGCTCTCCTTCACTTCCTCCCTGCTTAGAAAAATCTCCTTTGCTCTCTCTTGCTTTCTCTCAAATGCTCATGAAAGAATAATGTGATCTTTTCTTCTTCTTCTCTCCTTTTACCCTAACCTAAGTGACTTTTGGGTGATTCTTAGATCCAATGGCTGAGATAGCTTTAAATCAAGGACTGAAAATAAATGCACATTATTTTCATTTTTTTCTATTTAATCATTCACCCACTTAAATAAAGACCCACTTAGCCTTTTATTTCCATAGTCACTTTTTCACTTTCTAATTCTTCATTGATTTTAATAAAGTCACTTTTAAATTAGAACGTAACTTTATCACTTATAAAGTCACTTTAATATTAGACTGACTTTACCACTTATAAAGTCACTTTTAGGAGAAGAAGTACAATAGAGTGGACACTTTTCCCTAGACAAAAGATCAAAGCCATGGGGAACCACTTGTCCTCTGGTATCCAAAATTTAACATATCTATAAATTACATGAGTTTCCTAAGGTCATTGTTAGCGATAGAGATGCCAAATTGAAAAGTAATTTCTAGAAGGAATTTTTTAAGCATATAGGAACCTACCTCAACATGAATTCAACATACCAACGTCAAACAGATGGTCAAACAAAAGTTGTCAATAAATGTTTAGAACCTATGATGTTATGTAAGAGATAAACATAATAAGTGGGCTCAATGGTTACATCTTGTTGAATGATGGTACAATTCCACTTACCACACTTCAACAAAATTGACTCCATTTCAAGCTATGTACGGTTATGAACCTCCTAAATGAGAGGACCTTGTCATTATCGAGACAAAGCTTTCAGCAGTTAAAGATGAGTTAGAAGAAACACAAAAAGTGTTCCAAGCACAAAAAGAAAATCTAAATATTGCAAGTGTAGAAATTTCTGTTTTCCCACCCCGGTTTTCAGTTTCACCTTATTTCTCCAATTAGTTAAATGCCCTTTCCCATAACCTTACTTTCAACAAGCTGGAAAATAAATATTTGCTGAAAACACAAATTGTGGAAATTTTTCACAATGCTGGAAAATGCAGAAATAAAAATCAGCAGACTAAAATAGCCACATAAAACATTTTAACACAGTGATTTTTGGTCAACATGACCCTGGAAAAACCCCCTACAACTCTTGGGGAAAACCAGTTCGAAAGCTTCTCTTTATTTTCTGAATATTGCTTTTACAGTGATGCAGAAATTTACACAGCAAAAAATTACAGCGACTTCAAAACAAAACCTATCTCGAAAATCGTGCCAAACTCCACCTCGTTTTCCGTGCCCACAAAACAAAAAAATTATAGCAGAAATTATAGCCTTCAAAACTGTACGAACAACCTTGAAAACAGTGCCAGAATCGCTGTACGACCTCTCTCGAAATCTGTGCAAACGCTGCCTCGATTTCCATGCTGTACGGACCTCTTTTCGTGTTGAAATCTGATGTATGGAATCCTGAAAAACGTGCAGTAATAAATGTAGTTTTCTTCCGAAATTCGTGCCAACTTGCCTCGAACTTCGTGCTCTCCCCCTGCTGTACAGATTTGCTGAAAGTTTGTGCTGCTGCTCTCTTTCTTTTCATTGCTCAGAAATATCCCTTGCTCTCTTTCTCTCCTTCTCCCAATCTGCTCATGAAAGAATGAATGACCTTTTTCTCCTTTTCCTCCTTTAACCTAACCCTAAGTGACTTTTGGGGAATCCCTAAATCCAATGGTTGAAATAGCTTTAGATCTAGGGCTGAGATTAAATGCTCATTTAAATCTCATTTTCTATTTTTTAATTCACCCCACTTTAATAAAGACCCACTTAGTCATTTATTTCCAAAGTCACTTTTCCTTTCTAATTTTACATTGACTTTATTAAAGTCACTTTAAAATTAGACTTTAGTAACTTTATAATTTAAAGTCACTTTTAGATTAGATTTGACTTTATAACTTTTTAAAGTCACTTTAGGAGAAAAATTAAATTCTTTTGAACACTTTTCCCTAGGCCAAAGATCAAAGCCTTAGGGAACCACCTGTCCTTCGGTAACCAAATTTCAACAGCAAGAAATCGTATGAAGTAGCAGGCTGACCGAAACAAAACCGAAAGAGAATTTGAAGTTGGAGAATGGGTATTTGTTAAGCTCCATCCTTACAAGCAGTTGTCCTTAAAACAAAAGGGAAGAACTAACTTGGCACCAATGTTCTATGGACCTTACCAGATTAATAAAAAGATAGCCAAGTAGCATACAATTTTTTGCCTTCCTAATAAAAGTCGTGTTCACGATGTATTCCATGTATCTTGCCTTAAAAAATCACTTGGCAATCACCAAGTTGCACAAATAGCACTTTCGACATTAGATGACGAAGGGAAGATCATTTTAGAACCAGAAGGTATAATCTCCACCAGGGAAAAGAAGTTGTGATCACGAGTAATCGAAGAATACTTGTTTAAGTGGAAGGATCTACCAGAAGAAAAAGCTTTTTGGGAGACAAAAGCGTTTCATTAATAACACCCGTTGTTATGGATGCTTTGAGGACAAAACATCTTTTCAAGAGGAAGGAAATGTTATGTTAAAAAAATACTAATTTTGTAACAATAGATTAATTAGGTAAAAGGGCACAATCAGAAGATCATGCCCTTTCACCAAGAGGCATCCAAGGCGGTATATGTGTATTGGTTTATTTTCTCCTACTTGATTTAATTAATACAAGTTATTTCCAGGAATTAGATTTAGAAAATATTGAAAATAAATACAACTACAACCTACACATGTAGATCATTTACTGAATAATACGCTCATGCAACAAAGTGACACAAGGATTTTTGGACATACGTCCTCGGAAAAACCCAAAGCGGGAAAACCGGTTTAGCAGATAGAGGGTTATTTTATTAAGTAGATTCTGAGTACAGCAAATCTGGAAAAACCCAACAGAGAATAAAAGAAGTCAAATCTGTAGCTAACCTAAAGTTCTAGTGCCAAATATCAGACTGATCCACACCCTCAAACTAGATTTACAAGTCTCAGCCCGGATCTGACCCTAGAAACCCTCAGTATTGCTCCTGAAGCCCATTGTTAGCTCTGAAGGCTTGCGTCAGCCTCTGCGTGTCTCTAGGAGGGCCTGTATCACCCCTGGAGGGTCTATGCTGCCCCTGCGCTGCCTTTGCTAGGCCTGCGTGGCCCCAACTGCCTCTGCGCTGCCCCTACCAGACTGCGTGGCTCTGAAGCCCCTCTGCACTGCCCTTGCTGCTGCTCCTCTGCCTCTTGCTGTCTCTTGGCTCTTAGGATCAGATCATCCCCTCAGCCAATACTACCCCTCACTGCAGGAAATTCCTCCGAAAATTCTTAGCAAACCCGCCCTAGAATTCTATTCCTCAGTTCTGCAACTATTTGTCTCTCCCAAATGACCCTCAAGCCTTTCTCTTATACTTTCGTTGAACCCTTCAACGACCTGTTGAGAATTTGTAGGGCTAGTGATTAACTCAAATTCTCTTCTTGATAATTACTTGTGAGCTTGCTTATGTATTCTCTTGTTTCGCTTAGTTAATCTTTCATCAAGTCAATTATCAAAGTACTTAGTCAAATGTGGAGACAGAATAATTTTCACTTGTAACTGAACATCTTGAAATGTAGTTAGGAAGGTAAATCTCTGATTTACCTTCCTCACTTTCTACCACCTTTAGATCACTGTCTTGACTTTGACAAATTCTTTCCTCAGATGCTTTAAACTCAAAGATGTTCTTACTGTACTCTTCTTGCACCTTCAGTCATCGTACCTTTAGTCATCTCTGCTTCAGATTAATCTGCATTTTCTTATCCTTTTTCAACGCTGTTCATCTCAGATTTTATCCGCAATTTATACTCCTTAATCTTTACTAAACACTGTCCTTAAATCCGCATCTTTTAACTACAGTAATACCTCAGACAGATCCGTAATTTTTTGTTCTTTACCGCAGCATATGTAGGGGTATAAATAGTTGTTCCTGCCAGATATTAAGCCGACATGTAGGCCGACTTCCTTGTAGCAATTAGGCTTATCTTCAATGTTGAATATGGGCAGTCTTGAAGGCCATTCTTCTGCATTGTCTTGGAGAATATTCTTCCATTTACATGACTCTTAATTACATTTTCTTTTTCATAATTACATAGTCAACAAGAACACCGACCTAGTTACATCTTTTCAATACTCCCTCTTAACTAGGGAGGTATTCATACAGGTACTAGGTTACTTTCAAACTGAAGAATCTCATAAGAAAAATTGGATTGGTAATCACATCTGTATGGCATCATTTCAACCAGCATTGTACTAGTGCAAGGCCTTGACTAACAACCCCATCTCTTCAACGAGACTATGGGCTTCAATGCTGGCGAGACACATGACTTATAGACACCTTCGTCATTGTCTCTCCAGGGTACATACTCCACCCGGGTGTTCCCAAAGTATGACCTTCCTGGACTATTCTTCTCTTGGGTAGCTAGCCCTCAAAGAATATCAGTCCCCGACTACTCTTATCTTGAATGCCCTATCACATTCTCAAAGAGTATCGAATGCCAGATGATTATCCAATCCTCCATTCTGTCTTCCCAAGACCAAAATAATGTGTCTATCTCTCTCTCCCAGGGAGGACCTATTCCACAAGGGAATGTACTCCTTCCTATACGAGGAATGTACCTAAGCTCATTCTTAGGAATTACCAAATTTCTTTCAAGTAAGAAACTTATCATCATGCTCCCTCTTACCTAGGGACCTCCAGCAACAATGGTGAGACACCCAGTTGCTCATGAAGAATTCCTGTCCTCGATGTCATGGATTTCGATATTGAGGAATCTCCAACTTTTAGCTTCATAGGGCATAGATCATCCATCACTTTCATCCTGAGTCATGTCAGCTATCAGAAAATGATTCATCAGACTTCCTTATCTGGTCCATTGTTATGCCATGCTGCTTTCCTTTGAATCATCTCCAAGGATCATGCATCCTTTCTTATGATCAGCAGCCCTGCACAAGTTTATCCAGATAAACATATACATATGAACCTTTTAGAACAAAAGTTACCTTAGTGATGATCTTTCTCCATGACATCTTTTTGTAGGCATTGGCATCCTTCATACAGATTGACACATCTCCGAATGATATGTTTTTCCAAGGGTCTTCCTCTTTACCAGAATTTTGTCAGAGTTTACATATCTTTCCAGGAGATCTCCTAGTCACATCTTCTTGTCTTTTGAATGATAGCAACCTTTTGATATGGTTGCATGTCGTGATCTCTTCCTCTCTGCACAATCTTTATTCCCAGGAACTTATAACCTTTCTGGTTACTAGTTCATATGCAACCACCTCATATTTCATGAGGACATATTATGTTGATTTCATCTGTCTGTGCACTGAGAGATACTTCTCCATAGATCATATTTTTAAATACAGAAGTTCATTACCTGCAACCATATAGCATGACATCACAACATCCAATGTTAGCATATATATACATACCTCATACCTTTTTCCCTTGAGTCATCTTGTAGCAATTTTTAGGAATGAATAGCCTCATTCCCTTGGCTTGTTTTATCAATATGTCATCACATCCCAGAAGTATGTTTCAATGATGACCCTTGCTCTTGATGACTACTTTCATAAAGTTTGTCAAAGAGGTTTTTCCCGGAGCTGATTCATCAGGAGCTCTTGCCATGCTTAGATCAGAATGCTACATTACTTCCTATTATATAATCAACAAAAGTCAATTCCTTATTCATAAGTTTGTGTGATTTTCCTCAAATCTTCTTTTCTTTCTCCTATTGAGATTGCCCCTTTAGGACCAACTTTCTTGTAGTGTCCATAAGTCTTCCACTTTTCCTAAATTTATTTATTTATTTATTTATTTTTTTAAAATTTTTTTCTACAAATGTTGATTCTTTTAATCCTTCAACATTTTTTCCCTTGATTGTCTTTTTTTCCATATAGCATGGAGACCACAAGTTACAAGTGACTGTCTTGACATATAAGTCAAGTTTCTACCACCTTTAGATCACTGTCTTGACTTTGACAAATTCTTTCCTCAGATGCTTTAAACTCAGAGATGTTCTTACTGTACCCTTCTTGCACCTTCAGTCATTGCATCTTCAGTCATCGTACCTTCAGTCATCTCTGCTTCAGATTAATCCACATTTTCTTATCCTTTTTCAATGTTGTTCATCTCAGATTTTATCCACAATTTATACTCCTTAATCTTTACGAAACACTGTCCTTAAATTCACATCTTTTAACTTCAGTAATACCTCAGTCAGATCCGTAATTTTCTGTTCTTTACCGCAGCATATGTAGGGGTATAAATAGTTGTTCCTGCCAGATATTAAGTCGACATGTAGGCCGACTTCAATACAATTTTGTAGGCTGACTTCCACACATTTTTGTAGGCCGACTTCCTTGTAGCAATTAGGCTTATCTTCAATGTTGAATATGGGCAGTCTTGAAGGCCATTCTTCCGCATTGTCTTGGAGGATATTCTTCCATTTACATGACTCTTAATTACATTTTCCTTTTCATAATTACATAGTCAACAAGAAGATCGACCTAGTTATATCTTTTTAACACGACCGAGATTAAATCATTCATCAACGACTGAGATTAAAAGACTTCTTGATCCATGTGACTTAAAACAATTTCAGCACATGTGTTAATTAATTCACTTTAATTATTTTATTTTCCTAAGTTTAGACTTAAGAAATCCATTAAAATAATTAATTATTTGAATAACTTGAACACCAACTGAAATTTCTCAAATCCCTTTCTGGGTTTTGGAGATCAAGTGTGTCCTGGCCCCTCCACAAAATTTCAGGGCTAGAGCACACCCGATGCTACACCAACTATACAAAATCTCAACACTCCTTAGCAGGGAGTGTGCTCTAGGAAAGTGTACTCTAGCAATGCATCCACACCATGCACTACAAGATCTTGAAGTTGAATTCTGTGCTGCTGATGCTTGGCCTGCTGCCCTCCATCCATTGCACTGTTGCCCTCCATCCATTGCACTGCTGCCCATACCACTGCGACTTACACTGCCACATCTGTATTGCAGCTCCCTCTCAAATTGCTACATCATGTTGCCCATAGCACTGCCACTGCTAACTGCTGCACTGCAACTCAGTTGCTGAGAAGTAAGCAACTGAAAGACTCTGTCCAACTGTTTGACATATAAGTCAAGTTTCCCTCCACCACTAAAGCTCCCTGGACGCTGATTCACGCTGTCCTCCTGGAGACACTGTCATGCCGCAACACTGCACTTCGTGAGCACAACTTCTCTGCGCTGCTGAGGTCCCATCAGCCCCTCTGCGCTGCTGCCTCCACGTTGCTGTTGTCTCTGCATTACGCTGCTCCCTCTTCATCTCTTCAGCGCCCTCTTTCGCTTCATTGTGGCCTTCTACAACCATCTCTCGACTCATCCCGCTACCGTCTTAAGGCTCCCGTAGCTCGTATGTGATCCAAGAATAGGGCTGACTCAAGGATCTCGCCATTGTCTGTGGATGCTCTACAGATCCATGTCACCCCACCTCTTATCTCGAGGTGCATGAGCACTCATGGCTGCATCGTCATCAGAGCCATCATCCTTTGCTGTCACAACCTTGGAATCAGAAGAGCCTTTGTCCTTCTTCTTAGGACAACTGCTGGAGAAATGTCCAAGATCACCACAGTTAAAGCATCTGACCTTGGAAAGGTCCTTCTTCTTCTTCCCTTGCTGTTTCTTTTCCCTTGATGCAAGGGGCTGCATCCTCCTCCTCTTCCTTGATTTTGGCCTTTCCGCTTCCTCCACTGATATTCTGACACTTGATGACCCTCCTAATCTCCTCTTGCGGAGGATAGCCCACATGTCAGCCCAAGATGGTAACACTGCCCTTCCCAGAATGCTCTGGACAAACGTTTTCCAATCTTCCGAGACTGCATTTAGAGCAATCCTCACTAAGAGCCCCTCATTCGGAGTAGCACCAATGCCAACTAGCTGATCTCGGATGGCTTGAAGCCTGAAGAGGAATGTATCTATCTCTTCACCCTTCATCATTTGGAACAACCGCATCTCGTTCTCAAGAAGCATTCTTCTTTGTATGGAGCCTCCTTGGTACATCGTCTCCAAGGCTATCCACATGTCATTTGTTGTAGTCTTCCCAACAATATGAGGTATAACATGGTCCTTGACTCCGTCTATAATCAATCGCTTTGTCTGTGATTGATTCTTTTCATACTTCTTGAGAGGATCTGCATCGGTTGGTACAGCAAGAACCTTCTTTGCATGTTCTTTGAGACCATACTCATCCAGAACTGAGAGGATTCTAGCCCTCCAGATAACATAGTTGGACATGCCGTTCAATCTTTCTTGATCCCTCAGTCCATATCGAGCCATATTTGCTCAGATTTGACAGAAATAGTACTTCTCCCTCTAGATCTGGGTTGCTTGGTGACCAGAAACCCTCTAGTAGCTGCTTCCACTGAAGATTGATTTCCCTCCTGGAAATCTTCCACCAAAATACAACCGGATAGTACTCTCCGATCCTCTTGATCGAATCTCAGATCGGTTTGGCTCAGCTCTGCTGAGTAACTGTCTTCCTCCCGCCTTTGTTCCCTTAGCTAGGCACAATTCTACACCTGCAGAATCTCTACCCCACTAGCACTGCTGAAGATCTGAAGCACTGCTTCCGGATCTTGGTGAAATTCTTCCGCAACTGGAGAAATGACTGGACAACGTCTCACTCGCTGGCCTAGCGCAGTCCCAGTGCTGCTCAGAAGTGGACTGCGTAACCCCAAACTAGGTGACACAGTCCTTACACTGCCCTAGGAAGGGTATGCATAAGCCTGAAGGCCTTCTGCAGCTTCAACGCTATCCTTTTCTAGATCTGTGTTCTCCTGTTGTCAAGATGCCCTTTCCGGATCTACTGCTTCTTCTGCCACCCTAGAGAAAAATATTTCTTCAGCTGATTGCTGGAGATTGAGCTTGATCTGCTATCACTCTGATACCATGTGAAAATTCTACTGTAGTGTATTGGTTTATTTTCTCCTACTTGATTTAATTAAAACAAGTTATTTCCAGGAATTAGATTCAGAAAATACCGAAAATAAACACAACTACAGCCTACACATGCTGATCATTTACTGAATAATATGCTCATGCAACAAAGTGACACATGGATTTTTGGACATAAGTCCTCGGAAAAACCCAAAGCGGGAAAACTGGTGCAGTAGATATGAGGGTTATTTTATTAAGTAGATTCTGAGTACAACAAATCTGGGTTCCAGATCTGGAAAACCCAATAGAGAATTAAAGAAGTCAAATCTATAGCTAAACTGAAGTTCTAGTGCCAAATATCAGACTAATCCACTCCCTCAAATGGGATTTACAAGACTCAGCCCGGATCTGACCCTAGAAACCCTCAACGCTGCTCCTGAAGCCCCAGCATCAGCTCTGAAGGCTTGCATTAGCCTCTGCGTTGCTCTGGGAGGGCCTGCGTCACCCCTGGAGGGTGTATGCTGCCTCTGTGTTGCCTTTGCTAGGCCTGCGTCAGACTTGCGTGGCCCCAACTGCCTTTGCGCTGCCCCTACTGGACTGTGTGGCTCTGAAGCCCTTTTGCGCTGCCCTTGTTGCTGCTACTCTGCCTCTTGTTGCCTCTTGGCTCTTGGGATCAGATCATCCTCTCAACCAATACTACCCCTCACTGCAGGAAATTCCTCCAGAAATTCTTAGCAAACTCGCCCTAGAATTCCAGATCTATTCCTCAGTTCTGCAACTGTGTGTCTCTCCCAGCTGACCCTCAAGCCTTTCTCTTATACTTTTCGTTGAACCCTTCAACGACCGAGATTAAATCATTCATCAACGGCTGAGATTAAAAGATTGCTTGATTCATGCGATTTAAGACAATTTCAGCAAGTGTTAATTAATTCACTTTAATAATTTTATTTTCCTAAGTTTAGACTTAGGAAATCCATTAAAATAATTAATTATTTGAATAACTTGAACACCAACTGAAATTTCTCAAATCTCTTTCTGGGTTTTGGAGATCAAGTGTGTCCTAGCCCCTCCACAAAATTTCAGGGCTAGAGCACACCCGATGCTACACCAACTATAAAAAATCTCAACAGTATTCAAGTATATATATATATATATATATATATATATATATATATTCTGTTAAGTATTGAGTTTTTACGCTCTAGGACCCCTGCTAGATTGTGTGGCAACAACACCCACAACCCCTCACATTTTGGAGCCCGTGGAAAGATCTATAAATAAATAAGTGTTGAGATAAAATCAAGCATCATCAATTGTGGATCAAATCATCTGTTTTCTTGAGCTATAGCTCTGAGGGTCTTAAGACCCTATCTCTCCTACTAATTTCGGTGGTGAAATATTCCACCCTATTTAGTTCTATTTTCTATTTTTTTTACTTTGTTCGGTACGAAATTTTCAACTAAGAGGGAGAAGTCAAATCTGTTTCTTGAGTAATTTGACGAAATATTTGAGGTTAATTCATGGTCAGTTTGAAGTTCCTAAGGCAGCAAGATAAACCTAATTTGAAAATTCCTAGATCTAACAATCTCAAGAATCCTACTGCAACCAACAGAATTTACTACTCCTACTTTGTAAATTACATTACAGAATTAATTCAGATTTCTTCGTGAATTATGGCAATAAATTACTGAAGCAGCCTACACTTAATACTTTATGATTCTGAAACAAGGAAACTGAGCAAAGAACAAATCACACATAGGACACTTTTATTTTGGAATAAGTCCTCGGAAAAACCCAATGCGGGAAAACTGGTGCAACAGATCTAAGGGTATACAATCTCTGCATGCCTTGCTGGCTATCCAGTATAGAAAATTACTACAGACAGAAATATAGTGAGTTTTACCTCACACTGCAAGTCCCTGCTCATCCGGTAGCTGAATTGACGAAACCCCAACACCCTCTGTGATGCCTCTATGCGGTAGCTGCGTAGGCCTGTGTGGGGACCTCTGTGAACTGCGTCGCCTCCTCTCTGGGATCGATCTGCTCGTCAGAAAGTTGAGTTCCAACTCTCCCGGTTCACAACCTTGATCTCCTGACAAATCTCAGACTATCTCACGAAAACACTGTGCAGCCTCTGCGTGGGCCTGCGTCACCCCTTTTGGGGCCTGCGTCACACCCTTTGGAGGCTGCGCTGCTTCCTTTGCTGGTTTGCTATCTCTCTGCTATGTATTCTTGGTCTCGGAGAAGATACTCCGACAAATAATTGTCTGTGCCCCTCACTGCAGCTGGAATCACTTAGATTTGATCTTTGTCCGAGCACTTGCTCCGTCAGAAGAATTCGATCACTTGATTCACTCGATGTGTCTTTGCAAATGACCCTTAAGCCTTCCTTTATAGTCTTCTCGTTGAGACATGAACGACCGAGATTAGATCTCTAAACAATGACTAAGATTATAACTTGACTTGATCTTCGCTTTTTCTAGATCATTCTCACTGTGTTTTATTAATACCCTTTAATTATTTAATTTCCTGAAGTTTAGACTTAGGGTCCCCATTAAAATAATTAATTTTTACAATAAAACATATTCCAAGTGGAATTTTCCTAAACGGTTTCAGGGTTCTTTGGAATACCAGTGCCTAAGCCTCTCCACAAATTTTGAGACTTAGAGAGCACTTCCGATGCTACCAAAAACCAACACTTGAAGCTATGCGAAACTTCTGATGCTAAATTTGTGAGCATATCGTATTCCTGGGACAACGAAGTGTTCTTGGAGCAGGGTTGAACTTTTGTAAGGTCCAATCCCTTGGAAACCACATTGTGGTAGGGGTAATTATCTGAAGCAGGCCAAAACCCTTCTGAAGTTGAACGTCACCTTTCTGATGCTGAATTGTAAGACAGGGTTCAATGATTAACTTTCTGTGGCCACCTGAGATTTGTATGGGAGTGAAAGAATAGGTTCGAGCCCTCACTAAGCCTGGAAGGATATCTGGAGCAGGTCGAAGGTCCTGAAACTAACACAGAGATAGATTTTGAACAGATCGGAATTCACCTAACCCTTCAGATATAATGCTATCTTCTTGAGATACCTCGCACTTCAATTCTGAGTTACAGTCACCTTGCGGACAGTCTCTGAAACAGGACAAGGGTTGATCCTGAAGCTAGTATTGGTGGTCGACTCTGGTTAGTGTAGAAATTTTCTGAGTTCTGTAGCCCTCCTAGTTTCAAGGTTTTAGCATAATGTTTAATGCCCATAGCCCCAAAGAGTTAGCTGATATGTATACTTTTAATACTAGTGTTTTTGAAACATTTAGGACTACTCTACTACATTTATCTTTCCAGCTGATAAGAGAAATAAACACAAGAATACACATATTTTCACACACTTTTTACACACTGATTTTTGGTCAACAATGACCCTGGAAAAACCCCACAATGGGGAAAAACAGTTCTAAGGAGAGGAATATATTAGCTTCTTAGGAAAATTATTACAGAGATAGTAACGACAAGGTGTACTTATCTCTCCCTTGGGAAGAGTGCCTCAGTCAGTCCACTTTCCCCTTGATTTCTGAACCACAGACTATGCTTTTTTATCTGATTTCTGTTCAGCTTTCAAAAACTAGAAACTCGGAGCTCTGGCTGCTATTCTCTCCCTGGAACTTTGGGCTTTAACACAGACTGACTGCTAAGAAATGCATGTCAGCCAACCTTCATTTAATGCACATATATGATAGAAACCTGTGCTGACAGGCCAGCTATCATATCCTTAATTTGCATGCTGCCTGTATCTCTGCCACTGTCCCGAATTTCTGACTGACTGCTGCGGGAGTCACCCCGAAAATTGAGCAGACTGCTGCCTCAAAATGCAGCAGCTTTTTCCTCAGCCTCTGGCATGAAATTCCTCCAATCAGATATCTGTTTCTACCTCGAAATTTGTGCTGAACAGCTCTGGCTGTCTCCTAGAATTTCGTGCTGTCTTCCTTGAGCTTGAACTCAGCCACTTTGGAACTTGAGCCTGCTGTAGCAATGGTTTTCTCAGCTATGTTAACCCTTCTCCCTCAGCTATTCTCCTCCAGCTTTTCTCTCCTCCTCTCCAATTGCACATGAAGAATGAGAGAGATCTCTTGCCTTTTCTCCCTTTTTGTTTTTCATTAGATTGAACCCTAACCCTATTGATCAAGGGCTGAGATTAGATTTCAGTCAATGAGATCAATGGTGAAGATCATTTCCCTCACTTGATCCCCTCTCTCATGTGGTCCCCCTCATTTAATGAACTCGCTAGTCACTTTAATGATTTGTACCATGTACCTTTTTCTCCATATAAAGTTAACTTAAAAATAGAAAGTAACTTTAATATTAAAAGGTACTTTAGTACTTTTCCTCATAAAGTCACTTTAAGACATAAAGTGACATTAATATAAAGTACCTAGCACATGTACCACATAAAGTGACTTTTCACCATGACTTTAATATAACCCATAAAGTCACATGCCAAAAAGGTAATTAAAGTGTCTTCCTAGGCAAAAAGTCTAATGCACTAGGAAACACCTCATTGATACCTTTATTATTTTTAACAGTTAGAACCAAAACAATGTAGCACGGGTCAGTTGATAGACATCATTGATCATATATCTAGTTTTGTTGAATCCAGAATTAGCATAGAATTGTTTGCAATTGCACTGGAACTGGTTGGATAACTTGGATTCACCTTGATAGTTAAATTTGGACTATTTCAATACTGTTGAATTATTGGATGATTAAAATTGTAACCTTGAACTGTATGGTTTCGTGTATTGTTGAAAGAGCAAGGCTGTTTACTAGAGGTTACATTTATACTGGAATAATTGTTTCTTTAAACAGTAAAAGAAAAGTTTGTTGAAAACCCTAGTTGCCTAAAGAAAACCCAGAACACATTTCCCTAGAATATTACACTCCATGTGCCCAAAATGCATACAAATGGTTTGGCATATTGGTGGAAGATAATGCAACCCAGGGCCAAAACATATAATGGATTGTTTGCAAAAAAATCAGAGCTTGAAATTTAATGATAAACTAAGCTAACCACTGTAAAACTGTTGCACAAACCTCTGAGAATAAAGCCACAAACACTAGAAATTCACCCAAGAAAAATCCTATTCTCGTTGCAGAAATCTGGAGAAAAAGATCAGAAACATACTTTGGATAAGAAAAAAACTGTGGAAAACGGTTGCCCAGCCCACAAACAATTCATGGCCATGAAATAAACACCAAGTTTTCCCTCTAGTAGCATGTTGGAACTAAATTCTCAGGGGTGCATGTCTGAATGAGTAAAATGACTGCCAAAATTCGGTTTAACATGGAAGAATTTGTCTGACAGCAGATTTTTCCCAAAAAAAACACAAACAAATTGCGATACTTTTTCTCTGTCTAGTTTTCATGGTTAATTTACTTGTTTTCTGAGAGGATATACATTATATTACTCTGGAGTCTGCAGTTAAAGAAAATTAATGTGGACTGGAAATGTTAATCATTCAGCATTACGTTCTTATAGCTGCAAAATCAAATATATCCTGTGGATGAATACATACCATCTATTAGCTATTCTCAATTTCTCATTATGTTTCCTTTTCACTGTATGCCCATTGCTGCAAATAGATAGAGATTAGAGTATCATGTTTGTATGTACTGCTTTCACTGCCTTTTTTTATTGGTTTCAGATAACGTTTCTGATAGACTAACATTGAATTGTAATTTGCCTCTTTATACAACAGACTGTTACGAAAGGGGATACGATATTTGTTGGTCAATATCTCTTTACAGGAAGTGAGACCACTTCTGTCTGGCTTGAGGTTATGCCTCTTCTGACACTGTATTTGTGATTATTCAACGAGAGGAACATTTGTGCATCTTATCTTGACATATTGAGAGCTCCATTGTTAAAATATCTGCTAACTGATCTGAGTGCAGGTTGCTGAAATTAAAGATCAAGATGTAGTTTGTTGTGTCAAAAACAGTGCAACTCTTGCTGGTTCATTGTTTACTATGCATATCTCTCAAGTTCATATTGATCTTCCAACACTAAGTGATACAGATAAGCATGTAAGTAATCACAAGCGTGGAGTTTACTTTGTTAGTTGCCAATATAGTTATAAATTATAATGCTTTTTGGCAGGGAGTCTATGGTCATGATTGACTGCAGAATTGTATGAAAGCTGGAATTTCATGTTTAGGACATAGAATTACAAATGTGTAAGGTGAAATGGTTCCACTCTTTCTGGCAGCTGATGTGTCAAAATTAATGTTCAGGGCTTTCAAGTCAGATAATTATAAATACTGGCTAGGGCTGCATCACTCATGAGGTTTCAGAAATGTAAGAGTTACCTAAGTATGTGTTGACAAAGTGGTCTGTGTGATGTCCAATTGGTGTAGAATTTGTGGATATGAAGCGCATAGAAATTTTGTAGTTTGCATGGGCATAGATTGTCACTAATTACATAGTAGTTTTTTTCTCCCTTTGGCCTATAAACGAAGATTTCAGGCATTATTTGTGAATTGACACAGTTTTCTTTTCTTTTGTTTAGGTGTGTGTGTTGAAATTCTCTTGCACTCTAGGTCTGCTCTATGACTAGACTAGCACATAAACACACTAGTAGTGCTCAACAATGAACAATTTTGCACAGCACAATATATCAGCAGTGAAATCAATAACAGTACACAAGATATATAGGCTCAAAACTTGTTCTTATTAGTCCATCAATAAAACAATCGTAGGGCTCCCATACCAGGGATCATAGCCCTTTAGAAACCCTGATACAAACTAGTATACACAGTATACAACTACTAGGACTGAGGTCTAATCCTAGGCCCACATCTGCCGACAAAACATAAAGACATAACAACTTGACTTGCTGTCTTGTGATGTTCCTTTTTCTGGTGTTTCTTATGGCATGGTTAGGATGGACTTCCAGAGTTTGGGGCAGACAATGTTGATTTTTGGTAGCATCGGAAGTGCTCTAAGTCTCAAAATTTGTGGAGAGGCTTAGACATTGGTATTCCAAAGAACCCAAAAACCATTTGTGAAAATTCCACTCGGAATATGCTTTATTGTAAAAATTAATTATTTTAATGGGGACCCTAAGTCTAAACTTAGGGAAATTAAGTAAAGGTATTAATAAAACAGAGTGAGAATGATCTAGAAAAAGCGAAGATCAAGTCAAGTTATAATCTTAGCCGTTGATTAGAGATCTAATCTCGGTCGTTGATTTCTCAACGAGAAGACTATAAAGGAAGGCTTGAGGGTCATTTGGAAAGACACATCGAGTGAATCAAGTGATCAAATTCTTCTGATGGAGCAAGTGCTTAGATGAAGATCAGATCTAAGTGATTCCAGTTACAGTGAGGGGCAGGGACAGTTATTGGTCAGAGGATCTTCTCCGTGACCAAGAATACATAGCAGAGAGGCAGCAAAGCCAACAGAGGAAGCAACGCAGCTTCCAGAGGGTGTGACACAGGCCTACGCAGAGGCTGTGCAGTGTTTTCGTAAGATAGTCCGAGATTTGTGAGGTGATTGGGGTTCTATGCTGGGAGGGCTGGAACTCGACTTTCCAAGGAGTAGATCGATCCCAGAGAGGAGGTGACACAGTCCACAGAGGTCCCCACGCAGGCCTATGCAGCTACTGTGTAGAGGCAACGCAGAGGGTGCTGGGGTTTCGTTAGTTCAGCTACCGGATCAATCGAGACTTGCAGTGTGAGGTAAACTCACTATATTTTGTCTGCTGTGATTTCTCTGTATTGATAGCCAGCAAGGCATCCAAAGATTGTATTCAAAAACTGTTGCTTAACAATACAAACCCTCAGATTTGTTGCATTGGTTTTCCTGCATTGGGTTTTCCCGGGGACCGAGTCCAAAATAAGGGTGTCCTATGTGTGATTTGTTCTTTCCTCAGTGTCCTTTTTTCAGGATCATAAAGTATTAAGTGTAGGCTGCTTAAGTAATTTACTGCAATAATTCATGAAGAAATCTGAATTAATTTTTTAATGTAATTTATAAAATAGGAGTAGTAAATTCAACTGGTTGCAGTAGGATTCTTGAGATTGTTAGATCTAGGAATTTTCACAGACAAGACACAGGTGTAGGTTGGTGTCATCAGCGGGCCTTGGGGGCTTTTGGAGGGGTTTTGAGGAGTTTTTATAGGGTCCGATGACATTCTCTTGGTATATTCCATCATCCGTACCGTTTGCCTTTTGTTCCGTTGCATTACGACAACTTTCAAAAAACAAAGTTATTAATGGGCCTAACTCAATCAATTATGATTAAGGTGGCATTTCGGGAGGAATACTTGGTAGAACACTTTAGTGTAATAGCTTGTTGGAACCAGAACGAGGAGATATACATGATGAGGTGGTTAGAGGTGATTTTTAGTGGCATGAGGAGGCGTGATGGTCAATTTACCATTTTCCCACATTAAAAAGAATATTTTAATTAAGGCATATGTGCTCATTGATTAAAATAATAATAAAATAGGAGCTTCTAGAGGGGTCCATCAGATCTATAAAAAGAGGAGGAAGAGACCATTAGAGGACATCTTGGATTTGATATTTCTTCTTGTATGAGAGGTTGAGAACTCGATTCTCTACTTCATTGGTAGCCCCAGGATGGAAACCCTTGGGTGAGTCAATGAGATTGGGCGAGTACCCATCTCCCCTTGTTGAATTCATCCAAAATTCACAGGAGAGCTTAGCAGTGGCAGATTAGTTTTGTTTTGGTGGAAGGTTAGTGCGACATTGGAGTAGATTCCCGAGGCCAGTTCTATCGTCGTTGTAATAGTTGTTTCAACATGTAAAACCCCAGTTTATTTATATATATAAATAAAGCTGAGATTATTTCTGCTCATTATGTTGTTGTTTTGCTGTTCTATGTTGTTGAGTTTTACATGGCAATGTTCTGTTAATGAATGGGAATTTTATATGGAGCATTTGTTGAGCTAAATTTCGAGAAGTTGCAAAAATTTGACTTTGGGATATTATAGTGGTATCAGAGCTGGTGTGTTGAGATTTTGTATAGTTGGTGTAGCATTGGGTGTGCTCTAGCCCTGAAATTTTGTGTAGGGGCTAGGACACACTTGAACTCCAAAACCCTGAAAGTGTTTTGTGAAATTTCAGTTGGTGTTCAAGTTATTCAAATAATTAATTATTTTAATGGATTTCCTAAGTCTAAACTTAGGAAAATTAAATAATTAAAGTGAATTAATTAACACGTGTTGAAATGTTCTAAAAGACACGGATCAAGCAGTCTTTTAATCTTAGCTATTGATGAGTGTTTTAATCTCTGTCGTTGAAGGGTTCAACGAAAAAGTACAAGAGAAAGGCTTGAGGGTCAGTTGCAGACACACACATAGAGGCAGAGCTAAGAAATAGATCTGGAATTCTAGGGCAGGGTTTGCTAAGAATTTCCGGAGGAATTTTTCTGCAGCGAGGGGTAGTATTGGCTAAGGGAATGATTTGATTCTAGAGCCAAGAGTCAGCAAGGGGTAGAGGAGCAGCAACAAAGACAACGCAGAGAAGCAGCTACGTAGGTGCTGCGTAGCTGCTACGTAGGTGCTACGCAGAGGCTCTAGAGGGCTTCAGAAATTACGCAGAGGGTCTCCAGGGCCACCGTAAGGCCTGTGTCACCCTCTCAGGGGTTACGCAGTCCCTCTCTAGGCAGTGCAGTGGCATTCTGAGGCTAGTAGGGCTGACACTCAGGCTTCAAAAGTAGCGCCGGGGTTTCTAGGGCCAGATCCAGGTTGAGTCTTGTAAATCCTGTTTGAGGGTGTGGATCAATCAGATATTTGGTCCTAGATCTACAGGTTAGCTACATATTTGATTTCTTTTATTCTCTACCGGGATTCCTAGATCTGGAACCTATATTTACTGTACTCAGAATCTACTTAATAAATAAAACCTAATATCTGTTGCACCAGTTTTCCCGCTTTGGATTTTTCCGGGGACTTATGTCCAAAAATCCATGTGTCACTTTGTTGGATGAGCGTATTATTCGGTAAATGATCTGCATGTGTAGACTATAGTTGTGTTTATTTCGATGTTTTCTAAATCTAAATTTTGAAAATATCTTGTAATAATTTAAATCAAGTAGGAGAAATAAACCATGATACTGCAGTAGAATTTTCACATGGTATCAGAGCGATAGCAGATCAAGCTTAATCTCCAGCAATCAGCGAAAGAAATATTTTTCTACAGGGTGGCAAAAGAAGCAGCAGATCCGGAAAGGGCATCTTGATAGCAGGAGAACGCAGATCCAGAAGAGGACAATGCTGAAGCTTCATAAGGCCATCAGGCTTACGTAGACCCTTCCTAGGGCAGTGTAAGGACTGCGTCACCCAGTCTGGGGTTACGCAATCCACTTCGGAGCAGCATTGAAGCTACGCTGGGCTAGTCAGTAAGACACAGTCCAGTCATTTCTCCAGTTGCAAAAGAATTTTGCCAAGATCCAGAAGCAGTGCTTTAGATCTTTAGCAGTGTTGGTGGGGTAGAGATTCTGAAGTTGCAGAATTGTGCCTAGCTAAGTCAACAAAGGCGAGAGGAAGACAGTTTCTTAGCAGATCTGAGCCAAACAGACCTGAGATTCAATCAGGAGGATCGGAGAGTGCTGTCTGATTGTGTTTGGGTGGAAGATTTCCAAGAGGAAAATCAATCTTCAACAAAAGCAGTTACTAGAGGGTTTCTAGTCACCAAGAAACCCAAATCCAGAGGGAGAAGAAGTATCGTTTTTGTTAGATCTGAGCAAGATGGCTCGATATGGACTGAGGGATCAAGATAGATTGGACGACATATCCAACTATGTTATCTGGATGGCCAGAATCCTTTCAGTTCTGGATGAGTATGGTCTCAAAGATCATGCAGAGAAGGTTCTTGCTGTAACAACTGATGTAGATCATCTGAAGAAGTATGAAGAAAATCAAGCACGGACTAAGCGTTTGATCATAGACGGAGTCAAGGACCACATTATTCCTCATATTGCTAGAAAGACTACAACAAATGACATGTGGGTAGCCTTGGACACAATGTACCAAGGAGGCTCCATCCAACGGAGGATGCTTCTGGAGAATCAGATGTGGTTGTTCCAAATGATGAAGGGTGAAGAGATAGATCCATTCCTCTTCAGACTTCAATTTATCCGAGATCTGTTGGTTGGAATTGGTGCTACTCCAGATGAGGGGCTCTTAGTGAGGATTGCTCTGAATGTAGTTTCGGAAGATTGGGAAATGTTTGTCCAGAGCATTCTAGGAAGGGCGGCGTTACCATCTTGGGCTGACATGTGGGCTATCCTCCGCCAAGGGGAGATCAAGAGGATCACTAAGCAACAGAATATCAATAGTGGAAGCGGAAAAGCCAAAGTAAAAGAAGAGGAGGATGATGCAACCCTTGCATCAAGGGAAAGGAAGCAGCAAGAGAAGAAGAGGAAGGACCTTTTCAAGGTTCAGTGCTTTAACTGTGGCGATCTTGGACACTTCGCCAGCACTTGTCCTAAGAAGAAGGACAAAGGATCTTCTGATTCCAAGGCTGCAGCAACAAAGGATGATGGCTTTGATGATGATGCAGTCATGAGTGCTCATGCACCTCGAGAGAAGAGGTGGGATGACATGGATCTGTAGAGCATCTACAGACTGTGGCGGGATCCTTGAGTCAACCCTACTCTTGGATCACATACGAGCTACGGGAGCCTTAAGACAGTAGTGGGATGAGTCAGGAGATCGTTGCAGAAGGTCACATTGAAGCGGAAGAGGGAGCTAAAGAGCTGAAGAGGGAGTAGCGTAATGCAGAGGCAGCAGCAGCGTGAAGGCAACAACGTGGAGGGGCTGATGGGACTTAGCAGCGCAGAGAGGTTGTGCTCACACAGTGCAAAGTTGCAACATAACAATGCATCCAGGAGGACAGCGCAAATCAACCTCCAGGGAGCTTCAGTGATGGAAGGCACCCTGACTTATCTGTCAAACAGTTGGGCATAAGTCTTTTAGTTGCTTACTTCTCAGCAACTGAGTTGTAGTGCAACAGTTAACAGTGGCAGTGCTATGGGAAGCATGATGCAACAATTTGAGAGGGAGCTGTAGTACAAATGTGGTAGTGTCAGTGGCAGTGGCATGGGCATCAGTACAGAGAGCAGCAGTGCAGTGGATGGAGGGCAACAAGCCAAGCATCAACAGCATAGAATCCAGCTTCAAAATCTTGTAGTGTGCATGGTGTGAATGCATTATTAGAGCACACTCCGTGCTAAGAGGGAGTGTTGAGATTTTGTATAGTTGGTGTAGCATCGGGTGTGCTCTAGCCCTGAAATTTTGTGGAGGGGCTAGGAAACACTTGAACTCCAAAACCTAGAAAGTGTTTTGTGAAATTTCAGCTGGTGTTCAAGTTATTCAAATAATTAATTATTTTAATGGATTTCCTAAGTCAAAACTTAGGAAAATTAAGTAATTAAAGTGAATTAATTAACACGTGCTAAAATGTTCTAAAAGACATGGATTAAGCAATCTTTTATTCTCAGCCGTTGATGAATGTTTTAATCTCGACTGTTGAAGGGTTCAACTTAAAAGTATAAGAGAATGGCTTGAGGGTCAGTTGGAGACACACACACAGAGGTAGAGCTGAGAAATAGATCTGGAATTCTAGGGTAGGGTTTGCTAAGAATTTCCGGAGGAATTTTTCTGTAGCGAGGGGTAGTATTGGCTAAGGGAATGATCTGATTCCAGAGCTAAGAGTCAGTAAGAGGCAGAGGAACAACAACAAGGACAATGCAGAGAAGCAGATCTAACCCTCGAGGAATTGAACATTGAATCTCTTGCTTTACAATGACTTCAAAACAAGGTGATTAACAATTGAGCTACACCCTGTGGGCCCAGTTACACATTTTTCAACAAGGGCAAGCTATCTGATTATTGTTGGCTTGTGGTAAAGTTAAACCATCTCAAATAGTAAAGTTAATTATATTTTAAAATTGAAATTATAAATTTATAGACATTAGAAATGGGTTAATGTTATTACAAATTTTCTTATTTCTCATATATTTCTCATATATTATAGTTATATATAGATATAAATTATAAATTAATAATATATATGTGTGTTGTTTATTTTGAAAATTTGAAATATGTATATAGCTTAACTTAATGGTAAATCTTATCTAAACCTTATCACTAAATTCAAATTTGAGTTGAACTTTATCATTGTTGAACTCGAATTCGAATCTGAAACATGTGACATCGACGGGAACAACCACGAGTGTTGTAGGTCAGTCTGTAGCTGTGAATCCGAGGTCGAGAGTCGCTACTGGGGCTCAGAGGAACTAGTGACAACACGAGGTTGTGCTATGTGAGGTAAGATTGGTTGTGGGCCACTGTGACGTGTATCGTGACTAGATTGCAACACTTGTAGACCAATAGGTCACGTGGAGTTGACAGGGTGGTGTGTGGGTTTGGTACAAATAGTCTACGTACAAGTGGGATAGGTAGTCGAGGTTCAACACATGGAGGTCTATCACAAGGGACAATGAGAGCGCGTCCCAGGACATAAAAAGCGTAGGGAACTCCTTCATCAGGAGAATTCGTTTTTGATAGGGGTTCATCAACTGTATAGGATGGCGACTGGTCTGAGATTTGAAGATCTCTTGGATGGTTTGTCCAACTATATTATTTGGAAGGAAAGGATTGCATTGGTGTTAGAGGAGAAGGAGATATAGGAGTTTGTAGCAAAATCTCAGATCCCTCCTATCGATTCAATACTTTTGGTCGCCCATAATAAGAAGGATGTGAAATCCAGGAGGATTATCTTGGATGGAGTGAAGGACCATATTATCCCTTATATATCTGGGAAGAAAACAACTAGAGAAATGTGGGAGGCATTGAGAAAGTTATGCCAAAGCGACAACAAGAATTGGGAAATGGTGCTGAGAGAGAAACTCAACGGCACCAAGATGTTCAACAATGAAACTGTTTCTTCTTATCTCACTAGAATATTTCAAGTATGAGATAAGCTTGATGTAGTAGGGGAGAAAGTGTCCGACTCATAATTGGTAAGGACAACTTTGAATGGGTTCATAGAGCAGTGAGGTGCCTTCATTAAAGGAGTTGTGGCACACGAGAATATCCCAACCTAGGATAGGTTGTGGGATGACTTCACCTAGGAGGAGACTCGTGAGAAGGCTCTTCGTGGCAACCATGTAAAAGGTGAAAGAGACGAGGAGAATGTTTCTCTTTCAAGTCATGTAAGAAAGGGCAAGGGAGCTATCAAGATGAACAAAAGAGAGGGAGGATCCTCTCAAGATGGAAAGAAGGACATGAGCAAAGTCAAGTGCTTTGCATGTCAGAAGGCAGGACGTTATGTGAGCTAGTGTCTAAACGAAAAGAAAGAGAAAGGGAAAACACAGGTTGCAACAACACCTGAGATTACATATTTTGCAGCAAAGTATGCATAGGAGTTCTCAGTAGTTGCTGCTTGTGTTTTTGGTACTAGTGTTAGAAATGCTCGGTTTGTGGATAGCGATGTAGGGTTCATAGATAGTGGAGCATCTTGCCATATGACAAGAATGAGGGATGTGTTCCTTAGCGTTTTAGAGACAGATTCAGACATTCAGGTGAGAGTTGGTACGAGTACCATACTTGTAGTGAAAGGGGTTGGAATAGTGCTATTCCAGCTGGAATCAGGAGGATCTTTTGAGGTGGCAGAGGTGTTATATGTCCTAGTGAAGAAGACCAACTTGCTCTCAGTGTTAACTCTAGAGGATGCAGGGTATGATGTTGAGTTCCATAAGGTACAAGTATTCATACATTCAAAGGGAGCTACCTAGAACATAACAATTAGGCTTGGTGTCAGGAAGGGTAAGTTGTACAACTTGTAGGGCCAGTGTGTAAGCAGAGCTAAGGGGATCTTGGACTGTGGATTGATGTTAGTGACAGAGATTGAGCAAAAAGCTCTAAAGACTGTGCTGATATCCGGGACGCAATGTTCTAATCTAGAATATGGGCAGGAGACCTCTTCTAGATCATTCAAGACCAACTGTTATGAGCTAACATTGATGGATGCTCAAGGGTAGGATCCCAGGAGGTTGCTCAGAAGGAATAGGTCTTAAGATTAGATTCCAAAGCAGGTAGCAAGGAAGCCTTCCAATTCGGAGCAACTACAACAACAGATGATGTGGTGGGATTGGATACAGATCTAGGTGGAGGATGTTAGAAAATCAGAAAGGAAGAAATATTTTCTTATCTTGATAATAGCTTGTGAAATATTTATGCTTTATTATCTTCTTTATATCTTCTTTTATCTTCTTTTCATCAAGCAACTATCAAAACATAAAAGCATGAAGATCACAACAACAAAGAACATAGAGTGTAGGCTCTCAACAAGGGAAAATCCCCTATCCTAGGGAAATACCCAACCAAAATTCTCTTCTTGTAGAACTAATTCAAAGTGAGACAACCAAGACCTAAGACCAAGACAACAAACTTTTCTCAAACAAAAGCCTCGACCTTCTTAATATAGTGTGCGACCTGCAGTAACCCTAGTTAACCACTGCAACCCACACATGTGACATAAAACAAAGAATGTTTAGGGATGCTCCTTCGCTTAGACTCCTTTCTTGCAATGATAAGACCTTCCTTTTTAGCTTTCTTCGCACTTCTTTTGTAGATTGAACCTTAGATGATTAAGAGCGCAAGAGGTTGAAGTCTTCACTTATATATAGTAGCCTTCAAGCGTGGACGGATTCCCTTAATGAGGCTGACTTGTCAAGACCAACTTGGTGGAGGAGGTACATGTGAAAGTTCCAAGTCCGAAATCCTGCTGTAGCCAACTGAAGTTACTTCACCTACCGATTATTAACTGAACAAGTTATTTACGATTTTCTATTGTAAATACTGAAGCAAATTACTACTGCAACCTTAACTTAATTAATTAAATATGTCGAAACAAGAGATTGAGTAATAAAGAAAAACATCACACAGGACACCATTGTTTTTGGACAAACATCCCCGGAAAAACCCAATGCGGGAAAACCGATGCAACAGATCTAAGGGTTTTATTAGTAAGCAACAATGATTTCTGAATACAGTCTCTGGATGCCTTTGTGGAAATCCAGTACAGAGAATATCACTCAACAGAAGAAATTAGTGAGATTACCTCACTCTACAGTGCGAGTCCCGATTGATCCGGTAGCTGAAAGAATGACCTCCCAACACCTTATTCGCTGCCTCTACGTAGTAATTACGTGGGCATGCGTCAATGGCTATGGGAGATTGTGTCACCTCCTCTGCTGGATCGATTTGCTCTCAGGAGCCTCAAATCTAGCCCTCCCAGCTTAGATCTTCGATCTCCTAGCAAAATCTCGGACTACTGCTCGGAATGGACTGCGCTGCTCTGTGTGTGGCCTTTGTGGTGTTGCGTCACCCTCACTGGGTACTGCGTTGCTTTCTCTGCATATCTCTCTGCCTCTCTGCTGCATATTCTTGACTCCGGAGAAGATCCTTTGACCCAAAACTACCTCTGCCCCTCTCTACGTGATCACTACGAAATCACTGCGCTGCTCTAGCTTCAGTAATTCGATCTGACTGATCAACTCTCGGTGTGTTTCCAAATGGCCCTCAAGCCTTCCTTAAACAATATTCTCGTTGACATTCTACGTCCTAGATTAGAAGCTAATTAATGGCTAAGATCATTTTGGCTTGATCCTCGTCTTCTTCTAGAAGTCACACCCACAGTTTAGATTAATACCCATTAATTTTTTTAAGTTTCTAAGTTTAGACTTAGGGTCCCATTAAAAATAATTAATTTATTAAATAAAACTGTTTCCGGGTGGAATTTCCCCCAACGATTTTTGGGTTATCGAGAATACATGTGTCTAAGCCTCTCCACAAAATTTGAGACTTAGAGCACATCCGATGCTACCCCAAATCAACACTCCCTCTTAGCAAGGAATGTACTCTAACAATATACCCTACTGCATACTGCTCTGACTTTGAAGCATCTCCCTCTGCGCTGCTGATGTCTGACATGCTGTCCACCAAATATTGTGCTGCTGCATCTGTACTGCTACTTACCCTGCCACGATCAACATTGCATCCGTATTGCAACTCCCTTTCAAATGCTGCATCTATGCTACTACTAGCATTGCCACTACTAACTTTGCACTACAACTCAGTATCTGAGAGAAGCAACTGAAAAACATCCAAAATATGAACAAGTGTTCAATATGGATACATCTCGATGTTGAAATGCTGATTGCTGCTAGTTCCCACACTGTCCCTCTGAACCACTGCGCTGTTGCTGCTAGTAGCTACAGCATTGTGCCTCTCCCATTGCTGCATCTCTGCACTGCCCTGCTCAGTTTTAGTGCTCTAGCTACTGCATCTGTCGCCTCAACACTCCTTTGCATCAACTGAAACTCCTCCATCCTGCTACTACTGATATTGGGCTCCCGTAGCAAGGTCGTGTGTTATGAATAAAATAATATAATTATTGTAACCAATAAATAATGATTAGTTAATTAGTATTTAGGTTGAAGAGGCATGTCTAATGGGACATGAATTTCCGTGAAGAGGCACATGCGTAGGTATGTAAGCATACCTCATTTGTAACAATAATCAATCATTTCTTCATACGTTTTAATATATAATATTTGTATCCTCAATGGATATTTTCATATTCCAAGTCTTTTGGAGTATTTAACGAGAAGTACGAACTTTGTCCACTTCATCTGTTATCAGAGCAGTTCGAGCCTTTGGCCGCTTAAACCGCTGCACAGAGCGACGCTCTCCGATCCAGGTCTTTGACCATTAAATTCGTCAACCTTGTTGTTGTTGATTTCTATAGCATCGGAAAGTGTTCTAAGTCTCATTTTTGGTAGAGAGGCTTGAACATCAATTATCCAGAGAACCTAGAAATCGTTTGTGGAAATTCCACTCGGATATGACTTTAAAATAATTAATTATTTTAATGCAGACCCTAAGTTTAAACTTAGGGAAATTAAAGGGTATTAATAGAGCAGGGTGTGAATCTTCTAGAAAACGAAGATCAAGTCATCTTTTAATTTGAGCCATTGATTAACGATATAATCTTGGCCGTTGATTCATCAGCGAGAAGACAATAAGAAGAGACTTGAGGGCCATTTGGAAATCAAGCTGGGGACACTCTCAGTACTCGAAGGAAATCAATTCTGAAGCAAGAAGCAGAAGGAGGAGGGAGAGATTGTAGAGGCAGGGTTGTAGAAGCAGATGGAGGAGGGAGGAGCTAGTTATCAGGAAGCGTAAGTCAGGAGGAAGGAGGAGTCAGTTATCAGGAAGCATAAGTCAGGAGGATGAAGGGAAGGGTGAGCTGATCAGTAACAAGACACCCTCCACGCAGAATCACGTCGTCCAGGGAGAGACTGCGCAGAGCTGTCACGCTGGATGATGCAGAGGGTGAAGGAGGTCACCCCGAGGGTCTGATTTTGTCTGGAGGGTCCAGAAAATTCAGCCAAGTGTTTGCAATTTTTTCTCTGGTCATTAGACTCTTGTAAATGTACTTTCCATTTCTGAAGATAAATATAAAACCCTCATCTGCTGCACCGGTTTTCCCACATTGGGTTTTTTCGGGGACAATTGTCCAAAAATAACTGGGTTCATGTGGTTGTTTCTATTGTGCTACTTGTGGAAATTTCTGAATCTTTACACTTTATGCAAAAAATATTATTGTTATTCTGGTAATGCTCCTGCTATT
The DNA here is from genome assembly GCA_034641835.2 of Pinus albicaulis. Lineage (NCBI taxonomy): Eukaryota > Viridiplantae > Streptophyta > Pinopsida > Pinales > Pinaceae > Pinus > Pinus albicaulis. Next base: position 126,989,003 of record CM076575.1, read on the forward strand.
TAGACAAGTTATTAACTGAATAAATTCAAGTTAAAATCGAAGCAAAACACATAACAGATCTCCACCAATCTAGATCTAGAACAAGTTCATGCACACATAGACAAAGTGACACAGCTATTTCTAGACAAATAGTCCTCGGAAAAACCCAATGCGGGAAAACCGGTCTCTGGCTGCTGGAGGGTTTTATTATTAAGAATTTTCTGAATACAACAAGCTTGGGTTCTAGATCTGGAAAACCCAATAGAGAAATACTAGATCTACAGCTCACTGGCTGATCTAGGGCCAAAATATTGACTGATCCACACCCTCAAACGAGATTTATAAAACTCAGCCAAGACTAGGGCCTAGAAACCGCAGCGCTGCCCCTGAAAGCCTCTGTGTCAGCCTCTGAAGCCCCTCTGGCCGTCAGCGCTGCTCCGGAAAGGTCTGCGTTACCCCAGACTGGGTGACGCAGGCCTTATGCTGCCCCTTAGGGTCTCTGCGTAACCCTCTGAGGGTTTCCTGCTGAAAATCACTCTCCTTGGAAGGACTACGTTGTCCTTGCTGCTGCAGCTTCCCTTCTCTTCTGCGCTGTCCTTGAGCTGATCTCTGCCTCTTGTGTATTCTAGACCTCGGGATCAGATCATCCCCTTGGCCTAAATTCCCCTCTCTGCAGTTGAAATACTTCTGAGAATTCTTAGCAAACCTTGCCCTAGAATCTCATCTCAGCTTCAGTGCTCTGCCTCTGTGTGTCTTTACAAATGACCCCAAGCCTTTCTTTTATACTTTTCTCGTTGACAAATCAACGATCATGATCAGATCTTGAATCAATGGCTAAGATTAAAAGAAAGCTTGATCCATGTGACGTAAGACAATTTCATCACATGTTTAATTAAATTCACTTTAATTATTTAAGTTCTCTAAGTTTTAACTTAGGAAATACATTAAAATAATTAATTAATTTAATATCTCTTAAACCAGATGAAATTTCCGAAATCAATTTCTGGGTCTTGTAGATCAAGTGTACTCTAGTCCCTCCACAAAATGATGCCACCCCACAATACACAAAATCTCAACACTCCCTCTTAGCATCAAGGGTGTGCTCTAGCAATACATCACACCTATGCATTACATGATTTTGGGCACTGGTTCTGTGCTGCTGATGCTAGGCCTGCTGCCACTCAACTCTGCACTGCTGCCGCCATTCTGTACTGCTGCCCATGACTCTGCCACTGCCACTGAAACCTCTGTATTGCAGCTCTCTCTCAATAGGCTGCATCTGTGCTGCTCATAGCACTGCCACTGCTGATCTGCTGCACTGCAACTTCAGTTGTTGAGAGACAACTGAATCTCCTGCCCAATCTTTGACAGACAAGTCAGATGGACTACATCCTCATCACTGAAGCTCCATAGGCGGTAGATCTGTGCTGGCATCTAAAGAACGATGCACAACTACAACTCTGCCTGCGTAATCAGACTCCCTCTGCACTAGTGAAGTCACATCAGCCCCTTGTGCTGAAATCTATCACGCTGCTGCTTTCTGCGTTGTCCCTCTGAAGCTTTCTGCACCGCGTAAGCAACTCTGCTCTGCACTGCTGCTGCTTCTACGCTGCTGCTGCTCCTTCCAGTCTTCAGATTTGCCTCTGCTTGCTTCATCTATGATCTCTGCACCCACTGCTCCTCTTGTCCCACTACTGTCTTAAGGCTGCCGTAGCTTGCACGTGATCCAAGAGATGAGCTGCTCAAGGATCCTGCTTTCTTCTATGTAGCTCCTCCACATATCCATATCACCCCACCTTGGTGGTTCATGAGCACTCATGGCTGCATCATCTCTTGACCCATCATCTGCCACTGCTGCTTTGGAAGAAGATGCTTCCTTGTCCTTTTTCTTCTCAGGACAATTACTAGAAAAATGTTCCATTTCACCAAACTGGAAGCACTTGATCTTTGAGAGATCCTTCTTCTTCTTTGGCTGCTTCTTCGATGCCAAGGCTGCATCTTCCTCATCTTCCTTCTTCACTTTGCTCGATCCAAAGCTATACTGCCTTTTGGTGAATCTGCAGAGGTCTTCTTGACACAGAATTGACCACAAGTTGTGTTAATCTGGGAGGTCCGCTCTGCCTAAGATACTTTGGACAAAGGTTTCCCACTCATCTGTGACTGTGTTGAGGGCAGTCCTGACCATCACATCGTCTTCCACCTTAGCACCAGTTGCAGTCAACTGATCTTTGATCGACTGCAGTCTGAGGAGGAAATGCTCCATGTCTTCTCCCTTGGCCATCATGAATGACCTTATCTGAGTCTCCAACAACATCTTTCTTTAGACAGATTTTCCCTCATATAGGGAGGTCAAGGCCTTCCACATCTCGTTAGCTGTCTTCTTCTCAGCTATGTGTGGTACAATATGGTCCTTGATTCCATCCATAATTAGCTGCTTGGCATGCCCAGCAGCCTCCTTATGCTTCCGAAGGAGATCCAGATTTGTCGGTGTCTCTAGAGTTTTCTCTGCATGGTCTCTAAGATTGTATGCCTCAAGGACTATCAGGTTCCTTGCCTTCCAAAATGAAAAGTTTGAGAGGCCATCTAGCCTATCTTGATCACGCAATCTATGAGGAGCCATCTGCTCAGAATGTGTTGGAACTTCCTTTTCTCTTTGCTAAAGAAATGGATCTAAGGCCCTTGGTGAAAGAGGCACCTTCTGCTCCCTATAACAGCTGATTTCCTTCGTTGGAAATCTACCAAATCAACTATGATTCAGCTTCTTCTTTGATCCTCTGATCAAACTGCAAGTTTCCCTTGGCTAGAAACTCTCTGAGAAGCTGATCTCCTCCCGCTCTTTGTCACTTGTGTTAAGGCTAAAGATTTGAAAATTTCATAAAATTAACCCCACTAGCACTTTCTGAATTTTTGCAGCTTTTCTGCAGTCTTTTTTGGATCTGACAGATTCATATCTAAACCACACTAGCTGGCTTCAGACTGATCCAGTGTTGTTTCTGAGCTGCCTCTGCGCAATAATTGCGTGGGCTTGCTAAGAGACATTGTTAGACTGCGTCACCCTTCCCTTTGCATGGATTTGCCTCTGAAAACTGCATTGTCCTTTTAGATCTGCGTTTCTGCTGCTTTTCCAGCTGCTTTCTGCAGCTAGAACCTTAGTCTCTTGCTGGTGACCCTCCTAGATCTGTAATTTCTCTGATACCATGTGGAAATTTTCGAATCTTTACACTTTATGCAGAAATTATTATTTTTAATCTGGTAATGCTCCTCCTACTTAGACAAGTTATTAACTGAATAAATTCAAGTCAAAATCGAAGCAAAACACATAACAAATCTCCACCAATCCAGATTTAGAACAAGTTCATGCACACATAGACAAAGTGACAGTTATTTCTGGACAAATATTCCCCGGAAAAACCCAATGTGGGAAAACCGGTCTCTGGCTGCTGGAGGGTTTTATTATTAAGAATTTTTTGAATACAACAATCCTGGGTTTCAGATTTGTAAAACCCAACAGAGAAATACTAGATCTACAGCTCACTGGCTGATCTAGGGCCAAAATAATGACTGATCCACACCTTCAAATGGGATTTACAGAACTTAGCCAAGATTAGGGCCTAGAAACCGCAGCGCTGCCCCTAAAAGCCTCTGCGTCAGCCTCTGGAACCCCTCTGACCGTCAGCGCTGCTCCGGAAAGGTCTGCGTTACCCCAAACTGGGTGACGCAGGCCTTATGCTGCCCCTTAGGGTCTTTGCGTAACCCTCTGAGGGTTTCCTATTGAAAATCATGCTGTCCTTGGAGGGATGGCGCTGTCCTTGCTGCTGCAGCTTCCCTTCTCTTCTGCGCTGTCCTTGAGCTGATCGCTGCCTCTTGTGTATTCTAGACCCCGGGATTAGATCATCCCCTTGGCCTAAATTCCCCTCTCTGCAGCTGAAACACTTCTGAGAATTCTTAGCAAACCTTGCCCTAGAATCTCATCTTAGCTTCAGTGCTCTGCCTCTGTGTGTCTTTACAAATGGCCCCAAGCCTTTCCTTTATACTTTTCTCGTTGACAAATCAACGACCATGATCAGATCTTGAATCAATGGCTAAGATTAAAAGAAAGCTTGATCCGTGTGATTTAAGACAATTTCATCACATGTTTAATTAAATTCACTTTAATTATTTAAGTTCCCTAAGTTTTAACTTAGGAAATACATTAAAATAATTAATTAATTTAATATCTCCTAAACTAGATGAAATTTCCCAAATCAATTTCGGGGTCTTGTAGATCAAGTGTACTCTAGCCCCTCCACAAAATTTGGGAGCTAGAGCACAACTGATGCTACCCCAAATACACAAAATCTCAACACTACTTGTGTAAATTATCTTTCTGTTCTTATGCTCTTAATCATAGTGAAGATCTGCAAATGTGTTTATTTCAGAATTCACTGAAGCATTTGTAAATAACTTATCTCATAAGTAGGAGAAATAAACCAAGTATTGCATAAATATTTTCCTCTTGAAAATTTAATATGGTATCATAGCTAAGGGTTAAAAACAGAAAGGGAGGATCTGCCATGGACCAAAGTTCCATCATTTGGAAGGGTTCACGTAGTCAGAGGGACTCACGCAGTCCTCCAGAGCACGTAGAAATGCAGAGAGAACACAACATGAAAGTGTTGGCATTCAGACTAGAGGAGGATCTTGCTTGTGTCTCGAGCATAGCTCCTCCAAGTGTTTGTAATATTGACAGTGGAGCATCTGCTCATATGATGGGGGTTTGAGAATGTTTTTCGAGCTACCAAGAAGAACAAATGAATTTCCAGATAACTATGGGAAACAAGGCAAAATGTACCCCCATCGGGAGAGGTACCGTAACATTTCAGGCTGAGGATGGCCACAAGATTCGAGCCACGAATGTTCTGCATGTACCAGGGTTGGGGATGAATTTACTTTCAGTGTCTCAACTTCAGAACAAGGGCTATGACGTAAAATTTATTCGAGATAAGGTGTATGTCAAACACCCTAACTGGAGCAAAAAGGCACAAATCGGAGCAAGGAGTCACAAGCTGTGTAAGCTCCATCTTGAATCTCCGATGGCCCTGATTGTCAATACAAACGACAGAGATCTGAATGAATTATGGCACAAAAGGATGGGGCATCTACATCATGGAGCCTTGGGGATTCTCAAAAATACTGTCATAGGGGCTCCTGAACTCAGCACGAAGAAAGACGAAGTTTGCAGGGGATGTGTACTAGGGAAGTATGCTAAGGCAACATTTCCAAGAAGCAGCAGTAGAGCCAAAATTGTATTAGAGTTAATACACTCGGACATTTGCGGTCCAATGTCCACAACTGCTCTGAGTGGAGCAAAGTACTTTGCCACCTTCATTGATGATCATTCCAGAAAAACTTGGATCTATTTTTTGAAAACCAAAGATGAAGTCTTTGATCAGTTTAAAGACTTTAAAGCATTGGTGGAGAATTCTACACGAAAGAAGGTCAAGAAGTTGCGGTTAGATAATAGTGGAGAATATATCGATAAAGACTTCACAAATTTCTGTGCAAAAGAAGGTATCAAGAGAGAATGGACAACTCCATACAATCCAGAGTAAAATAGAGTTGCAGAAAGGAAGAATTAGACCATAATAGAAGCTGCAAGTGCAATGTTGTACGACCAAGATATGCCCAAATTATTATGGGCAGAGGCCTGCAATACAACAGTATATATTCAAAACGGAGTTCCCAATAGAGCTTTGGGGAAGGTAACTCTCGATAGTGTGTTCACAGGCAGCAAGCCAGAAGTGAGCCACATCTCGGTAGCATGGTGTACTGCCACGTTCCAAATGAAAGGAGAAAGAAGTTGGATCAAACTGCAGAAAAGGGTTTTCTGATGGGCTATAGCGAGAATGCAAAGGCATATCGCATCTATATTCCAGAGAGTAGGAAAGTCGTGGTAAGAAGGGATGTGAAATTCCTGGAGGAGAAAGCCTTCAGGAAATCTCGAGAAATGGCCATGGATACGCAGATTGAGGAAGATTCGCTGGTACAACCTCAACGACCTATAGAGGAGAGGTCAAGTGCCTCTCAAAGGCACAATAATTCTGAGGAGAGCTCCTCCGAAGAAGAACAGGAGGAAGAACAGGTGAGACCGCCCACAACTGATGGTAGACCGAGTAGAGAACTTCAACAATTTCTTAAGGATGCAGAAGAATTTTTTGGAGCCCCTAGAGAAGGAAAGAGGATAAGGAAGCAACCAGAGAGATATCAGGCATTGGTAGCTCAGGTTGGTGAACCATCTACCTTTCGGGAAGTTGCTTAGCATCAAGTATGGGTGGATGCAATGATGGAGGAGTATAGCTCCATCATGACAAATGATGTATGGGAAGTAGTCCCTAAACCACAGGACAAATTAGTTGTAGTATCCAGATCGATCTACAAGATCAAATATGCTGCAGATGGCAGCATAGAGAAGTTCAAGGCAAGGTTTGTAGCTAAGGGGTATGCACAGAAGGAAGGCATTGATTATGAAGAAACCTTCGCTCCAGTAGCACGATACACTTCTATCAGATCTTTCATCTCTCTGGCTGTGTAGATGGGATGGGAGATTCACCAGATGGATGTCAAGACAACGTTCTTGAACAGGGTGATAGAGGAGGAAGTGTACACAGAGCAGTCAGAGGGCTTCGAGACACATGAGAAGAAGACTCATGTTTGCAGACTTCATGGCATGGTATGGATCGATTGATAGCTACTTGCAGAAGATGGGGTTCGTCAAGAGTGACGCAGATCCCAGCCTATACTACTTGAGAGTAGGAGATGAGCTGCTTATTCTTGTTCTTTATGTGGATGACCTGTTTTTGACCGGATCATCCAAGCTCATCAAGCACTGTTAGGAGAATCTGGCAACAGAATTCAACATGAAGGACCTAGGGCAGATGCACTATTTTCTTGGATTAGAAGTCTGGCAGCAGAAAGGGGAAATCTTCCTAAGACAAGGAAGATACATGACAGAAATTCTGAAGAGATTTCAGATGGAAGACTATAGACCCATGGCCACGCCAATGATTACTAACTGGAAGAAGATAGACACATCGGAGGATGATGAGGTTGATCCCACATTGTACAAAAAACTCATCGGATCATTGATGTATCTGGTCAATACGAGACCAAACATCTGTTATGCAGTGAATACCCTTAGTCAGTTCATGGTGGAACCAAAGAGGGCTCACTGGGCAACAGCCAAACATGTTCTCAGATACTTGAGAGGGACAGTCGAGTAATGGCTGAATTACACCAAGGGTAATGAGATCCAGTTGAGTGGATTCACAGATGTAGACTATTAAAAATAAAAAAATAAAAAAATAAATTAATTTAATTAATTAAAATGAATTAAATTAATTAAAAAAAAGAAAAAATAAGGAAGAAGAAGAGAGAGACAGCTAACCCCCCCCCCTTCCCAAAAAAAAAAAAAATAATCAAATTAAAAAAAAAGGAAAAAAAAAGACGGGGTTATGTTAAGAGAAACAACCAAAGAAAAAAGAAGGGGATTACATAATATCTTAAGTCATCTCGACAAAGATGATTTCCACAAAGAATCGTGGTTTCTTTGCAATATGTCCTTTTTGTTCACAAGGATATCCTAATTGTCAAGAGTCATTCAGAAGTCAAAACGTAGTCTACTTAAAATGTTACAAAGTTTTTACTTTAGTTGAATGTCTAAATGATATTTTAATATAAACACTCCTCATCATCCCTACAAAACGATGTAATCCCATGTACCGAGAAGTTGCAGTTGATAGATCAAAAGAAAGACATAATAGTCGAACTTCGGCAAAACAAGAAAGTGTTACAACAAGAATATGAAGATCTTGCAGATATACATTACAGACAAGTAATGGAAAAGGACGAAGAAATTTCTCGTCTCAAGGACCACGTTGAAAAATTAATTGCACAAGTCAAGAAGACTAAGGTCACAAAGAAGGAACTCAAGAAGCACTTATCAGAACAAGAAGAGGAAAATTTACGTCTAAAGAACCTTAATAAAAATTTATTAGAATAAATCAAAAGTTTAAAAGATGATGAGAAGAATACTAAGGATAAAATCAACAATTCAGAAAACAAAGAGTTTTTACGTCTAAGGAATCATAATCGAAACCTCCTTATGCAAATAAAGAAGCTCAAAAATGACAAGAAGCTACTTAATGTCAAGTTAGAAAAACTTACTCAAGAAGAAGTATCGAAGTCTTTAGTCCATGTTGAAGAAAAAAATCCAAACCTCGATCTAGTCAATATCCCAACTCAAGAAAATGACAAACTAGATGAAGTAAATATTTAATAAGAAGTTGCAATTCCAGCAACAAAAGATTCAAGTGAAGATCCATAAATTAACCTTTCAACGTCTATAGATAAAGGAAATCAGATACCTCAAATAAATCAAGGAGATGACATAAACAAGATAAGGGAAAATCAAATCAATATAATTCCTTATCGACCTCTGAATCACGAAAGTAGACAACTTGATCAAGCTACGTATTCAGAACAGAAACAACAATCTGATGTTCCGAAGAATACTAATGTCGGTGCAATCCACTCATGTGATAACAGTTCATCAGGAGGTTCTACTAATCAAAAAAGTTGATAGAAGATTAATTTAGGATGGTCTGATCCCTTCTAAGTGCGACAATTTTGTTTGTCACTTAGAGGATCATATCAACTGGTATCAACAAGTATGACTGTCCCAAGAAGAGAGGACATTCGTAGCTAAAAAGAGATCAAGGCCTTTCATCAACAAGCTTTGAGGACAAAGCTTTTTGAGGAGGAAGGCAATGTTATGAATAAAATAATATGAATATTGTAACCAATAATAATGATTAGTTAATTAGTATTTAGGTTGAAGAGGCATGTCTAATGGGACATGACTTTTCGTGAAGAGGCACTTGCGTAGGTATATAAGCAGGCCTCATTTGTAACAACAATCAATCATTTCTTCATACGTTTTAATATAAAATATTTGTATCCTCAATGGATATTTTCATATTCCAAGTCTTTTGGAGTATTTAACGAGAAGTACGAACTTTGTTCACTTCATCATGATCCAAGAGGTGGACTCCTCAAGTATCCTGCCCAACTGAAGTTCTTGTGAACTTACAGTTCAATGTCGCCCCATCTCCCTCCTGGAGATGCGTGGGCACCCGTGGCATACTCATCTTCTTCAATTTTTGTGGATGCAACCTTCGTATCATGCTTCTTGTCCTTGTCCTTTTTCTTCAAAGGACACTGCGTTGTGTAGTGACCAAATTCACCACACTGAAGCATTTAATCTTTGAGACGCCCTTCTTTTGTCTCTGCTGCTCTTGCTGTCCCTTAGATGCCAGGGTTGCATTCTCCTCCTCTTTTGTCTTCGACCCACTGCTGTCGCTGCCATCAAGTTTACACTTGACTAGGTCCCTCCTTAGCTCTTCTTGCTGAAGAGCAGCCTACATCTCCTCCCAACTCGACAGTCTTTCTCTGCACAGAATACTCTGGACGAAGACCTACCACTCCTCTGTGATTTCGTTTAGGGCCAACCTTACCATTGCGGTAGGTTGAGGTGTGGACCCCACGACTACCAGTTGATCATGAGTTTCCTGAAGCCTTGAGAGAAACAGAACAGTACGCTCCCCATTCTGCATCTGTTTTTGCTGCAGTTTCTGCTCTAAGTACATCTTCCGCTGCTCAGAAGATCCTTTGTATAGTGATGCTAAGTCTTCCCACATCTGCTTCGTTGTGTCCTTGTTGGCTAGGTGGGACTATGTGATCCTTGACTCCATCTAGGAGTAGTCTCTTAGCCTTTGCCATATCAGCCTTGTACTTCTTCAATGGATCTCGATCTGCAGACACAACTACCGTACTCTCCATGAAAAGCTTGAGATCGTATTAATCTAGAAGGCATGAAATTCTCACCTTCTAGATTACATAGTTGGAGGATCCTGATCTCTAAGCCTGTGAGCTGCCATTTCTTCCGTCAAGAAAATGTCGAATCTGTCCCTCTCTGAAGTGAACAAAGTTCGTAGTTTTCGTTAAATACTCCAGAAGACTTGGAATATGAAAATATCCATTGAGGATACAAATATTATATTAAATAGTATGAGGAATGAATGATTGATGATACAAATGAGGTCTGCGTATATACCTAGACATGTGCCTCTTCACGAAAGGTCCGTTTCATCAGACATGCCTCTTTAGTGCTAATTACTAATTAACTAATCATTATTTATTGGTTACATTATTTATATTATTTGATTCATAACATGGCCTTCTTCTTCAAAAAGCTTTGTCCTGAAAGTTTGTTGATAAAAAGGATTGAGCTCTTTTTCGGTCTCGACTGTCTTCTCATCTCAAAATCTTCGTTGATACTAGACGATATGATCCTTGGAGCGATATATAAAATTGTCGCACGGAAGAGGGATCAAACCATCCTAGATCAATCTTCTGTGGAATCTTGCGGTGACTGGAAACTTGTGATGGATTGATATCACATGAGTGGATTGCATTGACATCAGTATTCTTTGGAACATCAACTTGTTGTTTTTGTTCTGAATACGTAGCTTGATCGAGTTGTCTACTTTCGTGATTCGGATATCAAAAAGGAATTCTAGCGATTTGGTTTACCCTTATCTCGTTTGTGTCATTTTCTTGATTTATTTGAAGTACTTGATTTCCTATAGTTATGGAAGTTGAATGGTTAATTTCTGGATCTTCACTTGAATCTTTTGTTGTTGGAACTGCAACTTCTCACTACATATTTACTTCATCTCATTTGTCCTCTTCTTCGGTTGGGATATTAACTAGATCGAGGTTTGGATTTTTTTCTTCAACATGGACTAAAGACTTCGATACTTCTTCTTGAGTAAGTTTTTCTAACTTGACATTAAGTAGCTTCTTGTCACTTTTGAGCTTCTTTTTTTGGGTAAGAAGGTTTTGATTATGATTCCTTAGACGTAAAAACTCTTCGTTTTCTGAATTGTTAATTTTATCCTTAGTATTCTTCTCATCATCTTTTAAACTTTTGATTTATTCTAATAAATTTTTATTAAGGTTCTTTAGACGTAAATTTTCCTCTTCTTGTTCTGATAAGTGCTTCCTGAGTTCCTTCTTTGTGACCTTAGTCTTCTTGACTTGTGCAATTAATTTTTCGACGTGGTCCTTGAGGCAAGAAATTCCTTCGTCCTTTTCCATTACTTGTTTGTAATGCATATCTGCAAGATCTTCATATTCTTGTTGTAACACTTTCTTGTTTTGCCGAAGTTTGGCTATTATGTCTTTATTTTGATCTTTCAACTGCAATTTCTCGGTGCATGGGATTACATCGTTTTGTAGGGGCGACGAGGGGTGTTTATCTTGTAATTTGGATTATGTCTTCTTCATTTCCTTATTAAAATCTGTATGTCGTTTCCCAATTGTTGCCATTAATTCTTTCATCTATCTTGCTAATGTTTGTTTTTCTGTATCACTTAGAAATTCAACTAACGTAAAAGCTTTGTAACATTTTTTGCAGACGACGTTTTGATTTCTGAATGATTCTTGACAATTAGGATATCCTTTTGAGCAAAAATGACATATTGGAAAGCAGCCACGGTTCCTTGTGGAAATCATCTCTTTACCTTTTTATTTTTCTCCTTCAAGGATCAAATCCCTTTTGTCTTTATCGATAATTTTTTTTTTATAATTTAATTAATTAAATATATATATATATTTTTGGACCGGCTCTGATTCCTTCGGTGCTGCTCTTCAGCTTTGCCTCGAAGGCTCGCCCGTCTGCGGTGAGGTCCCCTGCGAGCCTCCCATGTAATTCTCCTCGATTTTATGTGGGGGAGGGGTAGTTTTTTTTTTCGATCATAGGTCAGGGTTTTCTCACGTTCTGTAATTTTCCTTTTCCCCGCATCTCTCATTCATCAGCACGCCGCCTTCTCCCTCACGTGCTTCCTTTCATCTGCCTGGGTTCGTATCACCATGAATGAAGATGACTTAGACTTTGCGTACAGCTCGGAGACAGGACAGGTTTTGCCCGGACAATTTGAATTCATGAAACGAACATCGCAGATCATCATTCCTCCTCTGCTGGGTTCGCAAATCTCTGATGATGGCCCGATCACCAATTGCGTGAATGATGTCGCGTCCATCTCCCCTCTCCCTCATAATCTCTCTGGTTCAGCGAACGCCGAGACTCAAACTTCTCCAATTTCAATTGCACACAAACGAAAAGGGATTCGAAAAAAAATCGATTCTACAAAGCTGGTTGTCGGGGTTGATATCTCAATTCCCGAAATTCCAACCTATCTGGAAAAGGCCCTGGTTGGACGTTTCTACGGAAGAATGGCCACCAAAGATTCAATTCATTCTTGGATGGAAGAAAATTGGAAGCCCGTGTTGGGTTATGTACCTGTGTTTCATCAACTCTCACGTGGATGGTTGCTGTTTAAAGTAATTTCCAGTTCCTGATAGAATCAAATTAACAGAATGAGTGTGGAGCTGGGGACCGACCGACTTAATATTGCAAAACTGGGATATCAGCTTCAACGCTGAGCGCTCTCCCCAACATCTACAAAGAGTTTTGGTAATCTTACTTGGCTTACCTCAATTTTTCTGGCAGCAACACATACTTGAAGCTATTGGTAACAAGTTGGGTTCTTTCGCTGCTCTGGAGGAAAACTGGGATACTAAATTTGACAGGTGATGTGCCAAAATCCAAGTTGAGTTGGATGTGCGTGATGGACTATATGAAGGAATCGTTTTGGAAATGAATGATAGCTCTTAGAACCAAAATCTGGACTATTGGAAACTGCCATTCATGTGTTTCCTGTGTCGACAAGTCGGGCACTTAGCACAAGATTGTGCTCATCCGGACCGATCGCGTCCTCGGTTCAAAAAGGTGTGGAAGAAAAAAGAGCTCAATAATTCGGCCAATTCTCATATCCTAGACCCGACTGTGTCTCCGCTTTCCGATACTGTGGCTGATTTTCTCCAGCTTGGACTCTCCGCTCAAAATAATATTAGAGTAGATCAGAGGTTGGGTGATGAAGACGCCTCCTCCAAGGCTAAAGGTATGCCCTTTGGAGGTTCTTCTTCCCTCCCTTTTTCATCTATTCAGTCTCCTGTAATTGTCAATTTGGATTGTGATGTTTCGGCTCATGTCCCTCCGGTGTTCCCTCCTCCCGTGCGCCCTTTGTCCGATGCCCCCCTGCGGCGTCCTCCTTCCCTTAAATCCTCCCCCAGTGCTCCCTTTTCTTCGAGTGGCGCTCATAATGCTCCTAGCCCCTACACTGCTAAACTTCGCTCCCGGTCTTCTGCCCGTATTAGCCCTGACCATTCAATTAAAGGGGGTTTAGCTATGGATTCAGCTCCAAAGATCACTCTCGGGAGGAAATCTGCTTTGTCAAAAGCTTAAAATCAAGCAGCATTGGATATTAACTCAGGTAAACAGAAAACGATCCCTCGAGCTCTTAGAGTAAAGACTGCCCCTAATAAGGGCCTTAAATGATTATCCTTTCCTTGAACACCAGGGGTCTTGGGGGCGCCCCCTCCTAGCTAGCCCTCAAAAGGTTGTGCCAGTCTGTTTCTCTCGATATCATTTTCCTCCAGGAGACAAAAGTGTCCGGTCTACGAGCTCAAGAAATCCTTTCTAAATGGCTTGGTAATTGGTATTTTTTCTCTGTGAACGCGTTGGGATCAGCTGGAGGTCTGATCACTGCTATCAACCCTTCAATCTCTGTCTCCTCTTCGGTTTGCTCCTCTTCGTTTATTAAGACTTCCATTTCGTATCCTTTATCTGGAGGGTCCCTTTCCCTTTTCAATATTTATGGGCCATGCAATGAAAAACGTTCTTTTTGGGGAAATTTCTTCAATACAGAACTAGTGTCCTCTGACATCAAGATAGTGGGAGGCGATCTCATTTTTACTCTATCGTTGGATGAAATTTGGGGGACCTCTGCCAGACCCGATCCTCTTGCTCCTTTTTTATTTTCATGTTGTGACAAATTCGGATTAGTGGATGTTCGACCTGCAAAACTTGAACCAACTTGGCGCAATAATAGGAAATCTCTGGATGCCATTGCCAAAAGATTGGACTGCTTCATAGTTTCTGAATCTTTATTAAATTCTCATTTACGGGTTCAGACTCGTGTTGAAACGAGTGGAATCTCTGATCATAGACCTATTGTATTATCTCTGTTTTATCCCGAATCCAAACCCCTTGCGCCTTTAAAGTTCAATCCAGCATGGTTATTGGAGGATGATTATAAAGCATTGGTGACATCATCTTGGGTCCATCTGGATCCTTCTCAGTCCGGTTTCTTTATGTAGATGTGGGCTGACAATATTAAAAAAATTAAAAAGGTAACCAAGACTTGGGCAGGGGCTTTTCAGGCCAAACATCAAGAACTACTAAAATCAACTGAGGCTGCTATCAACTCGATTTATAATCATAGCATTACAGGAATTATGAATGAAACAGAGTTGGAGACCCTGAATAATCTAGAGCTAAAACGTCATGAACTTCTAAAAAAGGAAGAGCAACTCTAGCACCTAAAGAGCAGAGCAATTTGGATTAAAGAAAGGGATAATAACACAAATTTTTTTCACCATTATGCAGCTCATAGAAGGAACCAAAATACCATTGTTGAAAAAAAATCAGAGAGTGGTCAATTGGTTCGTTCGTTTGAAGAAAAAGTCGAGGCAGGGGTCCAGCATTTTAAAAAAGTATTCATTGCTCCCGAGGGTTGTCCCATTCAAGAAATCCTTCAGGTGTTACAAATGTTCCCTCGTCTGATCACTGATGTTATGAATTCCGCTCTCACCAAAGAAGTAAACGAATCTGAGCTCGAACTCATCCTCAAAAGCTTCTAGAAAGGAAAAAGTCCTGGCCCGGATGGTCTTACGATCGAATTCTTCCTAGGCTTCTATGAGCTACTAAAGGATGACTTGTTATTAGTAATTAAGGAGTCTCAAAGATTAGGCAAAGTTCTGGGATCATTCAATTCTACTTTCATTACTCTAATTCCAAAAAATTCTGCTCCAAAGGGTTTCGATGAGTTTAGACCTATTTCCTGTTGTAATTTGATCTACAAGATAATAGCCAAAATCATTGCTCAGTGGCTAAAACCAATCCTAAGCAGCGTCATTTCTGAAGAATAGTTTGGTTTCTTAGACAAAAGACAAATCCACGATGCTGTCTCCTTGGCTCAGGAAGCTCTTCATTCTGTCCATCTTAACAAAAAACTGTCCTTCGCTCTTAAACTGGACTTGTCAAAAGCATATGATAGAGTGAATTGGACTTTTCTCAGGCTGTTACTAATACATATTGGTATGAATATGGAAGTCGTCGAATGGATAATGGGATGTATCCAAAATGCTACATTTGCAGTAATGATAAATGGCTCCCCTTCAACTTTCTTTCGCTCCTCTAGGGGGCTTAGACAGGGGTGCCCTCTATCTCCTTTTCTCTTCTTGCTAATTGCTGATGCACTAAGCCGATTGTGCAAAAACGCTATCTCCTCTGGTAGTCTTAAAGGAATTCATATTGCAGGCTTGGAGTCACTCTCCCACATCCTTTTCGTGGATGATTTCCTTCTTTTTTACAGCGCATCCAGTGAAAATGCAAAGGCGGTTCGGGATATCCTCAGACTATTTCAGAGTGCATCTGGGATGCAGATTAACATAAATAAATCAGTCCTGGTTCATAATACTTTGGACGACAATATTCTATCTCTAATAAAGCTCTCTCTCCCCTTCCCAACTTGTGCTTGGGAGGCGGGTTTTAAATATTTGGGATTTTTTCTTAAACCAAACTCATATTGTTTTAAGGACTGGTTATGGCTTTATCAGAAGGTGGAAAGCCGGATCTCTCATTGGACTAACCGCTTTCTCGCTCGGGGAGGACGTCTGGTTCTCCTCAAATCTGTGCTCCAAAGCATCCCTGTGTACTGGGCCACCATTACTTCTATCCCTAAAGGCATCCTTCACAAAATTAGGAAGAAATGTTTTTCTTTCCTATGGACTGCTAGAAAAAAAGCTGAAGGGATCCCTCTGGTAAAATGGTCTGCTTTGGCTAGGCCTAAAGATCTAGGGGGATGGGGCATCAAGAACCTCCCTATCTTCCGTATGTCCCTTGCCACAAAATCTCTTTGGAGGCTTTTGGAAAATAATGACTCTCTTTGGTATAGAGTTATAAGCACAAAATATTGTTGGCCGGATAAATCGTTCTTGCGGACAAGATCGATCTCCCTAGTACTAAAAGTATCTAGCAACAAACAGCCAAATAAACTAATCTTTCTCTAAGCATATATGATCCATGAAAAGCTCTATAGAGGTGTTAAGGACTTACAGTTTGTCCAGTGCTTGTTTGAAGTCGTCGTCCTTCGCGCGCTTGAAGGAGTTTTCCTCGTAAACCTGCAGTCACAAACAAGCAAAATATTACATAGCACCTATATAGAAATCATCATAAACCATGCTTATCATAGTGATCAAGGAATCTATGAAATAAACCATTGATTGAAAGCTTATTGAGAAAAATGAGTATATTTGTATTAATTTCAAAAAAAGAAAATCCTTACAACCTGAGCCTTGATGTTCGAAAGGCCTTCCTGTCCAGCAGAGTCTCCTTTACTGGATAAGCTCTCACACCCCCCAACCAAGACAAATAGAGGTATCTAATCTCTCCTCACAAAAGTTCTGGCGAACTCAGGCTCCAAATCTCAACAAAGACTTAACCTCATTTTCCTTAGCTTGACCTCCTTTGAGGCTACCCAATGCCTCTTTATAAGTGAAAGAGGTTTTCTTCACCTATGAAGTGACAGAATCCTCCTTCAAAGGGATACAAGCTCCTCACATCAAGGGGTTAGGCCCATAAGGTAAGGGATTCATGGCACCTCACAAGAGCGGTTCTCATGACCGCAAGATTGTTTCTAGAAGCTTCCGCACTTGGTTGTGTTGATGCTTTAAATTTAATCAGCCTTTTGATCTTATTAGGGGTCCAGACCTTTAACACAGATAAGCAGGTTTGCACGCAAGAGAGCTGAACATTAGGTGCGGGACCACATGCAAGATAGAGAGAAAGTGCGACACCAAAGTTTAGGAGATTTTTAGGAACATTTCTCTGATTTTCAAGGCTTGATATGAGGAATTGATATGTTAGACTTGCAAAGGGAGAAGTATGAGTAATAATGAGCTCATGCACATAGCAGAATGTCAGGATGACAATTTTCAGTGTAACAGATTTCCCCCTAAAGTGCAAAGTCTGGAATAGATGATGTTAAAGTCTGTCATATATGAAGAGTGCAATACTTTATCATTTCAAGGATCATCCTGTGGACACCCCAGTCGGAACTTGTAAAAACATTCAATGAAATATATATAGATGTAATCATATCATCGCTGAGGTAGGCATTCCCATACTCAGATCAAACTAACTAGAAACTGATTCAAACTGTTCTGATAAAACAGAAACTGCTCGACACAGAATGATGTTGAGTACATCATGAAGATACACATGGGGTAAAAAGATGACAAAGATGACGCAATGCATTCGTTTGTGAATAGTCTACTGTATAATAATAAAATTCCTCGCAGCCTGGATGGTGGAAACTAGATCCAGGGTCTTGATTTCCGCATCTCGAACTAGTACGATTCTATCCATGTGAATAAATGTGTTGAAGTCGAACATGGTAGAAACCACTTCATTACCAGTCAATGATGTGAACTGTTAACAAGTGTGAGAGAAACCACCAGTAATTTCAATGGCTCTCAAAGTACTCAGTACAATCCATGAAATGTGAATGAATGAGCTGAAGTCGAACATGTCATGGAATCATTCGATCGAAGGTTAATGATGCAACCTGTCGTCAAAGGCGAGAAACCTTCCATTGAAGCATGCAGCTTTCAAGGTACTAATGATTTCTAGATCAACTTCCTAGATAATGAGCTGTCGTCGATAGAAAGTGATCTTTCATAGGCAAGACCACAACACGAAATCATATATCAAGTTTTGAAGAAATATATTGGCAAGGACTGACTCAAAGATGGTCAACAATGGATGACAGATATTTTGCAGATGAATGGTTTATTTGAACTATCCTCTTGAACACATAACAACACTGCAGATGGCTTGGTAGCAATTGACCCAAAGCTAATACCCAAAAAATAGATGAAGACTTTCAAATGAGGTTCGATTAACTGTTAGGCAAAGGATTTCCCAACCCAGGTGATTGAAAAAGTGTCGTGTTCAAGAGTGGTTAACGATTTTTCGAATAATCAAAATGTAACAAACAGGTTCGTTTTTCTCTCTTTTCCCCCACCATTTCTGGAAAGTACCTCTTTATTTTTGACAAGCTTGAGGAGGATAACATTTGCTTGTTTATAATCTCATCCTTCAGATGAGTCCAACTTAGTTTAAGATTCGAACCCTAAGGAGGAGTGGTCCTGCCTCGTTTGAAATTGAACAGTCCTTTATTGTTAAATTTTAACGAGTCCAAGATAGAGAAACTCGTGTTTTTCAATTTTGGAAGTCTTAAGAAAAACTTTAAGAAAACTCCATGGGTGTACTTTTTCGTAAATTTAGTCTTCCTCAAGTCCAAAAGGATAAAATAATGCGGAGAGAACTCTATTTGATCGTAATTAGTCAACGTATACCTTTTTCGTAAATAGTCCATTTCTACCATAAAAGGGTAACCGAAGGGACGATCATTCATTTACTTTAACGAGTTCGAATAATCAAGTGCTCGACAATCTTTTCATGTTTAGAGAGTTTGAAAAAGGCTTAAAAGAGGACTCTAGGGTTTCACTTTTTCTGTAAGTTTTAACGAGTTTGAAAAAGGGATAAAAATGTACTCATGGTTTCGCTTTTTCCGTAAATTTTAACGAATTCAAAAAAGTGATAAAAATGTAATCATGGTTTTCTCTTTTTCGTAAGTTTTAACGAGTTTGAAAAAGGGATAAAAATGTACTCCTGTGGCTGACTTTCAATTTAATTTACGAGCAGGAAAAGATGGAAAGAACTTGGCATTTTCATGTGTTTTACGAGAATGAAAGATAGCAAAATAATCTTGGGATTTTCATGAGTTTAATGAGTCTTGAAAATAACCGAAATTGACTCGAGATAGGTTTCATTTTTACAAAAGCTTGAAACAAAGAGACAAACTATGTTTGAGAGTGGTTTCATTTTTACACAAGCTTGAAATGGAGAGAAATCGTGTTTCTGATGCCTTATACGCAATCGCTAGAGCGCATACCTCAAATGGCTTCATTCAACTAAGTACACAGATGGTAATTAATAGCTGGATGGAATGAAGGTTCATTTACGAGATCATATGAAAGACCCGACCTAAAACTGTAAGAAAATTATGCAAAAAACTAAAATAATTAACCTAAATATATGACTTAACATTTACGAGACTAGTCAAAGACTCGACTCAATTAGGGGAGGATTTGTTTCATTTTTTAATGAACTTGACACAGGAAAAGAACTATGCTCATGGCAACGTGTTTCATTTTTTAACGAGGTTGACACAATAAAAGGAACTTTCCTCTTCTAAATGTTTCATTTTTTAACGAGGTTGACACCGTAAAAGAAACTATCCTCGTATCTACTCTCTAAAATCTACCTATATAACCTACTGATTCATTTTTTAATGAGGTTGACATAAGAAAAGAACTGTCCTCATACTTGATTCTTTTTTTAAGGAGGTTGACTCAGTAACAGGAACTATCCTCATACCTGATTCATTTTTTAACAAGGTTGACTCAGTAACAGGAACTATCGTTTGACCAACTGATTCATTTTTTAACGAGGTTGACACAGGAAAAGAACTGTCCTCATATCTGATTCATTTTTTAACGAGGTTGACTCAGTAACAGGAACCATCCTCATAAACTAATTATTTCTAATCTATTAATCTACTCTCTACAATCTACCTACTGATTCATTTTTTAATGAGGTTGACACACGAAAAGAACTGTTCTCATACCTGATTCATTTTTTAACGAGGTTGACTCAGTAACAGGAACTATCCTCTTACCAACTGATTCATTTTTAAACGAGGTTGACACAGTAAAAGGAACTATCCTCAGACCAACTGATTCATTTTTTAACGAGGTTGACTCAGTAACAGGAACCATCCTCAAACTCACTGATTCATTTTTTAACGAGGTTGACACAGTAAAAGGAACTATCCTCGGACTCACTGATTCATTTTTTAACGAGGTTGACACAGTAAAAGGAACTATCCTCGGACTCACTGATTCATTTTTTAACGAGGTTGACACAGTAAAAGGAACTATCCTCGCCATTGATTCATTTTTTAATGAGGTTGGCACAGGAAAAGAACTGTCCTCAGAAACTACTTATTTCTAATCTATCAATCTACCTACTGATTCATTTTTTAATGAGGTTGACACAGGAAAAGAACTGTCCTCATGGAAGCTTGTTTCATTTTTTAAACGAGCTTGACACAAGAAAATGAACTATGCTCTCGACTAACTGATTCATTTTTTAATGAGGTTGACACAGTAAAAGAAACTATCCTCACTCACTGATTCATTTTTTAACGAGGTTGACACAGTAAAAGGAACTTTCCTCAGACTCACGGATCATGGCTTCCAACTGGAAGAAACACATGTCAATGGACAAACCTTGATCATGGCTTCCAATTGGAAGAAACAGATGTCAATGGACAAACCTTGATCATGGCTTCCAAGAGGTCTTCATCAGAAGGAAGAATAATTCTCTGGAAGGAACACATGTCAAGGGACTCAAAAGGGATAAGAACATCGCGTTCAAATAATCCCATAGAGTTTTCCATGTTAATTACTGGATCTAAGTCAAAGGAAGACGAGCAAATAATGAAAGGCTCGCTTACATCGGTAACTGAAAACATGGGACTAGCTGCCACATAATTAACCTGTGGCGGGGTAGATACCACTTGCGTATGAGGAACATTCAGGGATGTCAGATCATTGGTAGTCGAATCAAGACTAGTGAACGAAAGCTGGTCTACAGTCACAATATTGCCATTGTGAGGGAAAGACATCACGCGAAAGAGTGTCGATACGACAGCTTTCATTGCATAGACATAGTCTCGCCCAAGGAGTAAATTGAAATCCAAGGGACCTCGAACTACCATAAGATCAATACAGACAGTTTTACCTTCCAAAGTAATAGAGAACTTAGGAAGGATCCCTAAAGGTTCACTAATGGTTTTGTTAAAAGCTTTCAGATTCTGCGTAATAGGCACAAGCTGAGGGGAACCCAAAGCTTTCCAAGAAGTTGAGGATAAAATACTAACAGAAGCACCTTCATCTACCTGTGTGCGGTGTATGTCCCTACCACCCAACTTCACAATGATTTGGAAAGGGATGGAGGAAGGAAGACGAGGTTCTTTCAGTCTATTCCAATCAAAGGAAAAGACCTCAGTACTTGGAGGGGGTTCTGTAGAAATAGGTGAAATGCCCCCCGGCGTAGAAGAATCTGATATAACAAGAAGAACCTGAGCGGTATGAAGTTCACTCTCTACAGGGAAAATGGGATCGACCGAATGTGAAATCGAATCGACCACTTGATCAACTAACGGATCATCAACCTGAGTGATATGAGTTTCACTCTCCAATGGAAGAGTGGGATCGACTGTACTTGAAATTAGATCAATCACTCCATCAGTTGACGGTAGGTTGGGAGAAAGTTTACGGCAGCCAGTTGGAAATTCTTGTTGTGGAACAATAAGGTTTTCCAACAATCTTGAGGCTTCATCCATGTGAGGGCAAATGTGAGTTTGATGACTCCCTTTGCATAACTTACAAGGAAACCTAACTTTACCCTTTTTCCCAGGAACCTGACTATCACTGGTTGATGGATCAACGGAAAGTTGATGAGATTTTTTTGACCACACTTCCAAGACCTTTGGAATACCAGGACAATTGATAAGGAAGTGGTCACCCTTACAAAGCCTGCAAGGGTATTTGGGTTTACGATGCATGTTGGAGGTTTCCTCAACACAACTAACATTTACAGCCATGGTTGGCTGGTTGACTTCTTTCTTATCTTTCTTCTTCTTCTTCTTCTTCTTCCCTTTCTTCTTCTTCTTAGCCAGCTGGTTACTAGCATCAAGGCTTTTACCAGGCGAAGAGGAAGAAATGGAGGAAGAAATATTAGGCGAAGAAGATAAAGGGTCAACGTAAGGTTGGTGATGTTGAGATGGTGAACTCTGCTAAGGTGAAGCATCCAACAGTATGAAACAATTGGAGAGTCTGGCCAACGAAGTTGAAAATAACCATATCGGTAAACCAATTGTAAATCCGTAATGACAAAGTAGCCATATAAGTGAGACCAACATTTCCAAAAGCAAGGAAAGTACTAGATTCTCATTAAGAGGACTTTGTTGGTAAATTCCAGAACAGTTGCCATTATATTCAACTTCAGTGAATTTTATTAACAATTTAAAACTAAAATTAACAATTCACAATTTACACCTAACAATTAAAATTCACAATTCACACCTATGGTCTCTAAAAGTAAAAACAACAAATTAACACACGCTATCAAATCTAGGAGTCAAAACACACACAAACAGTAACTTCCCGTACTAAAAACACTAGTTGGTGATGAAATCCAACATCATAGAATTTAATACAGAAAGGGCGGTTGGAACAGTTACCCAGACAACCTGCTTAATGAAACAGACTGGCATAAGTTTCTTCACAAAACCATCTCACATGAAGAAAACCCCCCAGAGAGTCCAAGTGAGTCTAGTCGACGTCTGCTCCAGGTACAGTGAGATCTTTCCTTCACCGTCACCTTAGTAAATAATCTTAAGCTTATGGACACTAAGGTTACCAATAGTAACAAATACAACTGGGGAAATAGTCAATGATCTGATCCCACACGCAAGGGCAGAGTAACAAAGCTCAATCCCCTTGAAGGTTCCTCGACATGGTTAATCCAAGGTTTACCGACAAGTGACCCCAGGCTCCTCGACAATGGTTAATCCGAGGTTTACCGTTTGTAATGCGCACAAAATCTTCTATCTTCTCCAATGAAACAGAATTGATTGTCTCAAAGGTTCGGACATGATCTCGTGATTAACTCCTTTAAGAGAAGCTTCCCAGATTGTACCAATTATAATTGGATTTATTTCCTACCACAAGATTTATCTACTTGTTTGTTTTTACTATCTTGGAGAGTTAATTACTCCCTACTCCAAGATACTAGCCTAAGCTATATTGGTGATAAGAGCCCTAGAAATGTAAAAATTACTAGATGAATTTTAATTAAGCGCTGTGTTATTTAGGTTGTTATTACTCAAAAGGGTAAATGGATATGAAACCAATGCTGTTATGACCCGACTCAAAACTGAATGCAATCGAATATGATAATGGAATCTTTTCAATTCGATGAATCCTAACTAAAGTAAGGAGAGAGTTTCCATTCACTTCCAACAATGCAAAAATTGATCACTAAGAGAAAATATAACAAATTCTCTAATGCACTAATTTCATTAAGAAAAACTAATGCAAATCAATCCCAAAACAATTTTTTATTTTTGTGTTTTTAAAACAAGCATAAAAACATCTAAATTCAAATCAAAGAAAATTGATCTAAATCTACGATTGATTTTTCAAAATGTAAACTATGCAGTTGTAATCTATGCACAATTCATATTATGAAAATGAGAATTCTAATTATGCAAATGTGATCTATGCAAGAGAATTCTCAAACACAAGATGATTCTAATGTAATCTAAGAACCAATCAAGTGCAAGTCAAGAAAATCGGGTGAGAGTTCCAAAGATCAAAAAACACTCAAAGGCGATTAACAAAAGCAAAAAGATGGAAAATTGAGAAAAGACTGAGACAAACCTCCAAGTAATGAACAAAGGAAATCAAATTAAGAATTTCTCAAAAAAGAGACTCAAAACACCCAATTAACTTAATGGAGATTGATGAGATGAAGAATTGCTGAAAGAAATTCAGAAACAAGAGATTTTTGACAGAGAAATACAAATATGGGTAGATGCTAAGAATCCTAAATTAAATCTAAACTAAACTGGAAAAAAGAAATCTGGAGTTTTTCCAAAATTTTAATAGGGTCCGCAGGCTCCCAGAAGTAACAGGTGCGGTCCCGCACTGTTTACTTAAGGAAAGTGCAAAAATGCCCGCACTGTGCAAAAGAACAAAGTGCGGTCCCCAGAAAAGTTCAGGAAAAACTTAAAAGATCTCAAAATTTTCAAAAACAGAGAAAACCTAAGCTACCCAGGCAGATATCCATCAATCAAAAACCAAAAAACTTTTCCTCAAATCAAAATAAAAGAGAACAAAAAACAACAAGTTCTTTCCCCAGTGGAGTCGCCAATTTGTTGGCCGGATAAATCGTTCTTGCGGACAAGACCGATCTCCCTAGTACTAAAAGTATCTAGCAACAAACAGCCAAGTAAACTAATCTTTCTCTAAGCATATATGATCCATGAAAAGCTCTATAGAGGTGTTAAGGACTTACCGTTTGTCCAGTGCTTGTTTGAAGTCGTTGTTGTCATTCGCGCGCTTGAAGGAGTTTTCCTCGTAAACCTGCAGTCACAAACAGGCAAAATATTACATGGCACCTGTATAGAAATCATCATAAACCATGCTTATCATAGTGATCAAGGAATCTATGAAATAAACCATTGATTGAAAGCTTATTGAGAAAAATGAGTATATTTGTATTAATTTCAAAAGAAGGAAAACCTTACAACCCGAGCTTGACAGTGTTTGAAAAGGCCTTCCTGTGGTCCGAAGCAGAGTCTCTTTACTTTGATAAGCTCGTACCCTCCAACCAAGACAAATAGAGGTATGTAATCTCTCCTCACAAAAGTCTTAGTTAATCGAGTCTAAATCTCATACAAAGACTTAACTTCAAATTCTTGCTTCGAATTCTCCTTGAAGGCTACCTGGGTTTCTTTTATAGTGAAAAGAGGAGGCTTATTCCAAAAACATGTAACAGAATCCTCCTTATAAAAGGGATAAGCTCTCACATCAATGGGTTAGCTCCATACAAGTGGATTCATGCACCTCACAAGAGCAAGCCTGCCATCGCAAAGTCCATTCTAGAAGCTCTGCACTTACTTTAATTGGGAGATTTTTGGAATCTTCTAATTGCGCCTTGATCTATAGTCCGCACCTTAACATGCCAGATAAAGCAAGCAAGCCTGTGTACGCAAGAGAACTGAACATTAGGTGCGGGACTGCAGGCAAGATAGAGAGAAAGTGCGACACCAAAGTTTAGGAGATTTTTAGGAACTTTTCTCTGATTTTCAAGGCTTGATATGAGGAACTGATATGTTAGACTTGCAAAGGGAGAAGTATGAGTAATAATGAGCTCATACACATAACAGAATGTCAAGATGACAATTTTTAGTGTAACAAATATTTTCCAGGACAATCTATTATCTCATGGTTTCGAAATCCAACCAAATCACACAAAAATGCATCTATCGGTTGGAAGGCAATGGTTTTAGCTTTTCCTTTCATTGGACAGTGGACTGCTTGGGTTATCGGAAACGGGAATTCGGTTCGCATTGGGATTGATCCGTGGGCTGGAGCAGGTGAAAATTACAAACTATCACATAGCCTATGCTCTACCCTCTCAGTTAAAAGCATTCACACAATCGCAGACGCAACATTAGCCATGCCTCAAGCATGGGGTACCCCAGGCTGGAAAAGCGCAAATTCCTTGGGTTTGACTCATCCTCTGGCAGACGAATGGAACTCCTTCATTTCCCTGCTCGTAACAACTTCATACACTTAGAACAGGAGGTGGAAGATTCACTAGTCTGGTCAAAAAATGCCTCGAATGGCACATATACAGCCAAGCTCGGATATAAGGCTATGATGGAAGACTCTTGTAATGAAGAATGTTGTTTTGGTATAAATCCCTATGGAAATCCCCTGGCCCAAAAAAAGCCAAATTAGTTCTGTGGCTAGCACTCAAAAATCGACTTCTATTTTGTGATAATTTACAGTGACGGGGCTGGGAAGGCCCAAGTTGGTGTTACCTATGTAGAAGAACAGCTGAATCTATCTCTCACTTATTTTTCTCTTGCTCTTATGCAGATGTAGTCTGGAACAACTCATTGTCTTCACTCGCTGCCCCTCATATGTCGCCGGTTGACTCTTTGGAAGCAAGAATAAAACAATGGTGGAAGGAGCCCGGGGTAAAATCGTACTCAGCCTTTCCTTCTTTGTTCACTTACGGCATCTGGTGGGATCGAAATTTGGCTATTTTCAGTGACAAAGTTATTCCTGAAGAGCTGACTGCAGCTCTTATTGTGCAGTGGGCATCAGAGCACAAATGCTTTCCTAAATCTCCCAAAATTCGAACAATGGTGCCTCCAGAAATCAATCACAATTATGCTTGGGCTTTCTTTGATGGCGCCTGTCAAGGCTCTCCTCCTCTGATAGGAGCAGGGGCTGTTCTCCACGTCTCTCCAGCACTCAAATATCACATTCTTTTTGCTCCAGGTCACGGATCTAATAGCAAGGCTAAGCTCGCTGTCCTTTGGGCTGTCCTTCATGTAGCAAAGTCCAAAAATATTTCTTCTCTGCAATGTTTCGGAGACTCCAAAATGGTATTTGACTGGGCTACATAAAGATCTCATATACATTCCCCTCATCTTCAAGCTCTCCTCCGAAACATTCGACGTTTATCTCAAGGCTATCAACTCCTCTCTTTCAAACATGTGTTCTGGGAATTAAATTCAGAAGCAGATGGCCTTTCAAAATCGGCTCCCTCCCTCCCTCCTGGCACTCTGAAAATTCTGGATACTTCTGCTAACGTGGAAGAAATCAATCAAGTTTAAAATGGGCCTTGGAGTTTTTCTAGTCCTTAAAGATTTTGATAATCTGGAAAATCTCGGACATGTCATTGGGAGATGCAGTCTAATCGAAAGGGACAATACAATCCCTTATATCTTTCAAGATTTTAACACCGAATTTGTTTCAAAAGGGATAACCAGTTTTGAGCAATTACAGTAGTAAGATGCCATTAACAAAAAATGGATGTCTTCTCTCAAAATAGCAGGAGAAAAATTCTCGAAGGTAAATCGGATCAGGAATTTTTTGGTTGTAATCCAGAAATGGTAATGAAAAAACGCTAAATTAGTACAAATCAGCTCAAGGAGCAATGTAATAACCCAAATAAGGGCCGGTCTGTTATTCTAATAAAAATAAACGATTTTTTTCTTCGAAAAAAAAATATATATATATATATATATATATATATATATATATATATATATATAGTTTATATTGTAATATGCAACTATACTAAAATTAAACTATATAATATAGTTAATTAATAATTGTATCAATTATGAATTTTAATAAAACGTGACGTTTCATCAATGTGAACGGATGCGTTTTTTCCAACAGATGTCACCGGCACCCTAAATTCCTGAATTTGTTGTTGGGATGGTCAAATGACAGTGTTTGCAACAGGTGGCACGATTGAAGGTCAGAGAAATGGAGTGGTGGTTGGGGAATGTAGCAGGGGTGCTAAGCGGTAGATTTTGGACAACTCAGTGCGGCGAACAACGTACAAGGCAGGAGTAGAGGTGGAGTGGATGGTGATTGGTGGTGATTCAGTGGCGGCTCGAAAGTGAACGAGGGATGTTTAGCAATGGAAATTGTGGATGTAGCGATATTGGCAGCGGATCGCACGGACGGTGCAACTCGAGGAAAACCGGCGGCAGAGGGCAAAGTTTGGAGGGTTGTGTGTGATTGATGGTTTGTTGCAGCTGCAGGGTGCCGCATACGACAGTGGCGATGTCTCTCTCGTTGCATGAGTAGCAGCAGTTGCAGGTTGGGGTTGTCGGTTTGGTGGAGCAATGTTGGGTTGCGGGAGAGGTGACAGTCGACGACTCAGGAGATGTAGAGGATAGTTCTCTAGATTTCATGTGTGAGCTACGAGTAGCGGGAGAGCTAACCGCGACTTCAAGTAATGTTGTGTTTTCTTTTTTTTCCACCTTTTAAAATTAAATTTCTATATAAATATTTTTAGCAGAGAGCAGGCGTTGATAGTGGCCGTTGCTAGCATGGACTTTTACGGGAGGCAGCAGCGGCCAGCGCCTGGGCTATGTCGTTTTTTTTTTCTGCCACCCTTTTTTTTAAATTATATTTTCATATAAATTTTTTTAATCCTTTGTTTTTTGGATAATTTTTATTTTTTTATTTTTTTAATGTTTTTTTTTTGTTTGACTTTTTTTGTTTTTGTTTTTAATATATATATATATATTAATTCTTTTTATATATGTTTTTTTCCCAAATTTTTTTGCTTTTTATAATTTTTTTCTTTTTCTTTTATGGCCAAGCACCTATTGGTGAAGATGGAGAAACTTTAATTTGTGGTAGCGAACGCTTCAACGACAACGATGTTGACGAATTTTGACGATCAAAGACCTGGATCGGGGAATGTGGCTCTGTGCAACAATGATCGGCTAGAAGATCAAACTCCTCTGACACCAAATGAAGTGAACAAAGTTCGTACTACTCGTTAAATAGTCCAAAAGACTTGGAATATGAAAATATCCATTGAGGATACAAATATTATATTAAGTAGTATGAGGAATGAATGATTGATGATACAAATGAGGCCTGCTTATATACTTAGACAAGTGCCTCTTCATGAAAGGTCATGTCTCATCAGACATGCCTCTTTAGTGCTAATTATTAATTAAGTAATCATTATTTATTAGTTACATTATTTATATTATTTTATTCATAACACTCTCTTTCTCCTCTGCGCAGTGCTGGACTGGCTTACGCACTCCTTGCTGGAGGTGGTGAATTAGCCACCCAGATTTGCGGCTCAGATCTTGAAAAAATAGAATTTCCTGGCTAGGAATTCCCTGAGGAAGAAAATTCCCTTACTGTGCTACTTTTCTTCCTTCTGACGATTTTTTTCCCAACAAAAGAGGATCTGCCTGTAGAAAACTGCATCCCACCAGTACTAACGTTGAGGCTCTGCGCTGCTGCCACGACAAAACTTCGATCTGGAAGCCCTTCCTCTCTGTCAACACACTCATAGAGAGATTGTCCTAAAAAATTCAGCCCTCTTGGCCTGGACTACGCCATCTCTCTGGGGATTTGAGTTGTTGCCTCTTGCAGCTATTCAACCTCCTGCCCAGCGCTGGCTTTTCTTGTTTCACCTGCAATGCTCTGATACCATGTGAAAATTCCAAGTCTGGAATCCTACTGTTGCCATCTGAAGTTACTTCACCTACTTGTTATTAACTGAACAAGTTATTTATGCTTTTCTACTATAAATACTGAAGCAAATGACTACTACAGCCTTCAATTAATTAATTAAATATGTCGAACCAAGAAACTGAGCAATAAAGAAAAACATCACACAAGACACCATTATTTTTGGACAAGCGTCCCCGGAAAAACCCCATCCAGGAAAACTGGTGCAGCAGATCTGAGGGTTTTATTATTAATTATTTTTGAATACAATCTCTGGATGCCTTTCTGGCAATCCAGTACAAAGAATATCACTCGGTAGAAGAAATTAGTGAGATTAACTCACTCTACACTGCAAGTCTCGACTGATTCGGTAGCTGAAACAACAACCTCCCAGCACCCTCTGCACTACCTCTGCGCAATAATTACGTGGGCCTATGTCAATGGCTCTGGGAGACTGCGTCACCTCCTCTACTGGATCGATTTGCTCTCAGGAGCCTCGAATCTAGCCGTCTCGACTCAGAGCTTCGATCTCCCAGCAAAATCTTGGACTACTGCTCGAAATGGACTGCACTGCTTTGCGTGTGGCCTTCGTGGCCCTGCGTCACCCTCATTGGGCACTGCGCTGCCTCCTCTGCGTATCTATTTGCCTCTCTACTGCGTATTCTTGGCTCTGGAGAAGATCCTCTGACCCAAAATTGTCTCTGCCCCTCTGCGTGATCACTACGAAATCACTGCGCTGCTCTAGCTTCAGCAATTCGATCTGACTGATCAACTCTTGGTGTGTTTCCAAATGGTCCTCAAGCCTTCCTTAAATAATCTTCTCGTTGACATTCAACGACCCAGGTTAGAAGCTAATTAATGGCTAAGATTATTTTGGCTTGATCCTCGTCTTCTTTTAGAAGTCACACCCACAGTTTAGATTAATACCCATTAATTATTTTAATCTTCTAAGTTTAGACTTAGGGTCCCATTAAAAATAATTAATTTATTAAATAAAACTGCTTTCGGGTGGAATTTCCCAAACGATTTCTGGTTATCTGGAATACATGTGTCTAAGCCTCTCCACCGAATTTGAGACTTAGAGCACTTCCGATGCTACCACAAATCAATAGTACAAAATACATTTTTGACACAAATGATTTTTCTTTCTTGACATAAAAAGTCCAAGAAGGGTCTAATACATAATGACAAAGACCTTGACTCTTGACACAAACCTAGAAGCATGCAATGGATGCTTTGACCTAGAGACAAAAAAAGTTCAGCATGAAACCCATGCTATAAAACAGTTTTCTTTGATCTTTCCAATATTTTTCTTTTCTTCTTTTGACAAGTACATAAGAATTACATAATGTCATGAGTCAAACAATAAATATGAAGACTGATACTTGTTACATTTTCAACAGAGGAGGTTCTTCCAGAAGTACCTCCCTCGCTAAGAGGGAATGCTGTTCTTTTTAGCTTGGGTAGGTACTGTGAAAATTCCTCTATACAATTATGCATAATTCCTACTGTAGTATCATGGTTTACTTCTACTTTCTTAAGTTATACAAGTTATTTTCAGAAGAAATATTAAGAAAATATCGAAGTAAGCACAACTAACAGCCTACACATGCAGATCATTTACTGAATATTATGCTCATTCAAACAAAGTGACACTGATTTTTGGACATAAGTCCCCGGGAAAACCCAATGCGAGAAAACCGGTGCAGCAGATATGAGGGTTTATTATTATTAAGTAGATTTTGAGTACAAAAAATCTGGGCACCAAATTTGGTTCACCCGACAGAGAAAAATATAGATCTGCAGCTAACTTGCTGTTCTGAGACCAAAATTCTGACTGATCCACACCCTCAAACGGGATTTACAAGACTCAGCCCGGATCTGGCCCTAGAAACCCCAGTGCTGCCCCTGAAGCCCTAGTGTCAACCCTGCTAGGCTCTCCATGCCTCTACGCTCCTCAGAAGGGGACTGCGTAACCCCAGAGTGGGTGACGCAGTCCTTACGCTGCCTTTGGAGGCCCCTGCGTAGCTCTGAAGCCCTCCGAAGCTGCAGTGCTGCCCCTTCGTGGGCCTGCGTAGCGGTTGAAGCCTCTGCGCTGCGCAGCTGCTGCCCTTGCTCCTCTATGCTGTCCCTGAAAGCTGCTCCTCTGCCTCTTGCTGAATCTTGGCTTCGGGATCAAATCATCCCCTTAGCCAATACTACCCCTCGCTGCAGAAAACTCATTTGGAAATTCTTAGCAAACCCTGCCCTAGAATTCCAGATCAGTCTCTCAACTCTGCATCTGTGTGTGTGTCTCCAACTAACCCTTAAGCCTTTCTCTTATACTTTTTCGTTGAACACATCAACGGCCGAGATTAAATCACTTATCAACGACTGAGATTAAAAGACTGCTTGTTCTGCGTCATTTAGAACATTTCAACACATGTGTTAATTAATTCACTTTAATTCTTTAATTTTCCTAAGTTTAGACTTAGGAAATACATTAAAATAATTAATTATTTGAATAACTTGAACACCAGATGAAATTTCTCCAAACGCTTTCTGGGTTTTGGAGGTCAAGTGTGTTTTAGCCCCTCCACAAAATTTCAGGGCTAGAGCACACCCGATGCTACCCCAACTACACGAAATCTCAACACTCTCTCTTAGCACGGAGTGTGCTCTAGCAATACCTCCACACCATGTATCGTAAGATCTTGGTATTGGTTTCTGTGTTGCTGATGCTTGGCCTGCTGCCCTCCATCCACTGCACTGCTGCCCATGTCACTGCCACTGACACTGCCACATCTGTATTGCAGCTCCCTCTCAAATTGTTGCATCATGCTGCCCATAGCACTGCCACTGCTAACTGTTGCACTGTAACTCGTTGCCGAGAAGTAAGCAACCAAAGGACTCTTGCCCAATCGTTGACAGACAAGTCAGGTTGCCTCCCATCACTGAAGCTCCCTTGGCTGCTGATTTATGCTGTCCTCCTGAAGCCACTGCGCTGCTGCAACTCTACACTGCATGAGCACACAACCTCTCTATGCTGCTGAAGTCCCATCAGCCTCTGCGCTACTGCTTCCACGCTGCTGCTGCCTCTGCATTATGCTGCTCCCTCTTCAACTCTTCAGCTCTCCCCTCTGCTTCAATGTGACCTTCTGCAACCATCTCTCGACTCATCCCGCTACCGTCTTAAGGCTCTCGTAGCTCGTATGTGATCCAAGAGTAGGGTTGACTCAAGGATCCCGCCACTCATGTCTGTAGCTTCTCTACAGATCCATATCACCCCACCTCTTCTCTCGAGGCACATGAGCACTCATGGCTGCATAATCAACAGAGCCATCATCCTTTGCTGCTGTAGCCTTGGATTTAGAAGATCCTTTGTCCTTCTTCTTAGGACAAGTGCTGGCTAAGTGTCCAAGTTCGCCACAGTTAAAGCACCGGACCTTGGAAAGGTCCCTTTTCTTCTTCCCTTGTTGCTTCTGTCCCTTTGATGCAAGGGCTGCATCATCCTCCTCTTCTCTCTTCACTCTGGCTGATCCGCTTCCGTTGCTTTGCCTCTTCGTGATTCTCCTGATTTCCTCTTGACGAAGGATTGCCACATGTTTGCCCATGATGGTAATGCTGCCCTGCCTAAAATGCTTTGGACAAATGTTTTCCATTCTTCCGTGACTGCATTTAGGGCAGTCCTCACTAAGAGCCCCTCATCCGGATTTGCACCCATGGCAATCAGTTGATCTCGGATAGTCTGAAGTCTGAAGAGGAATGGATCTATCTCCTCAACCTTCATCATATGGAACAACCACATGTGATTCTCCAGAAGCATCCTTCTTTAGAGAGAGCCACCATGATACATCGTGTCCAATGCTACCCACATCTCATTTGCTGTATTCTTTCCGGCAATATGAGGCACGACGCGGTCTTTGACTTTGTCCATGATCAAACGCTTAGTTCGCGCTTGATTTTCTTCGTACTTCTTTAGAGGACTTGCATCGGTTGGTACAACTAGGACTTTCTTTGCATGATCTTTGAGTCCATATTCATCCAAAACTGACAGTATTCTGGTCCTCTAGATAACAAAGTTGGACATGCCGTCCAACCTATCCTGATCTCTCAGTCCATATCGCGCCATCTGCTCAGATCTGTCAAAACATATACTCCTCTCCCTCTTTCTGTTGCAATACTCAACAGAAAATGCTGGATCTGTTTTTCTTGGTGATTAGAAACCCTCTATAGTAGCTGCTCCCTCTAACAATTGATTTCCCTACTGGAAATCTTCACCCAAACACAATCGGACAATACTCTCCGATCACCCTCCTGATCGAATCTTAGATCTGTTTGGCTTAGATCTGTTGAGTGACTGTCTTCCTCCCGCTCTTTGTTGACTTAGCTAGGCACAATTATGCATCGACAAAATCTCCACCACACCATCACTGCTGAAGATCTAAAGCATTGCTTCCGGATCTTGGCAAGACTTTTTTGATACCATGTGAAAATTCCTGAATACAATTATGCAGAAATCCTACTCTAGTATCATGGTTTATTTCTCCTACTTTCTTAAGTTATACAAGTTATTTTCAGAAGAAATATTCAGAAAATATTGAAGTAAACACAACTAACAGCCTACACATGCAGATCATTTATTGAATATTACGCTCATTCAAACAAAGTGACACACTGATTTTGGACATAAGTGCCCGGAAAAACCCAATGCGGGAAAACCGGTGCAGTAGATATGAGGGTTTATTATTATTAAGTAGATTCTGAGTACAACAAATCTGGGCACCAAATCTGGTTCACCCGACAAAGAAAAATACAGATCTGCAGCTAACTTGCTGTTCTGAGACAAATTCTCACTGATCCACACCCTCAAACGAGATTTACAAGACTCAGCTCAGATCTAGCCCTAGAAACCCCAGCGCTGCCCCTGAAGCCCCAGCGTCAACCCTGCTAGGCTCTGCGTGCCTCTGCGCTACTCAGAAGGGGATTGCGTAAACCTAGAGTGGGTGACGCAGTCCTTACGCTGCCTTTGGAGGCCCCTGCGTAACTCTGAAGCCCTTTGAAGCTGCAGCGCTGCCCTTCGTGGGCTTGCGTAGTGGTTGAAGCCTCTGCGATGTGCAGCTGCTGCGTAGCTGCTGTTGCTGCCCTTGCTCCTCTGTGCTGTCCGTGAAAGATGATTCTCTGCCTCTTGCTGACTCTTGGCTCCGGGATCAGATCATCCCCTCAGCCAATATTACCCCTTGCTGCAGAAACCTCCTTTGGAAATTCTTAGCAAACCCTTCCCTAGAACTCCAGATCAGTCTCTCAGCTCTGCATTTGTGTGTGTCTCTCCAACTAACCCTCAAGCCTTTCTTTTATACTTTTTTGTTGAACACATCAACGGTTGAGATTAAATCACTTATCAACGGCTGAGATTAAAAGATTGCGTGATCCTCGTCATTTAGAACATTTCAGCGCATGTGTTAATTAATTCACTTTAATTATTTAATTTTCCTAAGTTTAGACTTCGGAAATACATTAAAATAATTAATTATTTGAATAACTTGAACACCAAATGATATTTCTCCAAACGCTTTCTAGGTTTTGGAGGTCAAGTGTGTCTTAGCCCTTCCACAAAATTTCAGGGCTAGAGCACACCCGATGCTACCCCAACTACACAAAATCTCAACAGGTACTTCTAGCTTTGAATCTTGACTAGTAGGACCTTGTTTTGCCTATTTAGGAGCTTGCATGCGACATACAGAGTTTGCATGTTGATTACATGCGACATGCGAAGTGCGCAAGTGAGTTGCATGCATGCGGATTAGTTGCATGTGACATGCATGAGATATGCATGTAATACAAGCCAAATATATGACTGGGACTTGAGTTAAAGTAAAGAAAGCTAAAGATAAGAAAGTTAACTAAAGTTAAGTAACTTATCTTCAGTTAACTTGATGAGCTAATTTTGGCTGTCGATCTTAGCTTAGAAAAGTTATAACTTGAGCCTAAGGGTTGAGTCAAAGACACAACAGTAGTGCAAGCATGAGAGCGGCATCTCAATGAGTGTGTGTTGAGTCCAAGAGAGTTCCGAGGGGCTACAGATCCAGATCTGCAAGAGAGAGCAGATCTGCTGGATGAGATCCGAAGTATTGTAACATGTATTTTCTCAGTTGGGCCATTATCCGAAGACAGGATCCCAAGTAAGTTCTGAGTTTAATTAATGATAAACTGATTTGTTGGGCAAAAATCTGTTTGTTATTCATGCGATTCAGATCGTTAATTGCTTCCACTAAATAATTTCATTAGGAATCTATTTTTGTGTTTGTTCAGTAATTTATTGCTTGGAATTAAATGCTAAGTGCGGGGTTTGTGTAAAATCTAACAATCTGTTTTTGGGGGGAGGGGGGGGGGGGGGTCTGCAGAAGACCCCTCCCACCTTGGACATTGCGGGTCTAGGCTCTGCTGGAATGGTGCTGCTGAATGCTGTCGGTGTTCCTGTTCGCTGGTAGGACTGAAAAAAGGATGTAATAATCTGAGTGCTGCTTGGAATTGGCCCGGGAGGAGGGGGGGCGGGGTCGGGCTGGGCAGATGGTGATTGTCTTAAACATGGAATTATGGAGACCCAAAGGCTCTCTCATAAACAAAGGCAAACATCACTGGTATGGGTACAGGAAAAATATGGAAAGAGAGTTCTGGGACTCTCTAAAGAGGTTATCAAAGTAACAGATGGATGACATTACGCTGCTCTTTTCTTACTATATTTTCTTTTTATAAACTAGCCATCTAGGACTTGACATTACTGATTTGAATACTAGTTAGCTTTTCACATGCCAAACTGTGGCAGATGATCACTTCGTAATAAAGCCATACATGTTTGACATATTGGGCTGAAGTTTACTCACTGTTTCTCGATCAGCTGGTTAGGTTATCTATGCTTGTAATTGTAAATGGATCTTCCACCTAGCACAAGCTTTACTTGTAGTTTATTAAATCCATTGGACTTTTTTTAGGTATTATTCACCTGGTTCATTCTCATCTGGGGGCATCTCCAGACTCCAAACTTTGACAACATAATGCCTCTATAAGCTCAGAGAATCCAATTTTTAACAACATTTTCAGCTTGTTATCACTAGGGATGCTTGATTTAAACAATTGTGAGAACATCTGGAAGGTAGAAACCTAGTGCTAATTTTTTATTTGTCCCCAATGTAATGAATATTATTATTGAGGACAGTATATCTTTGAACTGGATTTATGGTCAGTTGGTTAAAATTTGCCCTATATAAAAAGATTATTATTTATTATTTGAATTCCAACTACCTCAAATTTTCCTTCAACTCAGAATTGATATTGATTAAACAGAAGTACAGCACACATGTCAGGTTACTTGTGACTTGTGCAGTGTAGGCCATGGTGCCTATATTAATGGATGACCTGGATTATACACACCTGACCTCAAATGTTCATCAAGCTGTGGCAGGACTGAGGAGAGAATACTGGCTTTCGTCAAGGTCCTTAGGATAGACCTTATAAACTGAAAGTATGCATGAATTTAAAGTGACAGATAAACTAATTTGTGCATTTACTATTTATTGTGCTAACCTTGGCTCTTCGAAATGGCTTTAATTACTAGATAGTGCAAGCTTGGATCTGGAAGGGTTAATGTTACTTTTCAAAATGAAGAGCACTAGTCTATTTTCCTGTTAAGTTTTATTTTGCTTGTTGTGACTTGATTCTGACAAGGTTTCTAATTTGATTTCTTACTGTTGTTTCTAGGTTATTGCAACTTGGGGAGTTCGCAACAACATTGACTTTCTTTCTTTGTCATACACACGACATGCTGAAGACATTAGACAAGTAAGAAAGATGATATAAAAACTACATTCTTGATTGTGTTCTGAGTTTGTGCTATTACTTCTAGCTACTATGATGGATCTCAGTTATAGAAATATCTATAAAGCTGTGTTTTTGGAACCAAATTTGTGATGCTACCGTATTGCTTTTATTTTTTAGGCTGATCTGTTTCTATGGTGCTTGTTTCTTCTTATCATTTGACAAATTTCAAGTAGATGCATTACATTAAACATCAAATATGAATGCATTATCATATTTACTTCTGAAACTCATTCTGATATGACAATGAAACAATGAGGCAACTTTTCTACGTCAGGCTTCATTATTAAATGATGACAGGAAATTGTTTTTTTCTTTCTGTGACATGGGACATGACTCCACGTCTGAAAAGGACCTTATACTGACAGTTAAACCGTAGATTAACTTACTATATTAGATGTATTAATTATTTAAGAGCACCTAGAAAATCATTTGCTTGATGCTGATATCGAATTGATATAAAATGTGTTTCTTCCTTTTGTCTTTTATAGACCCGTGCTTATCTTAAGGAGCTTGGGAATCTTCAACAGACACAGATATTTGCTAAGATTGAAACTATAGAGGTATTTGCTGTATCACTGAATGAATTGTGTCTTAATCTTTTCTTTTCATGTTTAAACCATCTTAAATAGGACACTGCACAAGAAGCAGTTGATTATTCTAATCTTGATATATACTTGTGTTGCAGGGTCTGAAGCATTTTGATGAGATCTTGCAAGAGGCAGATGGTATTATTCTTTCACGGGGTAATTTAGGAATAGATCTTCAACCAGAGAAGGTATCCTTTGTTATTTTTCATAAAATGTTTTCATATATTCATTATCTGATGTTTTTCCAATAGAAAATTGAATGTCGCTGTCATTGCAATCTGACTACGAGTCTAGTTGTGTCCTTGTATGGTGATGTCTTAGTGCTTTTGCTAAATCCAATCCTGATGTGGTCCTGGAGTATGTTAATAACAGTCAGGATTGATGGATCTGTCTAATATGCTCTCTAAATAAATATTATTATTATGGATTGTAATTTGTTTGTTAGAATTTAAATACAAGATCTGATTTATTTTTAACCCATCCATTGTTTTATGCCCAGAAAATTATTTATTTCAAATAATTCTGAAATTGCTGAAAATAATCACACTGGTAATTTTAACTTCAGAAAATAAAAATTATGCAGTGGAAATAAATAGGAAAATCATCACAAGAGCAGCAGAATTTTTTTGCCCAAAATCTCCCTTCAATTTTATTAATCTGGAAAATTCAGGGCCTTGACCCATAGAGAAAATACACAGCAATTGTTTGAACCTGGAAATGGCCCAATGGATGGTTTTTTGGCCTAGATAAAAACTGACTTTTGGAAAATGGCTGCCTGAAGAACAACTCCCCTGGCAAATTCTCGGCCTGTACCTGCAATTCTCAGCATCTTTCTGGCTGTATGGCTGTGCGCTGGAATTCTCGGCCTACCTGGTAAATTTGGCCTCCAAGTCTTGGCCTCTCATGATCAGCTGGAACTTGGCCTCCCCTCTCAGAGTCTCAGCCTGCTCATATTTTCAGCCTCCCGTTCTGCAAGTCTCGGCCCTATCACTTGGATTCTCAGCCTCCATAGTTTTTCTCTGTGGAAAAACCTGCAGCCTACTTTTCTCTTTCTCTTCAGTCACTTGAGCCTCTTACTCCTTGAGAAATCGCTTCCTCAATTGCAATGTGTCTTTACCTCTCCATTAGGCTTATTTTATAATTATATCTTGGGCCAAATCCCTAACCCTCAATCTTCAAAGTCATAGATTGTTAGGATTAATTCCTAACCCACTTAGATTAATGTAGAGATTAGACCTAAGTCACTTAAATAATTAAATTATTTATCCTTTGAAACTTAGCCCAATAGCCAACTTTAATCAGTTATGTGCTTTTCATATGTTAAATTTAGGAAAGAAATCATAATAATACTTACTCCTCACAAGCAGACACCTAAAGAGGCAATCTGACATCATCTGCATGCTAAGACACCATGCCTATGCAGAAGCACATGTCCGAGTTAATAACATTAACATTGTTGGTGTGAAAGGAGGCTCCAAATTCTTTACAGCTTCAAAGAAGGGTTATTTACTTAGGTAACTGAGGCAGTATAACAGTGGGAACAGGTATAGGCAAGTCAAATTGTTTGGAAAACCGTCAGTAAGTTGTTGATGCTGCCTTTACACTGTCAAACTTTTTCATAGGTCAGATTATCTCAGATTAGCTACAAGGGCATCTGTAAGCGAGAAGGTAGGAGACAGCTTGTAGTAGTATTGCTGGTTTATGTACTATAAGTTCTTGTTTGGAGCATTATCAGCATTCCTATTAAACGTTTTCTGCTTATGAATTCTCTTGAATCTGGATTATGTTATACAGGCTCTTGTTATGATTGATAGAATGAGCAATGTTTTATTTAACTGGGACTTTGTATTGATTTTGATTAGCAAGAGATTTGCATCCCTCAAATGCCAAGCCTATAGTACTATATGGGATTCATGGAATGATTGAAAGCTTAGTTTAGTTTTTATAATTGAAACAAGTATTTGAATTAAGTCAAAATTTGGGGCCTTGGCCTTACCACATGAAAATCCAATAAGGGCCTGAGTACTGTTTCTGTACTTAGCAATTTCATTCCTATGCGGGGAGGTGAGTGTTCCAGCAATTACATTTCCATGGAAATTTTTATTATATACATTGCAGTAGGAATATACTTCTTCTGTCCCAGCAAAACACTTGGCAAGCTCAAGAAATAGACATCGAAAATATTTAGTTGAAGGAGAGAAGATTCACAGCCCTTAGGGCGCAATCTCCTTCATCAACCAGCTCTGAAAATTACTTTAGTTAAAGTAGATTTATTTCAGCAATAAATCTGATTTCTTGTTTCTTCATAGCATATCAGCCAAGCTGTCCTGATAAATAAGCATATAGAAACAGCCAAGAAACTACTCATAAACATTGAAAACATAAGTCTGATTTTCAGATCTGCAATGGAAAACTTTGGACAAAAATGGAATAGTGCAGATTACAACATAAATGAAGAGACAATACAATACCTCAGTTCATTCCAAGATGGTACATGTCCTTTCAGCTCATGTAAGCGAGGACACTCCAGTTTCTACCAAACCCTAGATAAGGCATCCACTATTTAAAACAAACCCTAACCAACAGTACCATAGCCTAGCAAGATTCTCACCAAGCTGTTCTAGCCATAGCAAAGGCTACACAACAAGCTAGCATTACACCAGCAAGACCACCCTTACTAGCGTATGCCCAGAGAACTTATAATTCAGATAAATCTTCAGTAACTTTACTTAGACCAGTGCATTAATGATTCATCAGACATTTAGTATGCAGAAAACATGTGTAGTAAGAACAGAATAAAGTATCACACATAAGCAACACACATGAAAACCAGGATTTAAGGTGGAAACCCAATGTGGGAGAAAACCACCACTGCTGTCGTCTCTGTTTTCAATATTTATTATATAAAAAACGGCTTACAATTTTGTACTGGCGCAGACTCGTACCAGCACGCAGGTACCCACCTGCAGAAGGCTACAACCTTCACTCATTCTCTAGCTTGTTGATTTTTGAAGCATCTGGAAGTGTTCCAAGTCTCAAATTTTGCAGGGAGGCTTGAACAACAACATTCCAAAGAATCCAGAAACATTTTGTGGAAATTCCACTTGGTTCATGACTTATTAGAATAATTTATTATTTTAATGAAGACCCTAAGTCTAAACTTAGGGAAATGAAATAATTAAAAGGTATTAATAAGTCGGAGTGTGAATCTTCCAGTAAACATGGATCAAGTCAAGTTTTAATCTCAGCCATTGATTAATCCTTTAATCTGGGCCGTTGGTTCTCCAACATGAAGATTATAAAAGAAGACTTGAGGGTCATTTGGAAATCAAGACGGGCATACACTCAATACCCAAAGGAGATCGATTATGAAGTAAGCGAATTCGATTTCAGTGGGAGAGTTGCAGGGCGAGGAGTTTGCAAAAGCAGAAGGAGGAGGGAGTCAGTAGTGATCGAGATCAGGGACGGAGGGCAGCAGTGGGTCACTGGAGGCAGCTTGAGGCTGCAGCGCAGAGAGCCCACGCAGACTCACGTAGTCCAGCGCTGAGACTGTGTAGTGAATCACGCAGACAGACACAAGAGCTTGTAGGGGCTACTCGGGGTGTGAGAGAATTGTCCGAGTAAGCCGGAAATTCAGTCTCAGGTGTTTCAGAATTTATCTGCCGTTATATTTCCCTGTAAAGATATAATTTGCTGAAGAATTAATAAAACCTTCATCTGCTGCATCGGTTTTCCTGCATTGGGTTTTTCCGGGGACAATTGTCCAAAAATAACTGTGTACATGTGATTGATTCTTGGGCTTATGTTCCCTACTGTTTATTTCTTTGCATATATATATATATTGTGAATGTGGCAGTAGTATTTATTTCGATATTTGCCAAAAGATTTCTGAATAATAACTTATTGAAATAATAAGTAGGAGAGATAAATCTATCACTGCAACTCTTTAGTTTTTCAGTTTGAAAATTCACATGGTATCAGAGCCAGAGATCAATAACAGAAAGGGGGAATCCACCAGTGAACATGAAGCTACTGTTGCAGCAACAACACAGAAGGGTTCACGCAGTTCCCTAAGAAGGGGAAGAAGCATGACAAAATAGATGGATCATGATGTCTCTGTATTGGCATCCAGACTTGAGGAAGATTTTTCTTGTGTATCAAGCACTGATTCTTTTGTTGTCTAGTATATTGACAGTGGAGCCTCTACTCACATGACTGGAGTACGAGAGTGCTTTTCTGACTACCAAGAAGAGCAGATGAATTTCAAAATAACCATGGGTAATAAAGAAAAATGCACTCCCATTGGGAGAGGTACCGTAGTTTTTCAAAATGAGGCAGGAAATAGAATCTTGGCCACTAATGTACTGCATGTGCTGGGTTTGGGGATGAACTTGTTCTCAGTGTCTCAGCTTCAAAACCAGGGATATGATGTCTACTTTATTGGCAATAGAGTCTACGTCAAGCACCCCAGTTGGAAGAAGAAGGCACAGATTGGGGTAAGAAGCAACAAACTGTATAAGCTACAACTTGACTATCTAATGGCACTGTCGACAACGCAGATGAAATGGACTTGAATGAGCT
Source organism: Pinus albicaulis (assembly GCA_034641835.2). Taxonomy (NCBI): domain Eukaryota; kingdom Viridiplantae; phylum Streptophyta; class Pinopsida; order Pinales; family Pinaceae; genus Pinus; species Pinus albicaulis. The sequence continues at coordinate 127,031,224 of CM076575.1, forward strand.
ATGGCACTGAAGAATGGGGCATTTGCATCATGGGGCGTTGAGAACTCTTCAGAATACTGTCACAGGTGTTCCAGAACTGAGCACTAAACGAGATGATGTCTGCAAAGGGTGCGTATTGGGAAAATATGCCAAGGCAACATATCAGAGAAGCAACAATAGAGCCAAGGGCGTATTAAATCTGATACAATTAGATATCTGTGGGCCAATGGCCACTAGAGCTCTTAGCGGTGCCGAATATTTCGTCACCTTCATTGATGACCATTCTAGGAAAACCTGGGTCTACTGCTTGAAGACCAAGGATGAAGTCTTCAGTCAATTCAAAGAGTTTAAGGCTCTGGTAGAAAATCTGATAGGAAAGCTGGCATTAAGAGGGAGACCACAATTGCGTACACTCCTGAGCAAAATGGTGTTGTTAAAAGAAAGAATAGGACCATTGTGGAAGTTGCCCGCGCCATGCTATGTGCCAAAGGTCTTCCGAAGTTTCTATGGGGAGAAGCTGCGAACACTGCTGTGTATGTTCAAAACAAATGCCTGTATTCCGTTCTAGACTCCAAAACTCCCGAAGAAGTCTTCTCTGGTAAGAAACCTGATGTTTCTCATTTTAGATTTTTTGGTTGTCCTGTTTACTTTCATGTGCCGAAAGAAAAGAGAAGCAAGTTGGATGCTTTTGGACAGAAGGGAATGTTTGTTGGCTACAGTGAAACTTCGAAGGCATATAGAATGTATGTGCCTAGTCAAAAAGAAGTGGAGATATGCTACGAGGTCACCTTCGATGAAGATGCCGCCCTTAAGAAAGTAAGAAATCTTCCTAGCTCCAAGGAAGACAAAGAAGATGAAGAAGCAGGGAAGTTGGAAGAGACGAAGGATGACTTGATGCCCGATGTTGAAGGACCTATGGATCCCATTGATCCACCTCCTTCAAATAAGAGAAGGCCCTCATGGCTTAGAGATACTCTCGAAGATGCCGAGACACATATTTCCCCAAGGGGGACATTTCGTGAAAGCAAGAAGCCGAAAAGATACCAAGGGTATCTAGCAGCCATGAGTACAATAGTACAATCTGAGCCTGGAACATTTGAAGAAGCTGTAAAGCATCAAGTTTGGAAGGATGATATGCACGAAGAGTATGAGTCCATTATGAAGAATGATGTCTGGGAAGTGGTCCCGAGACCGGAGGACAAATCTGTTGTCACCTTGAAATGGCTCTATAAGTTCAAGCAGGGATCTAATGGAAGTGCTGAAAAGTACAAGACAAGATTCGAAGTCCGAGATAGAGACACCCATGTATGCAGGTTAAATAAATCCCTCTATGGGTTGAAGGAAGCCCCTAGGGCTTGGTACGAGAGGATAGATAGCTACTTGATGAAGCTGGGCTTCACTCGAAGTAATGCTGATCCGAACCTTTATTTTAAGATTGATAGAGAAAGGCCTCTCATTTTGGTTCTCTATGTGGACGATCTCTTCCTGACAGGTGCTGATCCTCTCATTCATCAGTCTAAGAGGGAGCTAGCTTCTGAGTTTGAGATGAAATACCTAGGACTGATGCACTACTTCCTAGGCTTGGAGGTCTGGCAGAGGCCAGGTGAGGTTTTCCTTTCTCAAGGAAAATATGTCGTGAAGCTACAGGAGAGATTTGGTATGGTGGACTGTAAGTCTGTGTTGACACCGATGGAACTCAACTTTAAGAAGTTGAGTGGAAATGCTGCTGGGCCCGTGCTAGCTAATCCTACGGAGTATCAACAACTCATGGGGACCATGATGTTCTTAGTGAACTCCCTTCCAGATGTATGTTTTGTAGTGAACACTTTGAGTCAACATATGGTTGATCCTCATCACATTCACGGGATTGGTGCCAAGAATCTATTGAGATATCTTTGGGGCACAATCAACCATGGGCTGAGATACACTGTCGGGAGTTTGAGATTCCATGGATATACTGATGTCGATTGGGCTGGCACTGTGGTGGATCGCAAGAACACATCTGGATGTTGCTTCACCTTGGGTTCTGATTCGATATCTTGGATGAGCAGGAAGTAGAAGTCGGTGGCTTTGAGCACCACTGAGGCCGAATAAATTACAACGAGTATGGCATGTTGTGAAGTTGTTTGGTTGCAAAAGCTCTTTAGTGAGCTGTTTGGGCATGTGCTAGATACAATCGTTATCCTTTGTGATAACCAGAGTGGGATTCGTCTTTCTGAGAATCTCGTGTTCCACGATTGATCCAAGCATATTGATATGAGGTACCACTTTATACGGGATATGGTACAGCGAGGCACCGTAAGGCTCGGTCATATAGGAACTGATTAGCAGGTCGCATATATTCTCACGAAGCCCTTGGGGAAGGTCAAGTTCCCAACCTTCCGTGAGAAGCTTGGAATCGTGAAAAGACCCTATTCTGAGGGTCCTGCTTGAGTTGGACTATGAACTCTGGGAGCTCGAGGGGGCTTGGGGATAGCTTCTTGGAGCTGTAAGCACTCACAGGGCTAGGCTTGCCGAACCTTGTGGTGCTTCTGCCCCACCGTTATGATATTGAGTTGGTTCGCCTCTCTTTGATCTGTGCCCTGTAGGCATCCTACACATGGGGTTTCAGACTCATGGGTACCTCTAAATTGGCCAATGAGGTGGGAAATGTGGATAGAGACCATAGCAAGACCGATGGACACATCGGAGATTGCCGTACTCTCTATGTGTAGGATGGCACGTGTCCAACACCTTGATCTAGGATTAAGTATGATGAGGTTTTCTCCTCTAAATTGACTTCGGGTCAGTAAACTAACTTTGGGTTAGTATGAGACTCTTTTGAGTCTGAGAGAGATTTTTACCTCTAAGCTGACTCCGGGTCAGCTGTGTGTGATGTCTTTGTGACTCACCTTTTGTTCTGAAATAAAGAGCCAGCAAAGCAAGTTACGGTTGGATGACGCACGATGTTTGGTTTGGTACATGATGGATGACACTTATGGACAGATAGAGTTCTCCCTAGTTTAGAGGGAGTGTTAATTTTGCGCAACTAGGTCCAAACTCCATGTTGCACTACTCATATGATGATGGTCATATTTTTGTTGGATTCCTCTTTCGGAGAGGTGCAAGATTGATCTAAAGATCATCTTGATCGGATGAGCGGAACATTGATTTTGAATTTATTTCCACATGTGCAAGGTCGGCCAGATTTATCCCACATGCCTAAGAGATGTCACACACCCTCATTGATGAATATAAATTGGAGAGACTTGGAGGTCATTTTCTCATCATCTCATCACACATTCTCTCATTGTGATCTGATTGGTTTGATAGCCTTTGGAGGCCTTTTTCCCTCACACGTGTGGAGCGAAGCCGCTGTTTTCTGCGCTGATCTGTTTAGGGCTTTTCTGCTGCAGCGTTGACCAACATTGACTGTGGTCAACCCTTGGTTGTTTCACTTCAATATTCTGCAGAAATTCCGATATTAGGAGGCCATACAGTTGGGCACTAAAATCGAGGAATTCCGGGCTGTTTGACTGAAGCCCTAGTTTGTTGCATTGACTTTTCTGCATTGTCCCTGGTTTGACTTGCGTTGACTTGTGATGAGCTGTCTTTGAGGGTTGTGGGTGTGACACATGAAAGTGTTGGCTGACCGAGAAAGACTTTGCTGGTTGAAGCATCCTGCTGACCGTCGTAACGCAACAATATCTCATATCTTTATTGGACATAAGGAATTGTAAATCTGATCTCTAGTTGGCTTGTCTTCTATTGATCTATTATTGTGTTCTATCAGCATTTTACTTTCAAGTTTATGTGATTGCTATCTTGTATTGGACCTAAGAAAGATTGAAGTAAAAGTGCATCAAGCATAGAACACCATTGTTATCTAAATTTAACAAAAAGGAAGGCACACATTGGAGTAAGGGGCCAAAAATTGTATAAGCTACAACTCGAGTCCCCAATGGCACTAATCGACCTTATGGATGAAAGATACCTGAATGATCTATGGCACAGAAGAATGGGGCATTTACATCATGGAGACTTGAAGATCCTCAAGAAGACTGTCATGGGAGCTCCAGAACTCAGCACAAGGAAAGACAATGTCTGCAAGGGGTACGTACTAGGGAAGTATGCCAAGACAACATTTCCAAGAAGTAGCAGTAGGGCCAAGAGTGTATTGGAGTTGATACTCTCAGACATCTGTGGACCAATGTCTAGGACTGTTCTCAGTGGTGCAAAGTACTTCGCTAACTTTATTGATGACCATTCTTGGAAAACATGGATCTATTTTCTCAAAACCAAAGATGAAGTCTTTGAGCGATTCAAAGAATTCAGGGCTTTGGTAGAAAATTTAACCAGAAAGAGGATCAAGAAGTTGCGATCAGATAATGGTGGAGAGTGTGAAATTTTCAATCCGAAAAACTAAACAGTTGCAGTGATAGATTTATCTCTCCTACTTATTAATTCCATAAGTTATTATTCGGAAATCTTCTGGCAAATATCGAAATAAATACTACTGCAACATTCACAATATTTATGCAGAGAAACAAACAGTAGAGAACATAAGCACAAAAATCAATCACATGTACACAGTTATTTTTGGACAATTGTCCCCGGAAAAACCCAATGCGGGAAAACCGGTGCAACAATTGAGGGTTTTATTAATTCTTCAACAAATGATATCTTTATAGGGAAATATAACGACAGATAAATTCTGAAACACTTGAGACTGAATTTCCGGCTTACTCGGACAATTCTCTGACACCCTGATCAGCCCCTGCAAGCTCCTGTGGCTGTATGCGTGATTCACTACGCAGTCCCAGTGCTGGACTGCGTGAGTCTGCATGGAGACTGCGTGGTTTCTCTGCGCTGTAGCCTCAAGCTGCCTGCAGTGACCCACTGATGCCCTCCGTCCTTGATCTCGATGACAACTGAATCCCTCCTCCTCCTGCTTCTGCAAACTCCTCGCCCTGCAACTCTCCCATTGAAATCGAATTCTCTTACTTCAGAATCGATCTCCTTCGGGTACTGAGTGTATGCCCATTGCCCGGCTTGATTTCCAAATGACCATTAAGCTTTCTTTTATAATCTTCTTGTTGGAGAACCAACGACCCAGATTAAAAGACTAATCAATGGCTAAGATTAAAACTTGACTTGATCCATGTTTTCTAGAAGATTCACACTCTGACTTATTAATACCCTTTAATTATTTCATTTTCCTAAGTTTAGACTTAGGGTCTTCATGAACCGAGTGGAATTTCCACAAACTGTTTCTGGGTTTTTTGGAATGCTGCTGTCCAAGCCTCCCTACAACGTTTGAGACTTGGAACACTTCCGGATGCTACAAAATCAACACTCCCTCTTAGCGAGGAAGGTGTTCCAACAATATGCCTGCTGCATGCTGCTTTGTTTTGAAGCACCGTCTGTGTTGTTGATCTCTGGATCCTGCCCCCTCATCTGCTGCGCTGCTATCTCCTGTACTGCTGCCTTTGACACTGGCACTGTCACTGCTGCATCTATACTACAGCTCCCTCTAAATACTCAGTTTATCCATTCCTGCTACTGGAAGGGATTCTTCATCATCCCCATTTTCTCTCTGAAGTAGACAAACTTTGTCTTCCTGAGAGCCTTAGTGAGGATGTCTGCCACCTGTTCTCCTGTTGGAGTGTACTGCAACTGAACAACTCCACGTTGTACACAGTCCTTGATGAAGTGACACTTGATGTCAATATGTTTCGACCTGTCATGAAACACAGGATTTTCAGAGAGCTTGATGCAACTTTGATTATCGCATAAGATCCTGGTCGCTTCCATTTTCTCCTTGAGTAGATTTACTAGCATTTTTTGAAGCCATATGGCTTCGCACGAAGCTGTGCTGGCCGCCATATACTCTGCTTCTGCTGAACTCAATGCTACAGACTTTTGTTTCTTGCTGCACCAGGAAGTCATTCCTGATCCTAAACTGAAACAGTACCCACTGGTACTCTTCCGATCAACTGAACTTCCAGCCCAATCTGCGTCGGTGAACCCACTCAACTTGACATCATTGCTACGGGTATATTTCAATCTCAGCTCGACTGTTCCTTGAAGATACCTAAGAACATGCTTGGCTGCTGCGCAATGTGCCCTCTTTGGTTCCACCATGAACTGACTGAGGGTATTTACAACATAACAGATGTATGGCCTTGTATTTACCAGAGACATCAATGACCCTATGAGATGCCTATATAGCATATAGGATCAGCCTCATCATCTTCGAACTTGTCTATTTTCTTCCAGTTGGTGATCATTGGAGTTGTCATAGGTCTACAATCCTCCATCTGAAGTATCATTAAAATCTCTGTAGTGTATCTTCCTTGACTATGGAAGATCTCCCCATTTTGCTGCCAAACCTCCAACCCCAGAAAATAGTGCATCCATCCTAGATCCTTCATGTCAAATTCTTCAGCCAAATTCTTCTTGCAGTTTGTGATGAGCCTTGATGATCCCGTCAAGAATAGTTCATCTACATATAAAATCAGTATCAAAGGCTCACTCCCTACTCTCAGATAGTAGAGGTTGGGATCTGCGTCAGTCTTGATGAATCCCATCTTCTGCAGGTAGTTGTCAATTCGACCATACCAGGCTCTAGGAGCCGCTTTAGTCCAAATAACGTTTTCTTCAATCTACACACGAGTTTTCTGATCATTTGTCTCAAAGTCCTCCGATTGTTCTATATACACCTCTTCCTTTATCACCCCGTTCAAGAATGTCGTCTTGACGTCCATCTGGTGAATTTCCCGTCCCAATTGCGTAGTAAGGGATGTTACTGACCTGATAGAGGTGTAATTGGCTACCGGGGCGAAGGTTTCTTCATAGTCAATTCCTTCCTTCTGAGCATACCCCTAAGTCACAAACTTGGCTTTAAATTTCTCGATGCTGCCGTCTGCAACATACTTGATCTTGTAGATCCACCTGGATCCTACTACTGATCTCTCCTGAGGTCTGGGGACCACCTCCTAGACATCATTTGTCATGATGGAACTGTACTCTTCCACCATTGCATCAATCCACACTTGGTGTTGAGCTGCTTCCCGAAAACTGGAAGGTTCTCTGACTTGAGCAACCAAGGCTTGATACCTCTGAGGCTGCTTACGCTGTCTTTTCTCATTTCGGGGAATTTCGACAAAGTCCTTTGCATCCTTCAGAATTTGTCGAAGTTCCCTGCTCATTCTCTCACTGGTAGTGTGTGGATCTACTGGCTCTCCCTCTTGCAAATCCTTGATAGACACATCCCTTGGATCTCTATGCCTTGGAGAGGCAACTGAATTTTCTGCTGCTGGTTTTTGGGGCTGAACCAGAGGCTCTTCCTTCGAATGCGTAGCAGGAGGCAGCTCACGGGATCTTTTGAAGGCCTTCTCCTCCATGAATTTTACATCCCTTCGCACCACCACCTTCCTGCTCTCAGGAATGTAGATGCGATAAGCCTTTGCATTCTCGTTGTATCCTACCAGATACCATTTTTCTGCAGTCATCTCTAACTTCTTCCTCTTCTCACTGGGCACATGACAGTAAGCTGTATTGCCGAAGATCCTAAAGTGACTCACTTCTGGCTTACTACCAGTGAAGACACTTTCTGGCGTGATCTTTCCCAGTTCAGCGTGAGGAGTCCTGTTCTGAATGTAGATAGCTGTATTACATGCTTCAACCCGCAGGAATTTGGGCATGTCTTGGTCATACAACATGGCTCTTGTTGCTTCAACAATAGTCTGGTTCTTCCTTTCTGCAACACCATTCTGCTCCGGATTGTATGGAGCTGTCCACTCTCTTTTGATGCCTTCCCTTGCGCAGAATCCGGTGAACTCTTTATCTATGTATTCACCACCATTATCTGATCGCAACACCTTGATGCGCTTCCCTGTCAGATTTTCTACCAGAGCCTTAAACTCTTTGAATCGACTGAAGACTTCATCCTTGGTCTTCAAGAAGTAGATCCAGGTTTTCCTGGAATGGTCATCAATGAAGGTGACGAATTATTCGGCACCACTAAGAGCTTTAGTAGACATTGACCCACAGATATTGAGTGTATGAGATCTAATACACCCTTGGCCCTATTGTTGCTTCTCTGGTATGCTGCCTTGGCATATTTTCCCAATATGCACCCTTTGCAGACATCATCTCTTTTAGTGCTCAGTTCTGGAACACCTGTGACAGTCTTTTGGAGAGTTCTCAATGCCCCATGATGCAAATGCCCCATTCTTCTGTGCCATAGCTCATTGAGGTCCGTTTCATCTGCGTTGTCGACTAGTGCCATTGGAGAGTCAAGTTGTAGCTTATATAGTTTGTTGCTTCTTACCTCGATCTGCGACTTCTTCCAACTGGGGTGCTTGACGTAGACTCTATTGCCAATAAAGTAGACGTCATATCCCCGATTTTGAAGCTGAGGTACTGAGAGCAAGTTCATCCCCAAACCCGACACATGTAGTACATTAGTGGCTCGGACTATTTCCTGCCTCGGTCTGAAAAAATACCGTACCTCTCCCAACATGAGTGCATTTTGCTTTATTACCCATGGTTATTTTGAAATTTATCTGCTCTTCTTGGTAGTCGGAAAAATAGTCCCATACTCTAGTCATGTGAGCAGAGGCTCCACTGTCAATATACCAGACATTAGAAGAAGCAGTGCTCGGTACACAAGCAAAATCTTCCTCAAGTCTGGATGCCAACATAGAGACATCATGATCCATCTGTTTTGTCGTGCTTCTTCCCCTTCTTGGAGAACTGTGTGAACCCTTGTGCGATGTTGCTGCAACAGTTGCTTCCCGTTCACTGGTGGATTCCCCCTTTCTGTTATTCATCTCTGGCTCCGATACCATGTGAATTTTTCAAACTCAAAAATTGAACAGTTGGAATGATAGATTTATCTCTCCTACTTATTATTTCAATAAGTTATTATTCAGAAATCTTCTGGCAAATATCGAAATAAATACTACTGCAACGTTCACAATATTTATGCAGAGAAATAAATAGTAGAGAATATAAGCACAAGAATCAATCACACATACACAGTGATTTTTGATTGTCCTCAGAAAAACCCAATGCGGGAAACCGGTGCAACAGACGAGAGTTTTATTAATTCTTCGGTAAATGATATCTTTACAAGGAAATATAACGACAGATAAATTCTAAAACACTTGAGACTGAATTTTCGACTTTCTCGGACAATTCTCTCACACCCTAATCAACGCCTGCAAGCTCCTGTGTCTGTCTGCGTGATTCACTGCGCAGTCCCAGTGTTGAACTATGTGAGTCTGCGTGGGTTCTCTGCGCTGCAGCCTCAAGATGCCTCCAATGACCCACTGCTGCCCTCCGTCCTTGATCTCGATCACTATTGACTCGCTCCTCATTTTTCTTCTGCAAACTCCTCGCCCTGCAACTCTCCCATTGAAATCGAATTCTCTTACTTTAGAATCGATCTCCTTCGGGTACTGAGTGTATGCCCGACTTGATTTCCAAATGACCCTGAAGCCTTATTTTATAATCTTTCTGTTGGAGAACCAACAACCCAGATTAAAAGATTAATAAATGGCTAAGATTAAAACTTGACTTGATCCATGTTTTCTAGAAGATTCACAGTCTGACTTATTAATACCCTTTAATTATTTCATTTTCCTATGTTTAGACTTAGGGTCTTCATTAAAATAATGAATTATTTTAATAAGTCATGAACCGAGTGGAATTTCCACAAATTGTTTCTGGGTTCTTTGGAATGCTGCTGTCCAAGCCTCCCTGCAAAGTTTGAGACTTGGAACACTTCCGGATGCTACAAAATCAACATAGAGTATATTGATAAAGACTTCACAAGTTTCTGCGCAAAGGAAGGCATCAAGAGAGAATGGATAGCTCCATACAATCCAGAGCAGAATGGAGTTGCAGAAAGAAAGAACAGGACCATTGTGGAAGCTGCGAGGGTGATGCTATATGATCAAGACATGCCCAAATTTATGTGGGCAGAAACCTGCGATACAACAGTGTATGTGCAAAACAGGGTGCTTCATAGGGCATTGGGGAAAGTGACTCCCGAGAGTGTGTTCACTGGTAGCAAGCCTGAGGTGAGCCACTTCAGGATATTTGGCAGTATAGCGTATTGCCATGTAGCTGATGAGAAGAGGAAGAAATTGGATCAGACTGTGGAGAAGGGTTATCTTGTGGGATGTAGTGAAACTGCGAAGGCATATTGCATCTATATTCCAGAAAATAGGAAGATCGTAGTAAGGCGGGAAGTTAAAATCATGGAGGAGAGAGCCTTCAGGAGATCCCGGGAAATGGCTACAGATACGCAGGTTGAGGAGGATCCGCTAGTATAGCCACAACGACCTACAGAGGATGGCTCGAGTGCCTCTCCACGGCAGGAGGATTCTGAGGAAAGTTCTTCTGAAGAAGAGCAAGCAGGAGAGCAGGTAAATCCACCCACCACCAGTGGAAGAACGAGCAGAGAGCTCCAACAGACTCTGAGGGATGCAGAGGAATTTGTTGGAGCTCCTAGATATGAGAAGAGGGTACGCAGGCAATTTGACAGGTACCAGGCACTAGTAGCACAGGTCGGAGAACCCTCTAGTTTTCGGGAGGCAACTCAACATCAGGTGTGGGTAGATGCCATGGTAGAGGAGTACAACTACATCATGACAAACAATGTGTGGGAAGTAGTCCCCAGATTGCGAAACAGATCGGTTGTAGGATCCTGGTGGATCTACAAGATCAAGTATGTTGCGGATGGCAGCATAGAGAAGTTCAAAGCCAGATTTGTGGCTAAGTGGTATGCACAGAAGGAAGGGATCGATTATGAAGAAACCTTCGCCCCTGTAGCGTGGCATACTTCAATCAGATTTGTCATCTCTCTTGTAGCACAGATGGGACAGGAGATTCACCAGATGGATGTCAAGACAACACTCTTGAGTGGGGTGATAGAAGAGGAAGTGTACATAGAACAACTAGAGGACTTTGAGACGCATGAGCATAAGACTTATGTATGCAGGCTTAAGAAAGCCTTGTACGGACTGAAGCAAGCCCCCCCAAAGCATGGTATGGGCGAATTGATAACTACTTGCAGAAGATGGGATTTGTCAAGAGAGACGCAGATCCCAACCTCCACTATCTAAGAGTAGGGGATGAGCCACTAATTTTGGTATTATATGTAGATGATATGTTCTTGATTGGATCATCTAAGCTCATCAAAGACTGCAATTAGAATTTGGCTACCAAATTTGACATGAAGGATCTGGGGCATATGCACTTTTTTCTTAGTTTGGAGGTCTGGCAGCAGAAGGGAGAAATCTTCCTTGGGCAAGGAAGATATACTACAAAGATCCTGAAGAGGTTTCAGATGGAGGACTGTAGACCCATGGCTACGCCAGTGATTACAAATTGGAAGAAGATATACCCGTCCGAGGATGATGAGGCTAACCCTACCTTGTATAGGAAGCTCATCGGATCATTGATGTACCTGGTCAACACTATACCAGACATCTATTATGCAGTGAATACCCTCAGCCAGTTCATGGTAGAACCAAGGAGGGCTCACTAGGCAGCAACGAAACACGTTCTCAGACATTTGAAGGGGACAATCGAGTATGGGTTGAAGTACACCAAAGACAATGAAATCCAGTTGAGTGGGTTCACTAACGCAGATTGGGCTGGAAGCCCAATGAATCGGAAAAGTACCAGCGGTGACTATTTCAATCTCGGATCTGGAATGACCTCCTGGTGCAGTAGGAAACAAAAACCTGTGGCACTGAGCTCAGTCGAGGCTGAATATATGGCAGCAAGCACAACTTCGTGCAAGGCCATATGCCTTCGTAAACTGCTCTTGAACTTGCTCAAGAAGAGGATGGAATAGACCAAAATTTTGTGTGATAATTAGAGTTGCATCAAGCTCTTTGAGAATCCTGTGATTCATGACTGGTTGAAGCACATTGACATTAGGTGCCACTTCATCAGAGACTATGTCCAACGAGGAGTTGTATAGTTGAACTACATTCCTACAGGAGAACAAGTGGCTGATATCCTCACAAAGGCTCTGGGTAAGATTAAGTTTACTTACTTCAGGGAAAAGATGGGGATGATCGAGAACCCCTTTCCAGTAGAGGAATGGGTGGTCTTCAAATTCAGAGGGAGCTGCAGTACGTATGAGGCAGTGGCAGAGGTGGTGTCACAAGCAACAGTACAGATGGTAACAACCCAGAGATGAGGGGTAGCAACCAAGACATCAACAGCGCAGCGAATGCTTCAGGTTAGAGCAGATACATTTGGTACCTTGTTGAAACACTTTCCTCACTAAGAGGGAGTGTTGACTTTGTAGCATTGGAAAGTGTTCCAAGTCTCATACTTTGGGAAGAGGCTTGGACATCAATATTCCAGAGAACCCAGAAATCGTTTGTGGAAATTCCACTCGGATCATGCTTTATTAAAATTATTAATTATTTTAAAGTGATCCCTAAAACTTAGGGAAATTAAATAATTAAAGGGTATTAATAAAGCACGGTGTGAATCTTCTAGAAAATGAAAATCAAGTCATGTTTTAATTTGAGCCATTGATTAAGGATATAATCTGGGCTGTTGATTCATCAACGAGAAGACTATAAGAGAAGGCTTGAGGTTCATTTGGAAAGCAAGTCGGGCACACTCTCGGTACCCGAAGGAAATCAATTCTGAAGTAAGAGAATTCGATTTTAGAGGGTGAAGTTGTAGAGGTTGGGTTGCAAAGATAGGAGGAAGAAGTCAGCAGTGACAGAAGAAGGCAGAGGGAAGACGAAGAGGAGGCAACACTAAGCAGTAGCACTGGCCCTCCACACAGAGTGACGTAGTCCAGCGCAGTGACTGCACAGAGGGGCCACGTAGAGTGACCCAGGGGGAGGAGCACTGCCTACCGTGTGTCAGGAATTTTCTGGAGTGCTCGGGAAATTCATCTCAGGTGTATGCTAAATGATCTGCTCGTCATATTATCTGTAAAAGAATTTTCACTGCTGAAGAATAATATAAACCCTCATCTGCTGCACCGATTTTCCAACATTGGGTTTTTCCTGGGACAATTGTCAAAAAATAACTATGTTCATGTGGTAATTTCTATTATGTTGTATGTGTTCTATTTTTTCTTCTGCTTTTGATTAAAGTGAATACTGCAGCTGTATTTATTTCAGTATTTAATGAAGCATCTGTGAATAACTTATCATAAATAAGTAGGCGAAATAAATCAATCACTGCAGTAGTATTTTCAGATTGAAAATTTCACAGTGTAAACATCTACATATACGCGACTTCCCTTCATCAAACTTGCATATACTTCCTGAAAATTTACCTTCATTCCTTTGTCACTGACTGGTATTCCTTTCTCTGTCACATATGAACTGACCTGTATATACATCAAGTTTACATCTTCAACAAATAGGTTGCTATCAAAAGGCAACTCATCGAGTAGGTTGCCATCAAGGACAAAACATTACGTCATAATGCTAACAACAAGGAAACTGAGTAAAGAACGAATCACACATAGGATGCCTTTATTTTGGACTAAGTCCCCAAAAAAAACGCAATGTGGGAACACTGGTGCAGCAAATCTGAGGGTTTGTATTATTAAGTAGTAGCAATTTCTAAATACATCGCTGAATACCTCAAGGGTTATTCAGTTACAGAGAGAGAAATACTGGCAGAAAGAATGTGAGTTTTACCTCACTCAATCACTGGGAAATCCGGCTGATTCGGTCTTGATGAGGTGCACTGTGTAGTCCCTACGCAGTCCCTGCGTCACCTTCTCTAGGCACTGCACCACCCTAGCTATGGATCGATCTGACTCTCGGAATCTCAAATCTCAGCCTGCTGGTCTCACACCTTAGCTCCCGGCTCCTGGAACTGATCCGACGATAAAATCTCGGAAACCCTCTCAACCACTATGCAACCTCTGTGTAGCCCTGCGTGGTGTTGAGAATTTGGAGGGCTGGAGGTTAATACAAATTCTCTTCTTGATAACTACTTGTGAACTCACTTGTGTTAGTTATGTCTTCTCTTAGTTAATATTTCATCAAGTCAATTATCAAAATGCTCAAGACACAAAAGTTAGGCTCCTAGAGCTAGGGAAAAACCTCTCCCTCTTGGAGAGGAAAACCTACAAGGAATTCTTCTTATAGATCTTCGAATGACAAGTACCATGACCCAGACTTAGACCCTTGACCTAGATATGCTTCTTCAACCTTGAATTAGCTTCTTCAACCTTGAATCTTTTCTTCACTAGATTGCTTAGTTCCGCATCAGTACTAGAGACCTTGACCTTTACCTTGTATATGCTTGTATTTGATTTGTTTGAACTGTAGTTAGGAAGGTAAATCTCAGATTTGCCTTCCTCACTTTCTCCCACCTTAAGGTCTGCCTTTCTCCTTGTACTTACTTTCTTAGCTTCTTCCTTCAAATAGACTGCCCTTAATTTTTCCCTTTCAAGAGCTTCTTTGTAGTTCTGGAATCACATTTATACCCTATAATTAGCTCCTAAAATCTGCACTGTATACTGCCCTTTTATCTGCAATATGTTTCAGCAAATTCCACACTTATGTTATAGCAAAGTTCGTATTCAAGCTTCAGCAAAGTCCGCATTCATATCTTGCACCTTTGTTTCAGATTCCACACCTTATAAGCTTCAGCAAAGTCCGTATTCATATCCTGCACCTCTGTTTCAGATTACGCACCTTCTATTGCTTCAACAAAGTCCGCATTCATATCCTGCACCTCTATGCTTCCTTTTATTCGTACTGTAGTCTTGTAGATGTCCGCATTAGGTTTAGCGTTGTCCGCACTTCTTGCCTTTTATCCGCTTATCTCCTTTCACAAACAGTCTGCAAACTGCCTCAGACTTGTCTGCAATTGTTGCTGCTCAAATGATCCACAGTCTTCCCTTATATATAGTGGTTTGTTGTCATCCTTTAGGCCGACCATCCAAATGCATTAGGCCGACTATTACACTGCAGGTAGGCCGACTTGACTTTGTTATTTCTTCAGCATTTTGTGGGGTATTACTTCAGAAGCGTTGAAGGTTGACTTTACTATATCATGGAGTTTGATATACAAGGTCTTGGAGCATATGACAAAGACTAGATCTGATACTTAACTTAAACCTAATGGACATCAAGAAGAAGTCCTTCTACTTAATAAATCATGCTCATGAAACCCATGAAGCACATACAAAAAATATATATATATTAATTTGACTTCTTCTTTTACATAATTACATACTTACATAGTCAACATGAATGTAATATTCCCAATTAGCAATAGCTAATTGGAAATATTAATTTTTGGCTATTTCACTTTAATAAAGTTAAATTAGAAACAAAGTGGGTGAAGTGGGACACTTAACTCACACTTAGGATAAAAGCATTTCCTAAAGTCACTTGGAGACATGATTATTTGGCAGTGTGGCCTAGCGGACGAAGTGGCAGTGTGGAGGAGATGTCAGCGTGGGCCCAAGTCAGCGTAGAGCTAGAGGGACAGCGTGGCTCAAGGAGACAGTGCAGTTGGTGGTGGGGCCTAAGTGAGAGCAAGGCTCTCCAAACAAAAAAGGGGAGAGAGGCTCCTCATTTTGATCATTCTGTTTATGTATTTATGATATTTGTCTTTTGACATTGAGCACGCTTTTGCTGTTGAGCAAAGTCTGCAAGTGCTGTTCAGCACACTGGGTGTCTCCGTGCGGAGATCCCAACCTCAGCCCCGGGGGACTTCGAGTGCCTGCTCGGGTGAGGAGTTCTATCCTTGTTTTGCCGGAGAGAGTTGGAGCAGCCACAGTTGGGATTGTTCACTTGCAGAGACAACACAGTCAATGAGAGGGAGGACACATTCTTTGGAGGAGGAGATTCCGGATTGAGGGTTTATCAGGGGATTCAGCTCGGGAGAGTTGGAAAGGGGTCAGCCCTTCCCTATTCCATCATTTTGGTAGAGTTGGAGGCCATCTTTTGCAGCAGATCATTCAGGGCTAGCATTTATCATTAGGACAACGTGGTACCTCAAGGGAGGTCATTTTTGGAGGTCAGCCATTTTTGGAAAGCTCTCTGGGCTTTTCTGGGTATTGGGTGGAGAGGCCATTCCCAAAGTTTCATAATTTTCTGAGGTGGGGAGTAGCCACAAAGATTCAGTTTATTCCAGCAGTAGCAGCAGCACGATAGCATCACTAGCAGCTTGGAGATTACGCTGTCATTGAGGGGGAAGCCATTCCATGATATATTCTGAGAGTATTTCTACGCTTGCCTAGTGCAAGCCAAGGTGCCATCATTCTGATCACCTTTGTACTCATTTTATCTTTCAGTATTTAATAAAATGGCTCAGCGTTCTCCATATTGTGTTTTGTTCATGTGATGTCTCTCTAGTTGTTGTAGTTTCTTGTTTATGTGCTTTATATTGTTGTTTATTTCTATTTGGAATATTACAGTGGTATCAAAGCTCATAGACTTGGCTCAGCCCGTGGAGCAGATTGTCTATGACACCAGTAGGAAAACCATACATCTGTTACCGAGGAAGGAAGTATAAAGACCAAGAATGAAGGTTAGAGATCACTTTCGGGGAAGGTGACTGCGTTCCAGTAGTGGACATAGAAGAAGAGGAACCAATGGCGGAGGAGAGAGATGGCGGGAAGGAGGTCAGTGAACTTCTCCTCAAATCAGTGCAGGATTTGTCGAGGCGGATAGAAGAGATGGGGCAAAGGTTCACTGCAGAATCTAGACAGCGTGAAACCCCAAGAGGTTTACATATCGGAGAGGGATCAGGCACATCCCATCATTTGCAGGAGCACCTCACAGCGCAACGCAACAGGTAGCATCACATACACCTCCACGTTCTACGATGCCCACATTTCTTGCCGCAGACACTAAGGCAAGAGCACAACAAGAGCAGGAACCGGCTCACATGGGAGACTACTTTGTTGAGTATCAGTCCTACGGACAGGAGTTTAGAGATGCCCTCACATTCCATGATTTCGTACAGCTCAAGAGGGACAACAGACCCCGCAACCATCATAGGGGAAACAGGAATTCACAGGATGGAGATGTACAACGCACGGTAGGCAGGTTTTATCTACCGACATTTGATAGGTCATCCAAGTGTTCGACAAAGGCTTGGGTGGAGAAGTTGGATATATATTTCCAGCTTAACCAGATGGCAGAGACAGAGGTCATCAAGGTGGCAACGCTGCACCTGGAGGGCGAGGCCCATGACTGGTGGTTTCATGGGATGGCTACGCTGGGGCACTCACCATCATATGCCGAGTCTACACGAAGGCTGATAGAGCGATTTGATCGGAGGGATCCAGAGGAGCACTTTGTTGAGCTGACTAAGCTCAAGCATACCGGGAGTCCGGAGACATACATTTCAGAGTTCTTGAGACTCTCTGTGATGGTGCCTGACTTATCCGCAGCCAGGATGATCTACATGTTCATCGATGGATTGGCAGAGCCTCTTTGGGGGTTAGTTAGATCGACGAGGCCAGCTACACTCCATGACGCAGTTGGGAGGACTCGGGACTTGCAGGATGCACTACCCCCGACTAGAGCTTCTTTCCCCCAGAGACCGACATTTCAGCCGAAGGGGAAGGACACGAGGGTTCCACCTCTAAAGGGGAACCAGAGCAGAGGGCATTTGGATGACGAGACCAGGAGAGATCTGAGGCGGAAGAAGCTATGTTTCACATGCCAGGAGCCATGGGCACCAGGACACCGTTGTGCTCCGGGGAAGGCACATTACAGTGAGGTTTTCTCTGACAGTAGCGCGGGGAAGTGGAGTATGAGGAGATAGAGGCAGGAAGCAGAAGTACAACGCAGAGAGGAGATCATCTGCCACCTCCACCACCAGGAGCAGGAGGTGCGGCATTGGCACCTACCGGGGGAGCCCTTGCTTCTTTGCGAGGGGTTCCCAAATACTTGACACTGCGTGTCCGAGGTACTGTGCGGGGACAACGTGTTTCAGTATTAGTGGATAGTGGGGCCACCCACAATTTTATTGATGCGCAGTTGGTTGAGCGGAGGAGCATACGAACAGAGAGCTTTGATGGGTTTTCGGTACTGGTTCCAGGTGACAGGACCATGCAGTGTGCTAGGTATGTGCCAGCCTTGGCGGTGACTATGGGGACTTACACCCTGACAGATCATTTCTTTGTCGTGGACATTTCAGACACCAACGTGATACTGGGGGTGCAGTGGTTGATCACGCTGGGGAAGGTCACCACAGATTGGGAGACCTTGGAGATGGAGTGGACGGACAAGAAGACCAGGAGGCACGAGAAGATTCAGGGTATGCACACCTACCCACCACAGACAGTTTCAACACACCAGATGGAGGCAGATTTCTGGAAGGGAGACATAGAGTGGGCAGTGGAGCTGTGTGTTTTAGAGGCAATGTCTACAGGGCAGGCCGTACACCCAGATATATAGTCTATTTTAGACAGATATGCCACGGTTTTTGGAGATATACCACCAGGGCAGTCACCAGACTAGGGATTTGAGCACACGATCGAGCTGGAGCAGGGCATCCAGGTTGTCATCACTACACCCTATAGGCATCCTAAGGCCTATAGGGATGAGATTGAGAGGGCCATTCATGAGCTCTTAACTCTTGGGCACATCCGTCCTAGCACTAGCCCCTTTGCTTTTTCAGTAGTATTGGTGAAGAAGAAGGACGACATAGTGCACACTGAGGATGTGCATTGACTACCGGGCTCTCAAAAAGAAGACCATGAAGAACCGGTACCCCATTCCACGGATAGATGAGTTGATGGATGGGCTGAGGGGATCGAAGTTCTTCTCGAAGATTGACTTGAGATCCGGGTACCACAAGATTCACATGAGGGAGCATGATGTTCCCAAGACCGCTTTCAGATGTCATTACGGTCACTTTGAATTCTTGGTGATGCCTTTTGGGCTGACCAATGCTCCGGCCACTTTTTAGTCATGCATGAATCACATCTTCCGCAGTCACTTGAGGAAGTTTGTGTAAGTGTTTTTCGATGACATCTTGATTTACAACAGGACATGGGAGGAGCACCTACAACATATTGAGGTTGTATTGCGCATATTGGAGGAGCAACAATTTTATGTTAAGTTCTCCAAATGCGAGTTTGGGTTGATAGAGATGCTCTACTTGGGGCACATCATTGGGGTGGACAGAGTGAGGAGTTGATGGATGAGATGAGGGGATCGAAGTTCTTCTCAAAGATTGACTTGAGATCCGGGTACCACCAGATTCGCGTGACGGAGCAGGATGTTCCCAAGACTGCTTTCAGATGTCATTACGGTCACTTTGAGTTCTTGGTGATGCCCTTTGAGCTGACCAATGCTCCGACCATTTTTCAGTCATGCATGAATCACATCTTCTGCAGTCACTTGAGGAAGTTTGTGTTAGTGTTTTTCGATGACATCTTGATTTATAGCAGGACATGGGAGGAGCACCTACAACATATTGAGGCTGTATTGCGCATATTGGAGGAGCAACAATTTTATGCTAAGCTCTCCAAATGCGAGTTTGGGTTGACAGAGATGCTCTACTTGGGGCACATCATTGGGGTGGACGGAGTGAGGGTCCACGAGGAGAAGATCAGGGCCATCAGGGATTGGCCAGAGCCGAAGAATGTGACGGAGCTTCTGGGGTTTGTAGGTATCTGCACCTACTACCGGAAGTTCGTCAAGGGATTTTTCCCAATTTGCTGCACCTCTTACAGAACTTACCAAAAAGGGGGCATTCAGTTGGACTGACACAACGCAGAGGGCTTTCAACAGGCTCAAGGAGGTGATTAGCAGCTGTCCAATTTTGGCATTGCAAGATTTCACGCAGCCCTTTTTCCTAGAGTGCAATGCATCAGGGGAGGGGATAGGCGCAATTTTGATGCAGGGAGGCCACCCCATAGCTTTCGAGAGCCGGAAGCTATTGCCACATGAGAGGTTGTATGCTATATACGACAAAGAGATGTTGGTCATCATGCATGCATTGGCCAAATTTCGGCAGTACCTGGTGGGGAACAGGTTCAGAGTGAGGATTGACCACAACAGCCTCCGATCCTTTCTAGAGCAGAAGCAGTTGCAGGAGAGGCAGTAGAAGTGGGTCAGCAAGATCCAGGCATATGATTTCAACATCGAGTATGTCAAGGGGAAGAACAACATGGTGGCCGATGCACTTTCACGTAGATCGACAACATTGTCTTTGATGAGTTTAGATACGGATTGGAGGGCTCAGCTGTTGGTAGAGTACTCCAAGGACCGTTTTGCCTGTGAGGTGTTGGATGGACAGGTTACGGATGACAAGTACAGGGTGATGGATGAGGTGATCTACTTCAGGGACAAGATTTTCTTGACCGAGGGCTCCAAGCTCAAGGAGAAGATATTGCACGCCTCACATGATTCGCTACTATCAGGCCACCAGGGGTTGACCAAGACCTATAGGGCCATCAGAGAGAGGTTCTCATGGAAGGGCCTCAAGGAGGACGTACTCCGACATGTCAGGGAGTGCGAATTTTGCTAGCGCAATAAGGGGGAGATGAACCATCCGGCGAGTTTACTGCAGCCTCTTCCCATACCAGAGGGAAAATGGGAGAGTATTTCGATGGATTTCATCACAGGGTTGCCCACTGTACAGGACAAGGATTGCATATTTGTAGTCGTTGATCGGCTAACAAAGTATGCACACTTCTTCGCTATATCAACACGATACACTGCAACACAGGTAGCGGAGTTTTTCTTCAGGGATGTTTTCAGATTGCATGGTCTCCCAAAGACCATTGTCAGTGATAGGGATAGTCGTTTCATGGGCAGGTTTTGGCATGAACTTTTTCGTTTGGTGGGCACCGAGTTGACCTCGAGCACTAGTTATCACCCACAGACAGATGGACAGACGGAGATAGTGAACAAGTGGCTGGAAGGCTACTTGCGAAACTATGTCAGCGGGCAACAAAAGACATGGTTACGATGGTTGCACTTGGGGGAGAATTGTTATAACACCACTCACCATATGTCTATCGGTATGTCACCATTTTATGCTTTATATGGGTATCATGCTTTATCTTTTGCTGACGTGATGTTTGGTGCTAGCAAGGCCCCTAGGGCCAAGGATTGGATCGAAGAGAGTTAGGATATACTCCGGGCTCTTAAAGATAACATAGCTACAACACAAAATCAACAGAAGCTGTATGCCGACAGGGGACGGGTTGAGAGGCAGTTTTAGGTAGGGGACTTGGTCTACCTACGATTGCAGCCATATCTGCGCTCCACGTTGAAGCAGAAGGGGGTTGAGAAGTTCAAGCCCTGCTTTTATGGACCATACAGGGTGACACACAGGATTGGGGAGGTTGCATATAAGTTGGAGCTGCTCATTGGTAGCAGGATTCATAATATTTTCCATGTGTCATGCCTGAAGAAGGCATTGGGACAGCAGGTGACTGCAACTGGGGAGCTCCCGCCCACTGATGATGAGGGGCATTTGGTGCTACAGCCGAAGGCTATTATTGACACTAGGGAGAGGCAGCTGCGGAGCAGGACAGTCAGGGAAATATCTGGTGAGATGGAGGAATCTACCGAATGAGGATGCCACTTGGGAGAGTGAGAAAATTCTACAATATCCATCATTGCAGTTGCTTGAGGACAAGCAACGTTTTTCTAGGGAGGACTGTAATATTCCCAATTAGCAATAGCTAACTGGAAATATTAATTTTTGGCTATTTCACTTTAATAAAGTCAAATTAGAAATAAAGTGGGTGAAGAGGGACACTTAACTCACACTTAGGATAAAAGCATTTCCTAAAGTCACTTGGAGACATGATTATTTGGCAGTGTGGGGGCTAGAGGACGAAGTGGTAGCGTGGAGGAGATGTCAGCGTGGGCAGCGTGGGACCAAGTCAGCGCAGAGCTAGAGGGACAACGTGGCTCAATGAGACAACACAGTTGGTGGTGGGGCCTAGGTGAGAGCAAGGCTCTGCAAACATAAAAAGGGAGAGAGGCTCCTCATTTTGATCATTTTGATTATGCATCTATGATATTTGTCTTTTGACATTGAGCACGCTTTTGCTATTGAGCAAAGTCTGCAAGTGCTGTTCAGCACACCGAGTGTCTCCGTGCGAAGATCCCAACCTCAGCCCCGAGGGACTTCGAGTGCCTGCTCGGGTGAGGAGTTCTATCCTTGTTTTGCCGGAGAGAGTTGGAGCAGCTACAATTGGGATTGTTCACTTGCAGAGACAGCGCTGTCAGTGAGAGGGAGGATGCAGTCTTTGGAGGAGAAGATTTCAGATTGAGGGTTTATCAGGGGATTCAACCCGGGAGAGTTGGAAAGGGGTCAGCCCTTCCCTATTCCATCATTTTGGTAGAGTTGGAGGCCATATTTTGCAACAGATCATTTAGGGCCAACGTTTATCATTGGGACAACGTGGTACCTCAAGGGAGGTAATTTTCAGAGGTCAGCCATTTTCGGAAAGCTCTCTGTGCTTTTCTGGGTATTGGGTGGAGAGGCCATTCCCAAAGTTTCATAATTTTCTGAGGTGGGGAGCATCCCCAAAGATTCAGTTTATTCCAGCAGTAGCAGCAGCACGGCAGCAGCACCAGCAGCTTGGAGATTACGCTGTCATTGAGGGAGAAGCCATTCCCTGATATATTCTGAGTGTATTTCTACGCTTGACTAGTGCAAGCCAAGGTGCCATCATTCTGATCACCTTTGTAGTTATTTTGTCTTTCAGTATTTAATAAAATGGCTCAGCGTTCTCCATATTGTGTTTTGTTCATGTAATGTCTCTCTAGTTGCTGTAGTTTCTTGTTTGTGTGCTTTATATTGCTGCTTATTTCTATCCAGAATATTACAATGAAGACCGACCTAGTTACACTTTTCAACACGTGGCTCTGCGTTGGCTCTGCGTCAAGCTGTTTGGCTTTGTGCTGGCTATGTTGGACGTCTCTATGACTCTCTTTGCTGATGATTCTCCGGCTGAGAAAATCAATCTCTCTGGAAGCTACTCTGCCCCTCTCTGCACTGGAATCACTTAGATTTGATCTTCGTCCGAGCACTGCATCGTCAAAAGAATTTGATCATTTGATTCACTCGGTGTGTCTTTCCAAATGACCCTCAAGCCTTCCTTTATAGTCTTCTCATTGAGACATCAACGATCGAGATTAGATCTCTAATCAACGACTCAGATTATAACTTGACTTGATCTTCGCTTTTTCTAGATAATTCTGACTCTGTTTTATTAATACCCTTTAATTATTAATTTCCCTAAGTTTAGACTTAGGGTCCCCATTAAAATAATTAATTTTTACAATAAAACATATTCCAAGTGGATATTTCACAAATGGTTTCTGGGTTCTTTGGAATACTAGTGCCTAAGCCTATCCACAAATTTTGAGACTTAGAGCACTTTCGATGCTACCAAAAATCAAAAGCTTACCCTGCGTGGACCCAGATCGGAAAAGAGATGAATGAGGCTAAAATGAGTGGAAGGGGAGCAATGTAGGTGGTATCGGTAAGCGGGACCATGCAACCAAAATCGAGATTTACCATGTAGTGCCATCCCTAAAGCTAATGGCCAGTAAAGGAGATCCCACGGGACTAGGATACAAGGGTAACCACGAAATCAGGTAATGGAGACAAGAATACAAACCTAACTTACTCTTTCGGTCGAATCCCCCCACCAATTCATGCCCAAAAATGCTCATGATACCAATGAAAAGCCATACCGTCTGGGTTGGAAGGCCCACCTTCAAACATACATTTATAACAGATGGGCGAGGGACCACATGGCTGGCTCAGGTGGTGGAGGAAATGGAACATCAAACTATTAGGGGGCTGTAAGGGGTTGCTGGCTTTCGACTGAGGACCATCTAGGAGAAAAAGTTTCTCCCATCTACACTACCCACAAGTGGTGGGTAACAGGCACCACATGGATTTGCTTGGATAAGAAGGGGCCAACCCCTTGTCCACTATGTTTGAGGTCCATTCTCACATCATGGCATACTCAGGACTTCTTTAGGCCTCCTCAAAAGCCCAACGACTCATTTTATTGATCATTCGATCCTCTTGAGAGGCTTATCATTATGTTATTGAGCTATCTTGGTGGGCTTGTAACCAAGGAATGTTATTATCACATATTATTTTATTATTTGGGGCTCAATTAGGCCAAATTAGGAAAATCAAACTCCTTAGTGATTGTATCAATAGAAGTGAGGTGATTCACTTTGATCATCATCACTTGGATTGCATAACTATATCTTGTGAGATTTTTGCACTTTTTGTTGGGTAAACTTTTGGAGCTTTCTTGATGCACTATGATGTTTGGATTTTCACTATTGTCTTTAGAGCTTCATTCTAATGCGAAGTTAATGAATGGATATATTCTCTCTCTCGTGTAAGTCGAATTATGATGCTATTTTTCTTATGTTATTGGTATACTGCATGTTATGATTATCATTATTCTTGTATAGGTTAAAGTAAATGCGAAATTCTTCTGGGAACCTTGAATAAGTGATTTAATGCATGCGTTGTACTTAAAGAGAGTGGGTGAATGTTCTTAGAGGCACCTCTTAGGTTGAAAGACCTCAAAACTTCATCTCTTTGGCAAATATGAAGTATAAATCCCTATTGACCTAGTTGCTGCCCTTGGAGAGACTAGCAAAGATCAATAAAGGCTTCTTAGCACAGGAAAATTATCGATCTATGTGTATCTTGACTCCTCTAACCCCAAGCAATAAGGTACTGATCCTAGTATCCCTTTGGTGATCAAATATTTCCCAATTCTAGGCCTAACCCCAGAAGGTCTCCTAGGGCATCACACGAAATCTTTTGTAGCGATCCAAACACCTTGAAAATTGGTCCACAACTGCGCAGGGGTCTTCTCAAGGGGTCCTCCAAATTTGAGAATAATCCGACAATGGAATCGCGAGATATCGCAAGCCCTAGCTCAAGGATCATTTCTCTCCCTATGCTCATTTTGGGTTAGTGTCCTCACTTGGATCACTGCATTCAAATTTCAAAAGAAAATTAGTTCATTGATCCTATTCTCTTCCCTAATTATGTCAAACACCTCTTTGGTCGATCAACTCCATACCCTTGACATAGTTTGGGTTTCTTAGTTTTTGTAGCATCGAATGTGTTCTAGCCTTGAAATTTTGTGGAGAGGCTAGAATACATGAGATCTCCAAATACCAGAAATCGTTTCTAGAAATTCCGCTTAGAAATGACTTAATTAGATTATTAGTTAGTTTTTAAATATTTCCTAAGTCTAAACTTAGGGAATATTATTAATTAATCGGAATTAATTAAGTCAAGGTGTGAATGGTCTAGAGACTCACATGGATTGACTTCAAGTTAATCCTAGCCATCGATTAAGATCTAATCTTGGCGTTGGAGTCTCAATAGAGGATTATAAGAAGAAGTCAATGGGGCTTGGGAAAAGCACTTCAACAGTTCGATTTCATTGGCAGATCGATTTCCAGAGTAGCAGCAGTTAGTTGCCGGACAGAGAGCCTGTGAGATCGAAGCAGTGAGAGAGGGGCAGAGACAGTGAAGTCAGAGGAAGTATTCCAGTTCCGGTGAGTGCATTTGCAGAGAGGCAGAGGAGCCACAGTGAGGCTGACACAGAGCAACACAGTAGCCTCTAGAGGCAATTTCAAATTTGCTGGGGAGAAACATAGTTTCAGTGCCAAAAGCTAGGCAGAGGTTCCAGAGGCCAGGAGAGACATTTTCCTAGACAACAGTTGACCAAACGGCTTGAGGAGCTATTCCAAGCTCTGTACAGAAATGACTGCGCTAAGTTGACGCAGTGACTGCGCAGACCTAGTTTGGACGACTCAATTTGAGTTGAGGTCAGAGCCCAGATTTGCCTGTGGAGTGAGGAAATTCCTCACTAGGTTTTTTCTTGCTAGTTTTTTCTCTGTAGGATTGCTAGTTTCGGCATCCGGTTGTACTAAGATTATTTCATTGCTGTATAATAATAAAACCCTCAGTTGCTGCACCGATTTTTCCAAGTTGGGTTTTTCCGGGGACATTGGTCCAAAAATAACTGTGTAAATTTATTTGTGTGCTAGCATTTCTTCTAGCATTTATTCCTTCCACAATTTATTTGTGTAGTTTGCAGTGTGATTAATTCAGTATTTGTTGTAGCAAACAATAAATAAATTGTTAAAAATTAACTTAACAATTAGGAGAATTATTTCCAATTGCTGCAATAGGATTCGGGTTATCGAATTTTCACATGGTATCAGAGTGCAAATAATCAGCCAAAGAGCTCAGTAGCGAAGAAAGGAGTTTTTTTGTCCAGTGTGAGCAGTAGATCAAATCCCCAGAGGGCAGCGCAGTCACCTTGGCTAAGAGGTCGTATTTCTTGAGGAGAGTTGATTTTCTGAGAGAGCGACATAAAAATTCGATTTCTCCAAATCGAGGAATTCCAGAGGCAGAGGGAGCAACCAATATTTTTTTGCAGAGCAGATTTCTAGCTGGACGCAGTAGTTTTGCAGCAATTTGCTAGAGCAGAACTAGCGTCGGGTGGAAGAAGAGCACACATTGAGGGAAAATTTTCCTTAGGGAACTTCTAGTCTCTTGAAGTTTTATTTCCCTTGCAAATCAATGGTCGTTGAGAGCAAAGTTTCTCACTCCAAAAGGGAATATGAATAATTGAGCAGCAGTTGAGTAGAAGAGGAGAGGAGATTTTCGACATTTTGTTGAGATGGCCACAACTGGGCTTCGATATCAGGACAGGTTAGTTGGTTCTTCCAACTATGTTATATGGAAGGAAAGGATCTCCTTTCTTCTAGATGAGTTTGATCTCAAGACTTATATCGATAATGTGGTGGCAGTTCCCAGGAATGCGGATCGACTCAGAGTACAAAAAGGAGATGGTGAGGGCGAAAAGGTTGATCCTTGATGGTGTTCGGGATCACATTGTATCACACATAGCCGCCAAGGCAACGACCAAAGAAATGTGGAATACACTTTCCACGCTATACTAAAGCACTTCCGAGTAGCGAAAGATGTACTTGGAGGATAAGCTAAGATGCGTCAGGATGCATAAAGGGAAATGCATAGACCCCTTCCTCACTAAGATTCAGGATATCTGGGACCAGCTTGTAGCTGTTGGGGCAGCACCTCAACCCACAGAGCTAGTACGATTAGCACTCTACAGTGTCTCTGACGAATTTGTCCAAAGTATCTTGGGCAAAGACACCTTGCCAAGGTGGGACAAGATGTGGGATGATTTGCAGTAGGAGGAGTTGAGACGAGACATGCTAAAGAGCAGCAACAACGGATTGAAGTAGGTGAGGGAGGAGGAGAATGTGGCCCTCACATCGAAGGGTACCAGTCAGGGACATGGGGAGCAGTAAAAGAATAAGGACTTGTCAAAGGTCAAGTGCTTCAGGTGTGGCGAACTAGGCCACTATAGTACCAAGTGTCCTCTTAGGAAGAAGGACAAGGAGGAGAAGCAGGACCAGCAGGCAGCTTCCTCCGAGATCGGTAGGATGTCCTCCATGCTGGAGGAAGACTTCACGATGTTTACAACATTCCTCCAGGAGTGAGGCGGGGTGACTTGGTTTTGTAGCCCTAGAGTGCTACAGATGGGCACGATTCTTGAGGAGGTCCACCTCTTGAATAAGTACCTGGCTACGGGAGCCCATAATATTCAGTGGTAGGATGGACCAGTGGAATTTGATGCAGTTAGATGCCAAAGTGACAGTTGCAAACTAGTACCAATCAGATACTAAGGAGTGCAATGCAGAGTTGGCAGCAATGCAGTCGACACAGTGTAGAGTCAGCAGTAGCGCAGAGCCTTCAGTGACAGTGAAAATACTAGTAGCAGTCTGGACTTAGGTGACAAATGCATCATACTGAACACAATTGGTTCACTATTTCGAATGCTTCTTAGTTGAAGATGTTGCAGTTGCAACAACAGCAGATGAGAGGGAGTTGCAGTGCAAATGCAGTGTTGGCAACAGTTCAATAGGGTCAGCAGCAGCACAGATGCAATGCATATCCGAGTTGCACAATCGCTGGTGGGCAGTGTGACAGACATTAGCAGCGTGACAGGAGATGATGCAGAAACATAGTATTGCTATCAGGGGTGTAGCAGTACTAGAACACATTCCTCGCTAAGAGGGAGCGTTAGTTTTTGTAGCATCGGCTGTGTTCTAGCCTTGAAATTTTGTGGAGAGGCTAGAATACATGAGATCTCCAAAACCTAGAAATCGTTTTGGGAAATTCCGCCTAGAAATGACTTAATTAGATTATTAGTTAGTTTTTAAATATTTCCTAAGTCTAAACTTAGGGAATTTGATTAATTAATCAGAATTAATTAATTCAAGGTGTGAATGTTCTAGAGACTCACATGAATCGACTTCAAGTTAATCCTAGCCATCGATTAAGATCTAATTTTGGTCGTTGAAGTTTCAACAAAGGATTATAAGAAGAATTCGATGGGGCTTGGAAAAATCACTTCGATAGTTTGATTTCATTGGTAGATCGATTTCTGGAGTAGCAACAGTTAGTTTCTGGAGAGAGAGCCTGTGAGATCGAAGCAGTGAGAGAGGGGCAGGGACAGTGAAGCTGAAGGAAGGATTCCAGTTCTGGTGAGTGCATTTGCAGAGAGGTAGAGGAGCCACAGTGAGGCTGATGCAGAGCAGCGCAATAACCTCTAGAGGCAATTTCGAATTGGCTGGGGAGAAGCAAGGTTTCAGTCCCAGAAGATGGGTAGAGGTTCCAGAGGCCAAGAGAGACAATTTCCTAGACAACAGTTGACCAAAGGGCTTGAGGAGAAGCTGTTTCGAGCTCAATTCAGAAGTGACTGCGCTAAGGTGATGCAGTGACTACGTGGAGCCAGTTTGGACAACTCAATTTGCGCTGAGGTCAGAGCCCGGATTTGGCTGTGGAGTGAGGAAATTCCTCACTAGATTTTTTCTTGCCAGTTTTTTCTTTGTAGGGTTGCCATTTTCGGCATCAAGTTGTACTCATATTATTTCACTGCTGCATAATAATAAAACCCTCAGCTGCTACATTGATTTTCCCAAGTTGGGTTTTTCCGGGGACATTGGTCCAAAAATAACTGTGTAAATTTATGTGTGTGTGCTAGCATTTCTTCCAGCGTTTATTTCTTCCGCAGTTTATTTGTGTAGGTTGCAGTGTGATTGATTCAGTATTTGTTGTAGCAAACAATAAATAAATTGTTAAAAATTAATTTAACAATTAAGAGAATTATTTCCAGTTGCTGCAATAAGTTTCGGGTCACCGAATTTTCACAGGGTCCACCTGGGTTCTCTGTGTTCCCGCAACCTATATAACTGAAATTCCACAAGGACTACATAGAATACATTTTTCCATAAGGATCCTTAAGTCTAGGAAGCCCCTTGTCAAGGCATATCCTCCAACCCTAGGCCAAGATATCCTCATAGCCCTTCTTAGAGAGCCCATCACCTTGCTTCTCAAGCAAGTAAGCTATTTAATTGAGTCTCTCTTGTGAATAGGCTTTAGGAATCACTCCTTATCTGATCATTGATCCATTCATTATTGTGATTCCTCTTATACCGGGTCTCCTCCCATCGATGAAAGTCTGTAAAGAGCAAAGAGCCTTAGCTGAGGTGACATTGGGCTATCGCTCCATGGTTGCCCCTTAACCTAGTGGTTGCTCTATAGGATCCCCTCCTAGGACCCCTGCTTGTTTGTGGGAAAATTCTATTGCAGTATCATGGTTTACTTCTCCTACTTGATTTAGATTATACTAGTTATTTTCAGAAATTAGATTCAGAAAACATCAAAGTAAACACAACTAACAGTCTACACATGCAGATCATTTACTGAATACTACGCTCATTCAACAAAGTGACACATGGATTTTTGGACTCAAGTCCCTGGAAAATCCCAAAGCGGGAAAACTGGTGCAGCAGGTATGAGGGTTTATTTTATTAAGTAGATTCTGAGTATAGTAAATCTGGGTTCCAGATCTGGAAAACTCGACAGAGAATAAAAGAAATCAAATTTGCAGCTAACCTGCTGTTCTAGGACCAAATCTCTGATTGATGCACACCCTCAAACGGGATTTACAAGACTCAACCCAAATCTGGCCCTAGAAACCCTAGCGTTGCCCCTGAAGCCCGAACGTCAGCCCTGCTAGCCTAGAATGCCATTGCGCTGTCTAGAGAGGGAGTGCGTAACCCAAGAGAGGGTGACGGAAGCCTTACGCTGGCCTTGGAGGCCCTCTGCATAATTTCTGAAGCCCTCTGGAGCCTCTGTGCTGTTCTGCATAGCAGCTGTGTAGCTGCTCTCTGCTTCTCTGCGCTGACCTTGTTTGCTGCACCTCTGCCTCTTACTGACTTTTGGCTCCGGGGACCGGGATCAGATCATCCCCTCAGCCAATACTACCCCTTGTTGCAGAAAATTCCTCCGGAAATTCTTAGCAAACCCTGCCCTAGAATTCCAGATCTATTTCTAAACTCTGCAACTGTGTGTGTGTCTCCAACTGACCCTCAAGCCTTTCTCTTATACTTTTTCGTTGAACACTTCAACGACCGAGATTAAAACACTCATCAACGGCTGAGATTAAAAGACTGCTTGATCCATATCTTTTAGAACATTTTAGCACGTGTTAATTAATTCACTTTAATTATTTAATTTTCCTAAGTTTAGACTTAGGAAATCCATTAAAATAATTAATTATTTGAATAACTTGAACACCAACTGAAATTTCTCAAAACACTTTCTGGATTTTGGAGTTCAAGTATGTCCTAGCCCCTCCACAAAATTTCAGGGCTAGAGCATGCCCGATGCTACACCAACTATACAAAATCTCAACACTCCCTCTTAACACGAAGTGTGCTCTAGCAATGCATTCACACCATGCATTACAAGATCTTGAAGTTGGATTCTGTGCTGCCGATGCTTGGCCTGCTGCCCTCCATCAACGACACTGCTGCTTTCTGTACTGCTGCCACTGACACTGCCACATCTGTACCACAACTACCTCTCAAATTGCTACATCATGCTGCCCATAGCACTGCCACTGCTAACTTGCTGCACTGCAACTCAAATGCTGAGAAGTAAGCAATTGAAGGACTCCTGCCCAACTGTTTGACAGATAAGTCAAGCTGCATCTATCACTGAAGCTCCTTGGCTGCTGATTTATGCTGTCTTCCTGAAGCTACTGTTATTCGCAACATTGTACTGCATGAGCACAACCATTTTGCACTGCTGAAGGCCCATCAACCCCTCTGCGCTGCTGCCTCCATGCTGCTGCTGCCTCTGCATTACGCTGCTCCCTCTTCAGCTCTACAACTTCCCCTTTTGCTTCATTGTGACCTTCTGCAACCATCTCCTGACTCATCCCGCTACTGTCTTAAGGCCCCTGTAGCTCGTGTGTGATCCAAGAGTAGGGCTGACTCAAGGATCCTACCATTGTCTGTAGATGCTCTTCAAATCCATTTCACCCCACCTCTTCTCTCGAGGTGCATGAGCACTCATGGCTGCATCATCATCAGAGCCATCATCCTTTGCTGCTGCAACCTTGGAATCAGAAGATCCTTTGCCCTTCTTCTTAGGACAAGTGCTGGCGAAGTGTCCAAGATTGCCATAGTTAAAGCACCGAACCTTGGAAAGGTCCTTCTTCTTCTTCCCTTGCTGCTTCTTTTCCTTTGATGCAAGGGCTGCATCATCCTCCTCCTCTTTTACTCTGACTTTTTCGCTTCCACCACTGATATTCTGCTTCTTGGTGATCCTCCTGATCTCCTCTTGGCGAAGAATAGCCCACATGTCTGCCCAGGAAGGTAACCTTTCTCTGCCCAGTATACTGTGGACAAATGTTTCCCATTCCTCAGAGACTGCATTCAGGGCAGTCCTCACTAAGAGCCCCTCATTTGGAGTAGCACCTATGCCAATCAGCTGATCTCGGATAGCTTGAAGCCTGAAGAGGAATGGATCTATCTCTTCACCCTTCATCATTCGGAACAACCGCATCTGGTTCTCGAGAAGCATTCTTCGTTGGACAGAGCCTCCTTAGTACATTGTGTCCAAGGCTACCCACATGTCATTTGCTGTAGTCTTTCCAACAATATGAGGTATAACGTGGTCCTTGACTTCGTCTATGATCAAATGCTTAGTCCGTGCTTGATTTTCTTCATACTTCTTTAGAGGATCTGCATCGGTTGGTACAACAAGAACCTTCTCTGCATGATCTTTGAGACCATACTCATCCAGAACTGACAGGATTCTAGCCTTCCAGATAACATAGTTGGACATGCCGTCCAACCTATCCTGATCTCTTAGTCCATATCGTGCCATATTGCTAGATCTAATAGAACCAGTACTTCTTCTCCCTCTTTCTGTGGCTACAGAAACTCTGGATTTGGGTTTCTTGGTGACTAGAAACCCTCTAGTAACTGCTTCTGCTGAAGACTGATTTCCCTCCTGGAAATCTTTCACCCAAACACAATGAGACAGTACTCTCCGATCCTCCTAATCGAATCTTCAGATCTGTTTGGCTCAGATCTGCTGAGTAATTGTCTTTCTCCCACCTTTGTTGACTTAGCTAGGCACAATTCTGCACCTGTAGAATCTCCACCACACCAGCACTGCTGAAGATCTGAAGCACTACTTCCGGATCTTAGCAAAATTTTTCTACAACTGAAGAAATGACTGGACTGCGTCTCACTGACTGGCCCAACGTAGCCTTACCGTTGCTCAGAAGTGGACTACGTAACCCTAGACTGGGTTACAAAGTCCTTACGCTGGCCTGGGAAGGCTCTGCGTAAGACTGTTGGCCTTCTGCAGCTTCAACGCTGTCCTTTCCTAGATCTGCGTTCTTCTGCTGTCAAGTTGCCCTTTCCGGATTTGCTGCTTCTTCTGCCACCCTGTAGAAAAAATATTTCTTTAGCTGGTTGCTGGAGATTCAGCTTGATCTGCTATCGCTCTGATACCATGTGAAAATTCTACTGCAGTATCCTGGTTTACTTGTCCTACTTGATTTAGATTATACAAGTTATTTTCAGAAATTAGATTTAGAAAACATCAAAGTAAACACAACTAATAGTCTACGCATGCAGATCATTTACTGAATACTATGCTCATTCAACAAAGTGACACATGGATTTTTGGACATAAGTCCTTGGAAAAACCCAAAGCGGGAAAAACGGTGCAGCAAATATGAGGGTTTATTTTATTAAGTAGATTCTGAGTATAGAAAACATGGGTTCCAGATCTGGATAACCCGACAGAGAATAAAAGAAATCAAATCTGTAGTTAACTTGTAGATCTAGGACCAAATATCTGACTGATCCACACACTCGAACGAGATTTACAAGACTCAGCCTGGATGTGGCCCTAGAAACCCCAGCACTACCCCTGAAGCCCCAATGTCAGCCCTGCTAGCCCCAGAATGCCATTGCGTTGCCCAAAGAGGGACTACATAACCCTAGAGAGGGTGACATAGGCGTTATGTTGGCCCTGGAGACCCTCTGCGTAATTTCTAAAGCCCACTGGAGCCTTTGCGTTGTCCTGCGTAGCACCTGCATAGCGGCTGCGCAGTAGCTGCGTAGCTGTTGTTGCTTCTCTCTACTTCTCTACGCTAAAATTGTTTGCTGCTCCTCTACCTTTTACTGACTCTTGGCTCCGGGATCAGATCGTCCCCTCAGCAATTACTACCCCTCGCTACAGAAAATTCCTCCGGAAATTCTTAGCAAACCGTGCCCTAGAATTCCAGATCTATTTCTTAGCTCTGCAACTGTGTGTGTGTCTCCAACTGACCCTCAAGCCTTTCTCTTATACTTTTTCGTTGAACACTTCAACGACCGAGATTAAAACACTCATCAACGGCTGAGATTAAAAGACTGCTTGATCCATGTCTTTTAGAACATTTCAGCACATGTGTTAATTAATTCACTTTAATTATTTAATTTTCCTAAGTTTAGACTTAGGAAATCCATTAAAATAATTAATTATTTGCATAACTTGAACACTAACTGAAATTTCTCAAAACACTTTGTGGGTTTTGGAGTTCAAGCATGTCCTAGCCCCTCCACAAAATTTCAGGGCTAGAGCACACTCGATGCTATACCAACTTTACAAAATCTCAACAGTTTGAGCGGTAACATGCACCAAGCACCCGAACCAAAAGATGCGTGGATGAGTATGCTCAATAATTTTTCCAACTGCCTAACAATTTGCTGCATTATCAATGATCACTTGAAGTTGAACCACATTATTTGGACCAACATCTTTGATTGATTGCAACAGGAGATCTGCAATGTTTTGGGAAGTTGCACTAATGGAGGAGGAGTCATGACATGCAATAAACATTGCACCACTAGTATGAACACCAAGAACATTTATCAAATGTTGGTTTCCAACATATGTCCACCCATCTGATACAATGGATACCCCACAATCAACCCACTCATTTGTAAAACGTGTCAAAGCTCTTTGAACCTTTGCTTTTTCTCTTTCTATTAACATTGTTCTAGCTTTCTCATAGTTGGGGCTCTTGTATCCTTTTGGAGCTTCATTGATGCCCTTAACCATATCATGCCAATAGGGAGAGGCAAGCACATTGAATGGTACACTGCAAGCACAAAGAAACCAAACTATTTTTCCATCCACATCATCCTTCCCAACAACATTTAGGAAATCCCATATTGTTCTTCTACTTCCAGAGATTTCAAAAGTACCATGAGGAGATGAGCTACCAAATCTAGAGGTTGCACTTGATTCAAAATGAGTTTTTTGTTTCTTGTTTTTCTGTTGTGCAACCTCCTCTATTTGGATGCATTTTCTTTGTTGTTCAATTGAAACCTTAGGGAAAGTTGCTATCCCAACGACACCCTTTTTGTCATCACTTTCCAACACCCCACAAAGATGCCTCCTCACATGGGTATATGAACCACTATATGGTTTTCCTCCATGAAAACCATGAGGGCACAAAAACTTGTAGCTTCCACCACCTTTCCTCATTGTACATTGTGTCACTCATATGGGGATCACTACCCTCTCTTGTTCTTCTTCCCTTTCGTTCCTACCCCCCGTTATCATCATGAAAACCAAAAGTGGAATGATACATAGAAGCCAAAAGAACACCATTTTGGAATATGAATATAGATGGAAAACCTGCAATGAAATGAACAAGAGTAGGAGAGGGAGGAGAAAAAATACAAACAACAATGACAGAAAAATGAGGGAGTTTTGGGTTTGCACTTACCTCTTTAGCTCTTGTAGATGGAAGCCCTACTTTACTCCTCCAAGCTCCTCCTCCTTCACTGCTGCTAGCTCCTTCTCCTTCACTCCTCAAGCTCTCCTAAAGCCTCTCTTCTCCTCCCTTCTCCTCTCTTCCCCAAGTGCTCCTTAGATATAAGAGTGTGAAAATGAGAGGGGGAAATGACTTTTATCTCCATCTATATTTCTCTAACTCACCTTAAACCCACCCCCAACTCAAGTTAAAGCAAAAAAAA
Organism: Pinus albicaulis; assembly: GCA_034641835.2. NCBI lineage: Eukaryota > Viridiplantae > Streptophyta > Pinopsida > Pinales > Pinaceae > Pinus > Pinus albicaulis. The sequence continues at coordinate 127,066,626 of CM076575.1, forward strand.
AAAAAAAAGAATTGTGCATCGGTCGCCGCAGAATCGCCCGTCGGGTCTCGAAACCGTTCGGGATCCACCCGGATCCATTCCCAATTCACCGCGGATCCAAAGAAGAACCGCGGTTTGGAAATTTGAAACTGTGGATCGGGCCCGCGCAGTTCCAGATTTCTAGGAACCGTCTTATTCCTCTTGATCCGCGGTTCCAAATTTCTGAAGAGCGGTTCCGCCGGCGGATCCCCCACTGATCCGTATGGGACACGGTTGCAAGTTTGGAACCTTGGGAGGGGGGAAGAAGGATCGTGCAACATTGGGTCAGACACCAGGTTCTGAAAGGAGGATAGACCGAGATGTGTAGGGTGCTAGCAACACTCAGGGGTGAATAGGGCTGATGATAGCCTAGAAGGAGGTTGCAGCAAAAGAAGAGGAAGCTGAGGCCTGTAGAAGAGGTTGTTAGGTGTTTTGCAGCGGAATTTCTGGGACAGTTTGGAGGGTTGAGTTTGCCCTTGATCTCCAGTGATTGGACAGCTATAGGAGCAGCCAACAGTGAGCAGACTGTGGCACAAATATCAAGGAGGGTGTTATGGATAAAATATATATAGAAATAATATAAAGATAAATAATAATGATAATTGTATTAGTAATTAGGGTTGAAAAGACACATCTAAATGGGACATCACCTTCTATGAAGAGGCACCTGCCTAGGTATATAAGCGGGCCTCATTTGTAACAACCAATCATCATTCTTCATACAATGGTTATTTTCATATTCCAAGTCTTCTGGAGTATTTAACGAGAAGTACGAACTTTGTTCACTTCATTTGGTATCACATGAAGTAAATATGTACTCAAAAGTTGCAGTTCCAGCGACAAAAGATTCAAGTGAAGATCCATAAATTAACCATTCAACGTCCTTGGCTATAGGGAATCAGGTACTTCAAATAAATCAAGGAGACAACATAAACAAGATAAGGGAAAATCAAATCACTAGAATTCCTTATTGACATCCGAGTAAAGAGAGTAGACAAATCGATCAAGCTACGTATTTAGAACAGAAACCACAAACTGATGTTCCAAAAAATACTAATATCAGTGCAATCCGCTCATGTGATAACAATTCATTACAAGTTGCCTGTCACCGCAAGGTTCCACAAAAGATTGATCTAGGATGGTTTGATCCTTTAGTGTGACAATTTTGTTTGTCACTTAGAGGATCATATCAACTTGTATCGACAAGGATGACTACCCCGAGACGAGAAGACATTCATAACAGAAAAAGAGATCAAGTCCTTTCATCAACAAACTTTGAGGACAAAGCTTTTTGAGGAGGAAGACAATGTTATGGATAATATATATATATATATAGAAATAATATAAAGATAAATAATAAGGATAACTGTATTAGTAATTAGGGTTGAAAAGGCACGTCTAAATGGGACATGACCTTCTGCGAAGAGGCACTTGCCTAGGTATATAAGCGGGCCTCATTTGTAACAATCAATTATCATTCTTCATACATTTTAATATAAAATATTTGTATCCTCAATGGATATTTTCATATTCCAAGTCTTCTGGAGATTTAACGAGAAGTACGAACTTTGTTCACTTCATTTGGTATCAGATGAAGTAAATATGTACTCAGAAGTTGCAGTTCCAGCAACAAAAGATTCAAGTGAAGATCCAGAAATTAACCATTCAATGTCCTTGGCTATAGGGAATCAGGTACTTCAAATAAATCAAGGAGACGACATAAATAAGATAAGGGAAAATCAAATCACTAGAACTCCTTATTGACATCCGAATCATGAGAGTAGACAAATCGGTCAAGCTACGTATTCAGAACATAAACCACAAATTGATGTTTCGAAAAATACTAATGTCAGTGCAATCTGCTCATGTGATAACAATTCATCACAAGTTGCCTATCACTGCAAGATTCTGCAGAAGATTGATCTAGTATGGTCTGATCCCTTCTCATTGCGACAATTTTGTTTGTCACTTAGAGGATCATATCAACTTGTATCGACAAGGATGACTACCCCGAGACAAGAAGACATTCATAGCAGAAAAATAGATCAAGTCCTTTCATCAACAAGCTTTGAGGACAAAGCTTTTTGAGGAGGAAGGAAATGTTATGGATAAAATATATATAGAAATAATATAAAGATAAATAATAATGATAATTGTATTAGTAATTAGGGTTGAAAAGGCACGTCTAAATGGCGCATGTCCTTCTGTGAAAATGCACCTGCCTAGGTATATAAGCGGGCCTCATTTGTAACAATCAATCATCATTCTTCATACATTTTAATATATAATATTTGTATCCTCAATGGATATTTTCATATTCCAAGTATTTTGGAGTATTTAACGAGAAGTACGAACTTTGTTCACTTCAGAGGGTTTCAGCAGTAAGGACAAGGGTTTTTCTGTCTAAGTTTTCCCTTGTATTTGGCATTTTACTGAGCATTGCAAAATAACCATTTTCCCTTGTATGGGAGCCCTAGATTCTTGTTGGAGGACTATTGAGAATCGTGTTTTGGGGTTGAAATTTTGTGTTTACTGTGCATGATATAATTGCTGGTTTCTGTGCTAAATTTGTTTCTGGTCAGACACATCAGTGTGTTTCAGTTCATTAGCTGTATAAAGTTAATAGGAAACTGTCAGTAGATCTGGTGTGTGTGTGTGCACTGAGCCTAGTGATCAGGTGCCTAAATTCTAACAGGAATAACATGCTAACTTGGAATAACTCGGCACATAAGCTCAGAATAACTTGACGCTAAGACTTGTGAGCCAATTGAGTCACAGTGAAATCTGGTGAGTCAGCCAAGTTTTGACCCAAGTTTCAGCTATTCATCAGGCTCACAAGTCATACATTCCAACTTGCCAAGTATGATAAGCCTGATAAACAACTTTTCTAAATTTAAAATTAATATTTACAGTTCTTCGTTTTTATGTTTTTGATTCCTTCTCTCTAAAAAGAAGAACTGTAAATATTAATTTTAAATTTAGAAGAGCTGTTAATCAGGCTTATCTTACTTGGCAAGATTGTCTTTTCCCTATTTCCTTAAATTCTGAAAGTTGTGTTCCAGAACTCGTACATGTTTTGAAAACTGTATCCATTTCCACGTTTTAGGTAACTTGGGTTGAGAATGTTGTGCTAAGTGAAGTATTAGATGAGTCAAAGTCGATTGTATTGACTTTGATTTTTGGCCTATTACATCCAAGGGGTGGGCTACAAGAGTTGGTGCAAAGACAGCTTTGGATGTTTCTTCAAAAGAGCAGGGATGAAGAGCATATAGAAAAAATCTGATGCATAAAGATTCCTTCAATATAGAGCTGGAGGGAATGTTCTGCATATGCCATATAGAATCTAGATTCCTTCCATGTAGAGGTGATTATACTCAAGCAGAGTCCTAAAGGAAATCATATATCTCTGTGGGATGACTATTGAAATAAAACAGTGAAGGATATCTTCTGCAATCAGTAGAACAGTGAAGTCAAATAACAGTAACAGGCTTTGGTATCTTCAGTGTAGCCTTCTAGTCATAGTCACCGGGTTCGGCGAATTTAATGCTTGGGATTCGAAATTCGTCGAACCTTAAGCAAATTCAAACAAGTTTGATTTTATTCGGCGAACAAATTCCCGAACATGAACCCGAACAAATTCCCGAACATGAACCCGAACAAATAAAATTCGCCTAAAAAAATCGTTGGAGTTCGTCGACGTTCGGTTAAATTTCGAAGGTTTCTGCGTTAGGGTTTTGGTTGGATGTTTAACAATTAGGAAAAATTAAAAAATAACCAAAGTTTGGTTGCTGCGGCCCCGAGTTTTGTCTACACTCACGACTCACGGTGACTTTGTCTCCCACCCGACGCTGCGTGCTCATTGCTCAGTGCCCCCTGCTCGACCATCGACATCGATCAAGTTTTAACCATCAATATTTTACTGTGATTGCTCCGGCTCACAGTTCACTGCTCCCGCTCGGCGTGATTGCTGCTCTTGGCGTCACAACCTCACAGGTTCTCGCTCTCTAGTCTCGACTACAACGTCACAGTCACAACCTACAAATTCCACGTGATTTAGTTTAAAGAATCCCGACTATGGTTGCCCAGGATGGTACTTTTGTTTTAAGTTTACATGTCGTGATAAAATTTTCTCTTTTTTTTATATTTCTAAATAAAAACATTTCTAAATTTATATTTGTCTTTGTTGAATATGTGGTAGGTGGCTTTTTTTTATAGATTTATAAAGTTCTTTTTGCTATAAATCTATGTTTTCCTTTATCAAATAAATATATCATGTATGATATAATAGTAACAATTAAGATAACGTAACATTTTATTTTATATAATGTAACTGTAGATTTACAATGAATAATAAATTATATATATATATATATATATATATTGTTTATGAAGTTTGAACAGAGTTTCTAATGTTTTCCTTTATAAAATAAATATATCATGTATATTTCACAGGCCTATGCCAAGCAGGATTCCCGACTCACCGTGTACAGAGTCCTGACTCCTCCAACTTTTGTTATATAGATACATATTTTTTCAAATTTCTATATGTCGAATTTTATGCCGAATTTTATCCAAAAATTTTTAGATGTCGAACTTTATTCGAATTTCAAGGTCGTCGAACTCGAACACGAACACGAACGCGGTGACTTAGCTTCTAGTATGATATGTATGAGATGAGAGTAGTCAGAAATGATCCAACAGAAGATGCAAAACCAAGAAATACAGCTTGAAGAAACCTTTTGATTAGTTGAATGTTACAGTTTTGATACAACAAATAAGAACTCTCTCATTATCTACCTTGAACTCAATAGTTTATGTACATTGCAGGTGTTTTTATTCCAGAAAGCTGCTGTCCACAAGTGTAACATGGCTGGAAAGCCTGCTGTAGTCACACGTGTTGTTGACAGTATGTCGGGTAATTTACGTCCAACACGTGCAGAAGCAACTGATGTCGCAAATGCTGTTCTGGATGGTTAGTAAATCCTTTACTCTGCAGATTTGAGTGATCTGAGGACTTGCTAACATGTGCAACTGTTAACAAGTAGTATGAAAACAGTTTTTGAGGCAAATATATGTGATATTATTGTATCTTATGTTAAAAAAGTTTTATTTGAGAAATACTAAAATATTTCTTAGCTTTGATAAAAACCATTCAACAGCATGCTTTTATTGACCAATCTACATAATTACAGGGACGGATGCAATTCTGTTAGGTGCAGAAACTTTCCGTGGATTATACCCCTTAGGGACTATCTCAATAGTAGGAAAGATTTGTGCAGAAGTGGGTATTATAATCTTCTCTTGTTATTTTACATTAGCCATGTATTGCAAGATTTCCAAAGTAACAAGTGCAAAGCTTCTATCTATCCATATTACAGTTTTAAAAATCAACTGGATTCTAAGTCAGATACTTAATGATAATTAATGCAGGCAGAGAAAGTGTACAATCAAGCTGTTTATTTTAAGAGGACTATGAAACATAGCATTGAACCAATGAGTCACTTGGAATCTATTGCAACCACGGCAGTGAGTATTAAATCTCATTTTAATCTTATTGTTATGACCAGTGGATTGTAATGGCATCTTTTTTAGCAATGTTGTTAGACTCTCTCATTATAACAGAGTGTATTTGGTATTAGTAATAGCCTTTTTTAGATCTTTCCTGCATAGCCCTGAAAGGTGTTGGTAATTTGTCCAAAGAAGCTCTGTAAAGTTTGTCTGCTTTATTTGCAGGTAAGTGCAGCAATCAATGTGAAGGCTTCAGTTATTGTTGTGTTCACAGCATCTGGACGAACTGCTAGGTAATTGTTATCATCTCTGCACTTATTTCACTTTCTCTGGATGACCGGAACAATGGAAAGTGGAAGACTTTTGTGAAATCCCAATTCATTTAATTTAAGTATTAAGTTTTAACACAACTAGTTTATTATAAATGTAATTTTGCATTTCAGGTATCATTTTCAATGTTAGATTATAGTATTTTAGAACAACGAAATGGCATTATTTTATCAATTTCCAAATAACATTTCTGATTTAGTACTTGACCATTTTACAATAACTTATTTTTAGGCTTAGTGAAGCCCTTACAAGTTTGTTCTTATCCAATGATTAAGTCTGGCGGAATTGTGTGAAACCAAAAAGCGCATTACAATGGTTATTAAAAGTATTATGTGTCCTGACTCTGACCTTAAATTTGTCTCTTTTTAACTTCAGGTTAATAGCAAAATACCGTCCTACTATGCCAGTGTTATCTGTTGTCATCCCAAGATTGACAACAAATCAGTTGAGATGGAGCTTTACTGGTGCATTTCAAGTATGTTATAGAAATGAAGTCAGAAGTTTACTGTTTTCTCCTTTCATTTGTATGGAATCGATTTGGATCTATCAATTATGATCTTCGAATTAACTTAATTAGGATATTGTTGATGAATTTGCCACTTACTGTTTTTTTCCCAAGAAAAATCCTGTGGGGAAACCCAAGGGATGCTTCCCCACATTTGTGGATGGCATCCCTAGAAAACCTGTTGGTATAGAGTCTATACAGCTGTGTCTAACATACAGGGATTCAAACTGGGCACCCACTGGCACAGAGCTAGCCAAATGCCCAGCAATATTGGCAACAACTTAATTAGATCCATCATTTATCCAATTGCCACTCACTGTGGTCCTATTGAAATTGATCTATGAAGTGCCTATATGGTGCTTAAGTTGGGTGATTTTTTTATGTAGCTGCTGCAACCTTTAATGAGTTTGTTGCACAATATGTATAGGAATAGAAGTAGGAAAAGTTCTTTATGTAATGAGGAGCGATAAAACAAAATATGCATAGAGTTACTTTAGTGTGAGTTAGGAATGCTTTAGAAAGAGAAGAGGATTAAGTGTTAGCAATGTTATTTGACTCGTGGTAGCAGTGTTATCTATGTTTCATTATTGTGTGAGTAGAATATACTAAAAAGAAACACTTCTAATTTATCATCCAATTCTACAAGAGAGTTTTGTGATACCGTTTACTCTAAAACGACTCAATTTGTTATTGACCTTTTTGTACTGATGTTTTACAACTTAACATGGTTTTGACTACCATCCCGTAAGGGCACTAAACTGGTGAATGGTGAAAAAGAGCTCTTATGGTGCTGAATTTGAATTGCCTGGGAGGGTGATATAGAGGATTTGGCATCCTTGTGAACTGATTTTTGGAGAAACATATATAGAAGCCCCTATTTTCCTTGGGTATTTTGTTAATTTTGAAGCTGGGTTCTTTTTGAACCTATACATTGTCTTTGCACTCTGATAGAAGTCATGTTGTGGGGGAGATTGTGTTCCGTGCATCATGTGAGAACATAGATTGTTGATATTTTTGAATTTTTTGCCATGAACTTTGGATGTGTATAGTGCTGTTTTGAGTTTGAAATGGAAGTTGGAAAATGCTGTTTCCATTACTGGCTTGTACTTGTAGATCAACTGGTAATAGGGAGTAAACATGTCTCGCATCATTGTAGAAAGAGACGAGTTTAATATGGTTATTATAAGAAACAAGATACAAAGGGATCGATTGACTTTTCTTTGTTTCAATGCAGGCAAGACAGACTCTTGTTGTTAGAGGACTTTTTCCTATGCTGGCAGATCCTCGACATCCAGTAAGATTCTTTAGCATTCCCATTGTTGGCCAGATTTGTTTTTAAGTTCATGGAAATATCGACTGAATCAATGTCTCACTAAAGAAGTAATGTATATGGGATTAATTCTGTAAATTTACTGTGCCTTAACATGTTCACTGGCTTTGATCAATTTTGTTTGAGTGAAAAGGAAATGCTATTAAAGGTGTTGTAAACTCTGCGTGTGTGTGTCATGGTTATTGGAAATTTGGAACCACCTGGACCAGAGCAGATTTGGCCAGTCTGGACATTGGAGTGGTTCATGAGTGGAGGGTCCTGAACTGGCTGGTTCAGGACAAAATCAGCTGAACATACAAGTTTGGATGAGGAGCTGCCCTCAAAGAACCTGGGCCCATCTATTGTAACTGAACATACAAGTTTGCATGAGGAGCTGCCCTCAAAGAACCTGGGCCCATCTATTGTCTCCTATGTTAGTTTTACTGGTTCTTCAGTCTGGTATTCTTGTTGGTTCTGGGCCAGCCCTGGTGTGACCCTTGGCTAGTTCTAGTTCTCGTACTGGTGCTGATAACTTTGGGGCTATGTTGCACGAAACATCTAGGAACTCGACGTTTTAGGACGTACCCGTACCCAAAACTCTAAAACTCGACCATAATGTAATCATCTATGTGAGTTAATATAGACTTGGTTTTCCTTCTAAATTGTCATCTATGGGTCTTATTCCCTTTTTTCTTGCAAGATAATGTGGTATTCACTTATTTATAAATTTCTTTATATATATATATATATATATATATATATATATATATATATGACGTTTCAGCCGACATTTCGGTCAACGTTTCCATTTTTGGATGGTGACGTTTCTAAACATACCCGTTTCGGAAACTATGAAACGTTTCGACATTTTGTGCAACATAGCTTTGGGGTGTGCGTGTTTTCCTATATTGATGATATCCATGAGAGTCGAATCTGACCACAATCGACAATTCAATCCTTATTTTCTGTCAAGCATAACATGTAAGCTACTGATTAGTTGAGAGTTGTCTACCTAAATAGTTTGGAGCTTTGGAGGGTTTAGTAGATGTGTGTAATAAACTTAATATGATGATGAGAGCTTCTGCAACGTTTCAGGTGAACACCCATCTTCAGGGATCTCTGAAGATGGGTGAAGCTTCAGGGACAGTCCCTGAAGATGGGTGTTCACCTGAAACGTTGGACACCTCAACAAAATCACACAGTATTCTAGAAGCTCTCATCATCATATTATTAACTGTGAAAATCTACATGTTAGAAAACTTAATATGATTATATGATTATATTATATTTATTGTAATAACCAACGGTCAACATACCGACATGTAGGGTTACATCCCAAATGTTATGTGGAGTATGAATTGTTGCCTTTGGCCATTGAAATCATCATGTCATGGAATAATATTTTAATATTTATTTATATGTATTTTCAATTGGTTGTTTCAATTTGGTATATGTTCTTGTGAAGTGGACTACTAGGTCTCCTTAAAGTGTTATCAGGGAAATGCTTTGTCTGCTATTACAGTGAAAAAAATCACTTACCCTGTAAATTTTTGGTAAATTTTTTACTGAACCCAGTAAATTTTGTATTACTTCATAAAAATTTTGTATTAGACCTGGTAAAACTGGTAAAAACATTCATCCCCACAAAGAATTCTTCATAAATTCAGAATTCAAAGAAGACTTCAGGCACTGGTGAGAGTCCAAATTCAGAGCATAGTTCTGCCAATATTCCTTTAGAAGCAAGCATAGAAAGCCTTAACCATGCAATTGATTGTTTCAAAGCAAGTTTGGCCATGAAATTATGGAGAGATATTAAGATTTGCAAGAATTGGAGTATGTGGAGGGTTACATGAAGAGGAGTTAGGGATGACTCCTCATTATGGGGGGAAGTACATTATAACCTAAGTTGCACGAAACGGGGAAACAGAAACGAGTTTCCGAAATGGGGTACGGTATGAAACGTGACATCCCCAAATTTTGGAAACGGGGAAACGCAATATATATATATATATATATATATATATATATATATATATATATATTAGAATTTAGGACATTTAAGAATTGTTATGTGAAATCATAAAATATACATGATAAATTATAATTTATTACATTCAAAGCATAAACTATTACATCACATTTACTCATGAGTCATGAATGATAACAGACAAAGTTGAAATAGCAATATTGGAATATCCAAAACCAGCCTTTATTATATATATGAGGCTGCAAGTACAATAAAGTCTATGAAGCTGCAAGTACTATAAAGTCAAAAGACTAATACTCATTATCATAATCTTCATAAAAAATAGCAGCATAAGCATGTCCAATATGTTGAGAATTTTCCCCAGATGCGGGTGCTCGCCAGTGAAAGAGTGAGCCACCGGGCAGCCATGTGGAGAGACACTTGGCTGCTCCACGTGACCACTTCTAGGAAGAAGGACCATCTTAAAGATTGGCGTGAGGGAGCCATTAACTCAACCTCCGCCACCCTCTCCTTGACATACCAACCCTGCATTGCATTTACGCCTCTTGCCATGTCCATTAAGCCCGTCACCTCGACCCTCTCGTCCTCATTTCGGCCCTCCTGTCTGCTCTCAATGCATCTGTCTGTATTTCTTCCTCCGCCTTTGGTGCAAGGTCCTCTCTCGACTAAGCCTAGCCTTCGTTCCAGAAGCTGCTTATCTCCGGAGTCTTCTTCGGCCCCCACCTGGTCCGGTGACTCGGCTCCTTGGACAATTATGTCTTGGCGACACAGAATGAGGTGCAGAAGAGCTGGGGGGCGAGGCCAACCTTCCCGTCCTCTGCTGCTGCTCTCCCAGGGCCGCGACCTGAACCTTTCCATCGGCTGGAACGAGCTTGATAGCACCCCCCCTGTTAATTTGAATGCCCAGCTCTCCCTGCATCTCCCTGCCCCTGCTTCGCCTCCCTCCATCTCCCGCAGCAAGAAAAGGCCGCGCAAATCCACCATTCCCCCTGAGCCTGCCTTCATCCCCTGTAAGATGAAGGCCCTCCTTGTGCAAAGCGCCTCCAGCGGTAGCAAAGATTCCAGTGATAGCTCCAACAATAGCGATGGTAGTAGCTCGGACCAGGAAGACGAAGGCAACACGGATCAGTCTAGGCTGCTCGCTGCCTTCGCGGCCAATCTCGACATCCCAGCATCGCCACGTCCTCAACCCTCTTGCCACGCGCTGGGCAAGGAGACAGAAGATGGGGGCTACGTGTGCAGAATTGAGGAAGAAGTTCCCACCTCCAACAACAAGAATGTAGGTTCTCCTTAGGTTCAGGTTTTTAACTCCCATTAGCATGCTCATGTTTAGGAATTGTCTGCAATGTGACTTGTGTTCTATTTTGATAACTAAATCTGTTGGATTCTCGCTTCGGGCAGTAGTTATACTCTGGTTTTTAAGGACTGGTTTGCCCGACTGGGGCAGTCCAACTTTTGGTGGCAAACTCTTGAAACTTCCCTCTGGATTGGACTCGTCAAATCCACAGGAAGAGACTTGTAATTTTCTGTTCTATATAATATAATAGAAGTAGCTTAACTTAGAAAAAAAAAAAACTTGTTGAGAATTTGGAGGGCTTAAAGTTAATACAAATTCTCTTCTTGATAATTACTTGTGAACTTACTTCTTTTACTCAAGTCTTCTCTTCTTAGCTTATTAATTCTTTCATCAAGTCAATTACCAAAATGCAGAGGACACGAATGTTAGGCAGGAGAAGCATTTTTATTGTAAGAAGGTAAATCACAGATTTACCTTTCTTACTTTACACTTCAGAATTCATCATAACTCTTACGCTTGTGTCTTAGCCCTGATGATGTCATATTCTATCACTATAATGTCACTATACAACACTCCCAAAAACAGATTCGCATCTTACTGTATATATATCAAACTGCTTGTAGTATATCAGCACATTCTTAACCCTGATCCGAATGCCAGATTTATCTTTGACTTTGACTCTGTACTGGTCCGAAGTTTCACTTGTTAATCTACGCTATCAATTCCGCAAACTTCTGTCCTTTTATCCGCATTTTAGTACTCTCTGCAATCCGCAATCTTTTGTCCTTATATCCGTATTTGAATACCCTCTGAAATACGCAGTTTTGTTTTGGAACAGTCCGGAATTGCTTGATTACAAATGAGTTGTACGTCAGGATATATATACGGCATGCTTCCTTCCTTTTAAGCCGACCATACAGCAAGATTGTACGCCGACATTCCCACTGTATATAGGCCGACTTCATCACTAATATTTAGCGTTGAATGTGGGCTGACTTGAGAGCTGTCATGAGCCATTCTTTCACAAGGTTCATGACAAGGTATTTAATATGCATGACTCTAATTCATCGTTTGAGAGAGGTGTTCTTCACGGTTTATATATCTTGACTTCCATCGATGTTTGAGAGCTGTTTGCTTGACTTCTATTCTTCTACAAGGTCTTGGAGCATGTATTTCTAGACCCTTCATATATGACACTTATTACATAGTCAATATGAAGACCGACCTAGTTACACTTTTCAACACAATAGTGGATGGTGTAGCTGAAGAAGATGTTTGGCCAGTTCCACTTCTATGCTCCTAGTCCTCAATATTCACGGCAGCAAGAGAGAGCTCCAAATCAAGATTTTTTGGATCCAAATCCCATTCTTTAGAAGGACCATTGCCATATTCTGGACCCCTACGAGATGCAAGGCGAAGGTTGGAGTGCACATAAACAAGATCCTCTGCCTTATGTGAGCCCAACCTGTTGCACTTCACTGAATGAATAAAACCATAGGTGCTTCAATTCCTTTCTGCTGATGAAGAGCTTGCTACTTGTGAAAGGATGCGAATAGCAAGGTTTTGCAAATGTACACCATTTTCTCCATGACAAATCCACCACCTAACTTGATTCATGGTGCTTCTCTCCTCCAAAGATGATATATTTGAATAATCATCTATTCCTTTATCAAAACTGACAAATTCTTCCTTCACCTCCCTGTGTAGATGAGTTGGAAAAATTCTCATAAGGGCTTTTTTCACCCCATTAGCCACCTCTCTATCCTTATGGGGTGCCTTCCTCTTCCCATTTCTTTGAGCAATAAGCTCCTCATCATAAAATTTGCGGTTCAAGGCATGTGCTAAAGTGTGCAATGGAGTGTTGAAATTGTTCCACCTATCAACAATGATTTTCTTGATTAATTCAACAAAATGAACATCTACAAATAAAAGTTGTGGAGACTCTTGTGAAATGATTTCCATAGTTTTCTCAACCATGGAATCCATGCCATCATATACCTCTCCTAAGAAAGGTTGGTCAGTGTCATCATTCCGAAGAAGCTCAAATGCAGAGGTTGTGAACATTAGCAAGAAATCTATCTTGCTCCACCAATCCTCATCAAAACACAATCTACGCATTGTATATCCCCGCTCTGAATCTTCCTGTCTCCACTCAGCCCAAAGTTGACTCACCACCATAGACACTAATGCTTGCTTAACCTCAACAAGGTGGCGCAACATTATGAATTTTGAGGCATATCTTGTCTCAGCAAATTTTAACAACTTCAATTTGGAGTACTCTCGAAATATTGCTTGAGATTGGTGGTGGTTGGTGATGAATTTAACAATCTCCCTTGCTTCCCTTGTGAGTTCCTTTATCAATGGGACTTTATTGTCGAACTCCTCTAAGATCATAATCAAATTATGGACAATGCAGGGTGTCCAAAAGATGTGGTCATGCCTCCCCTCAATAATTAAACTTGCAACTTTGCATATTGGTGCTTTATCCGTGATAACTTGCACCACCCTGTTAGGACCTACTTGTTCAATAGATTTTATAATAACATCAGCAATGAATTGTGCATCTTCTACTTCTCTCGAGCAGTCTTCCGCCTTTAAAACATTGCTCCTTTTGGTAGAGTGGCACTGATATTTATCAATGATCTACGCCTTGTATCTGTCCATCCCTCTGAGACTGTGGTAACCCTAGAGCTACTTCAAGAAGAATGAATTGGTGATAAGACATTTGTTGAGATTTTGTGTATTTGGGGTAGCATCAGTTGTGCTCTAGGTCCCAAATTTTGAGGAAGGACTAGAGTTCACCTGATCTACAAGACCCATAAATGGATTTAGGAAATTTCATCTGGTTTAGGAGATATTAAATTAATTAATTATTTTAATGTATTTCCTAAGTTAAAACTTAGGAAAATAAAATAATTAAAGTGAATTTAATTAAACATGTGATGAAATTGCCTTAAGTCACACGGATCAAGCTTTCTTTTAATCTTAGCCATTGGTTCAAGATCTGATCATGGCCGTTGATTTGTCAATGAGGAAAGTATAGAGGAAAGGCTTGGGGTCATTTGTAAAGACACACAGAGGCAGAGCACTGAAGCTAAGCTGAGATTCTAGGGCGGGGTTGCTAAGAATACTCAGAAGTGTTTCAGTTGCAGAGAGGGGAATTTAGACCAAGGGGATGATCTGATCCCAGGGTCTAGAATACACAAGAGGCAGAGAAGAGATCAGAGCAAGGACAGCACAGAGGAAGGCAGCAACAACAACAGCAGCAGGGACAACGCAATTTTCAGGAAACCCTTCAGGGGTTGCACAAAGACCCTTCAAGGGCAGCGCAGTGACTGCGTCACCCATTCTGGGGTAACACAGTCTCTTCCAGAGGCATCGCTGAGGGTTTGGAGGTCATCCAAGGTTGACGCAGGGGCTTTCAGGGGCTTCAAAGGTTGACGCAGTGCATTTCAGGGGTAGCGCTGGGGTTTCTAGGCCTGGATCTAACTGAGTTCTATAAATCCCGGTTGAGGGTGTGGATCAGTTAGTATTTTGGCCCTAGATCAGCCAGGAGTTGTAGATCTAGAGTTTTCTCTGTCGGGTTTTCCAGATCTGGAACCCAGAAGTTGTGTATTCAGAAATATTCTTAATAATAGAACCCTCCAGCAGCCAAAGACTGGTTTTCCCACATTGGGTTTTTTCGGGGACAGTTTGTCCAGAAATAACTGTGTCACTTTGTCAATGTGTGCATGTGCCTATTTTAGATTTGAATTGGTAGAGATCTGTTATGTGTTTTGCTTCGATGTTAACTTGAGTTTATTTAGTTAATAACTTGTTTAAGTAGGAGGAGCTTAACCGATTAACAGTAATAATTTCTGCATAAGAATTAAGATTCAAAAATTTCTACAACATCTTCCACAAGATCCTTCTCGTTTTTGAGAAGCTGAGTTCTAACTTTCTCATAGTTGGGCCCCTTGTACCCTTGAGGAGCTTTGTTAACTGCCCTTATCATATCTTGCCAGTAAGGAGAGCGAACAACATTGAATGGGATACCACATGAATAGATGCACCTAGCCACTCTGGAATCAACTTCTTCTCTTGCTTGCACATTCACCAATTTAGCAATTCTGCTATCTTGAACTGTATTGGATGCCCCTCTGGATGGTGGTTGTTCTGGTTGTTGAGTGGCTCTCCTCTTCCTTGCTTTAGCTACAATCCTTGGCTCAATGTTTGTTGGAGCTTTAGTAGTAGCTTGACTAAGCTCATCATGCCTTCTTTTAATTCCATCCGCCTGATCTTGCTCTCTTTGATATTCCCTCCTCACCACAGGGTCTGATGTTTTTGTGCAACCTGCAATCCCTTGTCCTCCTCCATGCAAAAGATGTGCCTTCACTCTTGGGTAAGAGCCCTTGTAAGAATTACTGCAAAGATTACATCGCCATTCCCATGAGCCACCACCTCCAGATCATTGAAGCTTCTAAACATGCCTCCAAAGAGGATAATATTCAGCCCTTGGGTTGGAATTGGGGCTCGAACTTGAACCACCTTGGATGGAAGCCATTGCTACAAAAAAAAAAAAAAATTAAAAAAACAAATCTGTAAATAAAAAACGTTTTTCATAATTTTGGTAGCATAAGCCCTCAAAAAATAGAAGAAACAATGGGAAAAAACCAAGAAATTGAATGCTTCTTTTCCAAATTAATTTTGTGTAGTTGAAGCTACCCTAAAATGCCACAAAAAACAAGAGAAATATGGTTGTAGCTGAGCCAAAAACCAAGAATGCCGTAGCTAGAAACTTTGCACTCTTGAAAACCAAGAATGTATCTTCTTTTGAAATCTCTTTCTCTTGTTGCTGAAATCTCCTTTGCTCACTGGTGAAAACGCCCTAGCTGAAGCACTACTCTCTTCCTCTTTTCTCCTTGCTAAAATCGCCCTTCTCCAAGTGAAATGAATTGCTCAATTCGTGTGATGAGAGAATGAAGTGAGAGTCTTTTTATAAGTTGATATAGCCATCTAGAAGCATCCAAAAGACACTTTCAACAATTAAAAAAATATTAAAACACAAGCAAAAAAAAAAAAAAAAAAAAAAAAAAAAACAAGTTAAATCGACGGAACCGTGACCGTACGGCCTGGAAACACGTTTCTGGCCATACTGGGCATGTTTCCCCAACGAGAAACGTACCGGTACGGCCAGAAATGCATTTCCAGGCCGTACGATACGTCAAAACACATTTCCGTTTCACTTCTTTGTTGAAACGAGGGTAGGACCAACATTTCCTGCAACATAGATTATAACCCTAAATCCTAGTTAAAGTATGTGCTATCTACTAGACTCACTACTCTATTAGCCCACCCCTTCAAATTAACCGAAATTGTAATAACTTTGAAAAAACGTTGTAGTAATTTTGTAAAACGGTGGAGTAATCTTGATGGCCATATTAATATCTTATCTAGTATGGGTGAATGTGCAATTGGTAAAATGGTAAGAAGGCCCAACTATGTGAATCCGCAACCATGCATGTTGAAGTTTGTGGTTTCAGAAGGTCTTCTACATAGGCTTGGTGTCTTAGAAGATATTTTATTGCCTCTTTAGGTGTTTGTTTTGTGGAGTAAGTGATATTATGATCTCTTTCCTAAGGTTGACTTAGGAAAAGTACAATAATTAATCTAATTAATTATTGTGGACTATTAGACCAAAATTCTAAGAAATAAATAATAAAATTATTTAAATGACTTAGATATAATCTCAATCGTTGATCTCAAGTGAGGCTTAGGGTTAATCCTTGTCATTGATCACTTATGAGATTAGGGTTATGGACTAAGTTGCACTGAAACGGATACATGAATGGATACGGATACGGGGTTTGAAACAGATACGAATTTTTTTTCAAAAAATTTGGATACAATATGGCAAGGAAACGACACACACACACACACACACACACACATATATATATAAGAATTTTATATTACCGTTCATCTTTAAGAATCTAGATTTTATATCCAAAAATACATAATCATCATCATGAATTCAATATAAACAAATCATCATCATCATCAATTCAACATAAACATTGTCGTCATCATTAGTGATTATTAATTTATTATAACATTCAACATATTATCATCATCATTAGTAATGTAATCATAAATGCTACAATATTTGTACTTTGGGGTCCAACTCCTTCAAAGAACGTGTCATGCATGGCAGATGGTATCTATATTCCTTGCATGGCAATTAAAAGGCCCATGGGATAATTGGGATATTCTGTCA
This sequence comes from Pinus albicaulis, assembly GCA_034641835.2. Taxonomy (NCBI): domain Eukaryota; kingdom Viridiplantae; phylum Streptophyta; class Pinopsida; order Pinales; family Pinaceae; genus Pinus; species Pinus albicaulis. Next base: position 127,083,836 of record CM076575.1, read on the forward strand.
AGACCTATTTGAACATTTCAATCTTCTCAACGTCAACTTGGTCTCTTGACTATATGCAAGCAAAAGATTGGCCAGGGAAGATTTGTTATATTGGAGGGATTTATGAAATCAAGAGCAAAATCACTGACAATTAACAAAACCTGAACCAAACTGAAAATTAATCGCTCAAATAAATCTCTTTACGAAGACATTTATCAAACCCTTTTCTTTGTATTTTTGAACATCTATCTTTTTTTGTTTATATAAAATTTTGAACAAATTTTCACACGTTTTAACATTTTAAGGGTGAATTCCGACCACGATTTTCGTGGATCCGTTTCCGGATTTTCGAAAATGAATCCAAAAAAATTAAAACCCTTGGAAACATATACAATTCCAAATCCGAAGTTTCTGATTTTTTGAAACAACACTGAAATGTTTTTACGATGTTTCGGAAAAAGTTGGTTTCCATTTCGGAAACAGGGATCTGTGTTTCCGGAAAATTCTTCAAGCGTTTCCGATAACTTAGGTTATGGATTTTGGCGTAATGAAATTATAAAATAAGCCTAAGTGTGTATTGTGGAGGAAGCAATTTTCTCTAGAGCGAGAAGCTCAACTAGATTGAAGAGATGTGAGAAATGCAACAGGGAATTTCGAGAGAAATTCAAGGAGGCCGAGTTGGTGAAGAAGAGGGTTGAATTGTGGAGGCCGAATTATTGATGGAGGCTGATTTCTCTATTGCACAGGGAGCATACAAGACAGGGAGAAAGTGGGGGAGAATTTGCTAAAGAGAGGTTAATTCTCCAAGGCTGATTTTCTTCAGGTGGTTTGATTTCCAAAGGCCAAATTTTTTGAGGTTGTTTTTCTTAGTGGTGCCGAGTTTCCATGTGCTCAACAACTGTATTTTTGTATGTATTCTCTGTGGGTCTAACCCAAATTTTTCTTAGGAAATTTAATCAAGGAAGATTGTGTTGGGTGTAAATTTGTTTCTGTGGTGTGATTGATCTTTTCATTTTAATTTTGTTGCATTTGTAAGTTAATATACAAATGTATTTATTTTTTGACAAATTTAGAAATATTTGAGATAAATATTTTCTGGGGTTTTAATAAATTGTTGAAGTAAAATAAATTAGATCTGGTATGAGAAATACTGACATAGGATCAAAGCAATCATACTAACATGGTATCGCAGAGATTAGAGATCACAAGGGTTTTACGACAACATATTATTTTATAGCAGCAAATTTTTATTTTGTAGCGAGGGTTTTATGTCTGAAGTCAATCTACCAATATGGCATCATCAAGTCTAAGATATGAAGACAGGTTGGAGGGGGTTGTAAACTTGAGTCCATGGAAGGAGCGAATCATCTTTGTATTAATGGAAAATTGTTTGTGGGAAATTGCAAGCCAAGTGATTTAGATTCCTCGGGATGCTACCTAAGAAGTTGAACATAAATTGAAAGATATAAGAGCTAGGAGCATCATTTTGGATGGTGTGAAGGATCACATAATCCCTCACATAACGAAGAAAGATTCAACTTATCACATGTGGTTGGCCTTGACTAAACTTTACTAGAATTGAAAGATGTTGCTAAGGGAAAAGTTGAATAGCATCAAGATGAACAAATTTGAGACAGTGGCCTCATACTTCACAAGGATTCAATAGGTTCTTGATGAAGTTTTAGCTATTGGGGAAGAGGTGACTGAGGTGAATCTTGTCAAAGTAGCACTGAAAGTGTGTACTAAGTAGTGGGATGCATTTGTGAATGCTATCCTAGCCAGAGATAAACGTCCTAATTGGGTTAGATTATGGGATGATTTCACACAAAGGGCGATTTGGGAGGAATTTATAACTTGTGGACAACACAAGGGTGGAGATGAGGAGAACCTTTCTCTTGTTGGGCAAGCAAAGAAGGGCAAGTGTAAAGCCTAGGAAACTAGAGTGGAGGAGTATCTTCACAAAGAAAGACATGAGCAAAGTCAAGTGCTTATACCAGACGATGTCCAAACAAGAAGAAAGGCAAGGGGAAGCCAACAACAACCACATTTGCACAAATGGATGAGTTGGTTGACAAATTTGAGAAGAAATTTTCTCTAGTATCCTATCTTTCGAGCACGATTACAAGTGGGGTGTGGTTTGTGGACAATGGAGCATCTCGTCACATGACAGGATCTCGTGATATCTTCACCAGTATGGCCAAGAAAAATAGAGATCTACATGTGGAGTTTGGTGACAATACCAAGTATGTGTTGATTTTTGTAGCATCGGGAAGTGTTTTAGGTCTCAAATTTTGAGGAGAGACTTGGAAAACAGTATTCCAGAGAACCCAGAAATCATTTGTGGAAATTCCACTCGGATTTTGTTTTATTAAAATAATTAATTATTTTAATGTGATCCCTAACAGGATCTCGTGATATCTTCACCAGTATGGCCAAGAAAAATAGAGATCTACATGTGGAGTTTGGTGACAATACCAAGTATGTGTTGATTTTTTAAGCATCGGGAAGTGTTTCAGGTCTCAAATTTTGAGGAGAGACTTGGAAAACAGTATTCCAGAGAACCTAGAAATCGTTTGTGGAAATTCCACTCGGATTTTGTTTTATTAAAATAATTAATTATTTTAATGTGATCCCTAAGTCTAAGCTTAGGGAAATTAAATAATTAAAGGGTATTAATAAAGTAGAGTGTGAATCTTCTAGAAAACGAAGATCAAGTCATCTTTTAATCCGAGCCATTGATTAAAGTTTTAATCTAGGCTGTTAATTCATCAGCGAGAAGCCTATAAGAGAAGGCTTGAGGGTCATTTGGAAATCAAGCTAGGCACATTCTCAATACCCGAAGGAAATCAGTTCTAAAGTAAGAGAATTTGATTTCAGTGGGTGAGTTTGTAGAGGCAGGGTTGCAGATGTAGAAGGAGAACGTAGAGGACGAGGAGGAGGCAGCGCTGAGTAGCAACACTTGTTCTCCATGCAAACTTACGCAGTCCAGGCAGGGACTGCGTAGAGAGGCTACGCAGACTGACGCTGGAGCAACAAAACCATAGGCTTGTTGACTTAATTGTAAAATACACAAGAGGTATTCATAATAATAATTTATTATATATAAAATGTAGAAGTGATGAATAAATGTTACAATGAGGCCCTGCTTTTATACCTAGGCAGGTGGCCTTTCATGACTGGGCATGTCTTTTAGACACGCCTTTTCAATTAACTAATAAATATTTAAATAACCATTATCTTGATTATTTATTATTTACATTTATATTATTTATTTATTTGTTATGAATTATATTCATAACATTGCCCCTCTCTTCAAAAACTTTGTCCTCAAAGTTTTATGGATAATAATTTTCTTCATTTTGCATTTGTCATCTCGGCCTAAGTAACGCGACGTCATTTTGCATTTGTCATCTCGTCTATTGCTCAAAATATTCTTCATTTTGCGTATTTGTTCTCTTTTTTTTTTTTTTTTACTGATAATAATTTGTGTTTAATTTATTTATAATTAAAATATAGTCATAATTATTATATAACTATATTAATATAAATTATATATAAATATATATATATATATATATATATATATATAACTTATGCGATTATTTTTTTTTTATTTTATTTTATTTATTATGACGCAATGCTTGTTGAAAACCGTGATTTACAAAAGACTACACGATGGGTTCCTTGACCCGTGGCACGAAAATACCTGTTAATGTAACTTTGATTCGAAATGTTGGCTCGACGGATTGATTAGACGCGATGGTTGATGGCACGAAAGCAACGGGGGCGGGAGTGTGGGGGTGTGATATACGTCGGTTCTAGTCTTGGAGCCTTCGTATTTGGACAGAAGAGTAGGAACACTGCAGCTATGTATCCACAACCATGAACAAGTATTGGTATCCCTGGATTGTCAAAAACAAATCCCTGTTTGATTCGCTGTACTCGCAATAAAGACAGATCAGGTTGAGCTTCTCCCACAACACCTTCCAATCTGCCTCTTCCATATTTTCGTTCTCATTCTGAGAAATATAACGATAACGACACACCAAATCCTTCAGGAGACGTGTCGTCTCGTTTACGAGTTGAGTGTAATTGGGAATTACGTGAAGGCCTGGGATTTTGTTTTTGGTGATGTATCGCTGCATTTCTCGTCTTAACTTAGTCTGGGAAATGATATTGCTGATGTGGAAGGGGTGGCGGGTATATGGGTTGGTGGCGTCAAGTTTGTAATAAATAACTCGATCTGACGTATCAAAGGGGAACACATATGTATAACCCAGTGGTTGACCGGGGGACATACCCTCTGACGGCGGAAACAACCCTTGGACACTAGGAAGATTTGCATTTCTTCGTGGCTCGAGCCCACAAATAATTGCTAAATTCCAGTGTTTTCCGTTTAGCAGAGGAATTATGTTGAACTCAACATCTTTCATCTCGCTGTTTAGTGCATTCTCCAAAATATAGAAGTCCAGTGTTTTCAGTAGATCCAAATAATCATCATCAATAGTCTCTGCAATTTTACTAAGTCGTGTATCATCATCTTCCGAGTATTCACTCTGGAACTCCTCAAATCGACATTTCTTAGTTGGAACTTGTTGCACTGTTACCACGCTGGGTTTGTTGCTCAAGCATATTGTCTTGACAACAACACACTCATTGTGTTGCAGATTCTTCATTACATTTACAAATGACTGCAGATCTGAAATTACTATTCCATTTACTTCAACGATACACAGATTATTCCCAAGCGCACCTATTTCGCCGGGGCTGCCAAACAACGATATTGCCACATAAACAACGCCCTGTTCTTTGGGCAAAAAAGGCAATGAACGAACAATTGAGTGTGTTTCTTGAAGTATACATCCACACCGACCCACTATACGCATGGTTTCAAACCCATCTCTCAATTTGGTGCCTACTTGGAGCTCTAGCTCAGAGTTATCACGAAAATTTTTCATACTTAGAAGATCACTGTGCTGATCAAGACGTTCGCAGGCATCCTCAACATTAATGAAATTGGTAATGGGCTCGCCATTAATAGCTAACAGTACGTTAGGGCGCACCAACTTAGTTTCTCCTTTTGATCCAGTGAAGCAACACTTTACTATTACCACCTGTCTTTTTATAGGATCCTTTTCCTCCAACTTTCGAACCCATTCCTCACGTAATCCAGAGAGACAAGCTCTGGTAAGTGAAATTGTAGAAGGTTCCGCTTCCAAAATACGAATAAATGGCATCTGTATTAAATTAATTTCACCAACTGTACTAACACCCCTTTTAAATTCTCTTCATTAGATTCTTCTTCATTAGGGTAAAATATGGCCTCTCCATCTTCGTTCCTGTTGCGATCGTTATAATCTATATTGCACTTTTTCTCTTCATCTTCGACAATGTAATCATCTACTGCTTCGTCTTTTTCACCATCTTGATTCATATCATTTTCATACTCGTCATTAACTTCAATTTCCATATCGTTTCCAACTTCCTCACTCTCACTATCATTATCCATATCATTTATATTCACATATTCTTTGTCTTCCTCCAATTCAACAATTTTGATATCTTCCCCTTTATCATCAATGGCATTGTTTCCTCCACTTTTACGGTGTGAATTCATATCTTCCTCATTATTATGATATTGTTCATCTTCTTGTTTCTCAAGATAGTCTCCATCCACATCAGGGCCTGTTATCCCTTGCTGCCTACACCTACCTACAAGTTAGTGGGAAAAGCTTTCAACCCCACCAGGTGTGGTTGGTGGCAAGGAATTCAGAGAAGGGGTTGTCACCTATTCCCGACTCTCTCCGTTTAAGCTATCTCCTAGGTTAGCTAAGGGGGGTGGTCCCTAAAGGAAAACTAAATCAAAGATGTGAGGTTTCTAGGAGAATTGATTAGAAGGAATTACTTATCAAAGATGACTCAATTCCAAGATGTAAACAAGCATATAAGTATATGAGCAATATTAAATGATGTGTTCAAAATATAGACCAATGCTTTAAAGTAAATGACAAGTGCTTGCTCAAAAATGAAATTCAAGATACAATGACAATAATCCCACAAAGGAAGTGTTAGACCAAGATAGAAATACAGGCATCACTTGCAATAAATGAAAAAGTACTTGTAAGAAAGTGCTCAAGTAACAAAGGATAATGACATTAAATATTCATGAGCTAAATAATCACCAAAGTAACAAGTACATGAAATAGAAAAATTGCGAGTAAATTTGTGATGTGAAGGTGCTCTTGGTTTATTTTATTAGTAGAATTCTAAAACAATTTTCAATTTAACTCCTGTCCCCAAACCTCACCCTCGCTCGAAATCCGGGTCTCACGGTGAGGAGTCAAAAGGGGTGGAGGGTCCCTAATGTCTATACAATCAACTTAAGTTGGAGGTTAATTTTTAGAGATGCAAGTCTAGTATAAAAAGTGAAATGCCTAAATGATATGAAAGTGAGTTTGCAAGTGCTATGTAAAAGATGGAGATGGTTCAATTAACTATGCTTCATAGTTAGAACAATAACTCAAGTTGCCATAAATTGAAAGTGTTATGCTTCTTTACTTGCAGTATATTGTGAAACTTATCCAAATGAGAAATAGATCACAAAACATAAGTAAGTGATGGCAAATGAGGTTGCAAATTAGGAAATTAAAGGACTATGCGATTTGTGTTACTTCCCAATTAGAGCATGCATATGTGATGTGAAAGAAAATGGAAATGTCGAAACCACTAAGTCAATCCATCTGCAAATTCTTTCCTTTGAAATGGAGAGATAGGGATGCCAGTGGGTAAAACCCATGCTCCCACAACAAAAACATAAATTTTTATTAATTTTACAAGAAGGAAATGACCATGAGGCCTTTTCTAAACCAAGGAAAATCTTTACAAATAAAAATTGAGACCTTAGACTTTTCCTCGATGAACATTTCTAAAAAAACTCATAAGAATTCAAACTTTACAATAGGAGAAGAGAAGCTAAGCCTCTTCTATGCCCACAACCAAAGAAGAGAGAGAGTTATCTTCCTCATTTGAAATTCAGTGCCCAACTTGTTAGCAATTTCTTGTAGTTGTCCACTCAAGCTGTCACAAAAAAAAGTTCAGAAAGAGGGCTACAAAACCAATCAAATATTAGACAGATAAAATTACAAAATATTGCACAACAATTTACAAAGGACTAAGCCAAAGAGTTCGAGTAAACTCTCCTCTTTGCTTAGTCATCTTCAAGCTCTTAGATAGCAAATGAAAGTAATGAAGTATAATGTTTTAAAAGATATTCAAATTTAAAAGTATTCGGCTTGTATACAAGCTATGTTCCAAAATCCCTGCAAAACCACTTTGTAAGATAAGACTATGAAGGTTCAAAGAACAAATGAGAGCTCATTTGAGAATATATCAAGAGTGGGTTGATCTCTCCAAAGACTTCCCCCAACACTTGATTCTTTGATCCCAACAAGATGTTCCCTCTACAAAACTTCAAACAAGAATTAGTTCCATATAGATCTAACAATAAACAATGATAAGAAACTCTAGAGATTTATTTGAAACCAACTAGAGCATTCTATATCTAGAGCATACTCCTAAATCAAATTTCAATGTAAGATAGCTCTACATTAACAAATCTACAAGAGCATATGGAAACAAATTATATCAAAGTATGAGTAAAAGGAATTAAACCAATGATCGACAATTCATCACACTCCAAAAGGAGGAACATCTCATGAATGAAACTCCAAAGTCTTTATTGATATTTTTGAAAATGTAGAAGGCAGCAGCGCTTCCGCAAGCACAATAGCTAGTAAAACTATCATTACAATGAGAGCCCAAGGCTCATTTAAATAGAATTATGGGAGCAAATCCCAATAAAAGATCAAATGACAAGTGTAGGAATGGTGAAGATTTCAATGCTTAAATAAATTTTCAATTGTGTGAGGTCAATCTCTAAACCAAATCAAACTGCCCAAGTGTAATTTCAACTGGCTGTAGGTGGCATCCAAAATGGGTAGCGTAATGTTTTTTCTTCATGTGCGTATTCCTTAACTGTTGATTACTGTGAGAGCCACTTGCCAAGTGCATATGCGACTGAAGTAAATGGGAGACAAACTCCCTCAAAATATTTGCTTGACTGCTGTGATAAATCCTCCATTAAATGATCGCTGCCTATTATCTCTTGTTGGCCTCCGTGGACTGCTGTGATAAATATTTTTAGCTGGCAGCGTGGAGGCGCAGTGGAGTCTAAGGCGTAGACAGTGATCACAAAAACTTGAGTTAACATCTCTTGACATTCCATCAAAGTCTACGCTGATTTTCCTTTGGAGACAAACATGAGTTAGTGGGGGACAAAGTCTAATGCATGTAGCAGTCTGTCCTCCACTAAATTCTTAGCAAAATCCGTGTTGAAGGAGATGCCAAACTAGGCTATGTATGATGCTTCTTTTGACTGGTCCTTAGAGTTTTTTTAGTGGGGGACAAGTGGGAGGCAAGGTCTGTCTTATGTGGCAGCCTTGTCCCCCTTCAACTTTCTCAATTTCTTTTTTTTTTAACCTTCACAAATACTCTTTAAACTGATTTTTACAATTGCTGAGTGGATAATTGGAGACTCTTTTGAGTGCTTGTTGACTTGGTATTTATGATTTTCCAATGTGGCTGCCATGTCACTGTTTGTCCCCCACTACCTTTAATGTGCACCAACATGTTCAAATAAATCAAATTATTTGAACTTTAGCCATACGTAATATTTCAATGCTGCCTCTTTAACTCAACATGGGCCCTCTTTGACTTGATTGACTTTGAATAGAGTTGTGCTTCATGTGGTGGGTCCCACATGCTTGCCACATCACCTTTGACCTTCACTGAATCTGCCATGTCAAAATTTGACTCATTTTGACTTTGGAAAAATTTCTGAATTTTTCCAATTATTGAATTTTTTTTGAATTTTTTCTCATTTTTTCCACTGACATTAGGAAAATCGGCTTTTGAAGGACTATAAGTCGCTTTTTGACCCCCAAAGTGGGTCTTAGGATAATGCTGGGTCTCTGAGGATGAATCTCGAGTGGTCACACGCCCCATACATTTCCCAAGGCCACTTATTTACATCATTACATAGAAATTAATTAAAAAATCCCGTTTTGCGGGAAATTTTTAATTATTAAAAAATCATACTTAGACCTAGTCAAATTCCGCGAAATTTCAGAGATGACCTAGCATGGTAATATACATTGACTCTAGACACTAAGATGCGTTAGGGGCTCAACCTTCAAGCCGTCACCCCGGCTTTGGGGTAATGCAATGAGTGAAAAAACCTAGAAAATTATTCGCCGCTAAAAAGAAGGAATAATTAACCAAGTAAAAAAAACACTCCAAGGTGTACTCGCTTGCTGATCGAGTCCCAACATCCTAGGCCTGTTACATGGCTTTATTCATCATGCTAGTGACATTTATACAATATCCCCGTAGGGCTGCGGAATCTGAAGACTAAAGAAGAAAATGACAAGAAGAAGAAGTAGAGTTTAAAAACTTTGTTGAACTGATGATATTTGATGATATCTAATGGCACACGTGTCCTCTGGTTCATCCTTGGGCATGGAGTCTTCACATAATCATTAGGTGCCACTCCAGTGGTCAACATGACCAATTTGATCTGGATACTCATCTTGATCTTCTGAATTCCCTGAATCAGTTGAATTGTTCTGTTGACTATGTCCAATATTCGGGAATATTGGTTCTTGCGTCAGATTTATCTTGTTGCAAATGGCGTTTAACTTCTGCATTGTTTTGTTATGATTGTTTGTGGACTCGCTATGGTTTTGCCAAATTTGTCTTTCTATCCAATTTGTCGTGTCTTGAAGTTTTTTGATGTCTTCGAAATGTCCTGTAACCTTATCCTCAAGATCGATCAATCTTTTGTTGAAATCAGCCATCAACATTGTTGAAAACATCGGGCGGCAGCGATTTCAAGGAACGCTGAATGCGGCAGCAGCACCACGGTGGCGGCAACAACACTGCTTGTAACAGTTGAAGGCAACCAGCAGCAGCAGAAGGCAGTCACAACACGAACTTGCTCTGATACCAAATGGAGCAACAAAACCATAGGCTTGTTGACTTAATTGTAAAATACACAAGAGGTATTCGTAATAATAATTTATTATATATAAAATGTATAAGTGATGAATAACTGTTACAATGAGGCCCTGCTTTTATACCTAGACAGGTGGCCTTTCATGACTGGGCATGTCTTTTAGGCATGCCTTTTCAATTAACTAATAAATATTTAAATAACCATTATCTTGATTATTTATTATTTACATTTATATTATTTATTTATTTGTTATGAATTATATTCATAACAGACACAGAGGGTGCAGGAGGTCATCCTGTGTGTTGGGAATTCTCCCGGAGTGTCCGAAAAATTCACATCAGGTGTTTGCTATTTGATTCTGATCGTCAGGATTTCTGTAAACATTCTTTTCATTGCTGAAGATAAATACAAACCCTCATCCGCTGCACCGATTTTCCCACATTGGGTTTTTCTGGGGACAATTGTCCAAAAATAACTGTGTTCATATGGTTGTTTCTATTGTGCTATATGTGTTATTTCTATTCTTCTGCTTTTGATTAGAGTGAAGTACTGCAGCTGTGTTTATTTCAAAATTTACTGAAGCATCTGTAAATAAATTATCTAATAAGTAGGCGAAAAAATCAATCACTGTAGTAATAATTTTCAGATTGAAAATTTCACATGGTATTAGAGAAAAAGGCTAAAGACAGAAAGGGAGGATCTGCTATGGACCAAAGATCCGACATTCGGAAGGGTCCATGCAGTCCTCTAGAGCACTTAGAAAAACAAAGGGAATATGACATGATTGTGTTGGCATCCAGACTAGAGGAGGATTTCGCTTGTGTGTCAAGCACGACCCCTCTAAGTGTTTGATATATTGATAGTGGAGCATCTGCTCATATGACGGGAGTTCGAGAATGTTTTTCGAGCTACCAAGAAGAGTAGATGAATTTCCAGATTACAATGGGAAACAAGGCCAAGTGTACCCCCATTGGAAGAGGTACCATAATATTTCAGACAAAAGCTGGCAACAAGATTTGGGCCACAAACATTCTGCATGTACCAGGGTTGGGGATGAATTTGCTCTCAGTGTCTCAGCTCTAGAACAAGGGTTATGACGTATACTTTATTGGAAACAAAGTTTATGTCAAACATCATAGCTGGAAAAAGAAGGCGCAAATTGGAGTAAGGAGCCATAAACAATATAAGCTCCAGCGTGAATCCCCAATGGCTCTAATTAACAGTACGGACGAAAGGGATCTGAATGAATTATGGCATAGAAGGATGGGGCATTTACATCATGGAGCCTTGAAGATTCTCAAGAAGACTATCATAGGAGCTCCAGAACTCAGCACAAGGAGAGATAAGGTCTGCAGGGGATGCGTACTAGGGAAGTATGCCAAAGCAACATTTTCAAGAAGCAGTAGCGGGGCCAAGAGCGTATTGGAGTTGATACACTCAGATATTTGCGGTCCAATGTCCACGAATGCTCTCAGTGGTGCAAAGTATTTTGCTACCTTCATTGATGACCATTCCAGGAAGTCTTGGATCTACTTTCTCAAAACCGAAGATGAAGTCTTTGTGCGATTCAAAGATTTCAAGGCGCTGGTAGAAAATTCAATCGGAAAGAAGATCAAGAAGCTGCGATCAGATAGTGGTGGAGAGTATATCGATAAAGACTTCACCAATTTTTGCGCAAAGGAAGGCATTAGGAGAGAATGGACAACTCTATACAATCCAGAGCAGAATGGAGTTGCAGAGAGGAAGAACAGGACCATTATAGAAGTTGCAAGGGCAATGCTATATGACCAAGACATGCCCAAATTTTTGTGGGTAGAAGCCTGCAATACAGCTGTGTATGTGCAGAACAGGGTACCCCATAGAGCATTGGGGAAGGTAACTCCTGAGAGTGTGTTCACAGGCAACAAGTCGGAGGTGAGCCATATCATGATATTTGGTAGTATGGTGTATTGCCACGTACCAGATGAGAAGAGGAAGAAGTTGTATCAAACTGCCGAAAATGGTTATCTTGTGGGCTATAGTGAAAATGCGAAGGCATATCGCATCTATATTCCAGAAAACAGGAAGATCGTAGTAAGGCAGGACGCAAAATTCATGGAGGAGAGCCTTTAGAAGATCCTGGGAAATGGCTACAGATACGCAGATTGAGGAGGATCTACTAGTACAACCTCAACGACCTACAGAGGATGGGTTGAGTGCCTCTCCATGACAGAAGGATTCTTAGGAGAGTTCCTCCGAGGAAGAGCAGGCAAGAGAGCAGGTAAGACCACCCACCACCAGTGGAAGACCGAGCAGAGAACTCCAACAAATTCTGATGGATGTAGAGGAATTTGTTGGAGCCCCTAGAGACAGGAAGAGGGTACGGAGGCAGCCTAACAAATACCAGGCACTGGTAGCTCAAGTTGAAGAACCCTCTAGCTTTTGGGAGGCAGCTCAACATCAGTTGTGGGTAGATGCCATGGTGGAGGAGTATAGATCCATCATGACAAACGATGCCTGGGAAGTAGTCCCTAGACCACAGGACAGATCAGTTGTAGGATTAAGGTGGATCTACAAGATCAAGTATGCTGCAGACGACAACATAGAGAAGTTCAAGGCCAAATTTGTGGCTAAGGGGTACGCACAAAAAGAAGGGATCGATTATGAGAAAACCTTCGCCCTTGTAGCTCGGTACACTTCTATCAGATCCGTCATCTCTCTAACAATGTGGATGGGATGGGAGATTCACTAGATGGATGTGAAGACAATGTTCTTGAATGGGGTGATAGAGGAGGAAGTGTACATAGAACAACTAGAGGGCTTCGAGACACATGAGCAGAAGACTCATGTTTGCAGGCTTAAGAAAGCCTTGTATGGTCTAAAACAAGCCCCCAGAGCATGGTATGGGTGGATTGATAGCTATTTGCAGAAGATGGGTTTCATCAAGAGTGACGCAGATCCCAATCTCTACTACTTGAGAGTAGGGGATGAGCCGTTAATCATGGGATTATATGTAGATGATTTGTTTCTTACTGGATCATCTAAGCTCATCAAGGACCACAAGGAAAATCTCGCTACCGAATTCGACATGAAGGTTCTGGGGCAAATGCACTATTTTCTTGGTTTGGAGGTCTGGTAGCAGAAGGAAGAAATCTTCCTTGGGCAAGGAAGATACACTACAGAGATCCTGAAGAGGTTTAAGATGGAAGAATATAGACCCATGGCCACTTCGATGATTACAAATTGGTTGAAGATAGACACAACAGAGGATGATGAGGTTGATCCCACCTTGTATAGGCAGCGCATCGGATCATTGATGTATCTGGTCCACACTAGACCAGACATCTGTTATGCAGTGAATACCCTCAATCAGTTCATGGTGGAACCAAGGAGGGCTCACTGGGCAACAACCAAACATGTTCTAAGATACTTGAAGGGGACAACCCAGTATGGATTGAAGTGTGAAAATTCAATTGCAGTGTATGGGTTTATTTTCTCCTACTTGATTTAATTTATACAAGTTATTTTCATAAGTTAGATTTAGAAAATATTGAAAATAAACACAACTACAGCCTACACATGCAGATCATTTACTGAATAATTCACTCATGCAACAAAGTGACACATGGATTTTTGGACATAAGTCCTCGAAAAAACCCAAAGCGAGAAAACCGATTCAGCAGATATGAGGGTTTTATTATTAAGTAGTTCTAAGTACAGCAAATCTGGGTTCCAACCTTGGGAAACCTGACAGAGAATAAAAGATATAAGATTTGCAGCGAACCTGAAGATCTAGTGCCAAATATCTTACTGATCCACACCCTCAAACGGGATTTACAGGACTCAGCCTGGATTTGGCCCTAGAAACCCTCAGCGTTGCCCCTGAAGCCTCAGCGTCAACCCTGCTACCCTCAAATGCCACTGCGCAGCACCAGAAGGGATTGCGTTACCCCTGGAAAGGTCTCACAGCCTCACACTGGCCCTAAAAACCCCTCTGCGTGATTTCTGAAGCCTCCTAGTGCCTCTGTGATGTCCTACATAGCACTTGCATAGCGGCTGCGCAACACCTGCGTAGCTGCTGCCTTGCTTCTCTATGTTGTCCTTGAGCTGCTCCTCTTGCCTCTTGTCGTCTCTTGGCTCTTGGAATTAGATCATTCCCTTAGCCAATACTACCCCTCACTGCAGGAAATTCCATTGGAAATTCTTAGCAAACCCGCCCTAGAATTCCAGATCTATTCCTCAGTTCTACAGAAAATTGTGTGTCCTCAACTGACCCTCAAGCCTTTCTCTTATACTTTTTCGTTGAACCCTTCAACGGCCGAGATTAAATCATCCATCAATGGCTGAGATTAAAAGACTGCTTGGTCACTTAAGACAATTTCAGCACATGTGTTAATTAATTCACTTTAATTATTTTATTTTCCTAAATTAGACTTAGGAAATCCATTAAAAATAATTAATTATTTGAATAACTTCAACACAACTTGAAATTTTTCAAATCCATTTCTGGGTCTTGTAGATCAAGTGTATTCTAGTCCTTCCACAAAATTTGGGACCTAGAGCACAATTGATGCTACCCCAAATACACAAAATCTCAACACTCCCTCTTAGCATTAGAAGTGTGCTCTAGCAATACATAATACATCACACCATGCATTACAAGATCTTGAGTACTTGGTTTGTGCTGCTGATGCTTGAACTGCTGCCCTCCAGCTACTGCACTGCTGCTCTTTGTACTGCTGCCCATTCCACTGCCACTGCCACTGACACTGCTACATTTGTACTGCAGCTCCCTCTCAATTTGCTGCATCATGCTGCCCATAGCTCTGCCACTGCTAACTGCTGCATTGCAACTCAGCTGCTGAGAAGTAAGCAGCTGAAGGACTCTGCCCAACTGTTTGATAGACAAGTCAAGTTGCCCTCCACCACTAAAGCCTCCTGGATGCTGAATCACGCTGTCCCCTTGGAGACACTATCATGCTGCAACACCGCACTGCGTGAGCCCAGCTTCTCCGTGCTGCTGAAGTCCCATCAACCTCTCTGCGCTACTGCCTCCACGCTGCTGCTGCCTCTGCATTACGTTGCTCCCTCTTCAACTCTGTAGCTCCCTCTTCGGCTTCAATGTGGCCATCTGCAACCATCTCCCGACTCATCCCGCTACCGTCTTAAGGCTCCCGTAGTTCGTATGTGATCCAAGAGTAGGGTTGATTCAAGGATCCCGCCATCCACTTTGGATACTCTAAATATCCATGTCACCCCACCTCTTCTCTCGAGGTGCATGAACACTCATGGCTGCATCATCATCAGAGCCATCGTCATTTGTTGTTGCAGCCTCGGAATCAGAAGCTCCTTTGTCCTTCTTCGTAGGACAACTACTGGCGAAATGAACAAGATCACCACTGTTAAAGCAACAGACCTTGGAGAGGTCCTTCATCTTCTTCCCTTGATGCAAGGGCTGCATCCTCCTCTTCTTCTTTCTTCACTCTGGTTGATCCGCTTACTCCAATGTTGGATTGCTTCTTGGTGATCCTCCTGATCTCTTCTTGGTAGAGAATAGCCCACATATTTGCCCATGATGGTAATGCTGCCCTTCCCAGAATGCTCTAGAAAAACGTTTCCCATTCTTCAGAGACAACATTTAAGGCCGTCCTCACAAGGAGCCCTTCATCTGGATTAGCACCTATGCCAATCAGTGGGTCACGGATAGCTTGAAGTCTGAAGAGGAATGGATCTATCTCTTCACCCTTCATCATCTGGAACATACGCATTTGATTCTCTAGAAGCATTCTTTGCACAAAACCTCCTTGGTACATCACTTCCAAAGCTTACTACATGTCATGTGCTGTATTCTTACCAGTCACATGGGGAATCACGTGATCCTTGACTCCGTCTATGATCAACCTCTTCGTGTGTGATTGATTCTCTTCATACTTCTTGAGTGGATCTGCATCAGTTGGCACAACAAGTGTCATCTCTGCATGATATTTGAGACCATACTCATCCAGAACTGAGAGGATTATGGTCTTCCAGATAACATAGCTAGACATGGCATCCAATCTATCCTGATCCGTCAGTCCATATCGAGCCATCTTTGCTTAGATCTGAAGCAAACCGTACTTTTCCCTCTGGATCTAGGTTTCTTGGTGACTAGAAACCCTCTAGTAACTGCTTCTTTCTGCAAACTGATTTCCCTCTTGGAAATCTTCCACCAAAACTCAAACGAACAGTATTCTCCGATCCTCCTGATCGATTCTCAGATTTGCTGAATGATTGTCTTCCACCCGCCTTTGTTGCCTTAGCTAGGGACAATTCTGCACTTGTAGAATCTCTACCCCACTAGCACTGCTAAAGATCTGAAGCACTGCTTCCAAAACTTGGCTGAATTCTTCTGCAACAAGAGGGGTGACTGGACAACGTTCTCCTGGTTGGACCAACGCAGTCCCAGCATGGCTCAGAAGTGGACTGCGTAACCCCAGATTGGGTGACGCAGTCCTTACGCTGCCCTGGGAAGGGTCTGCGTAAGCCTAGAGGCCTTCTGCAGTTTCAACGCTGTCTTCTTCTGGATCTGCGTCCTCTTGTTGTCAAGATGCCCTTTCCGGATTTGCTGCTTCTTCTGCCACCCTGCAGAAAAAATTTCTTCAAGCGATTTGCTAGAGATTCAGCTTGATCTGCTATCACTCTGATACCATGTGAAAATTCTACTACAGTGTATTGGTTTATTTTCTCCTACCTGATTTAATTTATACAAGTTATTTTCAGAAGCTAGATTCATAAAATACCGAAAATAAACACAATTACAGCCTGCACATGCAGATCATTTACTGAATAAGTCACTCATGCAACAAAGTGACACATGGATTTTTGGACATAAGTCCCTGGAAAAACCCAAAGTGGGAAAACCAGTTCAGCTGATATGAGGGTTTTATTATTAAGTAGTTCTGAGTACAGCGAATCTACGTTCCAACCTTGGAAAACCCGATAGAGAATAAAAGATATATGATATGCAGCTAACCTAAAGATCTAGTGCCAAATATCTGACTGACTGATCCACACCCTCAAACGAGATTTACAGGACTCAGCCCGGATTTGGCCCTAGAAACCCTCAGCGCTGCCCCTGAAGCCTCAACGTTAGCCTTGCTACCCTCAAATGCCACTGCACAGCACCAGAAGGGACTACGTTACCCCTGGAAAGGTTTCACAGCCTCACGCTGGCCCTAAAAACCCCTCTGCATGATTTCTGAAGCCTCCTAGTGGCTCTGCGCTGTCCTGCGCAGCACCTGCATAGTTGTTGCCTTGCTTCTCTGCGCTATCCTTGAGTTGCTCCTCTTGCCTCTTGCTGCCTCTTGGCTCTTGGAATCAGATCATTCCCTTAGCCAATACTACCCTTCACTGCAGGAAATTCCACTGGAAATTCTTAGCAAACCCACCCTAGAATTCCAGATCTATTCCTCAGTTCTACAGAAAATTGTGTGTGTCCTCAACTGACCCTCAAGCCTTTCTCTTATACTTTTTCGTTGAACCCTTCAACAGTCGAGATTAAATCATCCATCAACGACTGAGATTAAAAGACTGCTTGATCCATGTGACTTAAGACAATTTCAGCACGTGTTAATTAATTCACTTTAATTATTTTATTTTCCTAAGTTAGACTTAGGAAATCCATTAAAAATAATTAATTATTTGAATAACTTCAACACAACTTGAAATTTCTCAAATCCATTTCTAGTTCTTGTAGATCAGGTGCATTCTAGTCCTTCCACAAAATTTGGGACTTAGAGCACAACTGATGCTACCCCAAATACACAAAATCTCAACATGAAGTACACCAAGGGAGATGAGGTCCAGTTGAGTGGGTTTACAGATGCAGATTGGGTTGGAAGCACAGTGGATCAGAAAAGTACCAGTGGAAACTGTTTCAGTTTCGGATCAAGAATGACTTCTTGGTGCAGTAGGAAACAGAAGTCAGTCGCACTGAGCTCAGCGGAGGCAGAATATGTGGCGGCAAGCATAGCTTCGTGGGAGGCCATATGGCTTCGTAAATTACTCGCCTTCGTAAATTACTCTTGAACTTACCCAAGAAGAGGATGGAACCGACCGAAATTATGTGTGATAATCAGAGTTGCATCAAGATCTCTAAGAATCCTGTGTTTCATGACCGGTCAAAGCACATTGACATTCGGTGCCACTTCATCAGGGACTATGTCCAATGGGGAGCCGTGTAGTTGAGGTACACTCCTACAGGAGAACAGGTGGCAGATATCGTCACCAAGGCTCTAAGTAATATTAAGTTTACTTACATCAGAGAAAATATGGGGATGGCCGAGAACTCGTTCCTGTAAAGGAATGGGTGGTCTTCAGAGACAGAGGGAGTTGTAGTACGGATAAGGCAGTGGCAGAGTCAGTGTCACTGGTTGCAGTACATAGGGCAGCAACACAGAGTTGAGAGGCAGCAGCTAGGACATCAGCAGCACAGCAGGTGCTTCAGAATAAGAGCAGTACAGTTGGTACCAAGGTTACTTGGGAGCGGGAGCGCCATTTTCAAATGCTTCCAGTCCGAGAGCGTTTTATATATATATATATATATATATATATATATATATTGTGATGCATATATGTCAACAAAAGCATGTAGAATGATGGATTAGACATAAAAAACATAAAAACATAGATTGAACCATATAACATCAATGATCTAGAAGTTATAATCTTCATCAACCATGTCCATAAGTTAGAAACATACAAGATATCGACTCTTGAGTCTCATGATTCATCAATCTTAAAGTTTCAAGCTTTCAGAATTCAATATATAACATTTATCATCATTGATTCATTGATCACCATAGTTGTACTTGTAAGCTAAGTGTAACCATTACAACAAAAAATATTTAACATGAAATGAAATGTTATAAAATGAAATGAAATGAAACAACTTTCAACTTTCATGAAGCATCATAATCATAATTCATAATGACTTATAAACTTATAACTGCCAACTTCAAAGTTTCAAACTTCAAACTTAAATTGTCATATATTGTTTACAAAAAATATCTTCCATTAAATATGAAAGAGTCAAGTTTCAATAGTTATAAAAAGTTAAAAACTACTAGAAAATAGAAAAGACAAGTAAACTGTAAAACTATTTTATCTATTGCTTGGCCTCTTGCCACGAGAAATGTCTAATTTATGAGCAACTTGTGGTAATGGTGGTCTTCCAGAAGTTTCCTCGCGGGAAGTACAATGACCATAACTAGAAGCCCCATGTCCTCCACGTGAGGATATAGGTGGAGTCTGCGTCAACAAAGGAACAATAGTCGAAACTTGAACACTAGCACTACTACTGGATGGTGAGTGTGGCAATAGCATGCTTGCTGCTGCTTCATCCTCATCTCTCAAAAGTTCTGCTTCCAATTCTTCCAGATGTATAGTGCCGTCCTCCAAATAATCGTCCTCTGGGTTGTTGTCCCAAACTTTATATGAGAGATCCTCATAATCCTGATCACAATAATGACTCAGCAATCTCAAGTTGTAGTGCACATAAACCAAGTTTTCTGCTCGGTTTTCATTGAGTCTGTTTCTTCTCACATTATGGATGAAGCTGTAGGTGCTCCTACACCTCTCTGCAGAAGAAGTATTTACAACCTGTGAAAGAACTTTTTTTGCCAATTTTGGCAAAAGTCTCATGCCGCCATATGTATCCCACCATGTGAGAGCATCAAACCTGTCTCTATCTTCCATTGCATGAAAAGAACCAAACAAACCAGAGCAACTGAAGTATCTGCCTAATTCAAGGCGTAGCTTAGCACACTCTTCCCTGTCAGGGAACAACTTGTCTAATGCTTTCATATATCCCTCTTGTACCTCTGGATTTGTATGAGGTTTGATCCTAACCCCACCCCCAGGTGCAGGTTGGCCCAACCAAGATGGAGAGTAGTATTTTGGCATAAGGATATATGCCAAAGGTAGTGGAACATTAAGTTTATTCCACCGTGCACACACACAATTGTGAATCATTGAATACAAGTTTGGATCTTTTTCCTTAACAATATCTTTTATTTTCCCCAACATGCTATACATCTGTTCATACACCTCATTAATCACTGGTTTATTTGTATCTGCAAAGAGAATCATGTTATAAGTGGGCTTGGTGAAATTCAAAATTTCCCTCACACGTGCCCAAAACAAAGGATCAAGAACAGTCTCCTCCACCTGTTCAAAACCTTGCCTGTCAACTGATGTTGTTGCCCTGTCCTTTAATACTTGCCAGTGTGGACTTGATACCATGGCAGTCAATGACTCTCTTACCTTCAAAAGGTGCTTGAAGGTGAGGTAATAGCTAGCAAATCTAGTCTTTGCTATCTTCAACAACTCCAATGTTGAGTGACTGCGGAAAAAACCATGGGTATTGCTATGATTTGTAATAAATCTTATCATTTTTTTTCCTCTTGTACAAATCACCAAGCCATCTATATTGAGGTTGTTTGTTTTTAATTATATCATGCATCAAAAGGTTTATTGTGTGAACCAAACACCCAGACCAAAATATGTTGGGGTATTTATCCTCAATAATTGCTCCCGTTGCCTTACAATTAGCAGCATTATCAATGATGACTTGGATGACATTGTATGGTCCAATATGTTCAATTGTTTCAAGTAATGGTTCTGCAATGTTGATGCCGGTCTTGAACTTATCTGAATAATCATATGATGAAAGGAATATTGCACTACTAACAGACATAGCAAGAACACTTACCAATGGCTTGCCTTTTACATTTTTCCATCCATCAAATACAATGGACACCCAATGCTCATTCCAAGAACTTGTCATTCTACTCAAAGAATGAGTTATTTTTGCTTTTTCATAATCAAGGCCCACAGTTCTAACCTTGTCATACCTAGGGCTCTTGTATCCTTTGGGGGCATCATTAATGGCAGAAACCATTTCATGCCAATATGGTGAGCGAAGAACATTGAATGGTACCCCACATCCATAGAGAAATTGGAAATTTTTTGAATCCACATCAGTCTTGGACCCTTCGTCAAGGAAATCGGATATGGTTCTACACTTTAAAGAGATGTTTGGTCCTGGTGTGCTTCCATATCCACTGCCATGGGTGGAATTTGATGGACTTCTTTGTCCATGTTGTAATGGTGCATAAGATTCAATGAAACCCTTAGATCTTTTAGATTTGTATTGGGCTTCCTCCTCCTCCCTTATGTATTTGGCTCTATCTGTTGCTGACACACTTACACAAGTTTTGATTCCTATATTTTTATCTCCATCCCATGGCCTTTTCCCACAAAGGTGCCTTCTGGCACGAGTGTATGAACCTGCGTATTGTGTATTGCAATGGGGGCATATAAATTTAGTGGTTCCACCCCCTTTCCCTGCTTTAGGCCTAGTAACATATTTCCACAATGATGTTTGGTCAATTTTAGTTGGTGTCACTGTGGTCTCATTATCTCCACTCTCCCCTAAGTCCCCTTCCTCCTCAGGTTGGTACTCCTCTTCAGGATTTTCATCATATCCACTGTAACCCACTTCTTTATCCTCCTGTTTTGGAATAGGCCTCTTTCTCCTACTCTCCAACACCATAATAACAAAAATCGGAACCAACATGAAGAAAATGCAGCCATATAACCATGATGTTTCAACTTTCAACTTTCAAAATTCAAATTTTTTAACCTGCAAAACAATGGAGGAATGCCAAATGGGAATATGAAAAAATGCCACATAGAATTTTTTTTTTTTTCAATTTTCCATTTTCAACAAATTAAAGTGCAATATAAAATAAATAAATAAATCATTTTTTTCATTTTTAAACAAATGAAAATGCAACATAGCAAAATCAAATTCATTTTTTCATTTTTCAACAAGTTAATATGCAACATAAAAAAAAAAAAAAATCAAATTTTCATGTTTGAACAAATTAAAAACACAGAGAAATTTTTTTTTAGATCATTGGTGATTGGACTCTCCTACCTCTTTGTCATTCGATGATTTCGATCCCAAGCAGAGACCTCCAAGCTTCTTGTTGGTCAACCTCTCCCTTCCCTTGCTCTCTTTTGCTCTCTCCTCTCCTCTCCTCTCCTGTCCTTTATTCTCCTCTCCTCTCCTCTCCTCTCCTCTCCTCTCTTCTTCCTCTTTCTCCTCTCTAGCTCTCCTCTTGCTCTCTCTCTTCTCGGAAATTAAAAATAGAATGGGAGGGAGGGCTTTTATTTCTTTCCCTCCCCTCCCCTCCCTTCTCTCCAAATTTCCGGCCCACGGTGTCATTTTCCTCCTCCGCGCGCGGACGTTAGGCAGGAGCGTTTTTTTCCCTCGGGGAGTGTTCGCTCTCGAGTGCTCCCTAAAAGGCTCTCGAAAAGGCAGGGAGTGTTTTGACAGTGCAGGGAGCGCACTCTAAAAAATGCTCCCGGAAGGGAGAATTTTCGGGAGTGCGCTCCCAAAACGCTCTCGCTTGGAAGCAAGTTCGAGAGTTGGGGGGGGGGGCGCGCTCCCTCGCAACCCTGGAACTTGGTACCTTGCTTGAACACTTTCCTCGCTAAGAGGGAGTGTTGATTTTTGTAGCATTGGGAAGTGTTCCAGGTCTCAAATTTTGAGGAGAGGCAGGCTTGGACAACGGTATTCCAGAGAACCCAGAAATTTGTGGAAATTCCACTCGGATTTTGTTTTATTAAAATAGTTAATTATTTTAATGTGATCCCTAAGTCTAAACTTAGGGAAATTAAATAATTAAAGGGTATTAATAAAGCAGAGTGTGAATCTTCTAGAAAATGAAGATCAAGTCATCTTTTAATTTCAGCCATTGATTAAAGTTATAATCTGGGCCATTGATTCAGAGAGGGAGAGTCAGCAGAATCTGAGAGGAAGAAGGCAGAGGACGAGGAGGAGGCAACGCTGAACAACATCACTTGCCTTCCACGCAGACTTATGCAGTCCAGACAGGGATTGCGCAGAGAGGCTACGCAGACTGACGCAGAGGGTGCAGGAGGTCATCCCGTGTGTCGGGAATTCTTCCAGAGTGTCCGGAAAATTCACATCAGGTGTATGCTATTTGATTATGATCGTCAAGATTTTTGTAAACATTCTTTTCACTGCTGAAGATAAATACAAACCCTCATCTGCTGCACCGATTTTCCCACAATGGGTTTTTCCGGGGACAATTGTCCAAAAATAATTATGTTCATATGGTTGTTTCTATTGTGCTATGTGTTATTTTTGTTCTTCTGCTTTTGATTAGAGTGAAGTACTGCAGCTGTGTTTATTTCAAAATTTACTGAAGCATCTGTAAATAACTTACCTAATAAGTAGGCGAAATAAATCAATCACTACAGTAATAATTTTCAAATTGAAAATTTCACAGTATGTAGTGGAGGGCATTGGCAACATACAATTCTAGCTACACTCAGGGAGTCTTATGGAGGTGAAGGAGGTAATGTATGCCCTTGGGTTGGAGGAAAATTTACTCTCAGTTTTGGCCATGGAGGACAAAGGACTTGAGGTCAGCGTTACGGGAGTTGATGTAAATTTCAAGTCAAAACGGGCTAATCCTAGCATGAGACGAGTCATAGGCAACCTAGAGAATAACCTGTATCTATTAAAAAGACATCCAATGAAAGCCCTAGTACATAACAATGGCAACTAGAGTGAGATTTGGCATAGGAGGATAGGACATCTACTATACAGGGCTCTACCACTATTACGGGAGATAGGCACTGGTTTTTAGGAGTTTAGTTTAGAGCATGATGGTGTGTATAGGGGATGTGCACCTGACAAGCAAGAAAGGAAACATTTCCTAACAGTGAGACTAGGTCCAAAGGTGTGTAGGATTTGGTGCATTATGACGTTTGTGGTCCTATGTTAATGGAGTCTATCTCAAGGAGCAATTGTTTTGTGACATTCATAGACGACTATTCCGGGAGGACATGGATTTCCTTCCTAAGGACTAAGGATGATGTCTTTGATCAGTTTCAAGAGCTCAAAGCTCCTGTGGAGAACTAGATGTGGAAGAGGATCAAGGTTCTGAGATTAGATAATGGGGGTGAGTATACCTCCAATGAGTTTAAGGATTTTTGCAGGGAAGCGAGAATTAAGAAAGCGCTAACAGTGCCCTACAATTTGCTGCATAATGGAGCGACAAAGAGGAAGAAAAGAAGTATAGTCAGAGCAACCAAGGCCATGATCCATGATCAGGATCTGCCTATGTTCTTGTGGGCGATAACATTTAATATGGCTGTATACCTGCAAAATAGGAGTCCTCACAGGATAGTGGAGGACATGACTCCTGAGGAGGCTTTTACAAGAGTGTAACCTGAAGTGAGTCCAAGGATGCTTGGAAGCAGGAGCGAGGAGTGACAATTTTCAGAAGCTTCTAGGTCGAGAGCGAATCAAGAGTGAATTTTATATAATATATATATTTTTATATTTTGATGCATATATGTCAATAAAAGCATGTAAAATGATGGATTAGTTATAAAAAGCATAAAAACATGGATTAAACCATATAACATCAATCATCTAGCAGACATGGGATCCCACTACATGGGATCATTAACAAGAGCTACATAAACATCACTTGGCTCCAAGTTTAAGGACTCCGCAGACTCCCCTGCAACCTCAGTAGTACTAGTAGCAACATCAAAACTACAAATCACTGATCAACATGATCACTCATGAAACTCGTCTTTGAATCAACACTACTAGAAATGTGATCATCAACAAGAGCTACATAAACATCATCTAGCTCCAAGTCTTCAGATTTGTATTGCTCAACCTTATAATATGGTAGAGATTGAAAAAGTTTAACATGCCTAATCAATGATTTTGGTTTGAGTGAAGGGTTCACCTCCTCAACCTTATAATATGGTAGAAAAACCTTAGCATGCCTAAACGGTTATTTTCCTTTGAGTGAAGGGTATTATTACCACACAAACCAGTAGGGGACCTAAAAGGGGTTCCTAAGAGGGCAATTGCTAGGTTAAGGGCAACGATGGAGACTTAGCCCACTGTCACCACAGCTAAGGCTCCCTGCTCTTTACGGATTTTCACTAATGGGAGGAGACCCGATGTTTCAGGAAGCCACTTATAGAGGATATATCAACAAATTTATGAGAAGTGACCCTGTTAAATTTGGCAACTAGGTCCAAACTCCACTTTGCATTGCTCATATGATGGAAATGATATTTTTGTTGGATTCCTCATTCGGAGAGGTGCAAGATTGATCTAAAGATCATCTTGTTTGCATGAGAAGAAGTTGGATTTTGAATTTTTTTTTCACACGTGCAATTTGTCAAGGTCGGTCAAAATTGTAATGTAGGTTCACAAGCCCCAAAAGATGTGTCACACACCGTCATTGATGGATATAAAAAGGAGAGGCTCAAACTTCATTTTGGACATCATCTCCTCACACATTCTCTTTCCTTCTGATTGGTATGTACAACCTTAGGAGACATTCTCTCTCCTCTGCACGTGTAGCTGGAGATTTCAGACTGTTTAAGGGTTTCTGTTGCAATGTTGACCAACATTGACTTTGGGTCAACCTTGACTTTTTGACTTCGATTTTGTGCTGAGATCTGATCTTGATAGGCCGTAGTTGGTGGCACAAAAATTGAGAAATTTTGGGCTATTTGACTGTTGCATTGACCACATATTTGACCGCAGCGTTGACCAGGTTTGATCGAGAAGTTGCAGATTGTTTTGGGCTGACTTTGACTGTTTCTTGAGGTCGAGTTTGACTGGCTTTGACTGAGCTTCATTGGGGGACATTTTGTTTGTTTGACCAACGTTGATTTTCCTTGCGAGGGCATCCTGTTGATTGCTGAAATTTGTACTTTCTCTCTCTGTTGAATTTGAAGAATAATAAGAAGATTTGATCAAAGGGTTTTCCCCGCATTGGGCTTTTTCCTTGGCATCCGCCAAATTATTGTGTCCTCTTGTCTTGGCTTGTCTTCTGGTTATTTATTTATGTTTTATCAACATTTACTGTCAATGCTAATGTGATTGCTACACAGGAAATTGAATTGGGCTAATAAGAAAGATTGAAGTAAATTGCTCTAAGCGTAGAACATACCATCGTTAACTAAAATTAACATGGTATCAGAGTTGAGGTGAAGACAAATCCCAAGCAAGAGTGAGAAGAGAAATCACTGAAAGTTGAATAGACAAGGACCAGGGTCATTGTCTTCCTCATCATACTTCAAATCTGATGACAAGCTCAATGATAAGTCTGATTATCATTCTTGGAAAATGTCCTTGGATCTGACATTGGAGGAACAAGATGTTATAGATTATGTGCAGGGAAAGATCACTGAGCCTCCATCAAATGCACCGACTGTCACTAAAACAAAGTACAAGAAAGGGGAAAACAAGGCGAAGAATGATCTCTTAGCTATTGGAGAGGTCATAGCTGATTAAGAGCTCACTCTCATTGCTCTTGGAGGACTTCTCCGGTCATGGTATGTATTTAATACCACTATTCTCAATAATAATATAATTCTTGACTTTGATGAATTGTTGACGAGATGCACTCAAGAGGAGACAAGGATGATGGAGAGAGACCATCCCTCAAATGGAAATGGAAGTGAGCCTACTGCCTTCACTGCTCATGTAAAGAAGAGGAATAATGTTGGTCCGAGAAATCAAAATCAAGGAAGAGAGGGTCCCAAAGGAAGGAAGGGTAGATGTTACAATTGTAACAAGTTTGGACACTATGCTAGAGAGTGCCCCAATAAAAGGGACTCTCCTCAAGATGATGACTACAACAACAAAAACAACTTCAGGGGGAATGGAAATCAAAGGAACAACAGGTTCAACGACAAAGGAGAGAGAAAGGCTCCCTCTGATCGAAATGGAAATGGAAATGATCAACCTTTCAAGAGGTCAAGGAACTCTAGGAATGATGAATCTAATGTTGTTGATAACAAAAGAATTGAATATATTCTTATATCCACCCTCTCTGTTGCATCTTCTCCCGACACCCTGGATAACTGGTTGATTGATAGTGGTGCCTCAAGGCACTTCACTGGATGTAAAGAGGCCCTCTCTGATTTGATTGAAAAGGATACAAATTTGGAAATTATCCTCAGGAGAAAATGCTACCTATCCTGTGAAAGGGACAGGGACTGTGACCCTTCATCTAAATCAAGGGCAAGTCCTCCGTTTGCAAGATGTGTTGTATGTACTTGACTTGAAGAAGAATCTAGTGTCTATCTCGGCAATGGAAAACAAAGGTTTCAAGGTGGCATTCATCGATGGAAAGGTACACATTTGGAAGAGGAATTTCAAAGAAGCATTCACTCTTGGTTTCAGGGTTGATACACTCTATCAGGTTGGAGGAAGTCTGTTGGGAGCCATGACATGTAACACAACTCATCAATCTGAGCTATGGCACTAGAGGAAGTCTGTTGGGAGCCATGACATGTAACACAACTCATCAATCTGAGCTATGGCACTAGAGGTTTGCACACCTTCATTATAAAGCTCTTCCCAAAGCAAGGAAGGTGGTCACAGGTATGCCTGATTTCAAAGATGATCATGAAGGTGTATGTCAGGGTTGTGCCGAAGGAAAGCATACAAGGGGATTATTCCCCTCAAGTGTCACCAAGACTTCTAATATCCTACAATTAATTCATTCTGACCTATCTGGTATGTTGCCCGTAACATCCTTGGGAGGATGCTTATATTATGTCACTTTTATAGATGACTTCTCCCGCAAGACTTGGATATACTTCTTGAAGAAAAAGGACGAAGTATTCAAATGGTTCCGCATTTTCAAGGCCTTGGTTGAAAATGAAACAAGAAAGAAGATCAAAACTCTGAGGACCGATAATGGATCTGAATATGAGTCAAATGAATTCAATGACTATTGCAGGGAAGCTGGCATTAAGAGGGAGACCACTACTGCATATACTCCCAAACAGAATGGCGTTGCCAAAAGGAAGAATCGAACCATTCTTGAAGCTGCCCATGCCATGCTCCATGACCAAGGTATTCTGAAGTTCCTATGGGGAGAAGTTGCCAACACTGCTGTGTATGTTCAAAATAGATGCCCACACTCTGCATTGGACTCCAAAACTCCCGAAGAAGTCTTCACTGGTAAGAAACCTGATGTTTCTCATTTTAGAATTTTTGGAAGTCTCGTTTATTTTCATGTGCCGAAAGAAAAGAGAAGCAAATTGGATGCTTCTGGAAAGAAGGGAATGCTTGTGGTCTACAGTGAAACCTCGAAGGCATATAGAATCTATGTGCTTGGTCAAATAGAAGTGAAGATATGTCATGATGTCACCTTCGACAAAGATGCTACCCTTAGGAAGGTTAGAGATCTTCCTATCTCAAAGGAAGACAAAGAAGAAGAAGCAGGAAAGCAGGAAGAACTGAAGGATGAACCAATGCCTGATGGATCTTATAGATCCACCTTCTTCAAATAAAAGAAGATACTCATGGCTTAGAGACACTCTCGAAGATGCCAAGAGACATATTGCTCCAAGGGGAACATTCCGTGAAAGTAAGAAGCCAAATAGGTACCAAGGGTACTTAGTAGCCATGAGCACCATTGTACAATCTGAGCCTGGAACGTTTGAAGAAGTCGTGAAGTAACAATTTTGGAAAGATGCTATGAACGAAGAATACGAGTCAATCATGAAAAATGATGTTTGGGATGTGGTCCCTAGACCAAAGGACAAATTTGTTGTCACCTCGAAATGGCTCTACAAGATCAAGCATGGAGCCGGTGGAAGTGTCGAAAAATTCAAGCAAGATTTGTTGCCCGAAGCTTCTCGCAGAAAGAAGGTATAGATTATGATGAAATTTTTGCACCTGTTGCTCGCTACACCACCATTCGTTCGATCATTGCCCTTGCTGCATCGCAAGGATGAAGTCTACATCAGATGGATGTTAAGAATGCCTTCTTAAATGGCTCAATCAAGGAAGAGGTTTATGTGGAACAACCTTTGGGGTTCAAAGTTCGAGATAGAGATACACATGTATGGAGGTTGAAGAAAGCCCTCTATGGGTTGAAGCAAGCCCCTAGGGCTTGGTATGAGAGGATCGATAGCTACTTGATGAAGTTGGGCTTTACTCGAAGTGATGTTGCTTCAAACCTTTACTTTAAGGTTGAGAATGACAAGCCTCTCACTCTGGTTCTCTATGTGGATGATCTCTTCCTGAAAGGTGCAGACCCTCTTATTCATCAATGTAAGAGGGAGTTGGCTTTTGAGTTCGAGATGAAGGACCTAGGATTGATGCACTACTTCCTAGGCCTGGAGGTTTGGCAAAAGCCAAGTGAGATTTTCCTTTCTCAAGGAAAATATATTGTGAAGCTGCTGGAAAGATTTGGGATGGTGGACTGCAAGTTCGTAACTACTCCGATGGAACTCAACTTTAAGAAGTTGTGTGGAAGTGCTACTGGGCCTGATTTGGGAAATCCTACCGAGTATCGTCAACACGTAGGGGCCCTGATGTTCTTAGTGAACTCACGTCCGGACATATGTTTTGCAATGAACACGTTGAGTCAATACATTGTCGAGCCTCATCACATTCACTGGATTGGTGCCAAGAATCTCTTGAGATATCTCAAGGGCACAATCAACCATGGGCTGAGATACACTGTCGGGAGTATGAGGCTCCATGGATATACCGATGCTGATTGGGCAGACAATGTGGTGGATCATAAGAGCACATCTGGATGTTGCTTCACCTTAGGTTCTGCTTTGATCTCTTGGATGAGCAGGAAGCAAAAATCAGTTGCTTTGAGCATCGCCGTGGCTGAATACATTGTCGCAAGTATGGCCTATTGTGAATCTGTTTGGTTGAGAAAGTTCTTCAGTGAGTTGTTTGGGCATGTGCTGGATACCACCGTGATCCTTTGCAACAACCAAAGTGGGATTCGACTTTCAGAGAATCTAATGCAGGAGCATTAGGCAAAGAGAAAATACTTTGTATTTTATTAAAACTTAGGGGTTTTTAAGTTTTTAGAGGAGCTAGATTTTTATGAATGATTTGAGTGGGTTTTAAGTATTTTTAATTAAATATTGTAAATAATTGAGAATATGAGAGAATTTGATCAGTTGAGGGTGTAAAGGGATTGAGAGATTTTTCGAAATATTAATTTAGAAATTAGTTTCATTAATTATGGGTGAGAGAGGATCCTTAGGGATTCAAGAGTGATTTTAGGATTTTGTTGAGAAGTTGAAGGGATTGAACTTAAATTAGATCATGTTAAATTGTATAAATTATCAAACCTCAAAGGCATTGAAGAGGGGAGAGAGTGTGAGTAGAGAAATAGAGTAGAGAGCAGTGGTTTCTACTTGGAAGCCTTCGGGCAGATTGTAAAAGGGCCAATGATTTGGAAATCAGGCCAAGGAAGGAGATTGTTATGTAAGTATTGTGTGTATTAATACAGAATTTGATTTTCTGAAGTTTATGCCATTATTTAATTTATGTGTTCAATATATGAAGAGATGATTCGATACGCTTGAATCCACATCGATTTTGTGTGAAAATCACAATACATAATCATTGAATGTAGAAGGGTTGAATCTCTGCGTGAATGGTTGTATTCCAATACATTTGAGTCTGCGGTTTTGTGTTGAACCAATGTATAAGGCTCTGTTCTGTCGGACTTCGTTTGTTATTAATATAAGCCTATGTCAAAAGTTGTTGAGTGGAATTGATAGGGGAGTGATTGCATTAATCAATATCGATTTAGTGTGTTGAAGCCACAAGACAAAATCTTGTGGAGGACTGAATTTTGTATATAGATTGATGGAATTAACAGACGTTGATTCTTTGTTGAAACCCATATCGAATTTATCTCTGTGACATTTTTCTTAACGGAAATCGAGAGTTCCGATTCTGATTCATGCTGGTGGAAGAACAGTTCTGGTTGAACGGAATTCTACTATTAAATTGTTGAAGATCGATTTATATCTGATCCCATGCTATTTAGTTACCCATGGGAAGAAGCGATTCGATTTGTAAAAAAAATCGACGTCGATTTTGTGTTAAAGCCGCTGTACATAAAATCGATGAACTTTCGGCCTTTTGATAAAAAAATGTGAATGATGCTAACCTCCAATTTGAGCATGTTAAATCTGGTATTGACATTCTGTTTGATTAAAGTGATATTGGTTGAGACCAATCCACAGCGTGGAGAAGACGAGAACTGGAGGAGCAATTCAACTACACATTCAGTGGGAATTCCATATTGAACGCTGTCATTAGTATAAATCGAAGATGCAGATTGGTATCCATCGATTGGAGAATCGAGAGCAGAAGTGCGAGGTCAACGAGTAAGGAATTAAAATAGCAGGGAAGCAATGTCATTTGAGATTAATCCAGAAGGGAACGCAGTCTCAACTTGTTTGAAGAGGAGTGAACGCAAACGTGAGCGGATCCATGTGAGATTCGTTGGTTTATTAAACGCTGAGCATGCAGAGTTATGTTGCTGGATATTAAATTGAATAGTTAAACCTGAATTGCGCAGCAGAATTTGCCAGACGGGTTCGATTGGTGTAATTGAAGCCGATTTGTAAAGTTAAATCAGGATAAGACGCACTTGACAGAGGTGATTTGATTCTGGTTTGAATCGAATTAGAGGTTTGTTGGAACCTAGCTCCAAGGCGTTCAGAAATTGTGGTTTTCTTGAAATGCTATATTTGTCGGATCGCTAAAGTTTGAGCACAATGAATATCCATCGTTGGATGGACAGGTATGAAATGTGGCATTCGATTTCTAGTAAAAAATCTAAGTTTGATATGGATTGCCATTGCCATGAGCTTGGTAAGTTAAACAGTAAAGAGCGCATATATAATTGAAACCTTGGTTGACTAATTGAATTAGTATGAGACAAATGTCCCATGAACTTTAAAAAAGAGATGAGATTGGGTATCAATATATGGTTTTGATTATAAGCACAACAACAACAACAAAAAAAACTTCACATATGGGTTTGTGTTGGTTTAATATGGGAGTTTGACTTCATATTTGGTTTTCAATATCTTGATGAAAAGGTAAGGAATCTTCAATTGCAGTTAAGTTTGAAATATCTTCCGCAAGTGATATTGAAATTTGGCTGTTTAAATTTAAGCAGAGATTAACAAAAGATTCCACATTATTATTGTGAGTTTGCCAGATGGGGAATTTTATTGGAATATAAATGGGAAGTGAAAATTTTATATGCACATCGGGAGTAAATATGTGGGTTGGCAGGGTTAGCCTTGCATCATGTGGTATCAGAGCAGGAAGGCTCTGTTGAAATTGAAGATGTTTGTTTTTCTGAATGAATGCAGGAAGGTTCTGTTGAGAACTGAAGTGTGTTTTATTTGAATGTGTTCTAAATTTGATATGCAAAGGTACACAGTTGCAGTGAACAGGATTGCAGAAATGAATGGGGGACAAGATCATGCAGGATCTTAAAGGTGAGATAATTTTCTGATTTGAAATTTGTGATTAAGGTTTATGGTTGCAGACAAGATGATGGCAGTGAACCTGACATTCAGCTAAAGGCTGGATAGGGAGGACAATTGCAGTGTTCTGAAGAGAAGGTGAGTTGAAGAGATAGCCTAGAGAGAGCATAAGAGAGTGCTCAAGAGGTTCCAGAGGTAGTGAACTAGTACTTACCAAAAGACCGGGTCCAGTGAAGTGGATTGGTGAGGTAAAAGGCAGCAGGAGAGCTTGCTGTTGCAGAGGCTAGTGCAACTCATGATGAGTGATAAACTCATAGAGAAGATGATCATGGAGGATCATAGAAGAGGTTCAGAGGAATGCCACAGAGGTAAGATGACTGATAAAGTCAGAGAAAGAGAAATTGCAGTAATGAAGGTACAATTGCAGGTACTACAGGAATCGCTGCAAGAGCAGGAAAACCAGAATGGAGGATGGATCTTTCCACTGAAGGGAAAGAGAGTGATTTGGCAACCATTGCAGATAAAGTTGAGGCAAAGTGAGATTGCCTTATTGAAGGAGGAACTTAGAGTTCTTGAGCCAGAGATGGAATTTGAAGATTCCACACGCAAATCTGTTCAAAGGGAAGTGCTGGAGGAAACAGTCAAGACTGTAAAGTCTCGTGGTTTTAAAACTAATAAGTTGTGTATGTTTGCAAGTATAGTACAGGGAGATGAGCAAGCTTTAAAGTTTGTTAAAGAGCAAGAGAGAGAATTGAATCTGAAGTCTATTCAGATCAATGCTGAGATAGAAAGGTCTCAGGAGAAAATGAAGACAAAGGAGTCTAATTAGAATATTGGTGCAGAGAGAGAAAGACCAGCTGATGATTGGTCAAGAACCGGTGAAGGTATGGAAAATTGTGTGAAGTTTCCAAGTTCTACTCCTAATGAAATTGTTGAATTGTATAGGAAGCTAGATCTTCAGAGAAGAAAATTGGAGAGGGAGAGGACTTACACACAGGATAATTTGCTGAAGAAGCAAGATAAGAAAGTTTTCATGGATGACAGTCATGAAGCAGAGGATGGAAAGAAGGAGAGACTAGCTGATAGTCTCATGATGAATGCAAATCAGCATACTGATGTGCTGGCAAAGAATTTGGAAGAGAACTCAGAGCAACATACTGAATTGTTGCCAGAGAAAGCTGAGGAGAAAGCCAGTGAAGATTTTCTGAGCCCTGAAGAAGACTTGGAACTGCAGAGAGAAAACTTGGTGACTGAATCAACAAGTGAGACTATTGGGTCTTGTGATTTTGAAGCTGACAATTTGATTGTGTTTACAGGTGATGCAGAAGATAGTCCATCATTTGGAAATGTCTTGGAAGAAGAAGAACTGTTGCAGAAATAAGGTGAGACAGTCATGTCTCATATGCAGAGGCTCGTTACCATGGGTGACAAGGAGGAGTTGGCTTGTTTGAATAGCCAAGAGAGAACTGTGGGACAAAATTTTGGAACTGCTACAGTGTTAGAGGATGAGGCTACAGTGTTTGAAGAACTTGATTTGATTGCCAGAATCAATCAAGATGATGATGGACAATTACTGAAGATTGTCAAAGGGGAAAACGAAGGTTATGCTGGAACTAATTTGCAGCATGTTGATGAAATGCTTGAGAAGAAATGGCTGAAGTGTTTGTTGGAGACATTTGAACCAGAGAAAGAAGTTGCAGATAAATTTGCAGGTGATGAGCAAAAGAATGTTGCAGAGGGACAAGAAGTTTGGGAGGCAGCAACATGTGGGGTAGCATCTGCAGGAGTAAAACCAATGTTATCAACCATCGGGGAGATGACAGCTGAGGCAACATTGACAGCAGCGACATCAATGTTGGAAACAAGAAAAGCAGTCACAGCAAAAGCAGCTACAGCAGCTGAAACAACAGAATTTGGAGGCAGCAGCAGTAGGCAAAGAAATTTCCAGACAGAGGAAAGGCTGGACATAGAGATTGAAAGCATCAGAAGACTGATGATGAAGGTGTCTCAGAGGCAGCAGACAACAGCAAGAAAGCAGAAGAATTTCAACAAGGGAAAGACAAAAGCAGAGTATGAAAGCATAGCTGGAGGCAGGATGCAGAACAAGATATGGAAACCTAGAGAAAAGCAGCAAGCGACAACAGATGATGACTTGCAGAACAAAGTATGGGATCCGGGAAGACAAGGACAAAGACTTAAAACGCATGATCAGGAGATCATGATCATTTTCAACCTTGGGAGTTTGACGTAGGAGCATTAGGCAAAGAGAAAATACTTTGTATTTTATTAAAACTTAGGGGTTTTTAAGTTTTTAGAGGAGCTAGATTTTTATGAATGATTTGAGTGGGTTTTAAGTATTTTTAATTAAATATTGTAAATAATTGAGAATATGAGAGAGTTTGATCAGTTGAGGATGTAAAGGGATTGAGAGATTTTTCTAAATATTAATTTAGAAATTAGTTTCATTAATTATGGGTGAGAGAGGATCCTTAGGTATTCAAGAGTGATTTTAGGATTTTGTTGAGAAGTTGAAGGGATTGAACTTAAATTAGATCATGTTAAATTGTATAAATTATCAAGCCTCAAAGGCATTGAAGAGGGGAGAGAGTGTGAGTAGAGAAATAGAGTAGAGAGCAGGGGTTTCTACTTGGAAGCCTTCGGGCAGATTGGAAAAGGGCCAATGATATGGAAATCAGGCCAAGGAAGGAGATTGTTATGTAAGTATTGTGTGTATTAATACAGAATTTGATTTTCTGAAGTTTATGCCATTATTTAATTTATGTGTTCAATATATGAAGAGATGATTTGATACGCTTGAATCCACATCGATTTTGTGTGAAAATCACAATACATAATCATTAAATGTAGAAGGGTTGAATCTCTGCGTGAATGGTTGTATTCCAATACATTTGAGTCTGCGCTTTTGTGTTGAAACAGTATATAAGGCTCTGTTCTGTTGGACTTCGTTTGTTATTAATATAAGCTTGTGTCAAAAGTGGCTGAGTGGAATTGATAGGGGAGTGATTGCATTAATCAATATCGATTTAGTGCCTGTGGAGGACTGAATTCTGTATAGAGATTGATGGAATTAACAAACGTTGATTCTTTGTTGAAACCCATATCGAATTTATCTCTGAGACATTTTTCTTAACGGAAATCGAGAGTTCCGATTCCGATTCATGCTGGTGGAAGAACGGTTCTGGTTGAACGGAATTCTACTATTAAATTGTTGAAGATCGATTTATATCTGATCCCATGCTATTTAGTTACCCATGGGAAGAAGCGATTCGATTTGTAAAAAAAATCGACATCAATTTTGTGTTAAAGCCACTGTACATAAAATCGATGAACTTTCGGCCTTTTGATAAAAAAATGTGAATGATGCTAACCTCCAATTTGAGCATGTTAAATCTGGTATTGACATTCTGTTTGATTAAAGTGATATTGGTTGAGACCAATCCACAGCGTGGAGAAGACGAGAACTGGAGGAGCAATTCAACTACACATTCAGTGGGAAGTCCATATTGAACGCTGTCATTAGTATAAATTGAAGATGCAGATTGGTATCCATCGATTGGAGAATCGAGAGCAGAAGTGCGAGGTCAACGAGTAAGGAATTAAAATAGCAGGGAAGCAATGTCATTTGAGATTAATCCAGAAGGGAACACAGTCTAAACTTGTTTGAAGAGGAGTGAACGCAAACGTGAGCGGATCCATGTGAGATTCGTTGGTTTATTAAACGCTGAGCATGCAGAGTTATGTTGTTGGATATTAAATTGAATAGTTAAACCTAAATTGCGCAGCAGAATTTGCCAGACGGGTTTGATTGGTGTAATTGAAGCCGATTTGTAAAGTTAAATCAGGATAAGACGCACTTGACAGAGGCGATTTGATTCTGGTTTGAATCGAATTAGAGGTTGGTTGGAACCCAGCTCCAAGGCGTTCAGAAATTGTGGTTTTTTTGAAATGCTATATTTGCTGGATCGCTAAAGTTTGAGCACAATGAATATCCATCGTTGGATGGACAGGTATGAAATTTGGCATTCGATTTCTAGTCAAAAATCTAAGTTTGATATGGATTGCCATTGCCATGAGCTTGGTAAGTTAAACAGTAAAGAGCGCATATATAATTGAAACCTTGGTTGACTAATTGAATTAGTATGAGACAAATGTCCCATGAACTTTAAAAAAGAGATGAGATTGGGTATCAATATATGGTTTTGATTATAAGCACAACAACAAAAAAAATAAACTTCACATATGGGTTTGTGTTGGTTTAATATGGGAGTTTGACTTCATATTTGGTTTTCAATATCTTGATGAAAAGGTAAGGAATCTTCAATTGCAGTTAAGTTTGAAATAGCT
Organism: Pinus albicaulis; assembly: GCA_034641835.2. NCBI lineage: Eukaryota > Viridiplantae > Streptophyta > Pinopsida > Pinales > Pinaceae > Pinus > Pinus albicaulis. Next base: position 127,120,632 of record CM076575.1, read on the forward strand.
TCCGCAAGTGATATTGAAATCTGGGTGTTTAAATTTAAGCAGAGATTAACAAAAGATTCCACATTATTATTGTGAGTTTGCCAGATGGGGAATTTTATTGGAATATAAATGGGAAGTGAAAATTTTATATGCACATCGGGAGTAAATATGTGGGTTGGCAGGGTTAGCCCTGCATCAGAATCCCATGTTCCACGACCACTCCAAGCATATTGATATCAGGGACCACTTTATCTAGGATATGGTACAATAAGGCATCGTAAGGCTCTATCACATTAAGGCTGATGAGCAGGTCATATATATTCTCACGAAGTCCTTGGGGAAGGTCAAATTCTTAACCTTCCGTGAGAAGCTTGGAATCGTGGACAGACCGTATTATGAGGGTCCTGCTTGAGTTGGACTTTGAGCTCTGTGAGCTCTGGGGGGCTTGGGGATAGCTTCTTGGAGCTATAAGCAACCACAGGGCTAGGTTCGCCTTACCTTGTTGGTGTGCTATTTCCCTACGGTTATGATATTGAGTTGGTTCACCCTCTCTTGATCTATGCCCCACATACATCCTACCCATGTAGTCCGGAACTCATGGGAAGTACCTCTCATCTGGGAAGTTAGTTGGGAAATGAGGATAGAGACCATAGCATTACCGATGGACGTATCATGTATTTGTTGATTTTTGTAGCATCAGAAAGTGCTCTAAGTCTCAAATTTGGTGTAGAGGCTTAGACATTTGTATTCCAAAGAACCCAGAAAGCGTTTGTGAAAATTCCACTCAGATCTTGTTTTATTTGAAAAATTAATTATTTTAATGGGGACCCTAAGTCTAAACTTAGGGAAATTAAATAATTAAAGGGTATTAAATAAAACATAGTGTGAATCTTCTAGAGGACATGGCTCAAGTCATGTTATGATCTTAACCGTTGATTAGACATCTAATCTGGGTCGTTGATATGTCAACGAGAAGACTGTAAAGGAAGATTTGAGGGTCATTTGGAAAACACACCGAGACACTGAATTGATATAAGATCGAAATTTTTGGGGTGTGGTTTGTTGAGAATTTCGAACTAGAGATCTGAGCAGTGAGGGGCGGAGATAGCATCCGGAGCGGAAGAGATTTTCTCAGCCTGGTGGAGCATCAGTGAGAGAAAGACAGAGGTGATCTAGCCTAGCCTGCATTGAAGGAAGGGGTTGATGCAGTGACTGTGTAAGCTCACGCAGATCCTATCTTCTGCCTGACTGATCTGTTTTTCTAGAGTTCCTCTGATTGAAATATAACCTTTTGGTAGATCCTCTCTTTGCTCTTCTGGGAGTAAGCTTTTTACTGGCAGATTATTCTTCGTTAATTCATCAATTCTTCTTTGTAATGTTTCTAGGGATCAACAGATTTGGAGGAAACTTTCTAATTCTTGTTGCAAATACTGGATTTCATGAGAAACATTAAATGCTGAGAACGTCTTAACATATGAAATATATGTGCAATCTTCACTATCAGAATCTGCACAATCAAGTGATAATTTCTGAAAATGCTTTATACTACCACCACTTTCGAAATCTGAACTTTATACAGAGATGCATTCTGCAGAAGAATCATAATCTGAAACTAAATCCCATTCTGCAAGATTGTGTGCAGAATAAACAAATAAAAAATCTTTATCTGAGTCTTTTGCTTCTTATTTGGAGATTTATTGGCAAAATGTCCATGTTGTCCACAGATGAAACATTTACTTTTATCCATAGAGACAGGTTTTCTCCTTCTCCTAAAGATGTATCTGGATCTTTCTTTTTTACCTTTGCCAAACTTCTTCTTTAAAGATTTCTTATGATCTTTCTAATTTGGTTTGGAACAATGGCAGGTTGTGGATTTATCCTGTCTTTTCTTTCTTGGTGTTTTATAACATCCAAATCTATGTGTTTCATTAAAGATATCACAAAGTTATGGATTGAAAGACAATTGCTTTTTGGGATTCCTCTTATTCTTATAGGCAGTACCATGGTTGCTTGGGAGCGGGAGCGGGAGCACCATTTTCAAAATCTCCCTGTCCGGAGCGTTTCGGGGAGCATTTTTTTTAAATATATATATATATATATATATATATATATATATATATATATATATAATATTTTGATGCATATATGTCAACAAAAGCATGTAGAATGATGAATTAGACATTAAAAACATAAAAACATAGATTGAAATTTGAATCATATAACATCAATCATCTAGAAGTTATAATCTTCATCAGCGACGCCCACAAGTTGGAAACATACAACATATTGACTCTTGAGTCTCGCGAATCATCAATCTGAAGATTTCAAGCTTTCAAAATTCAATATATAACATTTATCATCATTGATATATATCATAATTTATTTATCATCATTGATTCATTGATTTCAAAATTCAATATATAACATTTCTCATCATTGATATATAACATTTATCATCATTGATTCATTGATTTCAAATTTCAATATATAACATTTATCATCATTGATATATATCATTTATCATCATTGATTCATTGATTTCAAAATTCAATATATAACATTTATCATCATTGATATATAACATTTATCATCACTGATTCATTGATCACCATATAACTTTCATGAAGCATCATATTCATAATTCATAATGACTTATAAACTTATAAATGCCAACTTCAAAGTTTCACCTTTCAAATTCAAACTTCAAACTTAAATTGTCATTAAATATGAAAAAGTCAAGTTTCAACTGTTCAACAGTTATAAAAGATAAAAACTACTAGAAAATAGAAAAGACTAGTAAACAACAAATCTATTTTATCTATTGGCTAGCCCCTTGCCACGCCCACGAGAAATGTCTAATTTGTGAGAACCACGAGGCAATGGTGGTCTTCTAGTACTCTCAGGAGTACCACGTCCACGACCATGACTAGAAGGCGGAGGGCAACGTGAGGATGTAGGTGGACGCTGAATCTGCAAAGGAACAATAGTTGGATATCGAGCACTGGCACTGGCACCCGCACTGCTACTGGATGGTGGGACTGGCCCTGTGTGTGGTGGTGGCATGGCTGTTGATGCTTCATCATCATCCCTCAAAAGTTCTGCTTCCAATTCGTCCATATGTACAGTGTCGTCCTCCAGATTATCATCCTCTGGGTTATTGTCCCAGACTTTATATGATTGATCTTCATATGCCCGATCACAGTAATAACTCAACAACCTCAAGTTGTAATGCACATAAACCAAGCTTTCAGCTCGGTTTTCATTCAGCCTGTTTCTTCTCACATTATGTATGAAGCTGTAGGTGCTCCAACACCTCTCTGCAGAACAAGTATTCACAACTTGTGAGAGAACTTTTTTTGCCAACTTTGGCAAAAGACCCATGCCGCCATATGCTTCCCACCATGTGAGAGCATCAAATCTGTCTCTGTCTTCCATTGCATGGAAAGAACCAAAGTGACCAGTGCAACTAAAGTATTTACCTAATTCATGGCGCAATCTAGCACACTCCTCCCTGTCGGGGACCAACTTGTCTAATGCCTTCATGTACCCCTCTTGTACCTCAAGATCTGTGTGAGGTTTGATCCTAACCCCACCTCCAGGTGCAGGTTGGCCCAACCAAGATGGAGAGTAGTATTTTGGCATAAGGATATATGCGAAGGCATGTAGTGGAACATTGAGTTTATTCCATCGTGCACACACACAGTCGTGAATCATTGTATACAAGTTGGGATCATTATCCTTAACAACATCTTTTATTTGGCCCAACATGCTATCCATCTGCTCATAAACCTCCCCAATCACTGGTTTATCTGTATCTGAAAAACGAATCATGTGATAAATGGGCTTGGTGAAGTTCAAAATTTCCCTCACACGTGCCCAAAACAAAGGGTCAAGGGCGGTCTCCGCCACATGTTCAAAACCTTGCCTGTCAACTATTGTCGCTGCCCTGTCCTTTAATACCTGCCAGTGTGGGCTTGATACCATTGTAGCCAATGACTCTCTTACCTTCGGGTAATAGCTAGCAAATCTAATCTTTGCAATCTTCAACAACTCCAATTTGGAGTGAGTACGAAAAAGCCCATGGGTATTGCTATGATTTGTAATAAATTTTATCATTTTTTTACCTCTCTTGTACAAATCACCAAGCCATTTGAATTGAGGAGGTTTGTTTTTAATGATATCATGCATCAAAAGGTTCATTGTGTGAACCAAACACCCAGACCAAAATATGTTGGGGTATTTATCCTCAATAATTGCTCCTGCTGCCTTACAGTTAGCAGCATTATCAGTGATGACTTGGATGACATTGTATGGCCCAGTATTTTCAATTATTTCAAGTAATGGTTCTGCAATGTTAATGCCGATCTTGAATCTGTTTGAATAATCATATGCTGAAAGGAATATTGCACCACTAACCGACACAGCCAAAACACTTATCAATGGCTTTCCTTTACATTGGTCCATCCATCGGATACAATGGACACCCCATGCTCATTCCAAGAATTTGTCATTCTAGCCAAAGAATTGTTTATTTTAGCTCTTTCATGATCAAGTCCCACGGTTATGGCCTTGTCATACCCAGGGCTCCTATATCCTTTGGGGGCATCATTAATGGCAAAAACCATTTCATGCCAATAAGGTGAGCGAAGAACATTAAATGGCACCCCAAATGCATATAGAAATTGGAAATTTTTTGAATCCACATCATTCCTACACCCTTCGTCAAGGAAATAGGATATGGTTCTACACCTCAAGGAGATGTTTGGTCCAGGTGTGCCTCCATATCCACTGCCATGGGTGGAAGTTGATGGACTTCTTTGTCCATGATGTGATGGACCTGATGGTGTATAAGAATCAATGAAACCCCTAGATCTTTTAGATCTCTGTAGGGCAGCCTCCTCTTCCTTTCTATATTTCTCTCTCTGTGTTGCTGGCACACTTACACAAATTTTGATTCCTAGATTTTTGTCTCCATCCCCTGGCATTTTACCACAAAGGTGCCTTCTGGCACGAGTGTATGAACCTGTGTATTCTTTATTGCAATGGGTGCAAAGAAATTTAGTGGTTCCACCACCTTTTCCTCCTTCCTGCCTCTGAACATATTTTCAACTCTTGTCTAGTTGGGGTATCTGTGGCCTCATGTTCTCCACTCTCCCCTTCCTCCTCAGCATACTCCTCCTCATCAGGATTTTCATCAAATCCACTATAACCCACATTTTCATCCTCCTCTTCTCTAATGGGCCTCTTTCTTCTACTCTCCAACACCATTATTACAAAGAAAGGAACCAACATGAAGAAAATCCCTAGCCATATAGCCATGATGTTTCTAGTTTCAAGTTTCTAGTCTGCAAAAAAAATGGAGGAATGCCAAATGGGAATAGGAAATGCAATATAGGAAAAAAACAATTCAATTTTTCACTTTTCAACACACTAGAATGCAACATTGAGAAAAAAAAAAGTTTTCATTTTTGAACAACTTAAAAACAATTCCTAGAAAATAAAAAACTAGATTAGAAGACCTACCTCTTTCTTGCAATCCTCCTCTTGCAAACTTGCTCTCTTGTAGCTTGCTCCTTGCTCTCTCCTTGGCACTTCCGCTCTCCAAACTCTTAAGCTCTCCTTCTCTCCAAATCACTCTCCAACTCTTGCTCCTCTTGCTCTCACTCTCAACTAAAACAATAAAAACTAAATGAGGTGGGTGGGCTTTTTATTTACCCAACCCCCCTTTCCTCCTTCCCAAAAAAAAAATCAAAATTTGACACCAAGTTTTTTTCTACGCGTCGAAGAGCGTTCGGGAGCAAACGCTCCCCGACCGCTTCCCGCATTAAAAAAACACTCCCGAAGCGTTTTTTAATGGGGGAAGCGCTCAGGGAGCGTTCGCTCCCGAGCACTCCCTGAAACGCTCCCGAAAAGATAGGGATCGTTTTTCCAGGCTTGGAAGTGCACTCCTGAAAACGCTTCCCTCAAGAAGTGTTTTCTAGAGCGCGCTTCCGAGCGCTCCCAAAGAGCTCCCAAATGGAGCATGTTTTGGGAGCGGGATCGGGGGGGGGGAAGAAGCTTCCCCGCAACCTTGGGCAGTACACTGATCTCTTAGGATGGTAAGAATGTGTTGTTGTAGAGCTGTTAAAGAAAGAGAATCAATGGAAATTTTCTGAGTAGCTAATTCCTGAATGACCATTTCAGGAATTCTTCCTGGCATAGAAGCAATGTAATGTCTGAGATATGCTGTATTATCAAGATCAGGAATCTTATAATAGAGCCCTTGCATGGTACAATAATACTCAGATAGTAGATCTAGATCACAGAGCCTTTGACTCATGAACATCTGAGCATAATGTGTTGAATCTGATGGTATGATTCCTAAAAATTCATGTGAGAGTGCTAACAGCATAATTTCTAATGGATCTGTTTTGTCAAGGAGTTCTGTCTGCTGTGTCCTTCCTAAATGTTCCCACCACAAACGAACATTTCCTGTAAATGCCCATGAGATCTGCAGAACTACTTCTCTCCATGACTGTTTAGACTCAACTTTTTTCTGTTTAGCCCATGTGTCAATTCTTTGTAGAAGAATCATTGTGTGATCTCTGTCTAAACAATCAAAGTTTATAAACAGAGCATTTCCGACGCTATGAAAAGAGGTTGATTCTTCTCTAATTTCTGTGCTGGCCAAATTTTGAGCCCATCGATTGAAAGGACTGGAATGAGGTTGAGATGATACATCTCTTTCTGAAGTCTTGGGAGTTTTACTAGAAAAATGAAAAGCGTCTCCTCTTTTTGTTTTAGAAGAGCTTTCTCTTAATTCTTCTAAAACAATATCATTTCCTTTGATATCCAATACTAATTGAGAAAATTTATTTTTAACCAAGGCTAATTTTTCTTGGGCTAATTTTGAGCCTTGGTGGATTTTCTCAAGAGTAATTGCATCTAGAGATTTGATCATCTTTAAGAATAAAGTATGATCATCTTTTACCTGATGGTAAGTAAACTTTAGACCTTCTCTTTCAACTTCTTCAAAATCCGGAGGTGAAGGGGGTCTTGGTATTGCAGATTGAAAGTTTGACACTGCTCTACTGATTGTATTTAGCTGATCTGTAATTTCAGCTAACTTTTCCTTATGAGCTTTTAGCAAATCATCATTTGCTTGGTGCAGTGTTTTTATATGAGCTTTCAAATCTAAGACATCTGTTGCTATATCGTCCAGATTCTGTGACATACAAACTGAATGGTAGTTTGTATAATTCAACATTTTAATTTGTTCTGAAGGTTTTGGATCAGACTATCCTCTAAGATGAAGAAACTGTAAATCTCCTTGTAGAGTACCATTCTTGAATTTCTGGGTACAATTTCCTGGGTCAAGATGTCTTTCTAAAAGAAGAGGCAAAGTATCTTGCTTACTTCTGGGAAGGCTGTGCATTTTCATATCTTTAGTTGGAATAAAGATTTGTATACAGTCTTTACAGTTAGGATGTTGGCCTTTATGATCTGAGGATGATGACGATGATGGAGAACCAAGTATTTTGTATCTTGGCTCTTTTTGGGTTTTTTCTTGGCAATATTCACAATTATCTGAAGAAACAAAACTATGCTTTTGTATGTGTTTCTGGAATGGAGTAGAAGGAATTTTCATACTGGAGGAACGAGAGAACTGATAAATAGGCTCCTTTGGTAAAACCATAGCAGGACTTATAGTTATCTGAGGGTTTTTAATTTCTGACTTAGTTTTAACAAACCTGAGTTTGCTAGAACCATTTGAGTTTTTTATCATTTGCAACTGATTTGAACCTTTCGACAACTGAGGATATTTTTGGGCTATGGGGGTGTATGAACTATCCCATTCTGAAGGTAAAGAGACTTTAGAAAATCCAAGTTGAAGAGGCGAGTGTTGCCTGGTCCAACTATGACACCTTCTTTTAGAGCTCCCTTATTGAGTTTGGGATTTATGGGAGGCATGGTAGTAGTTACAAATCTAAGACAGATAGAAGTATGTAATTGTGCAATATGCGTATCAAGTGCAACATCAAAACCTGAAAACTGAGTATAGGCTTGGAGAAAATGATTGATGTAGGGATTTGTCAAAGAGACTTGATATCTTGGGACAAGGGAAGACCATACTGGACCATTATTTAATGAACCTTGAAAACCGCCTAGTAGTGCATCATTGAAATTATTGAATCTGGAGTCTAGCACACAATTTAAGCAGGATGTGTTTAACCCTGGTCTAACCAATGGATTAATACCAAACTGTATCATGCCAATATGCACATACTTAAATCCATTCTCTAATCCCCATGCAATATCTTGCTGATTTATCAACGGGATCTGATATACTGGTTTACCAACTGAAATAGGAATATTCATAGAAGTAAATTTGAACAAGCTTGCAACTTTGAACTTAAACATAGGTAATTCATATATTTTTTCAACATCAACCTTAGGAAGTGTCCAATTGGGTTGAGGGTCGAATTCCTGAGAGACTATACGAGAATTATAGTCTTAAAACAGAATTTATGAATATCACTGCAAGTACTTAATCCAAAAAACTTTATTTGCCAATATTTCTCTCCCGAAACATGCAATATGTTCAATTCTAAGCACAAATTTTTGAGAAATTCGAGATGTATTCTTAATGTGCAATATTCACATTTATAGAATCCCGGATAGAGTGCATTCATTTTTATCTCGATGTTTTCGACATGCCAATGTGGTCCATCATCAAGAATGGTTTGTGAAGAGAAAATTTGATTATAGATGTCAAATTTTCTTGAAACACTGCAACTCCTTAGATGAATTACTAAAAATAAGGCAACTGAAAACTGAAACCAAATTCACTCTCACCAAGATACAGAGTTTCTTAACACGCTTGATTTACCCAGGAAACCCAAATGGGAAAATCTGTGTTCTTTGTTGTGGTATTTATTGATTGTTCTTGAGCAATTTGATCTATTACAAAGCAATTTGTCTCTGAGAACACATTTGTTCTCCTCACTACTCTCAGCTTCTATAATTGATCTCGGCCTGCCTTGATCACTGCTTGATCTCGGTTCTACACACAATTGTTCCTTGCTGAATAGCCTTGACCTTGTCTGCAAATCCTGATCCCCTTATTCCTATTTCCTTGTGCACTGGAGCCCCTATTTCCTGGCTCACTTCTCCTATTTCCTGGCGCACAAGGCTCCTATTTCTTAGTGCACTTGTGGCCCTATTTTCTAGTGCACAAGAGGCCCAATTTCCTAATGCACAATCTCCTAAATCCATGTGCACAATTGATGCTCAATTTTGTGCTCTCCACAATCAAAGAATAGATCTCACACTGATTGATCCTATGCATTTGTCCTTCTCTTTATAGACCTCGAGCATGCAAGGAGGCTCAATTCAATTTAAAAGTTCGAGTTCTGATAGCGAGTTATCTAAGAGTTCTACTTGTCCTATCTCCAATCAACTAACTCGTTCTAACTGAACTTGTAACTGCCACCTCATCCTGTAGTCAAATTGAAGAAGACTCCACGTAATTGAAACTCCAACGCTACGCGTGCAATCTTGATGGATATTCCAGTAAATTGGAAATAAAATCACTATAACTGAGGTCTATCTCATGAACTCGTACTCATGCTAGAAAAAGACAAACTTGTGGTCTTCACTGGCTAAGGCACAAGCTAGAAGACCTTTACTCGCTACATTTTCAACAATAGATTGTATTCACATGTTATTAAACAAGTAAAATTTAAGTAGATTATTTTCCAATTCTAATGATCTGTAAACTTCTGTGGATATTCCACTGGATAGTTCGTCACAACAAATCTAATAAATTTTTATTTAAAATCTAAAATTCTACACTATTACGGTGTTCTTAGATTTCTAGATCTGCAGATTTTATTGTTAATAGTGCATGCATGCGAATGAAAATTATGAAGAAAATAGAGAACAACAAAACAAAAGTTCACACATTTGACACAAGATATGCTATGGGAAACCCTTTTAGGAGAAAAATCCAGCTGGAAGGTGATGCTGCGTCGCTCTCTTTCTCTGAATGGAAATATGACTGCAAGTACAAAGAAGTATGGCATGTGGCCTGTGGGCTGCTATAGTGCACAAATCCTCTGTGTGCTCTACCTCCTATTCCTCTTGGCTATTTTTCTCATCTATGGAACAACTGCATTCAAAAGAATGGAATCCTTTTTCTTCCTAGTGGTCTGGTTATAACATAGCTCGATAGCTTACTAGTGGTTAGGTTTGACTACCTCAACTTTTAACAAGAGTTACAATATGGACTCTTCTAGAGTCTTCTACATCATAATCATGTGTTTAGCCCCTTTTTCATGAATAATGGGGGCTGACATGACATCCTTTCAAACTATGGTGGTGAAAACAAGGAGATCAAGTTCTGAGTGGCATAACTTTCACCCACAGACTCCGATTGATGCAATTCTTGCGCCGTTGGAAAGGTCTCTATGTGAAAAATAGCATGAAAAGGTGTGGTGCTAAAGCGGAAAAATTTTATCCCCAAAAAACGTCATTTGATGCCTCAAACCACTCCTGGAAAGGTTTTAGGCCTTGTTTTGCCAAATTGGATCCCGCCGGTAAAAATGGTACCATGAGCTGATTCCTCCACTTTTTCCACTTTGAAAGCATCGAGATGGATGGAAAACAATGTAATGATCCAATCCGAATCATCTAATTTAGAGGGCTGCTCTAAATAAATTCTGTTTTAAGCTTATGCTGCTTATTATATTACTATTTGTTATAAAGTTCATTGTTCCGGATTACTTTGAGAACTTCAAGTTTTTAACTTCTTGTGCAATAATCTATTTTGCTTTATACTTCTAGATTTCGGTGGGATCAAGGATGGGGAAGCTTTAACTTTCTTTTAAATTGTCATATTGCAGGCTGAATCAATTAATGCAACGAATGACTCTGTATTGAAGATTGCATTGGATCATGGTAAAACAGTAGGGTTAATTAAGCCTCATGATCGAATTGTTGTATGCCAAAAGGTAGGGGACTCAGCGGTTGTTAAGATACTTGAGCTTGAAGATTAGTCCGATACAGAAGGCAGTTGGCAGATTTTAGACTCATGTACAGCATTTCCCTAGGTATATGCCAAAAGTGCATGGTTATGTCTGAACAGTGAATTTTGAAGAGGTTTTAATTTGCATTTAAAATTCTTCAGCAAAGTTTATCCTTATGACATCAACCAATAATAAGCCAAATTCAGCATGGTACACAACTTCGCAAGTTTATTGAAACAAGTGCTGTCTTAGATCTTTTTCTAATACACATGATTTGATTTCATATGGATTTTATCCAGGAGCCTGTAATAGTGAAATCCTGAAATAATATTTACCTAGATTAATTTGTTTTAGATGAAGACAAATGAAATCCTGGACATATTAAGCTAGATCCATAATTTATGAAGTATTGGTTGCGAATAAATGGTATAATTTTGTGAAAATGAACAATTATAGTGTAATCCGAGAAATGGAAATTGACCGATTGATAGATTGGGTTTTCTTAAAATCTGGAGTGTTTTATTGTATTCTATAGTGCTATCTTTATTTATTTAAATTTGGTTTTCTAAACATCTTACTCTGATGAGCAAAGATGTTCTCCGAAGTGTGGGGCCGTGGAGAAGATATTTCATTGGTTTTTTTAAAATAGCAGCATCTGAAACATTTTATGGGTCAACAAAATCCCTTTGTAACAATCTGCCATTCAGAGCTTGGAAATCTTACAAGATTTTCTTCATGGCCTTTGGTGCAACAGCTTTTAAGTTGGAGTTATTAGACTACAGTTCATAAGAATAACTCATATTTTTCGTTGACCGAATGAAATTTGCTTGTGGTAGTCTGAAATCTGTATTCGTGATATTTTAAACCCTAAAAGTAACTCTTTAACTCGGAATTTGAAGTCTGAAAAGGCTATGATACAATATAAGTGGGTCAGAAATGAGGGAGAAGCTATCTTCACAATGCTTTGAGAGTTTTATATGGACATTATTCATTGCTTTGTTTATTTTAGGATTTTGGATGGGTTCTTTGTGCTTTTTGCTCTTCAGCAAAGCCTGGTGCAACCTGTGTAAAATGAAAAAGTTGAGCGAATAGTTGACTGCACATGTCCAGGTCTGTTCTCGGCAGTAACTGACACCACGGTAGTTGTTTTTCCAATGCTGTTCCCTAGTCTCTAATCTTTGTTAATTATTATTATTATTATTATTCAATTTTAAGGTCACGGCCAAGGAAGACACCAAATTGGTGTATGAAACCCGCTTGTTTGTATCAAACCCAGATTGCACTCGAGAAATGAACGAAAATGTAATTCTGTGGTCGCAGCCTGTATGTTTTGAGGATACTCCTTGAATGGAACTCAAACACAAACCTCTTAATCGCAGGTTATTAAGAATGCAGAGCCTATTGAATTTTTTTGACTTGTGCGTTCTATTATTTACACCGTGTTCAAGGAATAGTCATCGACCTGTGATATACCTTCCCTCACTTTGTATGGGGTCGATCTCTTACGTTGAGGCTAGATTGAAGCGTTCGTGGATTGAAGGATAAAGTTGCTGGAATTGAGACTAGAGTTTCATACAGGTTTTAGAAGACTGCGATTTGAGTTGCAGAGGTCGTTGAACAGTGTGGCTGGTTGGTTGATCGTGACATGGAATTGTGGTTATTGCCAGCAATACAGTTTGAAAGAATAGAGGAAAGAAAACCCCTCTACAAGCTGGAAACATCGAAGATAAGCAGAGCAGGGTTGCTTTTCAACATTGTAACTTGTGTTGCCTCGTTGGAAGAACACAGGATTGAAGTGTCCCTTAAATTAAATCGGATCTCCAAATTTTGTGGTCACTGGTTATATAAATGCAGGTCAGAAGATTCAAGAGATGGCCACAGATATTAGGTAAAAGAAATACCCCGGCACCACTCAAGAGTCCACCAAAGATGTCAGGCAGATTAAAGTAAAAGACCGAACTATGAAGACATGTTTTGAATTATTAAAATAAAAGAAAAAGCCGACCAATGAAGACATGTTTTGAATTACTAAAATGAGGTTGAATTATTATTTATACCTCCTCAAGCTTGTAAACTTAGGGAATAATATATTTGAGAAATTGTGTGCGAGGGTGAACGGGGCATGTCAGGTTGAATTTTATTTCGTTGTAGATTGCAAGTGTCCGGTTGAATTTTATTTCGTTGTAGATTGCAAGTTTTAGTTTTAGTTTTAGAATGCAAGGTTGAAATAATCAAAATAATGGTGATGGTATTGGTTTGGAGAGAGGCCAACCCATATACAAATAGGGTAGAATTTTTAATTCACAATCATAAATGTGGTTTTAATATCACGAAGCCTAAAGAGTGTTGGTATAGATGTTTACATAAAATAAAATTTTATGTAAGAATTATGAAATAGTTGTTTGCTATTTTTTTTTTGAAAATGAAGATCATGGTTTTCTTTGTTAAAATTACATATATCAAGAATTAATTGAAAGCCATATAATGGTTGAAGAAGAAACTTTTTTATTAGTAATTCTGAAAAGTTAGTTATTATCATTTGATTTTTTTTTCTTTAATTCTAAACATTGTCTTTAAAGATATTGACAAAACATTTGACTGATTGAATATCAAATTGTTGTACAAAAATAGTAATTGGGAATTGGTACTAGGATGGGGAATCACATGTAAATTTTGCAGCGAAATTCAATGGAATAGACACATCTAGCAAACAAGATGATGCCAACAAATATTTAGGTACTTCGTAAATAAAAAATAAAATAAAATAATTCAAGTACCTTTCTTATCATAAGCTAAGTCACTTGAGGAAATGTTGTAGGAAATATTGTCTAATGGAGAACACAAATAATTTATAAAAGTAAAATTAATTTATAAATAAACATGCCAATGTTCTTGAGCATAAGGAAGATGAGGAATTTTGTGTGCCCATTATAGGAAACATGTTCGAGTAAATAGGGTATTCCATACAGGATGAACACTTTCAGTAACCACTCACAAGTAGATCAAAGATCACCATGGAAATATTTTTGTGGTTAAAGCCCTCTGAAAAGAAAACAATCCATAAACCTTTCTAAATGTTGAAAATGTAACTAGTGTCAGTGTTTATAAGACAATACAAATATTCTATCGATGTATTTATATTCATTATTATTATTTTGTTTCCAATGAAAGCATGTTCTCGTGCTTATAGGGTCAATTGTGTCAAAAGAAAATTTATTACAAGTCAAAGTCCCATTTGGACTTATTGTAAGAAAAGAGAAAATATTTTTGTTTTGAGTCAAAGTCAAAATGTCATCCACAAGATCAAGTCGACCCTCCTTGGACAAGTCGGCCCTAGGGCAACTATTCGACCCCCTTGGGCATGTATATATACAAGGCAACTTGACCACTTTGGAGACCATTGATCACTCACTCATTCACATCAATTTCTATGCAAGATAAAGAAGAAAACCAACAAAGTTAAGGGAAAAAGAATATAGTCAAACGAGAGAGATCTGAAATTTCCTTAAATGCGTCAACTGGAGTTTATTCCACTAATTGATTAGCAATTTATTTGTTTATCACAAATAACGAATAAATCGTTGAGGCATTCTTCACAATAAACATATGTTACAAAATATAAAATCAGGAATTGAGAAATAGATGCACACATAAAATAGACACCAATATTTTTGGACTAAACATCAGAAAAGCCTAGTAGGGGAAACCAGTGCAACAAATGAGGGTTTATTTTATTATTCAACAGTTTGAGAATAAATACAATCTGGATGCCCAATTGTAAATTCTGTGGAAAATATATTGGCAAAATCATCTGGAGATCAAGGATATCCTCTACTAATCAACTCGACCTCCTCTGGCTTGCTTGAATCCCACACTAACTACTTGCACTGTTGGTTCTAGATAACTCACACTACCTGGAAATTGGCGCAAAATGAGCCACCTGCCTCCCTCTACCTTTGGAAGTGACTCAGTCTGCCTCCTCGAACCTGATCCAGCCTCCTACAACTGAATCAATCCTCTTCCAACAACTTGCTCAATGGTTTCTGGCTATTCACATTGCTTGTACAACCTCCTTGCAAATGAATTTTGGCCTCCCTTTTCCTGCCTCTCAAGCATTGGAAAATCACTAGGAATCTCGTTGGAATCTTGTGCCCAAATTATTTGTTGCTCAAACTACGCTCCCGCTCTAGCTCAAACTATGCCCTCATTGAATCTATGAATTGGGTAGCTTGATCTGCCAAGATGGTCACTCTAATGCTCGATGTATCTCTCTCCATCCCTTCGAGTTTCTCTTATAATCTCTCATTGAGTCTTCAACGATGAAGATTACATCTCCATCAATGGCTAGATCAATTAGACTTCATCAATAGAAGTCTCGAGCAATCTTGAACATCCTTATTTAATTAACTTTAACTTACCACTTTTCCTAAGTTAGACTTAGGAAATTATTTAATTTGGGCAAATTAATTTAATTAAGCTGTTTCTGAAGCTTATCTCACGAAACCTTTTATGGGTTTTGGAGATCTTGTGTTCCTTAGCGTCTTAACATCTTTTAAGGCTAAAACACCTATATGATGCTACCATAAACGCTCCTTGACTAGATCTCAAACCTCCCGCTACTATGTACTGTGGGCTCCCATAGCAAAGGTATTGATCCATGTGAACAACTACTGGCTCTGATCTGGATATCCTACTGCTCACACATGGGCGCTATCCATACTGGTCTCTAAAGCATCATGCTCCTCCTCCATCTGGAAGTATCATTGCTATCGATGTGAATTCCTCTAATCTAGAGGTCAACTCATCGATCTTTGCTGAAGTTGTTGTTTGCTATTGCCCCTTCTTATCCATCTTTCTCTTGGGACACTAGGCGACATAGTGATTGAATTCAACACATCTGAAGCATTTGACCTTCGACAGATCCTTTTTCTCTCCTTTTGAGTTTTTTCCCTGAATGGGACCCTTCCTCGCCTTCCCTTTACTTGCACGAGCTACGTTCGCCTCCTTCTTTTCCACCTTCGGTCCCTTGCTACTACTACTGAAAGTACCTTCTACGGGGTTGATTCTTAGTTCCTCCCGAGTGAAGTCACTCCATAGGTGCTCCCATCTTGGAAGTATATTTCGCCGATAAATGACTTGGACGAATGTACGCCACAACTTGAAGAACCCATTAAGAGTCGTGTGCACCAGCTTGTTGTCTGTTGGGTTCTCTCTATAGTTGCAAGTTTGTCTCTAATTCCTTGAATCTTGGTGAGGTACGAAGTAACATCCTCGTCCTTTTTCATTTTAACTGTCCTTGACTTCTCTTTGAGAATCATTTTTTTATTCTTTGATGGATCCTAATACAACTTCACTTTGGAATTCCGCATGTCCTTTTTCATATTCTTGTCTGCAATATGAAGGACAATGTGATCTCAAACCTCGTTTAGGACTATTCTCTTGGTTTTGGACATCTCTTTCTTGAAGGTTTCCAACTACTATACATTTGCTGGCTCTGTCATGACATTTGTCACAAACTCCTTCAAGTCATGCTCATCTAGTAGGAATTTTTCTAAACACCAAAATTAGAGGCTCTGTCAAATTTGTCCTGATTCATGAGTCCTATTGTGACCATCTTTTCGAAACTCAAATAAACTAGAGACTAGTTTTGGAAATATCCTTCTCCTCCCTGCTCGGTCTTCCTTTGGTTACTCACACTCCCACTGGAATGTGAAAATTTGCTTTCACCTGCCTCTGGAAATCCTTCTCCATCACTCACACTGCTTTCTATTCCTTCACTGGGAAACACACTCTACCTTCCAAAAGTCCTTCTCTAGATTCTGGAACACGTATTGTTGCTCCTGAGGCACACACTAACTGAAGTGGTAAGTCTGCTATGACCTTCTGCTATTGGAAATCACAGATCTCCTCCTGAAAACTCGAAATCCTCTAAGAAATTCTAGAAATTCCCTCTGTGTGCTTTTCTCTTCCTACCCCGTGTAGATCTACAACTACAAACCCTTGTTGCAAATATCTGCACCTAGATCTACTGTGTGAATCCATTGATCTGCTCACCGAAACTGCTTCCAGGAAACCACAATTCTTGATGGAATTGCTATTGAGCAAATCAAACTTTTCCTCCTTACTAGTTCTGGAAATCGATTTTTCTACCCAACAATTTGCACTGCCTGGCTGGCTTGCATAGATCTTGAAATATTGTGCTCAGATCTCATTCTAAAACTGAACAATCTGGCTTCCCTTGCTTCAGAATCACAACTCTAATATTCAATGCTTTGATACCATGTGAAGTTTCCCTAAATCAATCAACTAGAGTTTATTCTTCTAATTGGTTATCAGTTTATTTGTTTACGACAAATAACGAATAAATCATTGATGCATTCTTCACAATAAAAATACGTTGCAGAATATAAAATTAGGCACTGAGAAATATATGAACACACGTAAAATAAAAACCAATATTTTTGGATTAAGCGTCCCTGGAAAAACCCTGTAGGGAAAACCGATGCAACATATGAGTGTTTATTTTATTTGCATTAATTTGAGAATAGTTACAAGCTGGATGCCCAACTAGCAATCCTCCATAAAATACACTAGAAAAATAATATAGAGATTGAGGATTTCCTCTGCTAATCAACTTGACCTCCTCTGGCTTGCTCAAACCCCACATTGGCTACTCGCACTGTTGGTTTTGGATAACTCACACTGCCTGGAAACATGCTCAAACTGAGTGATCTTGCCTCCCTTTGCTTCTATAATTGACTCTCTCTACCTTTTGGAAGTTGATCCCTCTAAGAACTAAATCAACCCTCTTCTGACAACTCGCTCAAGGGTTTCTAGCTATTCACATTGCTTGTACGACCTCCCTGCATATGAATTTTGGCCTCCCTTTTCCCGCCTCTTTGGTGTTGGAAAATCATTGGGAATCTCTCCATAACTTGCTCCCAAATTATCTACTGCTACGTCTCTTCGATGCTCTCCCTCTGGCTCGAAATGCGCCTTCATTGAATCTGCAAATTGGGTAACTCATTCTTCCAAGATGATCACTTTGAGGCCCGATGTATATATCTCCATCCCTTCGAGCTACTCTTATAGTCTCTCGTTGAGTCTTCAATGACCAAAATTAAATCTCCATCAATGAATAAGAACAATTAGATTTCATCATTAGAAGTCTCTAGAGCAATCTCGAACATCCTAAATAACTTTAATTTACCACTTTTCTTAAGTTAGACTTGGGGAATATGTTAATTATGGTACATTGATTTAAGTAAGGTGTTTCCCAAGCTTATCTCGCGAACCTTTTATGGTTTTGGAGATCTCATGTTCCTTAGCCTCTTAGCATCTTCTGGGACTAGAAAATTGTTGGTATTGTTGTCATTGATGGCAAAGGAACAACAAGATTAAGGTGATGGAAAAGGAACAACAAAGAGCAGCAACAAGAGAGCATAGATATGGCATTGGAGAGTGAATGTTTTGCTTGCTCATGTGATATTGTATTGTAAGGTTGACTATACATTATAAGTGTCGTTAGTGAAGGAGTTGAGCTTGTTATAGGTTGATTACTTATGGTTATACTTGCATATATGTTTTGATACTTTTTGTTATACTTGCTTAGTAGAGATGTAGGTGCAGCTGGGAGGCATACTTGATGTTATGGTTGTTATGATTATTATTCTTATGTTATGATGCTATGTTGTAATGTTGCTAATATTGCAAAGTTGAGACTACTTGCATATATGTCGTGATGATGTTGATGCTTGTTATATAGCTTGATGCATTTTGGTTCTATTAGATGCATTATATAGTAGAGATTAGTGTTGAAGAGCTACAAGGAAACTCAATGAAAATGATAATGCAAGAAAAAGATGTGATTGCAAAGGAGCATCAAGAAGTATGATCAACATATGTGTGTGAGAAGGTGATGTTGACATGGATATGTTGCTTGTTGACAATAATGTGAAGGAGCAAAAAAGTATGATGGAGCAACAAAGTATGATGGCACAGTTAATGTATGCACAAATGAACATTTATTGGAGGTGAAAGAGAACAACTTGTTGGAGCTTGCTTTCATATGGGGTGTCATTGATGGCATGGTTTATTTGGAGCTCTTATGTTACATATCCTTATTAGGCACATTTTTTTTTTTATTGTTGATGACAAAATGTTGCAGAAATTTTTGTGATGCAAGGCAAAGACATGACGTAATGCAAATAAAATTAAAAAGGATAAGGCAAGGGCATAAATAATATTGTAGTGCAAGGATATGGAAAAGACAAATGTGTGCAAAATAGAGTTGTAGAGATGTTGTCTTGCATATGTTAGGACTGGTTGTTGTAATATTTAAAGGTGGACTATAGTAATTCATGTTATTTGAATATGTCGCAATTTATTTTATTGCCATGAAGAATATGAATGCATGTCATTTGGATATGGTGAAATTTATTTTATGTATTTTAATATTCAAGAGTTGAAACAATTTTGGAATTGAAAAGACACCTTTGGAATGCAAAGAGGCAAGTTTTTTCGTTTCAGATTCATGTGTGTAGAATACTAACAACCATCAAATTTCATTTATAAAATTGTGTGAGGTTGGAGGGTTGTATGGTTACATAGTGAGAGAATGTGAGAGTTGATTGGAGCGTTGTTCATTAGTTACCTAACACATATATAGAGTTGTTGTGAAGCAGATTTTAGGAGAAGAAAAAACAAAGATAGATATGAAGGCATGCAAAGTTACAAACCAAGAAAACTGACATGTTCTTTCTTGTATGTATATGGGGATTTGAGTCTCATTTAAAGTTATAGATTGATAAATGACATGTTTAAACTTGTTGAGGCAGGATCCTCTTGTGGTTTGTAACCCACACAAAACTTATGGGAGTTGGAGTTTCCTAGAATGTTGTAGCTTGCAGAAAAATTGAGGTAGTAGCCTCATGTAGGTTGGACCTTACAAAAAGTATGATGTAATAAGGGAGTAGGAGCTTGTCTTTTTATCACAACAATAACAAATTCGTGGTTCTCCCTTTATGGGTTTTCATTTATATCTGGTGTCCATATGTGATGTTTTTGTGCGTTGATTTATGTTGTGGTTTACATGGTTGCATGTTTGTATTTTAAATGTTCATATGATGTATCCTGCTCATTTAACAGTTCAATTAATTAGTTAAAATAAAATAAATTTAATGTTCATGAATTAACTACATTGATTCACCACCCAGACCCCCC
Source organism: Pinus albicaulis (assembly GCA_034641835.2). NCBI lineage: Eukaryota > Viridiplantae > Streptophyta > Pinopsida > Pinales > Pinaceae > Pinus > Pinus albicaulis. Next base: position 127,140,839 of record CM076575.1, read on the forward strand.
CACTTTTCCCACCCCCTCTTAGTGTAGTTAATTTTCCATCCATTGATATCAAAGCTATTTCCTTCTGTGTAAGATTTGAAATTGGAAGGTAGATTGGGTTGAGTCATGGACTATCAAAGTGTACATGTTCTTAGTACAAAAAACTTTCATGAATGGAGAGATAAAGTAAAAGCATAATTGATAGCTTATGGACTTGGTGTATGGAAGCTTATATATGGCAGATATAGTAAAGATGATTCCCCCTCCACTCAAGAACAACAATGGAATGATAAGGCAAAATGTTCAATGTATAACAATGTTCATAATAAGGATCTTGATACAGTAATATATTTAAATTTTGCAAAAGAAATATGGGATAGATTGCAACTTATGCATGAAGGAGAGACTAGTAGCAACGGTGTAGAAAAAGAAAAGAGAAAGAGGAAGAAGAAAAACATGTGTCAAAAGGAAAGTGTCCAGTTAAATGAAACCTTTGCATGTGTGAATTTACTTGACTCTCATGAAGAAAATACAGATGAACATCAAGCTAGGCTTGACTTAAAATTGGCTAAAATAGATAGATTGAAGAATGAAAACAAATACCTAAAGAAATTTGTGCATACATGTGATGAGAAGGAGCATGACTACAAGGAAACAAAATTTAATCTGAAGATACAACTTGAAGAGGAAAAGACAATAGAAGAGATGATGAATAGTAAGCTAAAGGAGAAAGAGGTACAATGTGAAAGATTAGAGGCTGAGATTGTCTCGGCTAGAAGTGAGTTAGATGAAAAGAAAACACTATATAAAAACCTAGAAGAGGAGATTACTCTATGAAGAACTCATAAAATCCAACCATTAAAGAGGACACTGCATCAAAAATACCTACAAAAGAATAAGCCAACAACAACATGATTTGTAAAGAAGTAAATTAAAAAAAGCAACAACATCAAGAACCAAAGAATAAGGTGAGGAAAGGGATCTTTGCAAGAAGGTCATTTGCTCTTGGAAATGAGTTGAGAAAATTTTGAAGATTTCAAAGGAGATTATTTGCTCCCTTGAAAGCTATCAAGTTTTTTTCTTTCCATGAACCTAGAAATGTTGCAACATAATCTAAGAGAAAGAAAATAAAAAAATAATTAGTAGAACATGAAACAAATAAGAAGACTCCCTCAAGCAAGAAAATAGAGAAGACAATCATTCACCAGATACACAAATTATTTCTATGGTTATTGTTATTTGTGCAATGAATTTGGACATAAAGTCATTGAATGTAGAATGTATGTAAGGAACAACATGAGAAAAAAAAAATACACACCATTTTCAAAATTTCTTGGTCATATAAGGTGTTATTTATATAGCAACCTTGGCCACATGGCCAATGACTGCAAGTTGCTTAGTACCCTAAATAAATATAGACATAAGATGGACGCCACTGCAAGCAGACCAAACAATGAGTCAAAAGAAATAAGGACAGTAGAAGGAAACCCATTAAAGTGTGGAAGAGGAAGAAAAAGGAGCAATATTTGACTTCAAGGACAAATTGAAGTTATCTTGGCCTCAGGGGGAGAAACTCAAGAAAGAAATGAAGAACCTGGTCTAGAGCAATAATTATGAAATGTGAAGTCTCTTAGGGGGAGAGCAAGGACATGGCTTGTCCAAAAGAAATACAAGTATATGGTATGGAGGACATATTATGTGAAGTCACTGATTGATTGGTACATACTGCAAAGACACTTAGAAAATCAAAACTAAAGGGTGCACGCAAATGTTTGAAGAGAATGGTGGATGTGGGATTGGTTCTCAGCATTTTTATTCTTAAATCTCTTTATTGATGAGTATTATGAAGAAGGAAATTGAGATGGATCAAAAGTAACTAAATATGAGAAATAATTTGAGGTCAATGATGCACTTTCTAACAATTCAAAAATATCTCAAAATGATTTAAAGGAAAATGGTTTTACAGTATGTTGGGGCAACATAATTGGAGGATTTGAATGTTGTGTATAGCAACTCCATCATAAATCTAGTAATGTTGAAGATTTTTGTAAGGCAGAAGAGGAGGGTTCTATTCATAATGTATCTGTAAAATGTGATGGGTGTGGAAACCAATTATTGATCTTGGATGAAACTAAAGGAACACCTATTCAAGAGACCTCTCCTATTGAAATTGGAAACAAGAAATAGTGAAAATGGCATTCAGAAATGGCACCTAGAAATGGTACCATAGGGGGCTTCTGATTTAATTTTCCCTTAATTAAATTGGAAGAAAAATTGTAATTTTATCTCATGACAACTTGTATTAGTTAACTGAGTCAGGAAGACTTAGTTAGCTTAGGAAATTTGAGTTGTAGGTCGTAGAGGAATCATGTAGAGTTATCCCATGATTTTAGGGGGTCTAGTTACAGTTATTTGTGAGTTGTAATTAGTTAACTCAAGAAATTAAGTTAGAAGCAGTTTAACTAGTTCCAACTAAGAGATGACCTAGTGAGAGGTCTGGTGAATTAAACCAAGTTTAGTTCACAAGTAGTGATCAATCAATTAATTGATAATTCACTATAAATAGTTTTTGCATTTCATTTCTAAGGAAGACCCAGTTGAGAATGAGGTTAAAGGGATGATAACTATCAGTTGTATAATTAGAAAATTGTATAGGTCATGCATAAGGTCATCGGGAAGGATTGAAGTTATTGCACAATCATTATTTAGGATTTTCATAATTAATAGGAGCTAAATTAGCCCAAGAATGCATAAGGAGGGTAGGCCAGGAAGAGGCAAGCAAAAGGTTAAATACTGGATCGATTTTGTTTAGATTCGAGTGCAGGATCAGAGTGAGAAAGTCAGCAGAGTGCACAGGTTTCTCAGTGTGAGGAATAGCATAGTTTTTTTTAATGATATTGAATTTATGAAATATACATATAGTGGGGTTTTGATCTAAATATGGATCAGGGCCTAAAATTTGCTAAAATTTCAAAGTGATTGAAACTGCTTCGAACCTGAACGATCAGATATAGTTCGTCGCCAAGATTTCGACGCAACTCCTTTCATCAAAATTCAAGTTCGTATGACTGAGTTATCGTCTGTTGTTCATTTTCCAAAACAAGCAAAAAAGGAGCAGAGTAGGTATAGTGATGATGTGGCAGGTACAGTCAGCATTTTAGGGAATATTCTCCAGATTGTAGCCAGTGAAACTATGACAAGTGTCGTCTTTAGATTCGCCAGATGGGTTAAGTGAAGAGAGAAATTGTCCAATAACCTCCAATTCTTCCTAAGTTGGAATTTGAATTATTTTTTAAGGGTTGGAGTATAACCCAACCAGAAGGCACCACATGTCCTCTCTGGTGGTCCATCTCCTAACTTATGGGGTCGAATGTCAAATTTTATGAATTTTGGACCTTAGTCTTACGATGGACTCATTTTAATATATATATATATATATATATATATATATATATATATATATATATATAGTTCTAAACCCATGACGGACTCAACTAGTTTGGAGGAGCTCCAACTAAACTGGTGAACGGTTAAATTTGGCAGAGCATCTCCAAGTATGGCGGAGAAGTTCAATTATAATGTTGTGAAAAATTTATGTGGCGGAGTGGGGGTCGAGCCCCTGACCTCACGCCTACCACCGCATGCCTCTACCGTCTCTCCTACCGGGTAGTTCTTACCCTATACATTCGTCGCGCATATTTAAATTTCAATGGCCCGACTGTTGGGGGTTGGAGGGGGCCGACCCCCTCCTCATGTGGCCAAAAGTGAGAAACCAGGAGCTTATCCCATTGAACCGACGTGTTTTCATAAGCATGATTAATTATGTTAAGACGTGGGTTAGTGACATTTAAAACGTCATTAACGCTAAAATAAGTGCTTATCATTAAATTGTCTTATCCACCTGTAAGCGCGCTTAGCGCTAATTAATCCGAAGCTTAAATTGGTGGAAATTTTGCAGGCCGAGCCAATTTTGGCGGGTTTTCCAAATTTGAAATGTTAACTGGCGGTTCCTCCAGTTTTAGAGGAGAAATTGGGGAAAAATTGGTTTTGATCATAACTCACTCAATTTTCGACCAAATTGAGCTCAGTAAAAGTCATTCTAGGCTAATTGGCATTTTGGGAACTCAATGGAGTAGGTTGCAGAGGCTTAAAAGGCCATCTACAGGTGTTTTTGTGCATTTGAATATTTTTTAAGGCTAAGGCCATCAGGTGTTGGGGTCATTGCCAAAGCATCCAGAGTCCAAATTTAGAAAACAAATAGTTATTTTTGGGAGATTATGATGTTTTAAACTCATTGGAACATGTTCCAAGAGGTTTTGAAGCTTGTAATAACAATTTGAGCACACTTGAATCTAATACAAAGTTCACACTATGAAGCTGGACCAAGGAGATGTAGCCCAGGAGGGGTGAAATTCTTTATCAAAATTCTCTGTGTTAAGCTCTATTATGTGTGTTTTTTGTGTTTAATATTTCTTTTGTTCTGTCATTTAAAATTATGCTTTTAAAGCTTACGACAAGCTCATAATTTCACTAAGTACATTGTTTGACAATCACATGCTCATAAAAAAACCCATGAAGGATAAGTAAAACATAGCAAAGAAAAGTTTATATCTGAAATGAAACTAGCACAGCAATAACTAGCATTCATTTTTAGAGCATGTTGGTATCAGAGCACAAGGTTGCTTTCTTTTTTTACTTGAAGGGTTTTTAACAGTGCAAATTTATTGTTTCTTACAAGATTGAGATTGCTAGAGGAGAACGAAAGCTACTGATAGCTAGTCCTACAGTTAGGACAAGAAGGAATAAGGCTGAGAAGGCATCATCCTTACCCAAAGGACCACTCAAGGAAACACTTGAAGCACAAGAGGAATTAATTGCATAAGATGCTAAAGTGATTGAAGAGATACAAGCTGCAGAGATTGAGCTTGAATCTACAACCAAAATGTCAAACCATGAAGGAGAAGTTAGATTGAGAGCTTAGTTCTCAAATCACAATAAAGAATTTTGTGAAGCTCTTTAATTCATTACATTGTGATGGAAATTTAATTAAGTGGTTATTTTAAACCATCCTCCTTTGCAAGCCTCTTTGAAAAAGAGATGGTGCAGGACATATACATCATGAAAGATATGGTGCAACATCTGTATGAAGATATGTGGGAGAACATTAAACTCCAAGAGTAGTTGGTTGATATGAAGAAAGAGAAGCATGAACTTCTTCAAAATATGCATGATATGGAGATTCAGCTCCATGATGCTAAAGAAGCCTTAGCCAAGCATGTGCTTGAAGAAGAGGTAAACAATTCAAATTTTTCTTCAATTTCCTCTCAAGATAAATGGGTAGGTTCATTTGAAAAACACACTAGAGGAATAGGGTCCAAATTTATGATGAAAATGGGCTATGAAGGTAAAGGATTAGGCAAACATTCACAAGGCATAGTTGAGCCAATTATGGTTGAGGAAAGGCCTAAGTATTTGGGTCTTGGATATGGATAACTTTATGGAGAAAGTTCTAAAGCCATGAAGGCACTTGAAATAGTTCCAAGAAGGACTTTTGTTGCAAGTTCAAACCCTCAAACATGTAAAGTTTGTATTCAAGATGAATGCAATTGTTTGAATCCCATGTTGCAGCAGGATGCTTGTAGACATGTAGCTTATGGCGAACAAGAGATTTGTGACAGATCTAAGGATATGAACATTGTTGTTGGTCTTCAAAATAGAGTTGGAACCTATTCAAGTTCATCTTATCAAGAAGGTGATAAAGATGGACATTCAAAGAATCATTCAAGGTATAATTCTTCCTATAAACATGTTGTTTATGATTATGTTAAGCATGAAAAATTTGAATGCATGAATGGGAGAAAAAGTTGTTCATATTGTGGTTTGTATAACCATCGAGTTTGAAGATGCTGGAAGAGAATGATAGCATACAGGAAACAATCAAAGCAAAGGCGACTTGAACAGAAGATGCAAAATATTTTCACTTATTGTGAGAGGAACAGACATCTCATTGACAAATGTTGGACACCGCATCCAACAACTCATCCAAAGCATTTGAAGCAAGTGGAGAAAAATATTGATGAGAATGGAACAAGAGATTCCATCATCGATGTGAGTCAAGATGATTCACAAGAAGAGGATGTTTAGCAGGAAAAATCGCCATTGAAGTGGTTTGGTAAGAAATGGCTTGATTTCTTGACCAAGTAAGGCATACATTTCCTTTGTACATAGATGCAAATTTCAGCCTTATGTATGCATGAAATTATGTTGAAAGTATAGATTGCATGTGAATGTTGTTCGGTTGAAGGCATTTTATTTGTTGCAAAAAATTCGCCAAGATGATGTAAAATATGGGTATGTCACTCATTTATGTTGCAACAATTTGTCATTCAGTTCAACTCTTATGATCACTAATATGTTTTGGGTTTTTGTACTTGAAAGAGAGAGTTGAAGAGTGTACATATGCATGATATTTTGTATATGTAAATAGAGGACTTGTGATAAGTTCATTGTAAATAGATACATGCATGAGTGTTGTCAATATGTATCTTGGAATGTCGACTTGTGTCGATTGTACTGCATATATGTTTGTCGATTGTGTCAAGTGTGTCGCACACATTTCATATCGATTTGTGTCGATTGTGTTGTACATATGTTTATCGACTTGTGTCGCACAAATTTCATATCAATTTATTTCGATTGTGTTGCATATTTCATGTCGACTTGTGTTGCTGATGTCACATGTTTTTTGTCGACTATGTTTGTCGATGATGTTGATCGAATTATGTTTTAGTCGATGGTGTTTTTTGATTGTGAGTCGATATTGGATACATCAATGTACAAGAATATCGTCATGTACTTGATGTTACAAGAGGTGACAGTCATTGCTTTGAAGGAGCAAAAAAAGAGGTGGTCGTCATTTCAATTCTTGCATAATGTTTTCTTTTCAAGATTGATTGTGTGTTGTTGTGACAATATGTTGCAGTAAGTTTGAGATCCATTCAGTGAGAAGTGGACGAGATGCAAAGTGTTTTGCAGCCATTGCAGAACAAGCTGGTTCCTTGTGTTGACACCAAGAGTTCACTCATATTTCAAGTTTAATTTGGATAAGAGGATTTCCAAGAAGAAGCTTGTATGCATTTGTTGCAAGGGGGACTTTATTCTCAGTGGGAAGGCTAACAGTTTGCCAAGAACACAAAGTTCGATTTGGTACAGAAGGATATGTATCAGTCCACAACAGTCAACAATGCTGAAGTGGGTCAGCAACAACCAAAGAGCAGTGCTTGAGAGACATAGCCAGTTGCGATGCAAGGCATGTCAAGATAATTGTCAAGTAAAATCAGTTGATATAACTTGAAAGCAGAAGAGTGTTTAAGCTCAAGAAGATAATTATCAGCTTTTTTTGGTCCAAAATCCCGTCAGTGGGAAGGTATGATCAGAATTTGGATCAGGGCCTAAAATTAGCTCAAATTTCAAAGTGCTTGAAATTGCTTCGAACTTGAACAATCAGATAGATTTTGTCGCCAGGATTTCGGTGCAACTCGTTTCATCAAAATCCGAGTTGGTATGACTGAGTTATCGTCTGTTGTTCATTTTCCAAGACAAGAAAAAAAGGAGCAGAACATGTACAATGATGATGTGGCAGGTACAGTGAGCATTGCAAGGAATATTCTCCAGATTGCAGCCAGTGACACTGTGACAAGTGTCGTCTTCAGATTTTACAGATGGGTTAAGTGAAGAGAGAAATTGTCCAATGACCTCCAATTCTTCCTAAGTTGGAATTTGAATTTTTTTTTAAGGGTTGGAGTATTACCCAACCAGAGGGCGCCATGTGTCCTCTCTGGTGGGCCATCTCCTAACTTATGAGGTCAAATGTCAAATTTTATGAATCTTGGACCTTAGTCTTCTGGTGGACTCATTTTAATATATATATATATATATATATATATATATATATATATATATATATATATATATATAGTTCTAAACCCACATCAGACTCAACTTGTTTGGAGGAGCTCAAACTAAACTAGTGAAGGGTTAAACTTGGTGGAGCATCTCCAAGTATGGCGGAGAAGTTCAATTATAATTTTGTGCAAAATTTATGTGGTGGAATGGGGGTCGAACCCCTAACCTCACGCCTACAGCTGCATGCCTCTATCGTCTCTCCTACTGGGTAGTTCTTACCCTATATGTTCGTTGCACATATTTAAAGTTCAATGGACCGAACATTGGGGGTTGGAGGGGGCCAGCCCCACAGGCTAGCCCCCTCCCCATGTGGCCAGAAGTGTGAAACCAAGAGCTTATCCCATTGAACCGACGGGTTTTCATAAGCATGATTAATTATGTTAAGACGTGGGTTAGTGACACTGTTTAAAACGTCATTAACACTAAAATAAGCGCTTATCACTAAATTGTCTTATCCGCCCGTAAGCGCGCTTAGCGCTAATTAATACAGAGCTTAAATTGGCGAAATTTTGGAGGCCGCGCCAATTTTGGCAGGTTTTCCAAATTTGGAATGTTAAATGGCAGTTCCTCTAGTTTTAGAGGAGAAATTGGGGCAAAATTGGTTTTGGTCATAACTCACTCAATTTTCGACCAAATTGAGCTTAGTAAAAGTCATTCTAGGCTAATTGGCATGCTGGGAACTCAATGGAGTAGGTTGCAGAGGCAGAAAATTCCATCTACATGTGTTTTATGCATTTGAATATTTTTTAAGGACAGGGCCACCAGGTGTTGGGGTCATTTCCAGAGCATCCAGAGTCCAAATTCAGCAAACAAATAGTCATTTTTGGGAGATTATGATGTTTTAAACTAATTGGAACAAGTTACAAGAGGTTATAAAGTTTGTAACAACAATTTGAGCACACTTGAAGCTAATATAAAGATCACACTATGAAGCTGGACCAAGGAGATGTAGCCCAGGAGGGGTGAACTCCTTTATAAAAATTCTCTGGGTTAAGCTATGTTATGTGTGTTTGTTGTTTTTAATATTGATTTTGTTCTATAATTTAAAATTATGCTTTTAAAGCTTATGAAAAACTCATAATTTCACTAAGTACACTGTTTGACAATCACATGCTCATAAACAAACCCATAAAGGATAAGTAAAACAAAGCAAAGAAAAGTTTATATCTGAAATGAAACTAGCACAACAATAACTAGCATTCTTTTTCAGATTAGGTTTTGAGCAGTTTCTTTCCCGAGATACATCTTGTGTTGTGTGATTTATTATTTCTTTCTCTTGCTTGTTATGTGATTGTGCGAACATCGTGTTTTGTTTCCGCAAATTGTAGAAGGATTTAGTATTTTTTTTAGTACATTACAAGATCAGATTGAATCCCATTGTTAGATTTTCTACATGGTATCAGAGCGTTAGGAATCACAATAGAATAAAAGAACATAGTTTGTTTTAAACATTTTTGAATTTGCATATTTATTCTTCAGGATCCAATAATAGATCAAGATTTATTTCAATGGCTTGATACTCGAATATGCCCTTGAGGGAAATTCAAATTACATAGCAGGGAAGGATAGGATGGATGAAATTCTCGAGGACAACGAACTGAAGGAATTTATAAACAATGATATTCCCAAGCCCGCAACAGCAAATGTTCAACTTCTTGATGCATGGAAGAAGAAGGTAGCAAAGGCGAGAAAGGTCTCATTAGAAGGACTTCGATATCATATTGTCTCGAGTATCCATGGAAAGAAAACTCCATATGCTATGTGGAAGGCCTTGAAATAATTGTTTCAGAATAGCGGCTACCACAGGAAGTTGTTGTTGAAAGGAAAGTTCAGAAAGATCAAGATGGAGGAGGACGAGACGATACCAAAATACTTGACGAAGTTTACTCAATGTCGAGATGAGCTTGGAAGTGTTGGTGTGATTGTAGCCCGAGATGATTCAGTGAACCTAGCTCTTCTAGGACTTCCCAAGAGCTGGCATAGTTACCATGACTCTGTGAATGGGAGGGAGAAGCTGCCAGACTAGGAGTGTTTTTTGTCCGACTCGGTAATAAAAGAGATAAGGTAGAGCACCAGAGACGAGACCTCCTACACAGACAAACAAGAAGATTTTGCATTGTTCATAAAAGGCAAGAAAGCCAAGGGAAAGTCATCCCAAGGTGAATAGGGCAAGCGATGCTTGTCCAAGGTCAAGTGTTTTCACTGTCACAAGCACGGGTACTATGCCTCGAAATGTCCACAGAAGTCAAGCAAGAAGGAGCTTGCAGTTGCAGCTACAAGTGAAGCGTTAGCTTCATATTTTAAGCTTGATTTTACTCTCATTGCATGCATGGCCAACACTGTAATGGGATGCATGTGGTATCTAGACAATATTTCCTCGTTCCATATGACGGGTAAAAAATATCTCTTCAGTGACTTGGAGGAGAAGGACCTCCAATAGAACATAGAGTTTGGAGATGGTGGGAGGTATAGTGCAACCAACATAGGTATAGTTACCTTTAAGTGGGAGACTGGCTCCCCTCTCAGACTCAAAGATGTTTTTTATGTTCCATGAATAAAGAATAATCTTGTCTCTGTATCGGTATTGGAAGACCATGGTTATGATGTCATCTTTAGAAAATGAAAGGTGTTTCTTAGACACATTGCCACGGGAATGGTGAAACATATCGATGTATGAGTCAAGAAATTGTATGCTCTCAAGGTTGAAGATGCATGAAAATATTTGAGGATCAAAGCAAAAGTTAGTGACTTGGTGGTTGAGAGAGAGCCTAAATTAACTTGCAGCCTCAGAAGCAGTCTCAGAAGGTTCTGGAGCAACCACAATTGGAGAAGCAAAGAGGAGATCGAGTGGAGGCGTTCACTCAAGCAGAGACCTCTAGGAGGGGGGGTTTTCGAGCTACATGGGAAAAGGGAGCACATGAATCCATACCTCCAGGTGAGAGGTGGGGCGATGTGAAGACATAATCCCAAGAGAAGAAATTTGGGCAGGGTCTATTGAGATGGCGTGTCTCATGCGTGAGACTTGGCTATGGGATCCCACAGTACAAAGTAGCAGGAATGATTAGTAGGATTGATGCAGTCAGATGTCAAAAAGACAAAAATTAGAGTGACAGATGTCACATAGTGGAGCACAGATCATAGTTGGCAGTAGTGCAGAGATCACAGATGCAGAGTTAGCAACAACGCAAAGTTTTCAATAGATAGTGCAGTAACTGGTATCAGTCATAGACTCTAATGATAGATGCATCATACTGATTCGGTTTTTTGGAGGCTATTCAGTTTCAGGAGTTGCGAGAGAAAACGACACTAGAGAAGTGTTGCATGCAGAACATTCCAAAAGCACCAGATCGAGATAGATTGAATTCCTTTCTTGTTGAGAGGGAGTGTTGAAATTGGAAACAAAAAACAATGAAAATGGCACCCAGAAATGGTATCATAGGGGGCTTCTGATTTAATTTTCCCTTAACTAAATTGGAAGAAAATTTGGAATTTCATCTCATGACAACTTTTATTAGTTAACTGAGTCAGAAAGACTTAGTTAGCTTAGGAAATTTGAGGTAGAGGTCGGAGAGGAGGCATGTAAAGTTATCCCATGATTTTAGGGGGTACAATTACAATTATTTGTGAGTTGTAATTAGTTAACTCAAGAAATTGAGTTAAAATCAGTTTAACTAGTTCTAATTGAGAGATGAGCTAGTGAGAGGTCCAGCGAATTAAATCTGATTTAATTCACAAGTAGTGATCAATCAATTAACTAATAATTCACTATAAATAGTTGTTGTGTGTCAGTTCTAAGGAAGACTCAGTTGACACTGAGGTTAAAGGGATGATAACTATCAGTTGTATAATTAGAAAATTGTACATGTCATGCATGAGGTCATCGGGAAAGCTTGAAGTTATTGCACAATCATTAGTTGGGATTTTCCTAATTAATAGGGGCTCAATTAGACCAATAATGTGTAAGGAAGGCAGGCGAGATAGAGGCAAGAAAAAGGTTAAATAATGGACCAATTTTTCTTAGATTGTATGCCAGATTCGAGTAGGATCAAAGTGAGATAGTCAACAGAGTGCATCGGTTTCTAATTGTGAGGAATAACATTGTATTGTTTCATGGTCTTGACTTTATGAAATATACAGATAGCGTTGTTTTGAGCAGTTGCTTTCCCCAGATACATCTTGTGTTGTGTGATTGATTATTTCTTTCTCTAGCTTGTTATGTGAGTGTGTGATCGTGTTTTGTTTCTGCAAATTGTAGAAAGATTCAATATTTTTATTTAGTAAATTACGAGATCATATTGAGTCTCGTTGTTATATTTTCTACATCTCCTAGTTGCAAACAAAATCATCACAATTATTTAGAAACAACTATTCCAAACAAGGTGTTTTTTGCAGGTGAATATATTCAAGAATCTATTTCTTCTATAGATAATTGCGAAGGTAGGGAATTTTCATCTAAAAATTCATGTAGAACACAAGTTGATTAATGTTAAACGAGATACTACACAATCAAAGGAGGATCTATTAGTGATTGAAAGTATAAATGGTGAGCTTAATAGGGAGAAGTTTAATAAGGGTATGAGTGTGGCTACCAACATGTTGATAAATTCATATGAGAAGGAAGATACAAGAGAAAGAAAAGAAAGATTCAAACATTGATTTTGGTGTTTTCTTTCTGAAAATTTGAATAGAGGCATCAATGAACTTTATCTTCTATGTGAACTAGAATGTGATGTAAAACAAATGAAAGAGGTAGGTATTGTTCTTGAGGAAGCATTGTTTGACTTCAAAGAATCAAAATCTAGAGTAGAAGGATTTGGTAAAGTGGAAAATTTATCTTTTACTTAAAACTTTTTCAAGTGAAATGCCTTTGAATGCAAAAATTGGAATTCATCGTCCTCATGCTATTTCTTGGAAGGCCAAACAAATGACAAGTTCACCTCACAAGGAATAAATATTGTCTTCATATCTTGAGGTATTAAAAAAAAACATATTGAAGTGAGAAAGTCGAGTAGATAAAATTCTACTGAAGCGATTATGGCACAAATTTTTTTTCACATTTGACACATCCTCAATTAACTCGTGAAAAGGAAGAAAATATCCTAACTTTTGTTGCTTCTAGTTTGAAAATTGAAAGTTCCAAGCATCGAGAGGGAATGCATGTCCGGAAAAAACGTGGTGAATCATGCCATGGTGCTTATCTATCACATAATGCAAGAAGCACAAGTGATGAAAGAAATATAGTAAGTAAGGTTCAATTTATTACTTCATTGAATGAAGAGAATAAAAAGTTGTCATTACATCAAAAGCTTCATGATTCAAAATTAAGGAGAGTTGAGTGTCTGAAAATTATCAAGATCGAACAAAAAGGAGGATATAGAAAGAGAAGAAGCATTAGTGGAGGATGGAAAATTACTTGAGGCTGAGAAATTACAATGCCTTGTTGGTACCCAACGTAAAAAGGTGAAAAAATAGCCTATTAAATGATTGAGAAAAATGGCAGAGATGCAGATGATAACTAGTAGAAGATATCAAAAGGGGATTGTGTACATGCCAATATTTGATTTATTGGTGATTCCCATTACATACGTTACATAATGCTAGCGGGCCTGAAGCAAGAAAATGATAGGACAGAGGAGTTCCAGGTGGTCAGTAGACAGGTATGCCAGATGACAAGATAAATCGAACAAATGGGCATAAAGGTATAACAGGGGGGCATAAAGAGAGAAGAATTCATCGAACGTTATTTTGTATGCATACACAGTGGCCATAACAAGGACATAAAGACATTACTCAGAACATCTGGAATGAACTTATATGACTCGAAAACCTCATAAAAACAATGAATGTTGCCATTATATTTGTTATGCTTTATGATTGCATATGCTGTGATAGATTATGATTTAATTTTTGGTGCCACACACATAGACACACATATATGGCACCATATATTAAAACATAATCCATCATAACACACACACACACATATAATTCAATGGTATTATGGCATTAATATATTGAAAACATGTTGGGAAAAATACTAAGAGGGGGGTGAATCAATATTTAAGACTGAACAATTTTTCTTTTCTTTCTCTTAAAAACATATGTTACAGTACTGCATCCAACATTTATGACCTGATATCTTATTATGTCTTTACTTAGAGCATTGCATCAGATAAGCATTAAGCATGAACAAAAATAACAGAACAAACCATCAACACATATGAACACCAAGATTTAAGGTGGAAACCCAATTCGGGAGAAAACCACCGCTGCTGTAATCTCAGTTTTCAATATTTATTATAGAGAAGACTTCTTACAATATATGCTGGTGCAGACTTATACCAGCACGCAGGCACCCACCTGCAGAAGGTTACAACCTTCTCTCGTTTACCAGTTATCACTGGAAGGGAGCTACAACCCCCTTTCTGAAGGCTTCGACCTTCAGCACTACTGTAGACCACGTTTCATCAATTTTCATACTGGATCCACTAGTTTCCATATGACATACATTGCCAGTCACCAGTTTTATTTACTTTCTATATACTCACACAAACCAGAGATTTATCATCGTCAGATCATTCTATCCATGGGTGCATCGTAGTTTCAGATTTATTAGCTAAGACCAGAGCTCGCCCATACAACTATTCCTTTTAGAAATTGTTCGTTCACAACCCTTATAATGAACACCCCGTTCTTTATTTTTCTTCTCTTTATATAGTTTTCCCTTTATTAAAACCATGGGTTAAAAACACGAACCGCTGACAGTATTCCTTTTAGTTTATCCCACGGGGCTTTTAATCTTTTATTTTAATTTTATTTATCAATTTAAAGAAATTGATAAATAAATAATTTTGAACAGAACTTTAGAATTAAAGTTAACCCTTCACATTTTAATTCTTCCAAATAATATGGTAAACCTTTGACCCCGGGCCCACAAATATAGTCAATAGCCAATCAAATATGCGCATGGTACCATAGGTAAACTTTGCACAAGTCCAACGTTCGATCACCGTTAGACTAGCAAACTTCCAGATCAACAGCGTATATGCATATCGCTCGACCTCCAATACTGATCGTTAATGTGTGATGGCCCGCCGTACCTGTGTTAATCTCCGTGCACCTTCAACAAATGACGACCGTCCGATGACCCCTTCCCAGATCAACGACGCTCAATGATATCGCTGGGCATCCTGGGTCGAAGTATAACGCGCGATGGCGCACGGTGAAAAGTGGTTTTGTGAAGTCGTACAGGGACGCGTGTCGAGCATTCTATGGAATCGCTCTTCACTAGGAAATACCACTTGCCCGACGAGAGCGGTGCGATAAAAACTGGAAACCGCCGTTACTGTTCCTCTCGCAAGGTTCCGCCTTCTTCGCTCAAGGTTCCACTCCCCTTGCTTGATTATTGTAAATTGACTTATTTACTGTGACATCGCTTGCGCTCTTTATCAACAGATTAACCCATTATTTTGTTTATTGAGGCTTGACACCAGATTGATGCAATCTTCGTAACATCCATAATATATAACACAAGAAATTCACACCAGATTCCTTTGTGACCTTAAATTCGTCATTCCGCCTCTTCATGCTCCATTCCGGTTCCATAAGCACCAATGTACAGTTTCCATACCATGTTTCATTGTTCCAGGCAATTTTCCAACATATCTCCTCTTTTGCTTGTTTCTGCTCCTTGACCGCTACTTCCTCTGTTCTTTTGATTAGATGCTCCTTTGTAGCCAAAGCCTTTGCCTTCAATGACAATATTCCAACAATCTCCCCCTTTGGCATTGATGGCAATATGCTTCCTCCATAATACTCTTTCTCTATTTATCTTCTAGAAGCCCTTCTTTGCTTTTCGTCCCCCTTTGACATCAATGGAAAAGGGTTGATCGAGATCCTTTGTTCTGACAATACCATGCTCCCCCTGAGATCATGCTGCATCATCAAACAATAGTTCATCCTTTTCATATGACCAATGCTCCCCCTGAGCCTGTGTAATCAGAGATGCCTAACAACACCTCTTAACCAATTTAATCTTCTGTGTTTAAGTAGACCTGATCCTCTGCATGGCAGAGAATACTCCCTGTTTCTGTCTGAGATATTCGAACGCTTCCCTGGGTAGAGGTTTGGTAAATATATCAGCTACTTGTTCTTTGGAGGAAACATACTCCAATTTCACCTTTTTTTCAAGCACTTGTTCACGTAAGAAGTGATATTTGATGGGAATGTGCTTGGTCTTGGAATGCATAACAGGATTCTTTGAGATACTGATAGCACTTGTATTATCACACATAATAGAGATAGGAGGTGAGCATTTGATTTGAAAGTCTTGTAGGGTTTGCATCATCGAGAGAAGTTGAGTGCAACATGATGCAGCGGCCACATATTCTGCTTCTACTGTAGATAAGGCAATGGAGCTTTTCTTCTTGTTGAACCAAGATACTAACCGAGGCCCCATATAGAATGCACCACCACTGGTGCTTTTCCGATCATCAACACTTCCAGCCCAATCTGCATCAGTGTATGCATGAAGAGTAAGATCAACATTCTTTGGATACCATAGTCCAAAGTCTTGATTTCCTTATAGATATTTGAATATTATTTTTACAGCCTGAAGATGAGACTCTTTTGGATTAGCTTGGAATCGTCCAACAATCCCAACTGCATGCATGATGTCTGGTCTGGTCCCAGTGAGATAAAGTAGAGTTCCTATCATAGATCTGTATTCAGGTTGAGTCACCGTGGGGGAATCATCATTAGAAGTTAGATTACATCCGGTTATCATTGGTGTACTTACAGGTTTGCAGTCTTCCATGCCATACTTCTTCAGGATTTGCTTGAGATATTTTGCTTGTGACACGAATATGCCATCTGTTTCTTGTTGCACTTGCAAGCCAAGAAAGAATGTTAGTTCCCCAAGCAAAGACATTTCAAATTCTTGCTGCATATCAGAAGCAAATTTCTGACTCATAGACTCTTTATTACTTCCAAAAATGATATCATCAACATATACAACCACTATCAATAGTTTGTCATTTTCAGTTTTTGTGTATAAGTTGCTATCAATAGACCCTTTTGAAAATCCTTGTTGATGAAGATATTTGTCAAGACGATAGTACCATGCCCTTGGAGCTTGTTTGAGACCATATAGAGCCTTTTTAAGTCTACAAACAAGTTTTTCATCATTTCCCAAAATGAATCCTTCTGGTTGTTCTATATAAACTTCTTCTTCTAGATCACCATTGAGAAAAGCAAATTTAACATCCATTTGATAAACTTTGATTTGTTGGAAGCTTGAAAACGCAAGAAACATTCTTATGGCTTCAAGTTTGGCTACAAGAGCAAAGGTTTCTTCAAATTCTATACCTTCTTGTTGAGCATACCCTTTGCACACAAGTCTAGCTTTATTTCTTATAACATCCCCATTCTCATTTAACTCGTTTTTGAATATCCATTTAGTTCCAATGACATTTTTGTCATGAGGCCTTGGTACTAATTCCCAAGTGTGATTCTTTTCAATTTGATCAAGCTCTTCATTCATGGCTTGAATCCAACATTCATCTTTGCTAGCTTGACTGACACTATGAGGTTCAATAGTGGACAGAAATGCCAGATTGCTAGAAGATCCCACAAG
Organism: Pinus albicaulis; assembly: GCA_034641835.2. NCBI lineage: Eukaryota > Viridiplantae > Streptophyta > Pinopsida > Pinales > Pinaceae > Pinus > Pinus albicaulis. Next base: position 127,158,417 of record CM076575.1, read on the forward strand.
AGTCCTTCTTGTTTGTACACCTAATCCCTTTTCTCCCAAAATTTGAGATTCTGGATGATTCTTTTGAACATATCTAGATGGAGCCTTTTCAGACAAATCCTCTTTAGGTTCTTCACTGGGTGCACTGTTTGTATCATTACTATTTGATGTAGAAGGATATGTGTCCTCATCATCTTCATCTGTTGTTTGCTTTTCTTATTTTGGAGCTGCAGGAGACTCATCAATAACAACATCAATACATTCAACAATCTTTCAAAGTCTTTTATTGTAACATTTATATGCCTTACTCCTAGAGGAGTAACCAAGAAATATTCCCTCATCTACTCTGGGTTCAAACTTGCCAAGTTTTTCATCATTATTCTTGATAAAGCATTTGCTCCCAAAAATTATAAAATGCTTTATAGTGGGAGGATTACCATACCAGAGTTCATATGGAGTTTTATCACTATTTACACGAACATGTGCTTTGTTGAGAATGTTTGCTGCTGTATGTGCTGCTTCTCCCCAAAATGTGTCCGGTGTTCCGGAATCATCAAGCATAGCTCTAGCCATTTGTTGAATTGTTATGTTCATTCTTTCTGCAACACCATTCTGTTATGGAGTGCTAGCTACAGAGAACTGTCTTTTTATGCCATGTTGTTCACAGAATTCAAGAAATTCATTGGATGTATATTCTCCTCCTCGATCAGATCTGAGACACTTGATTTTTAGATCTAATTCATTCTCAACTAGTGCTTTGAAGATCTTAAATTTCTCAAATGCTTCATCTTTGTGTTTAAGTAGCCCAATCTAACACATTCTAGAGAAATCATCAATGAATAAGATATATTATTCTTCACCACGTGGTGACTTTTTCCTCATAGGTCCACATATGTCAGTATGAATGAGTTCAAGAGGCTTACTTGATGATCCTTCCTTGGCATTAAATTGTACCCTGGTTTGCTTACCGAATTGGTAAGATTTGCATATGATATTTTCAGGTAGAGTAATATTGGGAAGATCACGAACAACTTTAAGTCTGCTTGATTTGTTGATTTGAGAGAAGCTCAGATGCCCCAACCTTCTATTCCATAGCCAATTTTCTGAAGATTTACTCAAATAACATTGTTCTTTGGGGTTCTTCAATATATACAGGTTGTTTGGAGTTCTTTTTCCTTTTATAATTGCTTTACCTGTATCAAGATCACGTACCACACATTCTTTTGAACTAAAGACAACTTCAGTTCCTTGATCACACATTTGACTTACACTTAACAAATTATGTTTTAATCCATCCACATACATGACTTCATTAGCTTTAACCTTTTCTTTTAGAAAAACAGACCCTTTTCCCTTAATGACCGCAGGAGTATCATTCCCAAACGTAACATTTTTTTCTTTTTCTAGAGTACTATATGAAAGAAGCTTGTCTTTATCACCTGTCATGTGTCTTGAGCATCCACTATCAATGTACCATTGGTTTTCTTCATCTTCTGCAAATAACGCTATGCCACAATTTTCAACTTGTAATTCCTTCTTTTTCCATACTTTGGAGCTTGAAGGTACATGTTCTTTTGGCTGAACTTTGCTCCTGCATTCAGATTCTTCATGGCCAAAGTTATTGCAACAAGCACATTCAACTTCATTTTGAAGAGGAGAAAAGTTGTTATAAGTATTCTTCTTTGTTTCAATATCAATCCTTTTCTTTCTTGCTTCTCTTGTCATGATGGTTTTATATGCAACACATTGAACAAATTTATGACCAAAATTGTGACATGAGAAACATTGTCCATTGAAGAAGAAATTTCTGCGATCATAAAATCTTCTATATGAATTTACTTGTTGATTGTTGTTTCTTTGAAAGACATTCCTGTTAGTGTTCTTTGAATTGAGATGATCATGCTTTATCTGTAAAGATTCTTTATTCCCTTGCTGAGTGGCAGCATGTTGTAGACCAGCTGTAACAGCTTTTAGATAATTAGGTGCTGAAACCTGAAAAGATTCTCCAATATATCCAAGACCTGTCTTTATAAGAGGAGAATGTTGTACCTTGATAATATCATCTAATGTTTCAGATCCTTTAGCAAATCTAAGATTCAGAGTTTTTATTTTCTCAAGTTCTTTTCTTAGACTTACTACCTCACATTCTAATTTCTCATTGTGTTTCTCCTTTTCTTCACGCTGATTTTTCAGAGTTTCTATGATTATTTTACTTTATTCTAAGCATGTCTTGAGTTTAATGTTTTCATCAAGAAAATCACTGTCTGCTAGAGCATCCACAAAAGTATATTTTTCTTCTCTAGATTCTTTTTCAAATGCCATGAGAAGTCTAAGGTCTTGTTCACATTCTTCCTCACTATCAGATAACCCATCACTATCTTCATGAGTGTAGTAACTCTTTCTAGTGCTAAAACGATTCTTATTCCTTTTTTATACTTCCTTTCCTTTTTTATGTGTTTCTTTATAAGGACACTTAGCAGCATAATGACCAACTCTTCCACAATCAAAACATTTGAAAGGAAGCTTACCTCTGAACCGTCCTGTGCCAAGTTGAAGTTTATTTACAAAGTTTATCTCATCTTCTTCTGAGATATATCCTGATCCTTCTGTTTTTTGTACTTCCTTCCCTTTTGTAGAAGTTCTAAAGACTACTTCTTTGACTTCAGAAGGTCCTCCTCTTCTCATTTCATATGCAGTTAGTATGCCATGAAGTTGCACCACAGTAAGATTTTGAAGATCCTGCTTTTCTTCAAGGGCAGAAACTTTTGACTCAAATTTTGTTGTTAGTGATCTTAAGACTTTCTCAACCAAGGTAGATTTGGTTATTGTTTCTCCCAGATTTCTCATACGGTTTACAATATCATCAAGTCGTAAAAAGAAATTTGCAATGCTTTCTTCATTATCCATTTTTAGATTCTCATATTGAATTCTGAGAGTTTGGAGTTTAGCACTTTTTACCTTTGCATCACCTTCATAACTTAGAATGATTTTGTCCCATATTGTCTTGGCTATATTCAACTACATGACTTTGACAAATTTAGATTCAGTTAGACTTCCCAATAGAGCATTGACCGCCTTTGCATTCGTTTCATAGTTCTTTCGTTCTGTCGGATCTGTTGGTACTGTAGCTGGGTATTGATATCCTTGTTCAAAAATTTCCCATACCTCTGCTCCCAGAGACTGAAGATAGGATCTCATCCTTGTTTTCCAGAAGATTAAATTGTTTCCGTTAAAAAGCGGAGGCCTGATAGATGATATTCCATCTTGATTGCTCATCTTGCTTGATCTTCCTTCTAGAGGCTAAGCTTTTTCAGAAGGACCCGCTCTGATACCAATTGTTGGGAAAAATACTGAGAGGGGGGTGAATCAGTATTTAAGACTGAACAATTTTTCTTTTCTTTCTCTTAAAAACATATGTTACAATACTGCATCCAACAGGTATGACCTGATATCTTATTATGTATTTACTTAGAGCATTGCATCAGATTAGCATTAAGCATGAACATAAATAATAGAACAAACCATCAACACATATGAACACCAGGATTTAAGGTGGAAACCCAATTCGGGAGAAAACCACCGCTGTTGTAATCTCAGTTTTCAATATTTATTATAGAGAAGACTTCTTACAATATATGCTGGTGCAGACTTATACCAGCACGCAGGCACCCACCTGCAGAAGGTTACAACCTTCTCTCGTTTACCAGTTATCACTGGAAGGGAGCTACAGCCCCCTTTTTGAAGGCTTCGACCTTCAACACTACTGTAGACCACGTTTCATCAATTTTCATACTGGATCCACTAGTTTCCATATGACATACATTGCCGGTCACCAGTTTTATTTACTTTCTATATACTCACACAAACCAGAGATTTATCATCGTCAGATCATTCTATCCATGGGTGCATCGTAGTTTCAGATTTATCAGTTAAGACCAGAGCTCGCCCATACAGATATTCCTTTTAGAAATTGTTCGTTCACAACCCTTACAATGCACACCCCATTCTTTATTTTTCTTCTCTTTATATAGTTTTCCTTTTATTAAAACCATGGGTTAAAACCACGAACCGCTGACAGTATTCCTTTTAGTTTATCCCACGGGGCTTTTGATCTTTTATTTTAATTTTATTTATCAATTTAAAGAAATTGATAAATAAATAATTTTGAACAGAACTTTAGAATTAAAGTCAACCCTTCACATTTTAATTCTTCCAAATAATATGGTAAACCTTTGACCCCGGGCCCACAAATATATTCAATAGCCAATCAAATATGCGCATGGTACCATAGGTAAACTTCACACAAGTCCAGCGTTCGATCACCGTTAGACTAGCAAACTTTCAGATCAACGGCGTATATGCATATCGCTCGACCTCCAATACTGATCGCTAACGTGTGATGGCCCGCCGTACCTATGTTAATCTCCGCGCACCTTCAAAAAATGGCGACCGTCCGATGACCCCTTCCCAGATCAACGACACTCAATGATATCGCTGGGCATCCTGGGTCGAAGTATAACGCGCGATGGCGCACGGTGAAAAGTGGTTTTGTGAAGTCGTACAGGGACGTGTGTCGAGCATTCTATGGAATCGCTCTTCACCAGGAAATATCACTTGCTCGACGAGAGCGGTGCGATAAAAACTGGAAACCGCTGTTACTGTTCCTCTCGCAAGGTTCAGCCTTCTTCGCTCAAGGTTCCACTCCCCCTGCTTGATTATTGTAAATTGACTTATTTACTGTGACATCCCTTGCACTCTTTATCAACATATTAACCCATTATTTTGTTTATTGAGGCTTGACACCAGATCGATGCAATATTCGTAACATCCATAATATATAACACAAGAAATTCACACCAGATTCCTTTGTGACCTTAAATTCGTCGTTCCGCCTCTTCATGCTCCATTCCGGTTCCATAAGCACCAATGTACAGTTGCCATACTATGTTTCATTGTTCCAGGCAATTTTCCAACATATCTCCTCTTTTTCTTGTTTCTGCTCCTTGACCGCTACTTCCTCTGTTCTTTTGGTCAACCGATACTTCCTTTGTTCTTTTGATCAGATGCTCCTTTTTAGCCAAAGCCTTTGCCATCAATGACAGTATTCCAACAAAACATACATATTGGCAATGTTATACAATGGTATATTGACAGCGTTACATATTTACTGATAATGCGTACACATTGGCAGTGCTATATAGTGGTGTATTGGCATGGTAACTTTACATATTTATTATTGTTGTGTTATATACATTGTATGGCATTAATCTATCTAATGTTGCATTATATACATTGTGATATTCATGAATTGGATTATATGTAGTGTGGCATTGAGTTTTATTGTATGGTGTACTTGAAATAATGGGATTGAAAATTTGTGCATTAAGCTATTATATAATGACATATTATATGCATTGGGTGTTTGAAATTAGGGTTGTGTGCTCTAATTTCATCACAATTTTCAATAAAATGTTGTAACTTGATCATGAAGAATTCATTGTGTTAGGGTCCTATAATAATAGGGATCATAATTTTGAATTGACTATGCTAAGTCTTGTAATATTGTACATACCTTTGCTTTCTGCAAATGTTTTCTATATTAAAAAATGAAAAGAGGGTATGTCCTAAAAGAATAATCAAAGGACCAAAAGAAAGAAAGATAAAAAAAATACAAAATATGGACCCCATAAAAAGAAACGAAAATAAACTCTGAAATTGTTGCACATTCAAATGCCGCTACTCTTAGTTTACTTTACTTTTTCAAATAAAATTTTGTGCAGCTTGTCCAAAATGCCACAATTCATGATGATCATATAGTCTAATCTTGATCATTCATGCCTTTAAATTTCATGTTATGATAGTTATTGAATAAAGATATGACCAAACCATTTAATCTTGGCAGATCAGTAGTTAGGTAGAGAATAAAATGAGCTCATAAGTTTAATCTGAGCCATTGGAAGATATAAGGTTAGATATAAGTTAGTTTGCTTATCAAAATAAAATAAAAGGGTCAGCAAGTTCAAATGCACCCAATAAAAGAAATAATTTTTTTTTAGGATAAATATAGGGTAGGTAGGATACTTTCAAAAGTTATGGAAAGCATCATTTGGTTTATTTCTTATCACTAATATCTTTCTAACATATTCCCTTATCATAAAAACCCTTTTCCCCTTTGGAAACCATTTCCCCTTGTCCTAACCCTTTTCGCCTCCTAAAATCCCTTTTCCCCTCCTAAATCCCCTTTCCCTTGTTAAAACCCCTTTTCTTCTTGAATAAAATTTATATTTTCATGAAACACAAAAACCCACTTATTCAAAGTTTTAAAGCGTGAGATGAAATATTAAAGACGGTCCCACTTTCCTTTGAATTAAACCTCCCTCTTTATATATTCCCCGAACCCCCTTATTTTATTTTAGCCTACCCTTGATATATTTCATAAACCCATTTTTCACTTAAACCCTCCGCCTAACTAATTTCTCGATCCCACCTCTTTGAAAACTCGCAACACTCGTCAACCGTCACAAATCATATCCAGTAATTCCCAAACCCTTTCGCACTCCCCGTTGTTCGAACTTTAAAACAGAGGGGGGTGTGCGAAATGGGTGGTTTCAATCCCCCGCTCCCCTGCCACGCAGCACTTCCACCATATATCGCACCCCCCTAGTTCCCAAACCGCCAAACTACCTTTTTCTGTGTGATAAACCACCAACCACTTCCAAAGCATTGCGATAAACCACCACTATTTAAAATATTAGAACCCCCGCGCCTTGTGATAAATCCCAACGTTAAAAAATAATAAAACCCTGCCCTAACTGTTATTTCATTATCTCTGTTTATTTCTGAAAAATACCAGAAGCCTTTACCGACCAAGATTGAAGCCCACAGCTACCTAGACCCCTTCTGCAGACCAAATTCACTATATTATAGGTAATTCTGAGTACCTAAAACCATTAAATAAGCTTATTAATTCAAGAATTGAAACAAATTAATGGCTTCCCAGAGCTTCCTAACTGTAAACCCTCTTCAATCACCCCTGTTAGATGTCGACCACACTCCTTTGGCCGATAAAGACTTCAAAATTAATGACATTGTGACTGATAACAACCTTTTGGAGCTCCATTGCTGGAGCCATGAGAAATTTGTTGATCAGGCAGATGATATTCATTTGTGGGACTCTAACCTACCCAAGTACACATTTCCAAAACCTATCAGTTCCCTGAACTCATCAAACTGTGCCAAATAAGCTATTTGCCAAATGAAAGAGCTATAGTTACTCCAAACCAAGAAATCCTATTTAAAATCACTGGTCAATCCATCAATCAAATGCTACAGATTCAACCACAACCTGATGGAGTGCCTTTATCCATTGAAACCTTTACTAAGCTTTACTTAAAGTTGGACTTCCCTAAAAGGTTTTAAATCTTTCAGACTTTCCTCCCTCCATCAGTAGAAACTTCTAAAAACAATCCTCCATACTCAGCTACCATGTTTTCAGAAAGAACCAAACAAATTGTGACTATGTTATCATGTATTTTAGGATACTTCACTAATGAGAATGTAGATGAATCTATTCTTGGTTTCCTATCCATATTTTTCCTAGGACAACCTCCAACTACCACTTTCAATTTTGCCCAATAACTGGAAGATGCCATGCATGATCAACTAATAAAACTGCCAGAAGAAGGAGTATTCAAATACTCCTTAGTGTTATTCCATCTGTTTATATATTTTCAATCAGAAAGGTTTGCAGTTAACCTAAAAAAACTGGACACAGAGGGTAATCCCCAATATGTTGTCTTTTGGACATCCTTGATTAGAAAGGATTCCACTAAATTCAGTTTCAAAGACTTCATTGATTCTTTTGTATATTGAGTAGTTAATATGCTTAGCAGTAGCATTCAACCTAGAATCAGTGAAGAAATAAAAAAAGGTTCTACAGTTATCATATCAGAGAAAAATAGGAGTCTGGTATTTATATCAAAATCATACAAAAGTCATAGTGTATGGAAGCCAATTAGTTCCATACAAGCTTCCCAAATACCTCCCAATGAGGATATTTTCTTTAGAATACATCAGACAAATCTTGAATTTAGATGAAATCAATTTCCTTTCAGCTAAAAATAAGACCCAATTCAAGATTAAGAACCAACTAGGGCCTTTTATATGCAACAATAGGAATGCTGGACAGGAAGCAGACAAATTATTACAAGATTTAAAGTTCAGTAGCAGTTTCAAATGGCCATATGACACCTTGGGTGTCATAAGTAAATTGAGAGTTAAGTTAAAACTCATCGCATTCATTCATGAGTCTAAGCCTGAAATTGAAAAGTATTCCAACCAATCAGAGTGGTTGGAAAACACTTTACAGGAGGTGGAGAAGTAGCTTGATACTAGTTCCATCCTGCTTACTCTAGCCCCACAGGACATAAATTCAAAAAGGGCTAGAGAAGAAGGCTCTTATTCTGTAGAAACTACTTTTGATACTAAATTCAAGCTTATGTATAGAAAGAAGACAAAGCTAAATCCAGTGATAGAGTGGGAAGATATAGTTGAAACAGTTGACACAAAAACATATATTGTTATCAGGGATGATGCTTCTACAACACATTCAGAAGAAACACCTTTACTATAAACTTCTAGTGCACAAATAAGTCAAAAGCAGAATAGTGCAGAGGTTTCATCATCTAGCAAACCAGTGGAGAAATAAAAAGATATCATGGAGCACAATACTGGAAGCAAACTCCCAGTGATCAGAATAGATTTCTTTCAGCTTTTGACTTCTAAACAAGGAAGATGCAAATGACATTTCTATAGCCAAAAGTGCAAGCCCCAAAAACATCAGAAGATTATAAAAAGACAACCTTTGAAGTTCTTGCCAAAGATGTGCATCCAATTGACCAGATTGAGTTTCACAAACAAGCAGGAGAAATAATCTATTCCACCATGACACACAAAGCTTTAAGTGTCCAGAAGTTACAAAATTCTCTAGAAAATATAAAGACACAGTTAAATCTAGAGAGAGCTTCATCACAAGCAAAGGATAATAGGATAAAGTCACTTTAAGATTTAGTAATGGAAGTTGGTTATAATCCAAAAGATATCAAAGCAGCAAAAGAGCTTATCAAGAAGAAAAATGCATACATAGCTGCACTAAAGAAACAACTAAAATTTCCAACTACTGAGCATCCACAAACCAAAGAGGTTTTGGAAACTGATAATCAAAAGGATGAAATGATGAATCTCATCATTAAATTGACAACTCAACTAAAAGAAATGGAAACAAAAATGGATAAACTTGTGCAGGAAAAGAAAGATAGCATGGAAGCAGTTCCCATTACTGCTATTCCTATAGCATCTACAACAACACCTGTGTCTACATCAGCTCCATTATCTACGTCAACTCCATTATCAACATCAGTTCCAGCTACTACATCAGCAACTGCATCAACAATACCAACAACCCATCCCACTGATGAGGCCAACAAATTGATTAAAGCAATGGAAGATATGTCCATTCAAACTACTGAAATTAACAATCTCAAAGAAAAAGTGAAGAGTTTAAAAAATGGAAATAAATTGGCAGAAGTAATGCATCAGGAAGAAGTTCAAAAATCCAATATATTGACTGAAATAATCCACAAGCTAGAAAAGGATTTATCACTAAAAGAGCCTTTAGGCCAAGAAAAACAACAGTTGTGGGCCAATATCATTAACTTAGTTAATGATATTTGGCCTTCTATACAAATCATATTTGAACATAATGACTTGGTAAAGGAAGCTGGTAATGCAATTCAAAAGGTCAAAGAAGATATTGGAAATAAACCAGAGGAAGCATCTGAAATAATAAAATTCCTAAATTCTAAAAACAAGTATGAATTAGAAGAACTTGGGATAGCTAACAGAACAGAGACTATCTTAGAAGTGAATAAAGCGATTTTCAAGAGAAATCTGATGATACATCTTGAGGACAAAAGTCAGACAAGGGAACTTGTAGTAAGGTAATATTTTAAGGATGGAAATTTATATTAAAGTTTAGAAACTTTGGCGAATCTTATGAGTCCCTGATATGCATATTCTAAAAAATTTGGTGATATTTTTTTAAAGATATCCAAATTTCTAATGAATTTATATAGTCTTTATAGATTTTTGGCGATTTTTTGGATAATATAATTTTATACTATAAAATTTGGGCAAATCACTTTTAGAAAAAATGGAAATTGGCGAATCTTTTTTTTGGAAAAACCATGGAAAATTAGCCCACCTACGAATATTAGCCCCTAAAATTTTCCATGCTTGCAGTGAACAGGTTTATGAATAAGTTTGATGTATTAAGACAAAAGGGTCTACCTAATCCTTTAGTAATCAACGATAAACACATGAGGCATGAAGGCTATGATAAGAAAATGAGGGAAGTAGCCAAAGAAACTTCCAACAGTTCATCAATGAAGAGAGTTCCCATAGGCAAAGTGCTCCTTCAGACTTTAGAAAACTTCTTTTATCTCCAGCATGAGGTAAATCACCTTTTTGTGAATAAGACCATGTTTGCCAAATATTCAGAAGCAAATGAAATTTACCAGAAGGTAATGAAGATAAAGATTCCATATGAGGAAACATGGGAAAAATGGTGTGATTTACTATGACATGTTAAAGAGCAGACAGGTGAAAGAATGCACAGGTCAAAAGAATACAGATGAAAGAATCAAACAAATAAACAATAATCGAAGAAAACAGGGACATATTTTAGTCAGTTAATAGGTGTTACTATATTTTTTCATAAAGATATTTTATTTTCCTTGAATAAATCCTAGTCAGTTGATAAGATATTTTTGTAATAATTTGTATAAATACTTCATCAATTCGAAGTATCAAGGGTGGATTTTTGAATATTTCCATAGCTGATTGATCTATTACCTGAGGGTTATTGTAACATTTCCACTTGATAGATAGGACAAGTTATAAATAATTTTCTTTACAGAATTCATGTGTTAAGCTATCTCAATGAAGTATACATTTCAATTGTTCATGTTCTTTTCTAATTATTCCATAAACTTTCATGTGTTCTAAATTTAAATGTTATAATAAGAATTTTACTGCAGAATTTGTTTAAATTTACACTCTATTTTGAACTGTTATACATTTCTATGTTTTCTTCTAATATCCGGTTTAGAGAATTCTTAATTTCCCTCTGATCCCGATTGACCTTCTTCATCTTTCTTCATTATCTGGTTTAAGGAATTCTTAATTACTCCTTGATCCCGATTAAAAAAACACTTCAACATTCAGCGTTAAGATCTGATGTTGCTCACCTATCCTGCCCTGTAACACTTCCTTTATAATTTGATTATGTTTTGTTTTCAAAGCGTATTGACTCCATAGCCCAATGGAAAATGGAAAAGCACCTATTCATATAAATCGTTAATTCCACCAACAAATCAAAACCAATCCAAACAAGCATACATAACTAGCCTAAAATTTATTAAATAAACAAAATTAAATCATTAAGAGAGAGCCCTCTCTGAGTTTAGAAAGGCTAGATCCTAATCTCCAAAAGTGGTTTATAGTTACCTCTGATATTCTTTTTTTAACGTATATAACAACTCTTGGAAATTTTCAGAGTGATAACATATTGGCGACTATGCTGGGGAAATTCAGTCCCTAGTTAAAATAAATATTAAAGGAAACAATTTTCCTCATTTTTCACATAAAGTTTTTTAAAAGAGTTGTTTAGAATTAATCATTGAAAGTTAAAATTATGGATTCTAAAAGAACATATTATACCAGGGCTCATCCTGATCCACAACCTGCTACAATTGTTGATGATCCTGACAAAATTTTAAGAAAACCTAAAAAAGTAGAAAGTCTAGGAAGTAGTAATCAGTTAGTCAAAGCAAATTCACTTCCTAAGGAGTTATAAAGCATACAAGATATTCAATTTGATTTATCATTTGAACATTCTTTATTTCGTACTAAATTTGAAAACTCAATCTATGATATTGTAATAGACCCCGATTTTATTCAATTTATTGAATCAAAGAAGGAAACTATACAACTTGATTTAGACCAACAAGTTCTAGACACTTTTGACAAACTTGATGTTTTAACCTCAACTTTGATAAAAGATATAGACAAAGCCTATTTTCAATAGTCAGTTGAATTAGCTGCCCTAACTGCTGCTACCCCTAAGCGTTCTATGTATCTTCTAAAACTGTAAATTCATCTTTATTTAGTTCCACCTCATCTATAGTATCCACCATAATTCGTTCCACAGAACCATTCATACCTAAAATTCCTCTTCAACCTAATGTTTCAAGCTCATCTTCAAGTATTCCAAGTTCATCTTCAAGCATTCCAAGTTCATATTCAAACGTTCCAAGTTCATCTTCAAGCACCACTACTTTACCTCCCAATCAAGCTAAAGTTTTAGCCATGGCAGCCATATATGCCCCTTTGGTCTTATAGGCCCCTTTACATGCCATGCCCCAAGATTACTAGAGTACAATTTTTCAGTTTGATGGTACTGGTCAGCATACTGCTAACATGTAAATAAAATGACATATTATTTTGAATTGCATGAAGTTGATGAGGCTGATGTACAAATGAGATTATTTTCACAAACATTAGCAGGAGATGTTAAAAAATGGTTTAAATATTTACCTGGTAACCGTATTATTGATTTAGCTACTTTCCATAAATTGTTCATAAATAGATGGGAAAGAAATAAAAACCCTTTACAGATATTATCTGAATATGAAAACATTAGGAGATCTCCTAATGAATCTATTCAGGATTACTGTACTAGGTTTAACAACATTTACAATGCAATTCCAGTGAATATCAGACCCCCACCAGACTTGGCCCTAATCAAATTTCCAGATGGTTTTGATGCTGACATGTCCTATCAGTTAAGAGAAAGAAACCTTGCAACTTTAGAACAGATGCAAAGTGATGCAGTTAGTGTAGAAGCGAACTTATTAGCTAAAAGAGAAAGGATGAGGAATGAAAGGAGAGTGACCATTAAGGAAGAACCATTCACTTCAGATATTAAAATAGATAGTTTAGCTAAAAATGTAGAAAGACTAATGGATAGACCAGAGAACATGGAAAGAAAACCTTAGTGGGAAAATCAATAAGGTTGCCAAATTAGAAACCCAAACTTTAGGAAAAATCCAAATACTGGTAAATCAAGAGAAGTAGTACCCGATCAAGAGATTAGACTACCTTTCCAAGAAAATTATGCTAAAAGTTCACAACAGAATGAAGAAGACCAGGACACCCAGATAAACTTGATGGGAGTAAACAATGAAAATGTTGTTTTTCTTACCCAAGAAGAACAAGAATTATACATGTTACAACAACAATTAGAATCTGGAGAGTCCTTTGACTACAAACAAGGCTATGATTCTTCTATCTACGAAGTTCATAAACAATATAGCCTTAGAAGAAAAAAGAACACAGAGGTTCCTATTAAGAAATCAGTCCAAACCCAATCTAAAAAAACAATAGAAGCTCCTGTGACCAAAACTCTACAAATTCTCCCTAGAGAAACTCAGAATACTTCCAACCCAAATATTGTAGACATAACATCAATTTCTGCTCAAACTTCAACTACTACTCAAACTGTTCCAGACAAGAAAATTGAAAACAAAACAGTTGACACACAAACTGAATTGCCAAATGATGATAAAAAAGACAAAAAAACACAAACCACGATTGGTAAAGATGAAATCATTCAATTAGGAAAAACTCGATTCAATATCCAAATTGAGATAGCCAAATTGAAAATACCAATTCCTTTAACAGAGTTGGTGAAAAATGATTCATACAAAGCACAAATCACTGAAACACTAAACATAGGTGAAGGTGAAGATGCTTTTAACCTCAATGATGATAAACCTGAGTTATTATTTGGTCTTGAAGTTAATGGCAAACATCAACAAGGGGGTGTCCCTCCTTTCTAAATTAGCTTAAAAATCCATGATAAAATCTTACATAACGCTATGTTGGATTCTAGAGCATCTCATAACTTAATGCCTAAAGAAGTCATGGAAAAATTAAACTTAGACATCACCAAATCCTACAAAGACCTATTCTCCTTTGATTCTAGTCAGGTCAAATGCCTTGGCCTGATAAAAGACATGTGTGTAACTTTAGTCTAGTGCCTAGAAAATAGTATTTTTATGGACATATTAGTTGCTGATATCCCTCACAAATATGGTATGTTATTATCTCGCCCATGGGCAGCAAAATCACAGGGATCACTACAATTAGACATGTCATATGCTAACATTTTTGTGTTTGGTCAGCAAAGGAAGCTTTATAGAGAAACTTTGATGAAATACATGGTAATTAGTTTAGAAATACCACATAATTATCCTATCTATTCCTTTAATTCTAATCTGGACTCATTTATCTTATGTTATTCAGACAATGACAAAGATAAAATCACAACTTTAGAAGAGAAACACAAAGAAGTCGATAGTGAAAATAGAACTCACGAGTCTATGTGGCATTTAGATTTTGATGGCTCTGTAAACAAATTAGGTGTTAGGAAAAGTACTGAGAGGGGGGGGGGGGGTGAATCAATACTTAGGGCTGAACAATTTTTATTTTGTTTCTCTTAAAAACCATATGTTACAGTACTGCATCCAACATGTATGTCCAGATCTCTTATTATGTCTTTACTTAGAGCATTGCATCAGATAGGCATTAAGCATGAACAGAAATAACAGAACAAACCATCAAACATAAACAACACATATGAACACCAGGATTTAAGGTGGAAACCCAATTCGGGAGAAAACCATTGCTGCTGTAATCTCAGTCTTCAATATTTATTATAGAGAAAACTTCTTACAATATATGCTGGTGCAGACTTATACCAACATGCAGGCACCTACCTGCAGAAGGCTACAAATTTCTCTTGTTTACCAGGCTCTCCTGGAAGGGAGCTACTACCCCCTGCTCTCGTTTACCAGCTACCACTGGAAGGGAGCTACAACCCCCTCACTGAAGGCTTCTACCCTCAGATCTACTGCGGACCATGTTTCATCAATTTTCATACTGGATCCACAAGTTTCCACACGACATTCCTTGCAGGCCACCAGATTTATTCATTCAGTACCCTCACACCTGTTTTTACGATTTCGTCCGTCGTTCAAACCAGAGATTTATCATTATTAGATCATTATATCCATGGGTGCATCGTAGATTTAGATTTTTCAGTTAAGATCAGAGTTCGCCCATGCAGATATTCCTTAGAAAAATTTATTCATACATAATCCTTACGATGCACTCACCGTTCTTTATTTTTCTTCTCCTTATATAGTTTTGCCTTTGTTAAAACCATGAGTCAAAACCATGAACCGCTAGTGGTATTCCTTTTAGTTTGTCCCACGGGGTTTTTTGATCTCTTTTTAATTTATTTATCAATTTTAAAGAAATTGACAAATAATTATATTTACAACTTTTTGAATTCCCAAGCCTTATATCTAAAGATTAACCCTTCGGACTTTATAGAAACATCCAACGCTTCCAAATAAATTAATCTTGCGATAAACCTTTGACCCCGGGCCCACATACATAGTTAATATCCAATCCAATACGCCCATCGTAACACAGTAACCCTCGCGCAAGTCCAGCATCCGATCACTGTTAGATTAGCAAGCTTCCAGATCAACGTCGTATATGCATATCGCTCGACCTCCGATGCCGAACGTTAACGGGCGATGGCCCGCCGTACCTATGTTAATCTTCGCGCACCTTCAAAAAATGATGACCGTCCAATGACCCCTTCCCAGATCAATGACGCTCAACGATATCACTGGGCATCCTGGGTCGAACTATAACGTGCGATGGCGCATAGTGAAAAGCGGTTTTGTAAAATCGTACAGGGACACGTGTCGAGTATTCTATGGAATCGCTCTCATCCAGGAAATACTGCTTACTCCGCATAGGTGGTGCGATGAAAACCGTAAACCACCTTTACTGTTCACACGGTCATGGTTCCTCTCTTCCATGCATGGTTCCGTCGCCTTTTAAATGTATTATTATAATTAAATTGCGCTTTAATGTTTTGTGTTCCGTCATCACCGAGTGTTCCGCTACTCCATTAATCTGTGCCATCTCCCATCAACTCCCTCATCAGATACAGAGTATCATTCAACCCTTCCAATTACATAGGACATCATTCGACTCCATTACAGAGATTATTCACACAGAGGTTCAGGGGATTCCATACAAGAATTACATCAGTCAATACACATGTAATACACATATCCTAACTCTGCAACGATGATTTCATTCTTCTCTGGGCACCGTAGAAATTGATCACACAGGTCATATATATTCCAGAATTACTTAACCATACTTAACACAATTCCACAGTTCTTCATCAACATATAGAAATCTTGGCCAGATATTCAATTTGTCCTTCAATCTATTACCTTGACGCTTCCTAGCAGCTCTCCCTTTTTCCATCTCTTTTGCAAATTGTATTAAACCCCTAATTCAACTCTACTGCTCTGTCTCTAATTCCTCTGTTTCATCTGCTGCCTTTGCTACCAATTCCTTTGCCATCAATGACAATATTGCCAACAATCTCCCCCTTTGGCATTGATGGCAATACTCTTCCTTTGATGGCCTTACAGCAGCCCTTTGTTGCTTTTCCTCCCCCTTTGACATCAATGGCAAAGATTTTGATCAAGATCCTTTGAACCGATAATGCCATGCTCCCCCTGAGATCATGCTGCATCTTCAAACATAATATGACCAACAATTCATCTTTTTCATATGACCAATGCTCCCCCTGAGCCTGTGCATTCAGAGATGCCTAACAGCTCCTCACAATCAATTTAATCTTCTGTATTTAAGTAGACCTGATCCTCTGCTGGGCAGAGACTACTCCCAGTTTCTGTCTGAGATATTCGAACGCTTCCCTGGGTAGAGGTTTGGTAAATATATCAGCAACTTGTTCTTTGGAGGAAACATACTCCAATTTCACCTTTTGTTCAAGCACTTGTTCACGTAAAAAGTGATATTTGATGGGAATGTGCTTGGTCTTGGAATGCATAACAGGATTCTTTGAGATACTGATGGCACTTGTATTATCACACATAATGGAGATAGGAGGTGAACATTTGATTTGAATGTCTTGTAGGGTTTGCATCATCCAAAGAAGTTGAGTGCAACATGATGCGGTAGCCACATATTCTGCTTCTGCTGTAGATAAGGCAATAGAGCTTTGCTTCTTGTTGAACCAAGATACTAACCGGGGCCCCATATAGAATGCACCACCACTAGTGCTTTTCTGATCATCAACATTTCCAGCCCAATCTACATCAGTGTATGCATGAAGAGTAAGATCAGCATTCTTTGGATACCATAGTCCAAAGTCTTGATTTCCTTGTAGATATTTGAATATTCTTTTCACAGCCTGAAGGTGAGACTCTTTTGGATTAGCTTGGAATCGTCCAACAATCCCAACTGCATGCATAATGTCTGGTCTTGTCCCAGTGAGATAAAGTAGACTTCCTATCATAGATCTATATTCAGGTTGATTCACCATGGGGGAATCATCATTAGAACTGAGATTACATCCGGTTATCATTGGTGTACTTACAGGTTTGCAATCTTCCATGCCATACTTCTTCAGGATTTGCTTGAGGTATTTTGCTTGTGATAAGAATATGCCATCTGTTGCTTGTTGCACTTGCAAGCCAAGAAAGAATGTTAGTTCCCCAAGCAAAGACATTTCAAATTCTTGCTGCATATCAGAAGAAAATTTCTGACTCATAGACTCTTTATTACTTCCAAAAATGATATCATCAACATATACAACCACAATCAATAGTTTGTCATTTTCAGCTTTTGTGTATAGGTTGCTATCAGCAGATCCTTTTGAAAATCCTTGTTGATGAAGATATTTGTAAAGATGATAGTACCATGCCCTTGGAGCTTGTTTGAGACCATATAGAGCCTTTTTAAGTCTACAAACAAGTTTTTCATCATTTCCCAAAATGAATCCTTCTGGTTGTTCTATATAAACTTCTTCTTCTAGATCACCAATGAGAAAAGCAGATTTAACATCCATTTGATAAACTTTGATTTGTTGGAAGCTTGAAAAAGCAAGAAACATTCTTATGGCTTCAAGTCTGGCTACATGAGCAAAGGTTTCTTCAAAGTCTATACCTTCTTGTTGAGCATACCCCTTACAAACAAGTCTAGCTTTATTTCTTATAACATCCCCATTCTCATTTAACTTGTTTTTGAATATCCATTTAGTTCCAATGACATTTTTGTCATGAGGTCTTGGTACTAATTCCCAAGTGTGATTCTATTCAATTTGATCAAGCTCTTCATTCATGGCTTGAATCCAACATTCATCTTTTCTAGCTTGACTGACACTGTGAGGTTCAATAGTGGACAGAAATGCCAGATTGCTAGAAGATCCCACAAGAGTCCTTATTGTTTGTACACCTGATCCCTTTTCTCCCAAAATTTGTGATTCTGGATGATTCTTTTGAACATATCTAGATGGAGCCTTTTCAGACAAATCATCTTCGGGTTCTTCACTAGGTTCACTGTTTGTATCATTACTATTTGATGTAGAAGGATATGTGTCATCATCATATTCATCTGTTGTTTGTGTTTCTTCTTTTGGAGCTGCAAGAGACTCATCAATAACAACATCAATACATTCAACAATCTTCCGAAGTCTTTTATTGTAACATTTATATGCCCTACTCCTAGAGGAGTAACCAAGAAATATTCCTTCATCTGCTCTGGGTTCAAACATGCCAAGTTTTTCATCATTATTCTTGATAAATCATTTGCTCCCAAAAATTCTAAAATGCTTTATAGTGGGAGGATTACCATACCGGAGTTCATATGGAGTTTTATCACTATTTACACGAACATGTGCTTTGTTGAGAATGTTTACTGTTGTATGTGCCGCTTCTCCCCAAAATGTGTCAGGTGTTCCGGAATCATCAAGCATAGCTCTAGCCATTTGTTGAGCTATTCTGTTCATTCTTTCTGCAACGCCATTCTGTTGCGAAGTGCCAGCTACAGAGAACTGTCTTTTTATGCCATGTTGTTCATAAAATTCAAGGAATTAATTGGATGTATATTCTCCTCCTCGATTAGATCTGAGACACTTGATTTTTAGATCTAATTCATTCTCAACTAGTGCTTTGAAGATCTGAAATTTCTCAAATGCTTCATCTTTGTGTTTAAGTAGCCCATTCCAACACATTCTACAGAAATCATCAATGAATAAGATATAGTATTCTTCACCACATGGTGACTTTTTCCTCATAGGTCCACATATGTCAGTATGAATGAGTTCAAGAGGCTTACTTGATGATCCTTCCTTGGCATTAAATTGTACCCTGGTTTTCTTGCCGAATTGGCAAGATTTGCATATGATATTTTCAGGTAGGGTTATATTGGGAAGATCACGAACAGCTTTAAGTCTGCATGTTTTTTTGATTTGAGAGAAGCTCAGATGCCCCAACCTTCTATGCCATAGCCAATTTTATGAAGATTTACTCAAATAACATTGTTCTTTGGGGTTCTTCAATAAATATAGGTTTTTTGGAGTTCTTTTTCCTTTTATAATTGCTTTACCTATATCAATATCACGTACCACACATTCTTTTGAACTAAAGACAACTTCAGTTCCTTGATCACACATTTGACTTACACTTAACAAGTTATGCTTTAATCCATTCACATACATGACTTCATTAGCTTTCACCTTTTCTTTTAGAAAAACAAACCCTTTTCCCTTAATGACCGTAGGAGTATCATTCCCAAACATAACATTTTTTTCTTTTTCTAGAGCACTATATGCAAGAAGTTTGTCTTTATCACCTATCATGTGTCTTGAGCATCCACTATAAATGTACCATTGGTTTTCTTCATCTTCTGAAAATAACGCTATGCCACAATTTTCAACTTGTAATTCCTTCTTTTTCCATACTTTGGAGCTTGAAGGTACATGTTCTTTTGGCTGAACTTTGCTCCTGCATTCAGATTCTTCATGGCCAAAGTTATTGCAATAAGCATATTCAACTTCATTTTGAAGAGGAGAAAACTTGTTATAAGTATTTTTCTTTGTTTCAATATCAATCCCTTTCTTTCTTGCTTCTCTTGTCATGATGGTTTTATATGTAACACATTGAGAAACTTTATGACCAAAATTGTAACATGAGAAGCATTTTCCATTGAAGAAGAAATTTCTACGATCATAAAATCTTCTACTTGAATTTACCTGTTGATTGATGTTTCTTTGAAGGACATTCTAGTTAGTGTTATTTGAATTGAGATGATCATGCCTTATCTGTAGAGATTCTTTACTCTCTTGTTGAGGGGCAGAATGTTATGTATTGGCTGTAGCTACTTTTAGATAATTTGGTGCTGAAGCCTGAGAAGATTCTCTGATATATCCAAGACCTGTCTTTAGAAGAGGAGAATGTTGTACCTTGATAATCTCATCCAAGGTTTCAGATCCTTTAGCAAATCTAAGATTCAGAGTCTTTACTTTCTCAAGTTCTTTTCTTAGACTTACTACTTCACACTCTAATTTCTCATTGTGTTTCTCCTTTTCTTCAAGCTGATTTTTCAAAGTTTCTATGGTTATTTTACTCTCTTCTAAACAAATTTTGAGTTTATTATTTTCATCAAGAAAATCACTGTCTTCTAGAGCATCCACAAAAGTATCCTTTTCTTCTCTATATTCTTTTTCAAATGCCATAAGAAGTCTAAGATCTTGTTCATATTCTTCCTCACTATCAGACAACCCATCACTATCTTCATGAGTATAGTAACTCTTTCTGGTGCTAAAACGATTCTTATTCCTTCTTGCTACTTCCTTCCCCTTTTTATGTGTTTCTTTATAAGGACACTTAGCAGCATAATGACCAACTCTTCCACAATCAGCATTTTGAAAGGAAGCTTACCGAACCGTCCTCGCGTTGTTGAAGCTTTTACAAAGTTTATCTTACCTTTCTTTGAGACATATCCATCCTTCTGTTTTTTGTACTTCCTTCCCTTTTGTAGAAGTTTTAAAGACTGCTTCTTTGACTTCAGATGGTCCTCCTCTTCTCATTTCATATGCAGTTAGTATGCCATGAAGTTGCACCACAGTAAGATTCTGAAGATCCTGCTTTTCTTCAAGAGCATAAACTTTTGACTCAAATTTTGTTGTTAGTGATCTTAAGACTTTCTCAACCAAAGTAGATTTGGTTATTGTTTCTCCCAGATTTCTCATAAGATTTACAATATCATCAAGACGTAAAAAGAAATTGGCAATGCTCTCCTCATTATCCATTTTTAGATTCTCATATTGAATTCTGAGAGTTTGGAGTTTAGCACTTTTTACCTTTGCATCACCTTCATAACTTAGAATTATTTTGTCCCATATTGTCTTTGTTGTATTCAACTGCATGACTTCAAAAAATTCCGATTCAGTTAGACTTCCCAATAGAGCATTGACTGCCTTTGCATTTGTTTCATAATTATTTCTTTCCGTCGGATCTGTTGGTACTGCAGCCGAATATTGATATCCTTGTTCAAAAATTGCCCATACCTCTGCTCCCAGAGACTGAAGATAGGATCTCATCCTTGTTTTCCAGAAGATTAAATTATTTCCGTTAAAGAGCGGAGGCCTGATAGATGCTGTTCCATCTTGATTGCTCATCTTGCTTGATCTTCCTTCTAGCGGCTAAGCTTTTCAGAAGGACCTCCTCGGATACCAATTGTTAGGAAAAGTACTGAGAGGGGGGGGGGGTGAATCATTACTTAGGGCTGAAATTTTTTTATTTTGTTTCTCTTAAAAACCATATGTTACAGTACTGCATCCAACATGTATGTCCAGATCTCTTATTATGTCTTTACTTAGAGCATTGCATCAGATAAGCATTAAGCATGAACAGAAATAACAGAACAAACCATCAAACATAAAAAACACATATGAACACCAGGATTTAAGGTGGAAACCCAATTCGGGAGAAAACCACCGCTGCTGTAATCTCAGTCTTCAATATTTATTATAGAGAAAACTTCTTACAATATATGCTGGTGCAGACTTAAACCAGCACGCAAGCACCTACCTGCAGAAGGCTACAACTTTCTCTTGTTTACCAGGCTCTCCTGGAAGGGAGCTACTACCCCCTGCTCTCGTTTACCAGCTACCACTGGAAGGGAGCTACAACCCCCTCACTGAAGGCTTCTACCCTTAGATCTACTGCGGACCATGTTTCATCAATTTTCATACTGGATCCACCAGTTTCCACACGACATTCCTTGCAGGCCACCAGATTTATTCATTCAGTACCCTCACACCTATTTTTATGATTTCGTTCGTCGTTCAAACCAGATATTTATCATTATTAGATCATTATATCAATGGGTGCATCGTAGATTCAGATTTTTCAGTTAAGATTAGAGTTTGCCCATGCAGATATTCCTTAGAAAAATTTATTCATACATAATCCTTACGATGCACTCACTGTTCTTTATTTTTCTTCTCCTTATATAGTTTTGCCTTTGTTAAAACCATGAGTCAAAACCATGAACCGCTAGTGGTATTCCTTTTAGTTTGTCCCACGGGGCTTTTTGATCTCTTTTTAATTTATTTATCAATTTTAAAGAAATTGACAAATAATTATATTTACAACTTTTTGAATTCCCAAGCCTTATATCTAAAGATTAACCCTTCGTACTTTATAGAAACATCCAACACTTCCAAATAAATTAATCTTGCGATAAACCTTTGACCTCGGGCCCACATACATAGTTAATAGCCAATCCAATACGCCCATCGTAACACAGTAACCCTCGCGCAATTCCAGCATCCGATCACCGTTAGATTAGCAAGCTTCCATATCAACGTCGTGTATGCATATCGCTTGACCTCCGATGCCGAACGTTAACGGGCGATGGCCCGCCGTACCTGTGTTAATCTTCGCGCACCTTCAACAAATGATGACCGTCCGATGACCCCTTCCCAGATCAACGGTGCTCAACGATATCACTGAGCATCCTGGGTCGAACTATAACGTGCGATGGCGCATAGTGAAAAGCAGTTTTGTAAAATCGTACAGGGACGCGTGTCGAGTATTCTATGGAATCGCTCTCATCCAGGAAATACTGCTTACTCCGCATAGGTGGTGCGATGAAAACTGTAAACCACCTTTACTGTTCACACGGTCATGGTTCTGCTCTTCCACGCAGGGTTTCGTTGCCTTTTAAATATATTATTATAATTAAATTGCGCTTTAATGTTTTGCGTTCCTTCGTCACCGAGTGTTCCGCTACTCCATTAATTTGCACCATCTCCCATCAACTCCCTCATCAGATACAGAGTATCATTCAACCCTTCCAATTACATAGGACATCATTCGACTCCATTACAGAGATTATTCACACAGAGGTTCAGGGGATTCCATACAAGAATTACATCAGTCAATACACATGTAATACACATATCCTAACTCTACAACGATGATTTCATTCTTCTCTGGGCACCATAGAAATTGATCACACAGGTCATATATATTCCAGAATTACTTAACCATACTTAACACAATTCCCTCACAGGACATAGTAGTTGTTGATATCCCTCACAAATATGGTATGTTATTATCTCGCCCATGGCCAGCAAAATCACAGGGATCACTACAATTAGACATGTCATATGCTACCATTTCTGTGTTTGGTCAGCAAAGGAAGCTTTATAGAGAAACTTTGATGAAATACATGGTAATTAGTTTAGAAATGCCACATAATTATCCTATCTATTCCTTGCATTCTAATCTAGACTCATTTATCTTATGTTATTCAGACAATGACAAAGATAAAATCACAACTTTAGAAGAGAAACACAAAGAAGTCGATAGTGAAAATAGAACTCATGAGTCTATGTGGCATTTAGATTTTGATGGCTCTGTAAACAAATTAGGAGCAAGAGTTGGAGTATGGATCTATAATTTAAAAAATGATCATTCAAAAGGACATGCTTTCAAATTAAATTTCAAATGCACTAATAACATGGTAGAATACAAAGCTTTAGTGTTAGGCCTTCAAATCATAAGAAAAATTGGAGCCAAAATATTTTCCATCATGGGAGACTCATAAATCATTATAAAACAAGTCAAGGGAGAGTATCTTGTGAATAACCCTAGACTTAGCCGTTACAGAGAAACCATCCTAGACTTGATAAATTGTTTTCTTGAGACTGACTTTGTTGCCATTTTCCAAGAAAGCAGACTATGCAAGCACATAGCTTAGCCACTTTTTCCAGCACATGCAGATTACCCTTTCAACCAAATCATTAGTACACAAATGAGGTAAGACATAGACCTATCATACTTGATAATTTGAAGTATTGGTAAATCTTTTCACAATACTCACATATTTATAATTTTATGAATTTTGAGGGAGATTTTCAAAACGGTAATATAGATACAGACTGTACATTAGATTATACCATAAATAAAGAGATAGATGTAAATGATGTAAATAAAATAGAACCAACTAGATTCACTAAAGTAGAAATAGAAAAATTAGAAACAATAGAAATTGAGGAATTAACCTATGATGCATCAGAAGTTTTAAATATCAAAGACACCATTTTTCCTAAGGGATTATCCCCATTAGAAGATCTCTTTGACTCCAATGATGTAGCTAGAAAACCTCAAATGGAGCCCCTAAGGTCAGATATAGAAGAATGCAACATAGGAACATAAGAAAATCCCAAGCTTATCAAGATATCCAAGGCATTACCTCCAGTTGAAAAGTTGAAGTACATTAGCTTGTTTATATAATTCCAAGATATATTTGCCTGGAGTTATGAAGACCTCAAGTCTTATGATACCAGCATTATCCAACATAAAATACCAATCAAAGAAAATCAGAAGCCTTTTAAACAAAAGCTTAGGAGAATTAATCATGTCCTTATTTAATTAATAGAGAAAGAAGTTAAAAGGATGTATGATTCTCAAATCATAGCACCCATCAGATATTCTGATTGGGTCTCTAATTTAGTCCCCACTAGAAAGAAAACAAGAGAAATCAGAGTTTGTGTTGATTTCAGAAACTTAAACAACGTATCACTGAATGATAACTATCCTCTCCCTAGAATTTCATTACTTGATGGATTTTCTGGATACAACCAAATCCTAGTCCAACCTGAAGATCAAGCAAACACTGCATTTACCACTCCCTGGGGAACTTTCATGTACTTGAAAATTCCCTTTGGACTGATGAATGTTGGAGCTACATTCCAAAGAGCTATGGACATAGCCTTTGCAAAGGAAATCCATGAATTTTTAGTCATTTACCTAGATGATATCACAGTGTTTTCCAAATCCGATAATGAACATCTAGATCATTTGAGAAGAGTATTCATAAAATGTAGAAATTTTGGCATATCCTTAAATGCTAAGAAGTCACTTTTTGGATTAGAAGAAGGAAAACTCCTGGGACACATAATTTCGAAAGAATGTATTAGAATTGATCTAGCTAGAATAGAAGCAATCCTAAATATCAGTCGTCCTAGAAACATAGGAGAATTACAAGCATTTTTAGGCAAAATAATTTTTCTTAGAGGATTCATCCCTAACTTAGCAGAACTAAATAGAAATTTAAAAAACATGTTAAAAAAGGATTCAACACTTAAGTGGATAGTAGAGGCTACGAAGTCTTTTGAAGCAGCCAAAGAAGCACTTACTAAAACACCTGTCCTCATAAGTCCTAACTTTAACAAAGATTTCATAATTTTTCATTTCCTTCAGAACACACCATTGCAACAATATTGTTGCAAAATAACGATGAATATCTTGAAAAACCCATTGATTTCTTCAGTAAAACATTGAGAGATGCAAAACTAAAGTAAAATATCATGGAAAAACAAGCTCTTGCTTTAGTGAAAGCCATAAAATATTTCACAGTATATATTCTATACTCTCACATAATTGCACATGTTCCAAATTCAATTGTAAAGGATATTCTAACTCAGAATGGGCCTGATGGAAAAAGAGGCAAATTGATTACCACAATACTAGAATATGACATTGAAATCAAGCCTACAAAATTAATTGAAGGCAAGGTTTGGCCAAACTCATGGTTGAATCGAACTGTCAAGCCTTAGATATAAATTTCATTGCTTCCCTAGATGATCAAGAAGAGATGGCGACTCCAAAAATCAGTGAAGATTTTATAGATTCACCCTGGTATGCAGACCTTATATTTTTTTTACTCAACCTACAATCTCCTCCTGGTTTATCTAGAACTAAAAGTAGATTCTTAAAAATGAAAGCAATGAAATATTGTATCTTAGATAATGTTCTATTTTGGAAAGATCATGGTGGCATCCTATTAATTTTTTTATTAAAATATGAAGCTGACAAAGTTATGTAGGAATTTCATGGAGGAGATTGTGGAGGACACCTCTATTGGAAAACAATTGCTAACAAAATTTTGAGGGCAGGTTTTTACTAGCCCGCCCTTTTTGCAGATGCCCGAAAGTATGTGACCTCCTATCACAAATGTCAGATATTTGAAGGAAAGAAGAAACTCATACCATTACCCCTCAAACCTATCTCAGTAGAAATTCCATTTCAACAATGGGGTTTAGACTTCATTGGTGAAATTCACCCACCCTCCTCTGACCAGCATAAATGGATATTGATAGCCACTAATTACTTCACCAAGTGGATAGAAGCCATCCCTTCTAGACAAGCCACAGAAGCTGTCATTATTTCATTTCTTGAGAACAACATACTTTCTAGATTTGGATGCCCACAAAAGCTCATCACTAATAATGTTTTTGCCTTCAAATCCAATAAAATGATAGATTTTTGTAACAAATACCATATCACCCTAGGCCATTCCACTGCCTACTACCCTCAAGGTAATGGACTAGCAGAATCTTCAAACAAAAGCCTATTCAAAATCATCAAGAAGCTATAAGAAGATAAGAAGAAAACTTGGAATAAAAGGTTGGTTAATGCCCTATGGGCAGACAGACTAACTACCAAGAAATCTATTGGTACATCTCCCTATCAATTAGTATATGGGATGGATGTTGTTTTTCCATCTTCATTAGGAGTGCCAGTAATGGAAATGATTCAAGACCTCCAAGTAGAACCAAATGACATCCAAAGGAGGATAAATCAATCAATTCATTTGCAGCAAACTAGGGAAGAAGTTTATATCTAATCCCAAGTGATTCAAGACAAAATCAAAAAGATCTTTGATAAGAAAACTAAAGCAGATGATTTTTTCATAGGTGATCAAGTACTCAAATAGGGTTCCAGAAGGGAAGACAAATAAAAACATGGGAAATTTGACTTTCTCTAGAAGGGCCCATACATCATTTATGGTTACAGAGGCAACAATGCATTTTTCTTGAAAGATTTAGATGGAACAAATCTACCAGGTGGACCAGTCAATGGTCGAATGTTGAAGCACTATTTTTCACTAGATTAACGAGTAGTTAATTTGTTCTATTTTACTCATTGTAAATACCATAGCAAAGTTTATATTGGAGTGGATGATTATCTTCTAAAGTTAAAACCTGAAAAGGAAACCTTAAAGCTTTAAAAGATATAACATCATATGTTTGAATAAAGGAGATCACAGAAAGCAGTTCCAAGAAAAGCAAAGTCAAAGTTCCAAGGCCACTGATCAGAAAGTTCTTGACATCTCACACGAAGATGCCATCCCCAAGTGGAGCCACTGTTAGGGTCCTATAATAATAGGGATCATAATTTTGAATTGAATATGTTAAGTCTTGTAATATTGTACATACATTTGCTTTCTGCAAATGTTTTCTATATTATAAAATGAAAATAGGGTATGTCCTAAAAGAATAATCAAAGGAAAAAAAGAAAGAAAGATAAAAAAAATACAAAATATGGACCCCATAAAAAGAAACAAAAATAAATTCTGAAAGTGTTGCACATTCAAATGCCACTACTCTTATTTTACTTTACTTTTGAAAATAAAATTTTGTACAGCTTGTCCAAAATGCCACAGTTCATGATGTTCATATAGTATAATCTTGGTCATTCATGCCTTTAAATTTCATGTTATGATAGTTAGTGAATAAAGATCTGACAAAACCATTTAATCTTGGTAGATCAGTAGTTAGGTAGAGAATAAAATGAGCTCATAAGTTTAATCTGAGCCATTGGAAGATATAAGGTTAGAATTAAGTTAGTTTTCTTATCAAAAGAAAATAAAAGGGTCAGCAAGTTCAAATGCACCTAATAAAAGAAATAAAAAAATGTTAGGATAAATAAAGGGTAGGTAGGATACTTTCAAAAGTTATGGAAAGCATCATTTGATTTATTTCTTATCACTAATATCTTTCTAACATTTCCCCTTATCATAAAAACCCTTTTCCCCTTTGGAAACCATTTCCCCTTGTCCTAACCCTTTTCCCCTCCTAAAAGCCCTTTTCCTCTCCTAAATCCCATTTCCCTTGTTAAAACCCCTTTTCTACTTGAATAAACTTTATATTTTCATAAAACACAAAAACCCACTTATTCAAAGTTTTAAAGTGCGAGATGAAATTTAAAGTCGGTCCCACTTTCCTTTGAATTAACCCTTCCTCTTTATATATTCCCTGACCCCCCTTATTTTATTTTAGCCTACCCTTGATATATTTCATAAACCCATTTTTCACTTAATCCCTCCGCCTAACTAATTTCCTGACCCCACCTCTTTGAAAACCCGCAACACCCATCAACCATCCGATCACCGCAGATCATATCCAACGATTTTCAAACCCTTTCGCACTCCCTGTTGTTCGAACTTTAAAACGGAGGCGGGGGGGTTGCGAAATGGGTGGTTTCAATCCCCCGCTCCCCTGCCACGTGACACTTCCACATTCTATCGCACCCCCCATGTTCCCAAACCGCCAAAATACTTTTTGTCATGAGATAAATCACCAAACCACTTACAAAGCATTGCAATAAACCACCACTATTTAAAATATTAGAACCCCCACGCCATGCGATAAATCCCAGAGTTCAAAAATAATAAAACCCCGCCCTAACCATTATTTCATTATCTCTGTTTATTTTCGAAAAAGACCAAAAGCCTTTACTGACCAAGATTGAAGCCCACAGCTACCTGGACCCCTTCTGCAGACCAATTCACGATATTCCAGGTAATTATGAGTACCTGAAACCATTAAATAAACTTATTAATTCAATAATTGAAACAAATTAATGGCTTCCCAGAGCGTCCTAACTGTAAACCCTCTTCAACCACCCCTGTTAGATGTCAACCAAACTCCTTTGGCCAATAAAGACTTCAAAATTAATGACACTGTGAATGATAGCAACCTTTTGGAGCTCCATTTCTAGAGCCATGATAAATTTGTTGATCATGTAGATGATATTCATCTATGGGACTCTAACTTGCCCAAGTACACATTTCCACAAACCTATCAGTTCCCTGAACTCATCAGATTGTGCCAAATAAGCTATTTTCCAAATGAAAGAGCTATAGTTACTCCAAACCAAGAAATCTTATTTACAATCACTACTCAGCCCATCAATCAAATGCTATGGTTTCAACCACAACTTGATGGAGTGCCTTTCTCCATTGAAACCCTTATTGAGCTTTACTTAAAGCTGGACTTCCCTAAAAGGTTTCAAATCTTTCAGACTTTCCTCCCTCCATTAGTAGAAACTCCTAAAAACAATCCTCTATACTCAGCTACCATGTTTTCAGAAAGAACCAGACAAATTGTGACTATGTTATCCTATATTTTAGGATACTTCATTAATGAGTATGTAGATGAATCTATTCTTGGTTTCCTATCCATATTTTTCCCAAGACAACCTCCAACTAAAACTTTCAATTTTTCCCAATACCTGGAAGATGCCATGCATGATCAACTGATCAAAATACTAGAAGGAGTATTCAAATAATCCTTAGTGTTATTCCATTTGTTTATATATTTTCAATCATAAAGGTTTGAAGTTAACCTACAAAAACTAGACACAGATGGTAATCCCCAATTTGTTGAGGCTTTTGGAAATCCTTGATCAGAAAGGATTCCATTGAATTCATTTTCAAAGACTTCATTGATTCTTTTGTATATCCAGTAGTTAATATTCTTAGCATTAGCATTCAGCCCAGAATCAGTGAAGAAATAAAAAAGGTTATACAGTTATCAGATCAGAGAAAAACAAGAGACTAGTATTTATACCAGAATCATACATAAATCAGAGTGTATGGAAGCCAATTAGTTCCATACAAGCTTCCCAAATACCTCCCAATGATGATATTTTCTTTAGAATACATTAGATAAACCTTGAATTCAGATGAAATCGATTTCCTTTCAGCTAAAAAGAAGACCCAATTCAAGATTAAGAACCAACTAGGGCCTTTTATATGCAACAATAGGAATTTTGGACGAGAAGCAGACATATGCTTACAATATTTAAAGTTCAGTAGTAGTTTCAAATGGACATATGACCCCTTGGGTTTCATAAGTAAATTGAGAGTTAAGTTCAAACTCACCCCATTCATTCATGAGTCTAAGCCTAAAATTGAAAAGTATTCCAACCAGTCAGAGTGGTTGGAATACACTTTACAGAAGGTGGAGAAGCAGCTTGATACTAGTTCCATCCTGCTTACTCTAGCCCAATAGGACAGAAATTCAAAAAGGGCTAGAGAAGAAGGCTCTTATTCTGCAGAAACTACTTCTGATACTAAATTCAAACTTATGTATAAAAAGAAGACAAAGCTAAATCCACTGATAGAGAAGGAAGAGATAGTTGAAACAGTTGACACAGAAATAGATATTGTTATCAGGGATGATGCTCCTACAAAACATTCAGAAGAAAAACCTTTACCATCAACTTCCAGTGCACCAATCAGTCAAAATAAAAATAGTGCAGAGGTTTCATCATCTAGCAAACCAGTGGAGAAAGAAAAATATAACATGGAGAAATACAAAGAAATTAAAATCAGAAATAAAGCATTAAAGGTTGTAACATATGCACAATACTGGAAGCAAACTCCCAGTGATCACAATAGATTTCTGTCAGATTTTGACTTCAAAACAAGGAAGATGCAAATGACATTTCTACAGCCAAAAATTCAAGCCCCAAAAAAATCAGAAGATTATAAAAAGACAGCCTTTGAAGTTCTTGCCAAAGATGTGCATCCAATTGACCAGATTGAGTTTCAAAAACAGGCAGGAGAAATGATTTATTCCACCATGACACACAAAGCTTTAAGTGTCCAGAAGTTACTGAATTCTCTAGAAAATGTAAAGACACAGTTAAAGCTAGAGAGAGGTTCATCACAAGCAAAGGATAACAGGATAAAGTCACTTGAAGATTTAGTAATGGAAGTTGGTTATAATCCAAAAGATATCAAAGCCATAAGAGCTTATCAAGAATAAAAATGCAAACATAGTTTCACTGAATAAACAACTATAGTTGCCAACTACTGAGCATCCACAAACTAAAGAGGTTTTGGAATCTGATAATCAAAAGGATGAAATGATGAATCTCATCATTCAATTGACAAATCAACTGAAAGAAATGGAAACAGAAATGGATAAAATTGTGCAGGAAAAGCAAGCCAGCATGGAAGCAGTTCCCATTACTGTTATTCCTATAGCATCTACAACAACACATGTGTCTACATCAACTCCATTATCTACATCAGCTCCATTATCAACATCAGTTCTAGCTACTACATTAGCAACAACATCAACAATACCAACATCCCATCCCACTGATGAGGCCAACAAATTAATTAAAGCAATGGAAGATATGTCCATTCAAACTACTGAAATTAATAAGCTCAAAGAAAAAGTGAAGAGTTTAGAATATGGAAAGAAATTGGCAGAAGTAATGCATCAGGCAGAAGTACAAAAAGCCAATAGATTGAATGAAAGAATCTACAAGCTAGAAAAGGAGTTATCAGTAAAAGATCCTTTAGCCCAAGAAAAACAACAATTGTGGGCCAATATCATTAACTCAGTTAATGATATTTGGCCTTCTATACAGATCATATTTGAACAGAATGACTTGGTAAAGGAAGCTAGTAATGCAATTCAAAATGTCAAAGCAAATCTTGGAAAGAAACTAGAGGAAGCATCTGAAATAATAAAATTCATAAATTATAAAAACAAGTCTGAATTAGAAGAACTCGGGATAGCTGACAGAACAGAGACTATCTTAGAGGTGAAGAAAGTGATTTCCAAGAGAAATCTGATGATACAGCTTGAGGAAAAATGATAGAAATATTTCTTTGTCAGCCAATTCTCCAAGTGTCACACCCGCAACCCTCAAAGACAGCTCATCACAAGTCAACGCTCGTTAACTCAAAGTCAACGCATAAAATTCAATGCATGACATCAATAGAAAGTCAACACTGCAGATTAGGGCTTCAGTCGTCCTCGATTTTAGTACCCAGAATTACGGCCTCTCAAAATCAGAATTTTGGCAGAGTTTTTAGGTAAAACGACCAAGGGTTGACCACGGTAAATGTTGGTCAACGATGCAGCAGAAAGCCCTAAACAGATCCACAGAAAACAATAGCTCTGTTCCACACGTGTGAGGGGAAAAAGGCCTCCAAAGGCTATCGAACCAATCAGATCACAATGAGAGAATGTGTGATGAGTTGATGAGAAAATGACCTCCAAGTCTCTCCAATTTATATCCATCAGTGAGGGTATGAGACACATCTATTAGGCATGTGAGTCTACCTTACAAATCTGGTTGACCATGCACATGTGGAAAATAAATTCAAAATATTTTTTCTTCTCATCCAAACAAGATCATCTTTAGATCAATCTTGCACCTCTCCGAAAGAGGAATCTAACAAAAATATGACCATCGTCATATGAGCAGTGCAACATGGAGTTTGGACCTAGTTGTCCAAAATTAAAACTCCCTCTCAACTAGGGATAACTCCATCTGTCTACAAGTGCCATCCATCAGTAACATCATGTACTTTCACCAAACATCATGCGTAATCTTGTCGTAACTTGCTTTTTTGGCTCTTTCTCAGATAAAACAAAAAGGTGAGTCACAAAGAAATCACACTCAGATGATCTGAAGTCAGCTTAGAGGTAAAAACCTCTCTTGGACTCAAAAAGAGTCTCATACTAACCCGAACTTAGTTTAGAGGTAAGAACCTCATCATACTTGATCCCAGATCAAGGTGTTAGACACGTGCCATCCTAGACATAGAGAGTACAACAATATCCAATGCGTTCATCGGTCTTACTATTGGTCTCTATGCGCATTTCCCACCTCATTGGAAAAATGAGAGGTACTTCCCATGAGTCTGAAACTCCATGGGTAGGATGTGTACGGGGCACATATCAAAGAGAGGTGAACCAACTCAATATCATAATGGTGGGGTAGAAGCACAACAAGGTTCGACAAGCTTAGCCCCGTATGCTTATAGATCCAAGAAGCTATCCCCAAGCCCCCTAGAACTCCCAGAGCTCATAGTCCAACTCAATCAGGACCCTCAGAATAGGGTCTCTCCACGATTCCAAGCTTCTCATGGAAGGCTAGGAACTTGACCTTCTCCAGTGGCTTCATGAGAATATCCACGACCTACTCATCAGATCCTTTATGATCGAGCCTTATGGCGCCTCGCTGTACCATATCCAGGATAAAGAGGTACTTCATATCAATATGCTTGGATCGATCGTGGAACACGAGATTCTCAGAAAGACGAATCCCACTCTGGTCATCACAAAGGATAACGGTGGTATCTAACACATGCCCCAACAACTCACTGAAGAGCTTTCGCAACCAAATAGCTTCACAACAGGCCATACTTGCTGCAATGTATTTGGCCTCAGCAGTGCTCAAAGCCACCGACTTCTGCTTCCTCCTCATCCAAGATATCGAAGCAGAACCCAAGGTAAAGCATCATCCAGATGTGCTATTGTGATCCACCACACTACCAACCCAATCGGCATTAGTATATTCATGGAGTCTCAAACTCCCGACAGTGTATCTCAGCCCATGGTTGATTGTGCCTTGAAGATATCTCAACAGATTCTTGGCACCAATCGAATTAATGTGAAGAGGATCAACCATATGTTGACTCAAAGTGTTCACTGCAAAACATACGTCTGGACAGGAGTTCACTAAGAACATCAGGGCCCCCACGAGTTATCGATACTCGGTAGGATATTCTAGCACAGGCCCAGCAACATTTCCACACAACTTATTGAAATTGAGTTCCATCGGTGTCGACACAGACTTACATTCCACCATACCAAATCTCTCCAGCAGCTTCATGACATATTTTCCTTGAGAAAAGAAAATATTTCTTGGCCTCTACCAGACCTCCAAGCCTAGGAAGTAGTGCATCAGTCCTAGGTATTTCATATAAAACTCAGAAGTTAGCTTCCTCTTATATCGATGAATTAGAGGGTCAGCATCTGTCAGGAAGAGATCGTCCACATAGAGAACCAAAATGAGAGGCCTTTCTCTATCAAACTTAAAATAAAGGTTTGGATCAGCATTACTTCGAGTGAAGCCCAACTTCATCGAGTAGTTATCTATCCTCTCGTACTAAGCCTTGGGGGCTTACTTCAATCCATAGAGGGATTTCTTCAACCTGCATGCATGGGTGTCTCTATCTCGAACTTCGAACCTGAGAGGTTGCTCCACATACACCTCTTCCTTTATAGAACCATGCAGAAAAGCGATATTCACATCCATCTGATGTATACTCCATCCTTGCGTTGCAGCAAGGGAAATAATAGATCAGATGGTGGTATAGTGGGCCACATGTGCAAATATATCATCATAATCTATGCCTTATTTTTGAGAGAATCCTCGGGCAAAAAATGTTGCCTTGTACTTTTCAGCACTTCCATCAAATCCATGCTTGATCTTATAGAGCCATTTCAAAGTGACAACAGATTTGTCCTCCGGTCTCGGGAACACTTCCCAGAAATCATTTTTCATAATGGGCTCATATTCTTCGTTCATAGCATCCTTCCAAACTTGATGCTTTACGACTTCTTCAAATGATTCAGGCTCAGATTGTACTATCGTAACCATGGCTTCTATATTTCCTTGGTATATCTTTGGCTTCTTGCTTTCACAGAATGTCCCACTTGAGGCAACATGTCTCTCGACATCTGCGAGAGTATCCCTAAGCCATGAGGGTATTCTCTTATTTGAATGAGGTGGATCGATGGGATCCATAGGTCCTTCAACATCGGACATCAGGTAATCCTTCGGCTCTTCGTGCTTCCATTCTTCTTCATCTTCTTTGTCTTCCTTGGAGCTAGGAAGATTTCTCACTTTCTTGAAGGCAACATCTTCATCGAAGGTGACATCATGGAATTTCTCCACTTCTCTTTGACTAGGCACATAGATTCTATATGCCTTCAAATTTTCATTGTAGCCCACAAACATTCCCTTCTTTCCAGAACTATCCAACTTGCTTCTCTTTTCTTTCGGCACATGAAAGTAAACATGACAACAAAAATCTCTAAAATGAGAAACATCAGGTTTCTTACGAAAGAAGAATTCTTCGGGAGTTTTGAAGTCCAGAGCGGAATGCAGACATCTATTTTGAGCATACACAATAGTCTTCACAGCTTCTCCCCATAGAAACTTCAAAAGACCTTGGTCACATAGCATGGCACGGGAAACTTCCACAATGGTCCTCTTCTTTCTTTCAGCAACACCATTTTGCTCAGGAGTGTATGTAGTTGTGGTCTCCCTCTTAATGGAAGCTTCTCTATAAAATTCATTAAACTCATTTGACTCATTCTCGATCCCATTGTCAGTCCTCAAAATTTTGATTTTCTTCTCGGTTTGATTTTCTACCAAGGCCTTGAAGGTACGAAACCATTTGAATGCTTCATCCTTCTTCAAAAAAAATATATCCAGGTCTTGCGGGAGAAGTCATATGTAAAAGTCATGTAATAGGAACATCCTCCCAAGGATTTCACAGGCAACATACCAGATAAATCAAAATGTATCAACTGTAAGATATCAATTGTCTTTTTGAAACTTAAGGGGAATGGTCCCCTTGTATTCTTTCCTTCGGCACAACCCTGACATATACCTTCATGATCATCTCTAAATTCGGGCATCCCTGTCACGACCTTCCTTGCTTCGGGAAGGGATTTGTAATGAAGGTGTGCAAACCTCTGGTTCCATAACTCTGATTGAAGAGTTGTATCACATGACATAGCCCCTAATGGACTTCCTCCAACTTGGTAGAGTGTATCAACTCTAAAACCAATAGAAAGAGCTTCCTTGAAGTTCTTCTTCCAGATAAGTACCTTTCCATCAACAAATTCCACCTTGAACCCTTTGTCTTCCATTACCAAAATGGACACAAGGTTCTTCTTCAAATCAGGTACGTACAACACATCTTGTAATTGGAGGACTTGACCTTGAGATAGATGGAGGGTCACAATCCCTATCCCTTTCACGAGATAGGTGGCATTATCTCCAAGGATAATTTCCATATTATTATCCTTCTCAACCAAATTAGAGAGGGATTCTCTAGAACTAGTGAGGTGCCTTGAAGCACCACTATTAATCAACTAGACATCCATGGTGCCGGGTGGCGATGCAGTAGAGATGACAGATAAAAGAATAAATTCATTTCTCTTATTATCAACAACATTAGACTCATCGTACCTGGAATTTCTTGACCTCTTGTAAGGTTGTCCATTTCCACTACATTCAAAGGGAGCCTTCATTTTTCCTTTGAACCTGTTGTTCCTGCCATTCTCTCTCAAGTTTTTGATGTCATCATCCCTGGGAGTGTCCCTTATATTAGGGCACTCTCTTGCATAGTGACCAGTCTTGTTACAAGTGTAAAATCTTCCCTTCCTTCCTTTGGGCCCCACTCTACCATGGTTATTCTTCGTTGCATGAGCGGCGAAGGCAGTAGGGTCACTTCCATTTCCATTAGAGGCATATTCCATCATTCTTCTTTCCTCTTGAGTGCATCTCATCAATATTTCACCAAAATCAGGGATCACATTATTATTAAGAATAGTGGTATTGAATACATACCAATCACGGGGGAGACCTCCAAGTGCAATAAGAACCATCTCTTGATCAGATATTGCTTCCCCAATAGATAGGAGGTTATTCCTAATTTTAGTGAGCCTCATAAAATAGGATTTAATAGATTCATCCTTTCCCTTCTTGATATTCTTCAATGATTCTTGAAGAAAATGATTTGATTAGCATTTCTAGCCCTGAACATGATCACCATCTTATCATACATCTCTTTAGATGTGTTCAGCTCAAAAATGTAAGCAACCAAGTGCTTATGAATAGAATCCTGGATAATCATCTTTTCTTTGATTTCCCCTTTTCTATACTTCGTCTTCGTGGCAGCAGGTGCATTTGATGGAGGCTCTTGAATCTTCCCCTGCACATAGTCCATGACATATTGATCTTCTAGCACCAAATCCAAGGAAATATTCCATGCATGATAATAAGACTTATAATTCAATTTATCATCGGCCTTGAAACCCTTGTAGGTTGAGGAGGCTATTTGTCCTTGATAGGATTCCTTCCTTCAGTGATTTCTTCTAACACAAGCTTGGAATTTGTCTTCACCTCAGCTCTGATACCATGTTAAATTTAGATAACCATTGTGTTCTATTCTCGATGCAATTTTACTTCAATCTTTCTTAGGCGTGATACAAAATAGAAATCACATAAAAATGAAAGTAAAATGTTGATAGAACAGAATAATAAATCAATAGAATACAAGCCAAATATAGATCAAATTTACAATTCCTTTTGTCCAGCAAAGATATGAGATACTGTTGCGTTACGATAGTCAACAGGATGTTTAGCCAGCAAAGTCTTCCTCAGTAAGACAATCCTCCAAGTGTCACACCCACAGCCCTCAAAGATAGCTCATCACAAGTCAACTTTGGTCAACCCAAAGTCAACACAGAAAATTCAACGTAGGACAACAACAGAAAGTCAACGTTGCAGATTAGGGCTTCGGTCGTCCTCAATTTTAGTTCCTAGAATTACGGCCTCTCAAAATCAGAATTTTGGCAGAGTTTTGAGGTCAAATGGCTAAGGGTTGACCATGGTCAATGCTGTTCAACGCTGCAGAAAAAAGCCCTAAATAGATCCGTAGAAAACAACAGCTCAGCTCCACACGTGTGAGGGGAAAAAGGCCTCCAAAGGCTATCGAACCAATCAAATCACAATGAGAGAATGTGTGATGATTTGATGAGAAAATGACCTCCAATTATCTCCAATTTATATTCATCAGTGAGGGTGTGTGACACATCTATTAGGTATGTGAGCCTGCATTACAAATCTGGCCGACCTTGCACATGTGGAAAATAAATTCAAAATAATTGTTCTGCTCATCCAAACAAGATAATCTTTAGATCAATATTGCACCTCTCCGAAATAGGAATCCAAAAAAAGTATGAGCATCATCATATGAGCAGTGCAACATGGATTTTGGAACTAGTTACCCAAAATTAACAATAGTTCAAAGAAGGGCCCAACCGTACATAGCGTTACCATGCCAGACTGCTTGTCAAGTGTCGGGCATACTATGGGTAGCCCTGACAATATTGAAAGGAAGTGAAAATTACAATTCATTGATTCTTGTATAGGAAACATTATTTCAGAAATCAAATACATTAAGAAGGTTTGATCTATATTACAATCCCATTATTAGTCTTTTTATAATGAGTGTTCAAGAGAAACTTTTGATTTCTTAGTTCACATGTGGTGGAAATGTTTTCATCACGGTAACCATCATTGCAACATATGTTGTCATGCCCGTGGAGTAGTGTTGGTTAAATGAAATACATACTCCCATCAAAATACAAATCCATTCAATTTTTAAGTCTTACCTTGGGAAAGAAACTTTATGATTATTTATGAAATCTTTGTGAATGATAGCAGCAAATCATTATAAATTTTAATGTATTGAGGTATATTTTTCTTGAGGTACAAAAAGGGTAGTTCTTGCATATTTACTATCACCAAGAGACCACCATATACAATAATTTGATAATGGTGGGCATGATATTTCATGCATCAATGTCTTCTTCTCTTCACGAGAAGAACTAGTATCATCTTTCAATTCCCCTTGGTTCTTTGATCCCCTTTTTCCTCCAACAATAGGTATTTTCACTTCTTGAATCGAAATGATGTCTGGGTCAAGGCATTTAACAAAATATGCTACAGTTTGATTCTTCTTGATTCATAGTAAAGGATTGTTTCCATTCCACGACGTGAACTTAAGGGGTTCCTTCTTCACGGTGCCATTTTCTTCTTCTACATGTGGTGGCATTGCTCTCCTATTGCTTGTTGGAGGAGAACAACGTGGTGGTTGTGAGATGCCTCCTACCACATGATAATTCTGATGATAAGTTTCATCCCAATCCTCCTTAATGTGATTTTAAAAGATAGTTAGCGTGGGGAGGACATTGAGTAGTCATGATTTATTATTCTCCACACCTTGTACACCAAAATACACGAGTTGGTTTTAGAGTCAAGGAAAGTGGAAGGTTTTCTAGATTATTTTGCAGTGATCGCATTATGGCCAATTGGAAAGGAAAATACGCATTTCACCCACATGTCAAGATTACTTATGTTGATCCTTACATATATGTTGTGATACTTTTTGTTATACTTGTTTGGTAGAGATGCAAGTGCAGGGGAGAGGCATACTTGATGCTATGGTTTTTATGGTTATTATTCTTATGTTATGATGCTATGTTGTAATGTTGCTAAGATTGAAAATTTGAGACTACCTGCATATTGTTGTCTTGATGTTGATGCTTGTTATAACTTGATGCATTTTGGTTATGTGAGATGCATTATGTAGCATAGATCAATGTTGAATAGCTGCAAGGCAAGTCAATTAAAACGAGAACACAAGACAAATATTTGATGACAAAGGAGAAACAAGAAGTGTGGTCAACATATGTGTGTGAGAAGGTGATGTTGACATAGATATGTTGCTTGTTGACAACGGGGTAAAGGAGAAACAAATTATGATGGCACAGTTAATGTATGCACAAATGAACATGTATTGGAGGTGAAAGAGAACAACTTGTTGGAGCTTTATTTTATATGGAGTGTCATTGATGGCATGGTTGTCTTGGAGCTCTTATGTTGCGTATCCTTATTGGTCACATATCCTTGTTGATTGATGATGACAAAATGTTGTAGAAATTGTTGTGATGCAAAGCAAAGATGCAGAAATTGTTGCGATGCAAGGCAAATACATGATGTAAGGCAAAGAAAGGCAAAGGAAAAGGAAAAGAGTCAAGGCATGAAGAATATTGTGGTGCAAGGATATGAAAAAGAAAAATGTGTGTATAACAAAGTTACAGAGATGTTGGCTTGCATATGTTAGGACTTTGGTGGTTGTAATCTTTAAAGGTGGACTATATTAATGCATGTTATTTGAATATGTAGAAATTCATTTTATTAGCATGAAGAATGTGAATGCATATCACTTGGATATGGTGAAATTTATTTTATGTATTTTAATATTTAAGAGTCAAAACAATTTTGGAATTGAAGAGACACCTTTGGAATGCAAAGAGACAAGTTTTTCATTTCAATTTCCTGTGTGTGCAATAATAACAACCATCAAAGTTCATTTATAAATTTGTGTGAGGTTAGAGGGTTGTATGGTTAGAGAGTGAAAAAATGTGACAGCCGATTGGAGTGTTTTTCATTAGTTACCTGGCACATATGTAGAGTTGACGTGAAGCAGATTTGAGGAGAATAAGAAGCAAAGACAAAGATGGAGGTGTTAGCACTGGTATTTTTCTCCCACCCATCCCACCTTATTTTACTCTCCTTTCACCTCATCTCAGTAATTATCATTGACTCACTTTTTATTTTAAATTTTTTTCCCAAGAGTCCCATAGTCATCATGGTCATCATTCATCTCATTCTTCCATGTTGTGCCATACTCAGTTGTGCTTGGAAAACTCATTTCCCTCTCCTAGGGTTTTGAGGGCATTTTTCTTGGTTTCATGACTTCCATGGTTAAATAATCAACAAGACTTGTATCCTGATGCTCTTACACCTTCCCCTATCCTTACGATACCTCCCTAAACACTTATCATCACTCCTATCCCTCAAAATCATCATTTTTCCATAAGCCCTAGCCTATTGCTACAATTTGACACTTTTCGAGACTAGGCCTATGTTTTTCCCTTTTGGACCTCTTCCCCTCACTCATTTATATAAATTCCACTTCCCTACACTCTATAACATGTATCCCTATCCCCAAAAATTTCTCCAAGAATTTATATAGCACCTAACCCCTTCATTCCCCCCCCTCTACAAGGTAGTCCTAAATCCCTTGGTGTGCCTACAATAAACCCTAATTTCCTCTCCCACTGAGCTAGGGTTTGCTACGGAATCAGAGACATTTGAGTAGAGGAGGTATAAGGTATTTCATTTCAGTAAGTATTAAGCCATTCCAAACTCATAAACACCATGCCTCCATCATTTTCCAAGAATTCATTCCAAGGGACAAATCATTTGCAACACATAGAGCCGGTTTTTCTTAAAACTGTGTTTTTGACCAAAAAAAGATGAATTTGACAAAAGTGAAAGATTTTTTTGTCCATAATAGGCCAAGGAAGAAAAAACTCCTTCATTTTTTACACAGGTGTCAAGGCTTTGGAGAAATGTCAAAAATACAGGTGCTCCAAGAGGTTTTCTGCACTTTTGAAGTGACCTTAGGAAATTCAAGTTTCTCTTAACTGGAG
Organism: Pinus albicaulis; assembly: GCA_034641835.2. Lineage (NCBI taxonomy): Eukaryota > Viridiplantae > Streptophyta > Pinopsida > Pinales > Pinaceae > Pinus > Pinus albicaulis. The sequence continues at coordinate 127,200,172 of CM076575.1, forward strand.
TTTCCAAATGACTTTATTGATGAGTCAAATGATAACTAGATAGAAATATATTTCCAATGAGCTATATCGTGAGCTCCATTTGGATTTGAGGAAGGCTTCCAAAATTTGCCTGCAACAGCACTCTGCATTTTTGCACCCTCATTCTGCACGTTTTGACCAGTCTTGGGAGAAATGAATTTTGATAGGGGAAATGACCTTCATTTTTCACATTTAAGTTAGTTATTGAATTTATACTTGAATTTATTTCCAACAAGATATCTTGGAGCCAATTTGGACATCTGAAACCCAGTCAAAAACAACCTGCAAGTTGGGGTAAAATGGCAGTGCGCGTTTAACAATTGAATGATAATTTTTTTTGAGTTTTTCTACAAATTTCAATTTTACCTTGGGGAATCATGTTTTTACCTCATGTAATTGACGATGTAAATGTAGTTATAATGTTCTTACTATTACCTAGGGTAAATAAATTATGTTTAAACTCATGATGAGGTGTAATGAATCAGTTTGTAAAAAGCTGGGTTGAGTCACTTTGACCACCCTACACTCTAGGTTTCAGTTTAGACTTTGGTGTATCAACTCCTCCTCCTAGGGATTCGACCCCTGAGGTTGGGAGAGGTTTTTTGAGTCCTATATATTGTAATTTTTAACTCATTTTCATATATGGTAATGGTTGGAAGTTGGAATCAGTTTGATTTTGCTAGTTGATCAAGGGAACTTGTACTCAATTTTGGCCAAGCTAATAAAGAGGAGTTGCAGCTACATTTATGGGATACCTGTGGTATTGAATGTATTTCATAGTTTCTTCTTCAGTATCATGTGTTTGAATGTATTTTTCATATTCACTTTCATTTCTATATTATGATCTTTTACAAGTTAGAAATTCAGAATACATGTCTGCCATGCGCTGTTTTGGGTAACTGATCATATTTTGTTTCATATCTTTTGTCTAAGAGAAATACATCTCTTATTCTTACCTCAGCCTCCTTACATTCTATAAACCATTCCATAATAATTATCTTCAAGTGATTGGAATTATACCTACCTTTCCCCATTCATCCCTGCAACGCTAACTCTATAGCCCTGACCTAGTTTTCCTTGACCTAATTTCATTATCCACTGATTTACCCAACCAAAACCAAATAAAAAAAAACCATTGCACTCATTACCTAGCCTAAAACCCTAATTTATCCATCCCTCCTGGTTGTAACCCTTTTGGAGAGACCCCTCTCCGGCTTGATAGGGCTAGATATCAAGTCAAAAGCTTGGTTTGTGGTTACCTCTGTTGGGATTCCTCCCTTAGCCTTGGGAATCTAGTGGAGTGATAACACGACGTATGCATAGTTATAGACGATGTAAAATAGAATGTTGTTTCATATATGTATATGGGGATTGTAGTCTCCTTTCAAGTTATAGCTCGATAAATAACAGGTTGAGGCTTTTTACGGTAGAAGCCTCCTATCAGTTGTAGCGTGTAGAAAACTTATGGGAGTTGGAACTTCCTTGCATGTTGTAGCTTGCAGAAAATTTGAGATAGTAGCTTCTTGTATGTTGGAGCCTACAAAAAATCTGATGTAATAAGGGAGCAGGAGCTTTCCTTTGCATCAAAAAAATAAAAAAGTCATGGTTTTCTCCCTTTATGGGTTTCCACTTATATTTGGTGTCCATACATGATGCTTTTATGTGTTGATTTTATGTTGTCGTTTACATGGTTACATATTGTTCGTATTTTAAATATGTTGTTCATATGGTGTATTTTTCTCATTTAACATTTCAATTAATCAATTAAAAGAAGAGAAATTTAATGTCCATGACTGAACTACACTAATTCACCTCCCCTCCCCTTCTCAATGTAGTTAAGTTTCCATCAGACCCTTGTCCAATGCTACCATAAACTAACAACATAATATGAGTTATTTATGCCCTAGATCTTCTCACATGTGTGAGTTTTCTTTAGACAAATTTTGTGCTATTATAGGCCCAAAATTTCAGGGGTTGAAAGTTTAGGAGATGACCATATTTCAGAGATTTGTCCAATGTTGAATTTTGTTGACTATGAATAGCTGGAAATGACTTGGGTATTTTTGGCAGTATTGGCCTTGGTTTTGGGTCTTGGATATCTTACTTTGATATGATTCTATAAGAAGAGGATTTTCTCAGGTTTTCCCCCTGGTGGGGTTTTTCCTTGGCTTGGAGCCTAATTTCTTGTGTCTTTAATCTCTTTATGATCTTCATGTTTTGTACATTTTTAGTAATTTCTTGATGAAGGGAATATAAATTTAATAAATTGCCAACAAACATTCACAAGTAGTTATCAAGTTAAGAAAAATATACCCTAATCTACAAGCATCTTAATTTCTCAACATGGTATCTGTTAGTGCCATTTTTTGCATCCTGCCACCAGTGATCAAAAGAATAAATTTTCATATCATAGTAGGGTCCCATTCAGAAATTTTTGTCATTCCATTAGGTCATCATGCAAAAATTTGGTCATTGAAGGTAGCCCAAGGTCAAACCTAACTATTTAAAAAAATTTCATTACTTGCTGGCTCATTTCACCACTTTGCTGAGTGTACATCAGTCATGACTTGTCATCATCATTTAAGTATTTTCATCATGAATTTAATTTAGTTAGAGTCTCCATTCTTTCTTAGGGTTTTCAAAGTCCATCAAATCACCATTTGCATGCACAAAATTCCAGCAAGTAAGAGATTGACAATAAAACATTTTATTATGAAAGTTTGATTTGTAAATTTAATTTCAATTCAATATATAATTTTATGTTTCTTAATATGTAATAAGTTCTCATGGTTCCAAGGTAGGCATACTCAAGGTTCCATAAGGCAAGTAAGTAAAATTTCCAAAAGTCATAGTGCTCCAAATCCACCAAAAGATCAAATTCAAAGGATCAAGATAAAAAAATGAAAGGTGAATCGCAATGTTTAAGTTGAGTTTGAAAAGGAAAATGTGGGTCCCATGCCTATTTTTGAAATTTCATCAATTATAAAGGGTCATCAAAGACTAAGGAGACACTCATTTTCATCCTCGTGCATTGAGCTCTCAGCTTCCCCAAGTCAAAAATCAAATTTTCAGAAAGAAATTCAAATTTCCTTGAAGGCATTGTGCTCCTACTTGAGGCATTGCGCTTTTGACCGAGAGGCGCTACGCTCCTGCTTTAGGCATTGTGATTTTTCTGGGGAGGCGTTGTGCTCCTGCTTCATGCACTACGCTTTTTCCAGCTTTCACCTACAGCCTCCAAATCTTATTTTCAAGTGTTCCAAGCATCAAATCAGGGTTTTCTCAATCAAATTCAAGTAAGTTACACCTATAAAAGCACTCCTTTCACTTCATAATTTCAAATATATGGTGTAAACCATTGTCACTCATCATTTCAAATTTTTGAGAAAAGAAACCCTAGCTTTCACTTTTGTAAGCCAACATTGTTTTCCCAAGACCCTATTTTTCCTTTCCACACTTCAGAAAACACTCCCCCCCCGCCCTACATCACCTTATCTCTCATTCCCAAGTCCCATTTCCTAAAACCCTACCCCTAGGCTTCATTTTCGTAGGATGCCACACTATATCCCTGTAATAAAAATTCCTACCCTATCTCCCTAAGTTTTTTTATCCCCCACCACTTCCCTAAGCTCCCTAACTCCCTTCCCCACTTCCCTAAATTTTCCTACACTTATCTCAACTCCCTAACCCTACTTCCTACTCCCTTTCCCTTCCCCTTTCCCCTAGGGTTTCAAAAATAACATACACTATGGAGGAGGAAAGAGACATTATGGAGGAGGAAAGAGAGGAAAGGAGACACCACAAAGGAGGGAGGATTTTGAGGCTGGAGCCATCCAAAACTAGAGAATTGTTTACCTCACCCATGACAGTCAATTTCTTCAAACATGTGGGTTGTTTTGACTTATGTGAGATGGTCCAAAGAGTACAGCATCACCCTGCTTTGACCAGAGTTTTCATCTCTAACCTCCAAGAAAACTAAGTGACCATTGCAAGGGTGATCTTCACCATCTCCACAGATATTATTGCTGCAGCCACAGGGATACCCAATGTGGTTGCAAAATGGTTTAAGGCTACAGGTGTAGATGCCAAGCATTATGAACCATTTCTTAAGGCACGGTACAAAAATGACAAAAAGAAATGTTTTCCTTTTAGTCACCTACTTTATAGAATTGCTCCCATGACGAAGATCATCATGAAATATTTCACTTGTGAGGGAAAATTTTGCAGAATATACACCTATCACATCAGGTTTCTCATGCATTTCACTAGGGTGAAATTTCTCAACATCCCTCACTATTTGTATAGGTGTATTGATAAGATGTCCTACATAGTGCAGAAAAGAGAGTATGAAATTCATATGAACAACCTCTTTCATCACTCTCTAATCAAAATAATTGTCCTCCATCATCTCAATCATATAAAAATTGCATGGAAGACATTAATTGATAATCATGTCTTCATTACTCTACCACCTCAGCCTGCTAGACCAATTCCACCACTAGCATCAGTGTCTCAAAGACAAACATGGTCATCTAGCAGGGTTGCAGTGAAGAAGACAAAAATGGAAAAAGAGGTCAAAACCTATTAGAGAGGGCCTAGGAAAGTGTTTTCTCCACATATTTTGAAAGGGACCTTGCCTTCTTCATCAACAAAGCAGGTACATCAGGATGAGCAGTAGGATGATGCAGTTGTTCATGAGGAGGAAGATCTTCATGAGGAAGAAAGAGAGTTTGACTTGGTGGACTTAGATGTACAAAATGATCATGAAGCCTCAAACCTTACCATCAAAGAAATATTCCAACATCAAAGAGCTGCAGGAAAACTTGGACAGAGCAAGATATGACATCTCCTTCCTTGAGCAAGAGAACAAACAGTTGAGTGACAAGCAAGTGCTCTTGGAATTGGAGTTGTTGAAGGTTAAGAGGCAAAAAAACCAAAGGTAAAGTAGTGATGGTTGATGATGAATTTGACCTTGTTGATGTGTCTGACCATGATAATGCTCAAGCCACTAGGAAAAGACAAAGAAAATTAGGTCTTAAGAGAGCATTGGAGCAAGAAAGGCTTGAAGCAGAAAAACTTACATTTGAAGAAAGGATTGCAAAGGAAATTGAGGATGATAGAGAAATATGTATAGATAGAGTGAACCTTCACCTTGAGGAGCTCCTTAAAAAGGAAAAAAAGGATAAATACATGCTCAGAAACATGGACAACAGGTACAACACAAGAAATCAGATTTGCAACATCAAGATCAAGCAGTTGAAGGACAAACTGAAGGAAACCCTATGCAAGCAAAAGGGCAAAGGAAAACTTGACATACTTGCCAATGCATCCTTGATTTCTTAAGACACTTCGCCAACACTTCATCTACCAATTTTGAAGGTTTTTGGGTAATTTTTTTGTATTTTTGGGCATTTTCCCAAATTTTGGCAGACTTTCAGCATAATCCACTTGTCTAAAATGCAACACCTAGGGTGTTGCATTTTTTCCAGGAGCCTCCAAATGAAAAATGGTCACCACCATTGGATTCATAAGGCCCTCTACATAAAATTTTGACTATTGGCACATCAAATGTGAACATTTTGACAGGGAGAAATGGCCAAAAATATCTTAAAAAATCACCTTTCTACGTCATTTTTTAGGTTGGCGCTGCGCTTTTGATCAGTCTTGGTAGTTTTGAGTTTTGAGGGCCTTAACTTCATCATTTTCAAAACTTAGGGGAATTTTTGGAAACTAGACATGATTTTCTTTCTAATGATCTATCTTGGGCTCAATTTGAACTTCAGCAAGTCCTCCAAAAGTGAGTTTGAAGTAGGTGTTGTGCTTTTGTCAAGGGCATGGCACTTTTTCCAGTTGCCTGATATTTTCAGAATTTTCCAGATTTCTTAGTTTGTTCATGGAATTTATGAATTTTACTGATGTAATTAATCCATATAAATTTAATTAATTCACTTTTAGTTACTAGAGGTAGATACATTGGATAAAAATGTATTTTTGGGACAAATAAATGAGTTTCACCAAAGTTAGGGATGAGTTTGTTGACCTCCCTAGTCTTTGGGTTTCCAGTTGAGAATTTTGGGGATCAGCTCCACAAGTCATGGATTCGACCCCTAAGGGTGGGAGAATTTTTTTTTGGTCTACATCTTTCACCTCCTTTCTCATTGCAAGGGTTGGATGTTGTTGGATTGATCATTGAAAACGTTTTGTAATCAGACTTTTGGCAAGAAATAACAGATTGAGTTGTAGCTATTTTGATGGAATTATTGTGGTAATGTGATTTGACATTGTTTCTTCTTATGTTTTTGAAAATGTGTGAATGTATTGTGATTTCACATTCATTACATTTCTGAATGTAATTGTTTCCTAAGTCAGAAATACAAAATTCATTAAGCTTATGTTTTGTTTTGGAGGAATAGTTACAATTTGTTTCATCTTCTTCTAGTAGAAAATAATTCATATCTCTTATGCTATTTTATCAAACCCTAGTAGTCTAAACCACTTCATCAAATATCCTTTTGTGTTGAAATGCTTACCTACCTTACTCCATCAAATCCTTGTAATTCTGATCCTTGTTTTCCCTGACCTAATTTCTTCCCTGACCTATTCACCATCCAACACCTCAAATTTCAATCAATCAAACCCCTGTGCTACTATACCTAGCCTAATATATCTTTGATCTAGTCATATTGGCTGATATACATTGGAGAGAGCCCTCTCCTACCTAGTAGGGCTAGCTACTTGGCGAAATATTGGTATGTGGTTACCTTTGCTGGTCTCTTCTCAGCCTCGAAGATCCGGTGGAGTGATAACATCTTGGCGACCATATTGGGGACGAAGTGACATATCTTCCCTGGTAAAGAATGAAAAGGATCAGATATAATTTTTGATGGTGAAAAGCGGTCAGACACAAAGAAGGTTGTGCATCATTCACCTAGTGACTCCAGTGTCGAAGAATCCAAAGGTTCAGAATTTTCATAGCGACTCCACTTTTCAAGAACCGGTAGTTTGAATATATTCTTGGTGACCTTACTATTGTCAAAATGGATTCAATTTCTTGAAGTTATGCTCCTATGAATCTAGCTCATATTCCTCATTTTCCGAACCATATTCCTTGTATAGATTGGCAATCAAGAATGTCAAAGTTTAAGGGTCAGGACAGAGAAGATGCTAGTTTGCATTTGGTCAAATTTCATTTACATATTCATAGACTAAAGATTGAGTTTCCTGAATATTTTCTGATGAATATGTTTATGGTTACCTTGGAGGAAAAAGCGAGATCATGGTATGAGAGTCTACCATCTACTATTTTATATTCTCTAAAGGACTTTCATTCAATTTTCTTTCAACATCATCAAAGCTCTAATTATTCCTTGTCGATGATTGATAGTTGTTGTGAAATCTATGATAATTTCATTGATTTTCTTGAAAATTTGTATGGGGACGAAGAGTGTCTAGATGATGAGATCATAAAAGCCCTATACAATTTTTCCTCACAACAATAATTAGTATGTTCCTCCTTGGATGAAAAATACTGGGACCAAGAAAGAGAAATGCCTATCCCTGATATTGAAAATGAAAATCATCAAGCCAATGTTAACTGCTATAAAACTCCAGTTTCTCCTCTGTCTGAAGATGAGATAGATCAGCTCATGGATAGTCATGTTACAACCCAAGCTAATGCAAGTTTGCAGTGTTCACATAGTCAGGAATGTGTTAGTGAAACTTCTTCCATTATTGAAAATGAAAATATGAGTTTAAATGATGAAAGTCATGAGATTCATGAAACTATACAGGAAGTTGTTGTGAGTAAATCAATTTGTGATGATGATTCCCTGCAAAGAGATCAGCTAACAGAGACCATTGTCTTTCATGAAGAGGATAAGGCTGTCATGTTTAACAATATTGAAGAAAGGATTATTTAGACTATGAATTTGAGGAGTATGATCCTAAGAGATGTAGCGTGCAAGAGATAGAGTCAGAGTTTCCCGTGCTTTAGGAATTTGCAACCAACACTCAGATAACAGAAATTCATACTTCCCTATGCCTTCCTATGGATCAACAACCATGCATTCTTTCAGATCAAAATTAAGAGTGTGCTTGTGTTTTTGCTGGATCTTGAGACAAGGAAACATTTCAGTTTTTTTAAGATCATTTTACTGATTTTCTGCAGTCAATAGGGATGATATATTTTCTTGAATTTATGGATCATGAGGAAATTTCATTGAACACTCAAATTTTCCTATATTTTGTTTTTTCGGCCTACTCAAGGAAAGTGAGAGTAGAATTCAAGTAAGTAGCCATCTGCTAGATTGGTTACACTGAAAGGATCACTTCACATGATTGTACATATGTCTTCAGCACGCAGGTGGTTGTCATCAAGATTTGAAGCCCTCGAGTCTCGGTGATATGTTTCCATCAATAATTTTTGTAAGTTTTTATTTCAGTCAGTACAGTTTTGAGTTAGTTTATTGATTCAAGTTTTCAGCATTTAGTTTGGTTTTCAGATTTAGACTCCATGCCCAATGGGTAGGCTACTTGGTCTATGATGTTCTTGACACCTCCAAGGAGTTGTCATCCCCAGCTAGAGCCAATGTTAGTGTCAGTTTTTGCATCCTAACACCAATGATAAAACAAATATATTTTCATATCATAGTAGGGTCCCATTATGAAATTTTTTTCATTCCATTAGGTCATAATGAAAAAACTTGGTCATTGGAGGTAGCCCAAGGTCAAACCTCACTCTTTTCAAAAATTTCATTACTTGCTGGCTCATTTCACCACTTTTCTAAGTGTACATCAGTCATGCGTTGTCATCATCAATTAAGTCTTTTCATAATGAAGTTCATTTATTCAGAGTCTCCATTAGGTCTTAGAGTTTTCAAAGTCCATCAAATCACCATTTGCATGCATAAAATTCCAGCAAGTAAGAGAGTAAAAATAAACACATTTTATTATGAAAGCTTGATTTGTAAATTTAATTTCAATTCAATATATAATTTTATGTTTCTTAATATGTAATAAGTTATCATGGTTCCAAGGTAGCTGCATACTCAAGGTTCCATCAGCTAAGTAAGTCAAATTTCCAAAAGTCATAGTTTTCCAAATCCACCAAAAGATCAAATTCAAAGGATCAAGATCAAAAAATGAAAGGTGAATTGTAATGTTTAAGTTGAGTTTGAAAAGGAAAATGTGGTTTCCATGCCTATTTTTGAAATTTCATCAAGTATAAAGGGCCATCAAAGACCAAGGAGACACTCATTTTCATCCTCATGCATTGAGCTCTTAGCTTCCCCAAGTCAAAAATCAAAATTTCAGGAAGAAAGTTGAATTTCCTTGAAGACATTGCGCTCCTGCTTGAGGCATTGTGCTTTTGACTGAGAGGTGTTGCGCTCCTGCTTCGAGCATTGTGCTTTTTCATGGGAGGCGCTGCGCTCCTGCTTCATGCGATGCACTCTTGCTTCATGCGCTACGCTTTTTCTAGCTTTCACCTACAACCTCCAAATCTTCTTTGCAAGTGATCCAAGAATAAAATCAGGTTTTTATCAATCAAATGCAAGTAAGTTACACCTCTCAAAGCCCTCCTTTCACTTCATAATTTCAAATTTATGGTGTAAAACCCCCTCACTCATCATTTCATGTTTTGCGCAAAGAAACCCTATCTTTCACTCTTGCAAGCCAACATTTTTTTCCCTAGACTCTATTTTCCCTCTCCACACTCTCCCCCTGCCCCTACATCACCTTATCTCTCATTCCCATGTCCCATTTCCTAAAACCCTACCCTTAGGCTGCATTTTCCTAGGCAACCACACTATATCCATGTAATCAAAATTCCTACCCTATCTCCCTAAGTTTTTCTATCCCCCACCACTTCCCGAAGCTCCCTAACTCCCTTCCCCACTTCCATAAAATTTCATACACTTATCTCAACCCCCTAACCCTACTTCATACTTCCTTTCCCTTCCCCTTTCCCCTAGGGTTTCAAAAAAAAACATACACTATGGAGGAGGAAAGAGAGGAAAGGAGACACCGCAAAGGAGGGAGGATTTTGAGGCTTGATCCATCCAACACTAGAGAATTTTTGGCCTCACCCATGACAGTCAATTGCTTCAAACATGTGGGTTGTTTTGACTTCTGTGATATGGTCCAAAGAGTAGAGCATCACCCTTATTTGACCAAAGTTTTCATCTCTAACCTCCAAGACAACCAAGTGACCATTGCATGGGTGACCTTCACCATATCCACATATATTATTGTTGTAGCCACAAGGATACCCAATGTGGGTGAAAAATGGTTTAAGGCCACAGATGTAGATGACTAGCATTATGAACCATTTCTCAAGGCACGGTACAAAAATGACAAAAACAAAGTTTTTCCTTTTAGTCACCTAATTGATAGATTTTCTCCCATGATGAAGATAATCATGAAATATTTCACTTGTGAGGGCAGATTCTCCAGACTATACACCTATCACATTAGGTTGCTCATGCATTTCACTAGGGTGAAATTTCTCAACATCCCTCACTATTTGTACAGGAGTATTGATAAGATGTCCTACATGTTGAAATTTGCAACAAGAAATAGTGAAATTGGCATCTAGAAACAACATCCAGAAAATGGCACCCACAGATTGCTACCATGCGAGGCTTTTGACTTAATTATTTATTTATTAAATTAGAAGAAATTTGTGTCAAATTTATTTATCCCTTAAATAAATTGGACAATAAATTGTAATCTTATCTCATAATCACTTGTATTATTTAACTGAGTGCGATAGAATAATTTAGCTCATGAAATTCGAGTTGAGGGTGGTTGGTGAGGCATGTAGAGTGATTCTATTTGTTTTAGAGTCCAAGTTGTAGTTAGTGTATTAGTTTAATGCATGAGAAATCAGTTAACTCAATTAAGTGAGTTAAACTCAGTCTAACTAGTTGTAACTGATTGTTGCACTAGTGACAGGTCAAGTGAATTAAATCATATTTAATTGACATGCAATGATATGTTTTTTTTTGCTAAGTTAAATTAATCTATTATCAGTAGGAAAATAATGTACAACTGGCCGAGGCCATTACTGTGCCTTCAGAGAGGCAATTTAGACTGACATTGACTGGAATAGGGCAGCCCTACAAGGGGCGCCAACTTGATGAACCCAGAACATTAAAAATCCCACGCAGGGGATCGAGCTAGAAAAACATCCGTTTGTAACCATACACTTTGCTAATACGCTGGTCCCAAACATGACTAGACCATAGAACAGACTGGAACTGAAGTTTACAAAAAGTGGACCAGTATTGAGATAGACATTGATATAACAAAACAGGCCCTCCAAGAGGGTAGAGAAAAAACAAAAGTAACCAGCAAGGAGAGACGAGTTACTCATCCGGCGGGACCTCTTCAATCCTGCAGCTGTAATCTTCTGGATTGCTGTGAACATGGTGGAAATCGTCATTATGGTGAGCGGCCTCAGCATCCGAAGCATGAACACGAATAGAGTCCGTCTGCAGAGTCGCCCCGGAAGCCACAGGCTGACCCCCCGCGCTATGCTGCATCTGGTTCATGTGAGTGCCGGCGTCAGGAACGGGATCCTCAGGCGAAGTCTCCGGAATTGGCTCCTCCAAGAAGACCACGGAGATGGCCACCATCACACGAGGCTTGTTCAAAGCACAATCAAACGAGAAAAGAGCAGTATGCGACTGAGCGGGCAGCGCATCACCTGAAGGGGAATCCAATCTACGACCAGAACGGAGCAAACGCCCCCGGAGGAGGCGAGGGAGACTGTGAGAGTGAGTAGAGGAGTTCGTTGGGGAAGAGGAGGGAGAGGGGGACGGCCTTCTGGCAGAGCGCGAAGACCCCCTCCTGCACCTCATACGCTGCCTCACCCTTGGCATTGTTGCATAATTAGCACGACTGGAGTTCGAAGGAATCTGAGAGCTCGAAACAGGAGGGATGCCCAGCACAACAGTCGCGAGGAGACAGGGGCCAACTACAGAAATGTGTAAGTTGTCATCAGCCTGCAGACAGCAAGTGAGCCGACTTCGCTTACCAGTTGAGGTGCGATCGGTGGCTCTGTCCAGAGCAGAATTGCAATGCGCATTCAGCGGATGGGGGGCAAACGTCTCCATGGCGCTTAAAGAACATAAACTGCAACTCTCCATATGCAGCATTGAATTACCAATCTCGCAAATCCTTTGCGTGATATGGGTTCTGCAGTCGAGGCAGCTTCGTATCGCCTCAAAGATAATGAGTTTCGCCATCCGAGCTAACTCCATTAAACACAATCTGGAAAGTATTAACTGCGGACAGAGATAACAGGCTCAACGAGCGCGGTCGGACAGGTGTAGTGAATGCTGCCGTGAGGGATGGCAAGTGGCCTCCCGTCCGGTAGCTCCAGTCCTTTCACATTCAGTTGCCACCGAAGCACCCGCATCCGGGGGACATGCAATGATATGTTAAGTGACTGATGATTTACTATTAATAGCTGCATGCATGTCAGTTCTGATGAAGACCCAGTTGAGACAGAGGTTAAAGGGATGTTAACTATTAGTTGTATTTTTAGCAAACTGCCCATATGCAATTAAATAACCATAGGATTGCCCATGATCATTGCGTAGTCAAGGAAGGTTTAATTTCGTATTTAATAGGGGTTTAATTCTCTATGGATTGCATAAGCAGGGTAGGCTGAGGGTAGGCTGATAATTGGCTATGTGTTTGTCAAATTTTGCCTAGATCAGTGTGAAGAAATTGGTAGAGTGTATGAGGTTGTGGTGATCACAAATACATTGTATTGTTTCATGATTACTTGCTTGATTATACAATAACTATGAAGGGGTTTTGAGTTGTTTCTTTCCACAGGAATATCTGGTGTTGTGTATTGATTTATTTATTTCTCTTACTTGGTGTGATTGTGTGATCGTGTTTATATTTCCGAAATTAATTGTAGTAGGATTCCGTATCTTTCTCTAGTATATTTCATGATCAGATTGAATCCATTGGTACACATATTGTTTGAATAATTTCTACATGGTATCAAAGCGCCATAAATCACTATAGTGGAGAAGAAATTTATTTTGTGTTGAACAATATTCAAACTTGCAGATACTTTCGTTGGTGCGACAAGCAGATTAAGATGGATTTCAATTGATTAAGATTGGAATATGCACTCGAGGGCAGTTATAATTATATTGCATGGAAAGACAGAATGGAGGTAGTTCTGGAGGACAACAGGTTGAAATAATTCATTGATAATGATATTCCCAACCCCGCAGCAGTAGACGCCGCTCTTCTTGATGCTTGGCAAAAGAAGGTAGCAAGGGCGAGGAGTATCTTATTAGAGGGAGTTCTATATCACATTGTCTCGAGTCTCCATGGCAAGGTGACTCCATATGCAATGTGGAAGGCCTTTACATATATGTTTCAGAACAATAGTGACCAAAGTAAGTTGGCACTGAAGGACAAGCTCAGGAAAATCAAGAAGGAGGAGGGCGAGACAGTACAAACATACTTGACGAAGTTCACTCAATGTCCAGATGAGTTTCGAAGTGTTGGTGTGACTGTAGTAGATGATTAATTGGTGATCCTAACACTTCTAGGCCTTCCCAAGAGCCGACATAGCTATCCGGACTCTGTCAATGGGAGGGAGAAGTTACCATATTGGAAGCGACTTTGGTCGGATTTGGTACAAGAAGAATTCAGGCGGAATACCAAGGATGGATCCTCATCTAAGACTAATGAAGAGGAATATTGTGATGAGAATTTGAGGGTTGGTGATTAATTCAAATTATCTAATTGATAATTACTTGTGAACTTATTTCTCTTACTTATATCTTCTCTTTATTAGATTATTATGTCTTTCATCAAGTCAATTATCAAAACACAAGACACAAAGTTTAGGCTCTTCAAGCCAGGGCCAAAACCTCTCCCTCTTGGAGAGGAAAACCCGCAAGTAATTATTCTTATAGACTTTCAGTTAACAAATACCATGACCATGACCTAGACCCTTGACACTAGTAAGCCTCCAAGACCGTTTCACTGCTCTTTCTAGGCTCCTTATATTGTCCTTCTTTTTTGCATTGTACTACATCATATTGTTCCAACACTAGGGAAACTCGGTCCCTATTTTAGCAGCCCTAACTTATGTGCTTCTCTTTAAATTCATCTATAGTGTGATCTCGACCTCCAGAAAAATCTTCCTTGGTCTTCTTATTATACCCAAGATACCCTACACCAATAGCACATGCACACCTTGCAAGCCTTATTATCCTTACAGTCCAGACTTCTTTTATGCACTATATTGCAGTCCTGTAGAAACCTTCAGACTACCTCATATGAGTGAGGAAAATACCAACTCAAAATAGATATACATTACCCTTGGACTGTCTCTTCATTTCTCTTTCGAATGGTCACATTTTTGTGGTGTATTACTTGCACTACAAATTGTACTTTGTTACAGTCTTCTACCCAAAACCAATACACTTTATTTTTGTGTTGTGCTCCCCTTGACCTTTGATGGAATACACATCTATAACAGACCTTAATCCACACTTTCCTTCCTGCAATTATGTCTGGAAATTCATAGATGTACGGACTATTCTAATCTGCAATTGCAATCCAAAAAACTCAGAGATGTCCAGATTTTTTCCTATCTTTTCTGTGCAGCCTTCTGTGTATTTATAGTTGTTGGACCCTGTAATTAGCCGACCTGACCATGATTGGCTGTGACTGCTCATGAGCCGACTTTCCAACATTATTTTCAAGCTGATTTGAGAGGTTTATTTTCCAAAGTTAATGAGGTTATTTAAGGACTGCTTTGAGCATCCTTCTGGAGCCATTTTCTTCACGATTTCATGACAAGGTGTTGAGGCATATTCTGTTGACTAGACTCTTCATATACATGACTCTTAGTTACGTTTATAAACAGAAGAAAAACCTTAATAGACATCAAGAAGAAGTCTATTAGCCTATAATAAAATCTTTCTCATGAAACCCATGAAGAAAGCACAACAAAAATACATTTTATTATCTTTGTCTTCTTCTTTACATAAATTCATAATTACATAGTCGATATGAAGACCGATCCTAGTTACACTTTTCAACACTCCCTCTTAACTAGGGAGGTATTCATACAGGTACATGGTCACTTTCAAACTGAAGAATCTCATAAAAAGAATCAAATTGGTAATCGCATCTGTATAGCATCATATCAACCAGCATTGTCCTAGTGAAAGGCCTTGACTAACAGCCCCATATCTCAACGAGACAATGGGCTACAATGATGGTGAGACACATGAATTATAGACACCATAGTCATTTTCTCTCCAAGGTACATACTCCTCTCGGGTGTTCCCAAAGTATGACCTTCTTGGACTATTTTTCTCTTGGGTAGCTATCCCTCAAAGAATATCGGTACCCGACTACTATTATATTGAATTCCCTAACACATTCTCAAAGAGTATCAAATGCCAGATGATTACCCAATCCTCCATTCAATCTTCCCAAGTGAAGACCAGAATGATGTGTCTATTTCTCCCTCTCAGCCAAGGAGGACCTATTCCATAAGGGAATGTACTCATTCTTGTATAAGGAATGTACCTAAGCTCATTCTTGGGAATTAACCAGTTTCTTCCAAGTAAGAAACTTATCGCCAGGCTCCCTCTCAATCAGGGACGTGTAGCAGCAATGGTGAGACACCCAGCTGCTCATGAAGAATCCCTCCCCTCGATGTCATGGATTTCGATATTGATGAATCTTCAACTTTTCACTCCATAGGGCACAGATCATCCATCACTTCCATTCATGAGTCATGTCATCTACCAGAAATTGATTCATTTTTCTTTCTTATCTGGTCCACCTTTTATGCCATGTTGCTTTCTTTCGAATCAACTACAAGGATCTTACATCCTTTCACATGATTAGCATCCTTGCACAAATTCATCCAGATAAACATATACGTATGAACCTTTTTAAAAACAAAAGTTACCTTAGTGATGATCTTTCACCATGACATCTTCATGTAGGCAACGACATCCTCTATTCAGATTGACACATCTCCTCATGATTTGTCTTGTCAAGGGTCTTCTTCTTTACCAGACTTCTATCAGAGTCTACATATCCTCCGGGAGATATTCCAGGCACATCTTCTTGGCTTACGAATGATAACTTCCTCTTGACATGGTTGCACTTCATGATCTCTTCCCTTCTACACATCTTCATTCCCGGGAACTTACAATTTTCAGCTCCTTGTTCATATAAAACTACCTCATATTCCATATGAGGATATATTACGTTTATTTCATCTGTCAGTGTACCGAGAGAGATCCTTCTCCATACATCATACTTCTAAATATAGAATTCCATTACATGGAACCATATGATATGACTTCACAGCATGCAGTGTTAGCATATAAATATAGATATACCTCATACCTTTTTCCTTTGAGTCATATTGTAGCAATTTCACTAAAATTAAGGGCTTCATTCCCTTGACCTGCTTCATCAATATGTCATCACATCCCAGAGTTATGTAGCATAGAATTCTTGATGAAACCATTCTACTTTCTTTCTAATTAGTGAATTCATAGAGAACTCCATTAGAAAATGTCAGCACTAGTTTCCATGATGACCCTTGATCTTGATGACTGCCTTCCATCAGTATTGTTATCAGTGAGGTTTTCCAAGAGCTGATTCACCAAGAGCTCCTACCATGCTTCTATCATGATGCTATTAACATACATTTCTTCCTATCATACTAACCAACAGAAATCATTTAAATAAAAGACGATCTCAATCATTATAGAGATCCCTCGCTTCTTCTTTCTTATATTTATTTGTATTAGGTTCTTCCTTCATATTTGTGACATAGGCTTCTTCGATTTTCCTCTTTTCCTTTCAAAATGTAGGAAAATATCTTTTATAATGCCAAATTTCATTACATCCAAAGCATCGTACTTTGTCCATATTTTTTCTTTTATTCCGAGGACAAATTTTTTTTAATCTTCCTTTCATCCTGGATATGGACGCAAAGGCTTGTTTCCCTTAACTTGATCCTATATCATCTTTGGATTTCAATCTTGTTTTTTCTATTTTACATAGAGACCATAAATCATGGAATGGTGTTGCTTTTTTCTTCCTGTATAAAATTGAAGTGAAGTTTCCCCATTCTTCTGGTATAGCATTCAACACCACTGTAGTCATCTCAGTGTCAGACATTACTTCTCCCAGTTCTTGAGTAGAGTGAGTTGAAGCTTCCTTGATGATGATGAAGATGAAGTCAGGAACTTCTTCTAAGATTGAAATCTCCAATGTAGGTGTTCTTGGATCCTTGATGATAAAGGATATCTTCAAAAGATGATGTTTCTTCCAAAAATATTTCTGAATATAAATATTTGATGGCAAAGATTATTTTCTTGATAAGTTGATCCTTTAAAGATATTTCTTGAAAGTATCTTGAGAGTCTTCCTTGAAAACTAATTTGACTTTTCAACCCAAACTTTGATCTTAGCTTCCTGGAATGTCTTCTTTTCAAGTAGCCCTTGTATTCAACACCTTAGCTCTGATTCCATGTTGATAATTTGAGGGTTGGTGATTAATTCAAATTCTCTACTTGATAATTACTTGTGAACTTATTTCTCTTACTTAGATCTTCTCTTTATTAGCTTATTATTTCTTTCATCAAGTCAATTATCAAAACACAAGAGACACAAAGTTTAGGCTCTTCAAGCCAGGGCAAAATACTCTCCCTCTTGGAGAGGAAAAGGCGCAAGTAATTATTCTTATAGACTTTCAGTTAACAACTACCATGACCATGACCTAGACCCTTGAAACTAGCATGCTTCCAAGACCTTTTCATTGCTCTTTCTAGGCTCCTTATATTGTCCTTCTTTTCTGCACTGTACTGCATCATATTGTTCCAACACTAGGGAAACTCAGTCCCTATTTTAGAAACCCTAACTGATGTGATTCTCTTAAATTCATCTATAGTGTGAGCTCGGCCTCCAACAAACTATTCCTTGGTCTTCTTATTATACCCAATATACCCTAGACCAATAGCACTTGCATACCTTGCAAGCCTCCTTATCCTTACTGTCCAGACTTCCTTCTATGCACTGGATTGCAGTCCTGTAGAAACCTTCAGACTACCTGATATGAGTGAGGTAAATACCAACTCAAAATAGATATACATTACCCTTGGGATGTCTCTTCATTTCTCTACTGGATGGTCACATTTCTGTGGTGTATTACTTGCACTGCAATCTGTACTTTGTTACAATCTTCTACCCAAAAACAATACACTTTATTTTTTTGTTGTGCTTCCCTTGAACTTTGTTGGAATACACATCTATAACAGACCTTAATCCGGACTTTCCTTCTTGCAATTATGTCTGAAAATTCAGAGATGTACGAATTGTTCTAATATGCAATTGCAGTTCGAAAAACTCATAGATGTGTGGATTTTTTCCTATCTTTTCTACGCAGTCTTCAGGGGTATTTATAGTTTTTGGACCCTGTAATAAGTTGACCTGAACATGAATGGTTGTGACTATTCATGAGCCGAATTTCCAACAGTATTTTCAAGCCGATTTGAGAGGCTTATTTTCCAACGTCAATGAGTCTATTTGGGGACTGCTTTGACCATCCTTCTGGAGCCATTTTATTCACGGTTTCATGACAAGGTCTTGAGGCATATTCTGTTGACTAGACTCTTCATATACATGACTCTTAGTTACATTTATAGACAAAATACAAACCTTAATAGACATCAAGAAGAAGTCTATTGACCTATAATAAAATCTTGCTCATGAAACCATTGAAGCAAGCACAATAAAAATACATTTTATTATCTTTGTCTTCTTATTTAAACAAATTCATAATTACAGAGTCGATATGAAGATCGATCCTAGTTACACTTTTCAACAGATTGTACCATGGCTAGTAAGGCAAAGAAGGTGAAGCGGGCAAGAAAGACTTTTCCAAGATCAAATGTTTTCACTATCATGAGCATGGGCACTATGCTACAAATTGTCCACATAAGAAGTTGAGCAAGAAGGAGCCTACAGTTTTAGCAGGTGAAGCATTGGCTTCACAGTTCGAGCTTGATTTTACTCTCATTTCATGCATGGCCAACACTGTAATGGGATGCATGTGGTATTTAGACAGTGGTGCCTTGTTCCATATGACAGGGAATATAGATCTCTTTAGTGAATTGGAGGAGAAGGACCTCCAACAGAGCATAGAGTTTGGAGATGATGAGAGGTATAATGCTACTGGCATAGGTATAGTTACCTTTCAGAGGGAGAATGGCTCTCATCTCAGACTAGCATATGTTTTGTATGTTCCAGGCCTAAAGAAGAATCTTGTCTTCGTAGCGGTATTGGAAAACTGTGGTTATGAAGTGTTGTTTAGAAAAGGAAAATTTTTCCTTAAACACATAGCCATGGGACAAGTGAAACAGATCGGTGTAAGAGTCAAGAACATGCATGCTCTTGAGGTTGAGGATGCATGAAAATATTTGAGGATAAAATAAGTGGTTAATGACTTGGTGGTTGAGAGGGAGAAATTATATCTCAACATGGAGCCTCAGACTCAGTCTCAGAAGGTTGTGGAGAAGCCATAATTGGAGAAGCATAGAGGAGACTAAGTGGAAGAGTCCACTCAAGCAGAGACCTCCAACACAGGGGGAATTTTTAGCCAGACGGGCAGAGGGAGTACATGCAACTATACCTCCAGGTGTGAGGTGGAGCGATGTGTAGAATTAATCCCAAGAAGAAATTCGGGCAAGGTTCATTGAGATGGTGTGTCTCATGGATCGATCCTAGCTGCGAGGAGCTCATAGTAAAACAGTATCAGGAGGTGTCAGTTAGATTGATGCAATCAGATGTCAGGAAGATAGAAATCAGAGTGACAGGTGTCGGATACTGGAGCACAGATCAGAGTTGGCAGCAGTGCAGAGTTCATGGATGCAGATGTCAGCGACACAGAGAGTCCAGTAGACATGTGAAGTAGGATCCAACTGTTAGAAGACTCTGATGATAGATGAATTATACCAATTCAGTTGTTTGGAGGTTGTTCAGTTTCAAGATAGTTGCATGTGCTAACAACACTAGAGAAATGTTGCATTCAAGAACATTCCAAAGGTACCAGATCGGGACATATTGATTCCTTTCTTGTTGAGAGGGAGTGTTGAAATTTGCAACAAGAAACAATGAAATTGGCATCTAGAATCAACATCCAGAAAATGGCACCCACAAATGGCTATCATGTGAGGCTTTTGATTTAATTATTTCTTAATTAAATTAGAATAAATGTGTTTCAAAATTATTTATCCCTTAAATAAATTGGACAGTAAGTTGTAACCTTATCTCATAATCTCTTGTAATGGTTATCTAAGTGTGATAGACTCGATTAGCTCATGAAATTTTAGTTGAGGATGGTTGGTGAGGCATGTAGAGTGATTCTATTTGTTTTAGAGTCCAATTTGCAATTAGTGTATTATTTTAATGCATGAGAAATTGATTAACTCAATTAAGTGAGTTTAAGTCAGTCTAACTAGTTGTAACTGATTGTTGCACTAGTGAGAGGTCAAGTGAATTGAATCAGATTAAATTCACATGCATTGATCTGTCAAGTGACTGATTATTTACTATTAATAGCTGCATGTATGTCAGTTCTGATGAACACCCAATTGAGACAGAGGTTAAAGGGATGTTAACTATCAGTTGTATTTTTAGAAAACTACCCAGATGCAGTTAAATAACCATAGGATTTCCCATGAGCATTGCGTAGTCAAGGAAGGTTGCATTTCCTAATTAATAGGGATTTAATCCTATATGGATTTAATCCTACAGGGATTGTGCAATCAAGGAAGGCTGAATTTCCTATTTAATAGGGGTTTAATTCTCTATGGATTGCATAAGCATGGTAGGTTGAGGGTAGGCTAATAATTGGCTATGTGTTTGTCCAAGTTTGCCTGATCAATGTGAAGCAATTGGTAGAGTGTATGAGGTTGTGGTGATCACAAATACATTGTATTGTTTCATGATTCCTTGGTTGATTATACAATAAATATGGAGGGTTTTTGAGAAGTTTCTTTCCCCAGGAATATCTGGTGTTGTGTATTGATTTACTTATTTCTCTTACTTGGTGTGATTGTTCAATCGTGTTTATATTTCTGCAAATTAATTGTAGAAGGATCCAATATCTTTCTCTAGTATATTGCATAATCATATTGAATCCATTGGTACACATATTTTTTTTTATAATTTCTACACTACATAGTGCAGAATAGAGAGTAAGAACATCATATGAACAACATCTTCCATCACTCTCTAATAAAAATAATTTTCCTCTGTCATCTAAATCAATTGAAAATTGCATGGGAGACCTTCATTGAGAATGATGTCTTCATTACTCCACCACCTTAGACTGCTAGAACAATTCCACCACCAGCATTAGTGTCTCAAAGACAAACAGGGTAATCTAGCAGGGTTGCAATGAAAAAGACAAAAATGGACAAAGAGGTCAAAACCTATTAGAGAGGGCCTAGGCAAGTGTCTACTCCACATATTGTGAAAGGGACCTTGCCTTCTTCATCAGAAAAGCAGGTACATCAGGATGAGCAGCAGGATGATGTAGTTTTTCTTGAGGAGGAAGATCTTCATGAGGAAGAAAGAGAGTTTAACTTGGTGGAACTGGATGACCAAAATGATCATGAAGCCTCAAACCTGATCATCAAAGAGAAAGATTCCAAAATAAAAGAGTTGTAGGACAACTTGGATAGAGCAAGATATATCATCTCCTTCCTTGAGCAAGAGAACAAAGAGTTGAGTGACAAGCAAGTGCTCTTGGAATTGGAGTTGTTGAATGCTAAGAGGAAAAATACGAAAGGTAAAGCAATGATGGTTGATGATGAATTTGACCTTGCTAATTTGTCTGACCATGATAATTCTCAAGCCACTAGGAAAATACCAAGAAAAATAGGTCCTAAGAGAGCATTGGAGCAAGAAAGGCTTGAAACAAAAAAATTCACATTTGAAGAAAGGATTGCAAAGGAAATTGAGGATGACAGAGAAATGTGGCTAGATAGAGTGAACCTTCACCTTTAGAAGCTCCTTAAAAAGGCCAAAAAGGATAAATACATGCTCAGAAACATTTTCAATAGGTACAACACAAGAAATTTGATTTGCAACATCAAGATCAAGCAGTTCAAGGAAAAACTAAAGGAAACCCTATCCAACCAAAAGGACAAGGGAAAACTTGAAATACTTGCTGATGCATCCTTGATTGCTTAATACACTTCATCAGAAATTTTTCTACCAATTTTGAAGGTCTTTGGGTAATTTTTTGCAGTTTTGGGCATTTTTCCAAAGTTTGACAGAGTTTCAGCATAGTCCACTTGTAAAAAACGCAGCACCTAGGGCGTTGCGCTTTTTCTAGGAGCCTCCAAATGACAAATTGTCAACACCATTGGATTCATAAGTCCCTCTACATCAAATTTGGACATTCTAACATGGATAAATGGTGAAAAACATCAAACAAATCACCTTTCTGCCTCATTTTTTAGGTTGGCACTACATTTTTGATCAGTCTTGGGATATTTTAGTTTTGAGGGCCTTAACTTCGTCATTTTCATATTTTAGGGGCATTTTTAGAAACGAGGCAGGATCAGCTTTCCAATGAGCTATCTTGGGCTCAATTTGGACTTCATAAAGTCCTTCAAAAGTGACATTGAAGTAGGCGTTGCGCTTTTCTCAAGGGTGTTGCGCTTTTGCCAGTTGCCTGATATTTTCAGAATTTTCCAAATTTCTCAGTTTGGTCAGGGAATTGATGAATTTTACTGATGTAATTAATCCATTTAAATGTAATTAATTCACTTCTAGTTACTAGAGGTAGATACATTGGATAAAAATGTATTTTTGGGACAAATGAATCAGTTTCACCAAAGTTAGGGATGAGTTTGTTGACCTCCCTAGTCTTTGGGTTTCTAGATGAGAATTTTGGGGATTAACTCCACAAGTCAGGGATTCGACCCCTAAGGGTGGGAGAAGTTTGTTTTGTTTTGTATCTTTCACCTCCTTTCTCATTGAAAGGGTTGGATGTTGTTGGATTGATCATTGAAAACTTTTTGTAATCAGACTTTTGGCAAGAAATAACAGACTGAGTTGCAACTATTTTGATGGAATTCTTGTGGTAATGTGATTTGACATTTTTTCTTCTTCGGTTTTTGCAAATGTGTGAATGTATTGTGATTTCATATTCTTTCCAATTCTGAATGTAATTATTTCCTAAGTAAAAAAGACAAAATTCATTAAGCTTATGTTATGTTTTGGAGGAATAGTTACTGTTTATTTCATCTCCTTCTAGTAGAAAATAATTCATATCTCGCTCTTTTCTCAAACCATAGTAATCTAAAACACTTCATCATATATCCTTTTTTGTTTAAGTACTTAACTACCTTGCTCCATCGGATCCCTATAATTCTGATCCTTGTTTTCCCTGACCTAATTTCTTCCTTGACCTGTTCACCATCTAGCACCTCAAAATTCAATCAATCAAACCCATGTGCTACTATATACCTAGCCTAATATCTCATTGATCCATTCATATTGGCTGAGATCCATTGGAGAGAGCCCTCTCATTCCTAGTAGGGCTAGCTACTTGGCGAAAGATTGGTCTCTGGGTACCTTTGTTAGTCTCTTCTCAGCCTCAGAGATTTGATGGAGTGATAATAGTATCAAAGCTAAGATATGAGGAGGAAACATGAAGATCACAACTTGTTGGATTTTTGTTTAAAGGAATTATTACAAAAATGATCTCTCTCTATCGAAATAAATAAATTCTTGGAGATCATACCATTTTCATAATAATCATCAGTCCCTTGAAGGACCTTGGAATTATCTAAGAAATCTCTTGTTCATCCTTGAAGATATTCTCTCTCATTTTCAAGATAGTGAAAATGTTACAGCTCATTCAAACTACATGTATGTGTTAATACTACTTCAGAAAGATGTGAAGTCTGCAAAATATTATCAAGGTGGTCTGAAACTTATATATGTTAGTCCAAGATCTATTCTTTAGGCTGAGCTCGAGAAAAATCCAAATCTCGTGACATATGAGTTTTGTGGAATATGAATCCGATCGTTTGAGACATCATACTCTTATAGCATCCAAGTTACTATGAAAACATGATTTTCTAAGGATCTGAACTACAACATATTCTACAAAATTCAAACTTACTATGGTGATACTCTGTGACTTAAGGTAGCATTTGTGAAGCAATCCAAAACTCATTGGTGACTTGATACAAGTTATGTGACATAACTCTACAACATATACTCTTTCTCCAAATTCTAAAACTATGTGGAAGTTCCAAATTATGGCTACTATAGGAGGTATATATCTTTATTGTTATTCGAAATTCAGCTCATGGGTTAAGGTATCAAAGTCATTTTATGGCTTCTTGGCCAAGCCATAAAAGGATATAGACCAAGACGTAGAAAATAAATTTCAAAACCTCTATTGTGAAGATCAGATGCAAGACAAAAATTATTCAATTGAATCATCTATCTGAACAAAGTACAAAAGGTCTAGGAAAAATCCCTGCTCAGGAAAAAGAAGAAGATTGTTATATTATCTTCGAGATAGTTCAGAGGAAATTAAAAATTCTTGTATATACATTTATGAGGCAAGTAAAAATTATGACACGATCAACATAAAAAAAATGAAAGTATATAAATCGTTCAAGTATGATGCAAGCCACAAGAAAGAAAAAAATGTTGTAATGCGAGCTACAAGAAAAAATGTTCATGTTGATACCAAATAACTATATGAAATTTGAATCTTCTACAGTAATATAGCTCACAATATTCTCTATAATTTTTGGAGGAAGATGAAGAGTACCTTGTGAAGCTTGAAGGCTTTTAAACCAACTATTTTAGCTCAAAGAGGTTGAAGATCGAATTTATGAGATTCATATTCATAAAAGGATCGAATTTTTTCCAAAAACTAATGTAAGCAAAGTTCCCCTCTGTGTAAATGGATACGAAATAGAAGACATTCATCAAGGCATCCGAATTTTTGAAGGTTAATAATTTTGAAGAAGTACATCTCTCTTTCTATGTGGAAAAGTCTAGAGGTACCGATTTCAAAAGAAGATTTCCTCTATACAGCCTATATCAATAACAACTAAGTGTTTATAGAAACAATAACCTGAACCTATGACTAATTTGATATTTACTATGACACTACATTGCAATAACATCCTAAAATTTCATGGCACTGTGATTATATGCAAGATCTGAAGGACAATTTTTATATAACGGACTGAAATGTGTCATAAGGCTCATCATATGCATTGTAATCTAAAATAAAAAAGGGACCATGCCTATGAAAGGAATCGAAAACTCTGTAATTGTACGAATGATGAAGCAAGTCTTATCTCTCAAAGGATCGAGCCTCTATGAGATGTATCTTTGTGCAAAATTCAGTGATAAATTCTATGCTACAGAATGAATAGACTGAAGTATATAGTCTATGGAAGGGACCGAAATCATCACTAGAATTTGAGACTCCGTGAAGCAGTGTTATAACTCCTTATAACAAGGAATGTGATTAAGAATCTGAAGCTATATGAAGCATATCTTTATGATGCAAGTATGAGTAGCAACTACACCATCGATATTTATACTTGAAAGGAGGATGAATTGCACCTTGAAGCTGACTTGTATGATATTGAAAATTATAGTTAAAAGGGACTAAATCTCAAAGAAGTATGAAACACCTTGTGGAAGAAAGTTGGTAAATAACAGTTGAAGGATAATATCTTTGCAAGAAGAGATAAGGTAAGGTCAAAAGAGGTATGTATCATTCTTGGTCATTTTATAGTTGTTTTGCAAACTATTGTGTGTATAATGCTAAGTTTTCTTGATCATGGTGAACATACATGAGGAAAAAGTAAATGACCTTATGCTCCTTTGGAAATTAGTGTCATATTATGAAAATATCTATGTAGATATGTTAGAGTTCATTGATATGGAATTTGAATTCTTTTCCTAAGGATTAGTTTTTTTATGGTTAAGAAATGAAATCTTTGGAATATAAGGCTTGTTAGTAATGTATCTAGGGTATTTTCAAATAACTCTCTAGCATGCTTGTAGAATTTACAATTATTTAATGAAATATCTTGAAGAATTTAAAGAACCTAGGGTTTGTAAACCCTGTTGAGCAGGTAAATCCCCTCTGCGGACAGAGGCAATCCCTCTAGCCCTAGGTTGGGTCTAGCAACAAGGGAACAAGCTGGAATTTCAGCTCAGCACAGGTGCCCCAGTGAGACAGAGCGCCAATGGGTGCGAGGCTCAGTGTTAATTTCTCTATGGGCATGAGGCCATAACTTCCTACCAGCGCCAACCCAAAATCATATGTTTTTGAGAGCCAGATTCAGGAATGATCAACAGAGGAAATGATCTTGACATGCCAAGGGATGAAATGACACTTTTAGCAAGGTATGAAAATACACAGAAGTCATTGAAATGGTCCTCCAATGTTCAGGATGGGGATTGCAGGGACGGTGACAAAATACTGTGTAACAGATGCCCCCTAAAGCATGAGGTCCGAGACAGAGGGAATGGTGAAATGCTTTATGAGAACGCACCCAAACCAAACACCGTCTTTGGAAGACCTGCAAGAACAAGTACAACTGATATCTCTGATACATGAATATGTGGCATGGGCACAACCATCCATAATAGGGTACATATCAAAATAATATCCAAGGTATGGACGCAACCATCTAGCAAGAAGGATCAATAAATAGACTCAGGTATGGTCGAAACCATCCAATCAGAATATTCATGCATATAGTCATGATAAACCAAATCATCTCGTAGCCTGGATTTTATCAGACAAAACCCAGGGTCTTGCGCTCCATCTCGACCCGAACAAGTACAAATTCAAGCATGCGAATGAATGAGTTGAAGTCGAACATCAAAGAAAATCGCCTGATTTCCAGCTAATGATGAAAGTTGTTAACAGGAACGAGAGAAACCACCAATAATGACAATGGTTCTCAAGCTACAACTAGTACAATCTGCGGAATGTGAATAGTGAGCTGAAGTCGAACACCCGCGAAATCACTCGATCGAAGGCCAATGATGAGGACCTATCATCGAATGCGAAGAAATTTCCATTGAGGCATGCAAGCTCCAAGGTACCAGAAGAGAGTCTCTAGATTAGCTTCCTGGATAATGAGATGAACTCGATAGGAAGTGATATGGTTGAAGGAGGGCCATAATGTTTCCCTCATCATCGACACGAGACAGAGGAACAAGATGATAGTGAATCAGGACCAAACAGAGATTCAGAGGTTGAAAACTGCAGAAGGAAAATTCTCTCAAAATATTGGTGACACGACTCTGGAATTTGGCAGTATTTGACATCAGAGGATATGAGGTCATGATGATGTGGCAAAGAGAAGATGAAAGGTAAAAACAGATAACCCAAACCCATGGAGGCAAAAAATTGAAAAATGGGATGTCCCCAACCCGACACGAATTGTAGACAAGTGTCATGTTCAAGAGCGATCTACTGCCTACACAATTGAGAATTGGTTCCATTTCCCCCCACCATTGTTGGCGAGTACCCCAATTATTTTTGGAAACAAGCTTGAAGGGGATAGCATATTCTTGTCATATAATTTTGTACTTCAGAAAAATCCATCCTAGTACATTTTACGAGCCCTAGGAAGGAGGAACTTGGTTACGTCATGGTGATGATTTCCGATGTCATGTAATTTTTAAGAAGTATGACAAAGGAAGAACCCAGAGTCTTTTCATGTTTAGAGAGTTTTAAAAGAAGTAGAAAAGAAAACTCCAACAAGTCCCTTTTCGTAGGTAGTCTCACAAATCCAAAAAGGTATAAAACAGTATCTGAGAGGACCTCTTAGTCGCGATAGGCTAAGGTATTCATTTTTCATAAATAATCTATCCCAGCTCGAAAAAGGGGTAAACGTATACTGGGTAGATGTCATTTCGTAGCCTTTAGCGAGTTCAAAACTCCAAGAGTCTTGGAAATCTTTTCAATTTTCGACAATCAGAAAAGAGCTAAAAGATGACTCCAAGGGTTGACTTTTTCGTGTTTTTACCGAGTCCGAAAAAGTAATAAAACTCATCACTTCATTGCTATCACATCGAGGAACTGTTGCAGCACAAGAAACACACCTAAAACCCATTTTTCGAGACAAAATATCAAAATGATCGAAAAATATGCTCAAAAACCTAATTAGGGTTTCAAAAATTTTATTAAATTTCAAAATTGGTAAAAATAAATAAATTTTCACTTTTTACCTCTTGTGAGAATTCTTACCCTTTTTTCACTGTGATTTTGTGGAGCTGGCAGTGGACAATCCAGGAGACCAATCGTGAATCCGTCTTTTTCAGGTGAGAGCTCATATCCATACCTGCATTTTGAATTAATTTTCATTACCTGCATTTCAGTTTTTCACATTTGTAGGGAAATTTTGTTCAAATTAGGTCACGGCAGTCAGCGTGGGTTCTGGGCATGGAATCGCGCCAACCCACCTTGAATTTTAATGGGGGTGCGCCACTTGGCGCGACTGTTTTTAAAACAGTCGCACCAACCACGGCCACGAATTTTGCTTAAAAATTCAACTAACTGCCCCGTTTGAAACAATTCAATAGTGAATATTTTGACTAATGATAGTCCCATTGATGATTTTGTAGGTGTGTGAAATAAAAATGGTGATCGAATGGAAGGAAAGAGAACATGGAGATGAAGATGAGGAAGCCATGGGCAATGTAAAATGCATGGATGTTCTAAGGGACTGTGGGCTTCTAAAATTCTTCATGGCGCCATGTCTCCAAGCTCAACCGGAGTTATTACAGTACCTGATCAGTGTATGGAACATTTATCGAGAAAGATTTGTGATTCAATATCAGGAGCTAGAGATTGAAGTCTCTGATGTATACTTCATAACTATATTATCATGGAGGGGGGCAGTACCAATCCTGATAGGTACCCAGCCCATGATGGAAAACATGAGCATGGTCATATACAGGGTTTGCTGAGGGGAAAGGAAAGGATCAAAGAGCAGGAAAGTGGATATTCAAACCATTCTCGATTTGGCACTAAAAGAAGTGGTGCACACCATCACGCGAGCTGTCGGATCTCAAGCTTCACATGAGGCCACAAAAAGACAACTGATACTTGTTGTAGATTGTATGGTCCCAACTCTTTACAACTAGGCAGAGGCTATAACAATAAATATGAAATGCCAATTGAAAAAATTCAAGAACGGAAAGATGAAACAGTTCAGCTATGGGTCCATCTTGGTACTGTTCATCTTGGAACGGTTACCAATATTTCAACGTCAGGAGGTAATAGTCCCTGTAACACCACCACGAGAACCACGGATGGTGGATGCGATCAACAGATGTCATGGAGACTGGAATTATTTGACTGGCCCCTTCGACAACTTATTGTCATGGAGGACTGGCCCTACACTGGCATGGAATTTACAGGCAATGCAGATCTCCCACTCCCGGTAGGAGAGGATTGGGATGAAGCATTGGGTAAGACTCATTTTTTTATTTTGATGAGTATTATGATTTTTTTTATTATAAATATTCTGACGTTAATCCATGTATTTTCAGATGTCAGCCCAAAAATACCTGCAGGAATGTATCCAATAGTGCAGAGGATTCCTCGTGATTTTGATGTGGCCCCTCATGGTGAGGGAAGCGAGGAGGAGGAAATCGTACGCAACCTAGAGGGACTCACCTATAGAATCCCACATTATGCGAGATTTGAATATGTACCTTGCACATACCAGAGGCATACTGCGGGGGTGTCAAACTGTGTTCACTGCTTATTGAGAGGGCTTGTGTGTGCAGTGACATGCTACCATGAGCATCATGCTAACTAGACACCTAGGCTTTTATTTCTGCATATTCTTTGAGAGACATGATGTCTTAGGATGTAACCAAAACATACATATTTTTTGAACTTATGATGCACATGGATGAAAACACTCTACATACATACATACATACATACATACATACATACATACATACATACATACATACATACATACATATATATATATATATATATATATATATATATATATATATATGAATCTTATTATGTGATGATGATGTTTTTACAAATTACACAAATGCTATCTAATACAATATTGGCTACTATATCAGTTAACAACTTCATTCATCTAGGAATATGCTGATATGTGATGTAATAAAAATTCCTTTCTAATAAATGAATACGTAAGTGCAACCTTAAAATTTGAGCATTTCTAACTGAATAATGCCTATTAAGGTGAATTAAAACAAGCTGAGAGTCTAGGTTAATAATTAATGTACGAATGTCGAGAGCAATGGCCTCAGTTAAGAGTTCAATGATGGCACTATATTCAGCGACATTTTTTGTGGTTCATCCTAGACAAATACCTTGAAGGTCTATCAACTCACCATTAGGTTTATAAATTACCCAGGTTGTGGAAGATAGATTCTGAGTACTGCGGGAGGCACCATCCACGAAACCAACATAAGGAGTGATATACATTTACACAATAAGAAACAACATAATAAGCAATAAAAATTGATCACAAAGCACACCAAGCCAAAAAATGTACAAAAATGAAAAAAAAAAAAAAAACCTATGTACAAAAGAACATGCACGAGAAACTCATGCATAATATTTTTTGAGATACAACCCATTTCTAGGTTGATCCAAAGGATAGCCGTCATAGTTAATTAGCTCATAAGCCTCATTCTACAAAACATGCTTAACGATATAGGGCCCATGCCACATGGGTAGGAATTTTCCTGCCCCTAGCTTATCATGAGCTTGGTCATACAAGAGGACAAGCTCTCCTTCTATAAAAGGAGGAGAGGAAAAATTGACATTACGAACACGACTGTAAAAGAAATAGTCAGATCAGCACAGAGGCTATATCAATCTCTCCAACAGTGAAGGAGAATCCTCAGAGACCATGTTTCTTTCATGCCATTTCTCAGAAGACAAGCAGAGTGAAGATCTTTGGTTGCTCGACAGTGGATGCAGCAATCACATGAAAGGCAACAAGCAACTTATTTCTTCTCTGGATGCTTCCATAACATCAGAGATAATTCTTGGAGACCGTACAAGTATTAAAGCTGAAGGAAAAGGTATTGTTCCTATTCTTACTAATCAGAATCAAAACAAATACATCCCTGATGTTTATTATGTTCCTAAGCTCAAACATAACCTCCTTAGTGTAGGACAGTTAATGGAACATGGCTATGATGTATTGTTTCAAAAGAACACTTGCTATATATATGACAAAGAAACCGACTGATCAAAATGAGCTTTGACCCGCTTTTTCTGTGCTTATATGACAAGAGCAGCAAAGAGGAAATTTTCATCAAGCCACTCTAAATATAAAAGACACTCTTCTTTTGGCGACATATTAGGAAGCAATTCAATAGATATTTTGAGAGAAAGGATTTCACATTCAATTAGAAGGGTAGCTTCCAGACCATAAACAAGCTAGAATGGAGTAAATCTGGTCACATCCTTCACCGAGGTTCGGTAAACCCAGAGATTTGAACACAACATGGGATGCCAGTTTGACTTGTGCATCCCAATCGTACGTTGAAGCATAGTGACTAGAACCTTGTTCACGGCTTCAACCTGGCCATTGGCCTAAGGGTAGTACAGAGTTGAGTTGTCATGACGCAGGCCCAACTTGGAAGTCAACTCAGCCATCATGTAATGACGAAAATGAGAACCATGATCGGTAACAATGGCTTGAGGGACACCAAACCTAGTAATGACATGATTGAACATAAATTGTACGGTTGTCTTACCATCAGCTGTAAGTGTAGGCATTGCTTGGACGCATTTAGTGAAGTAGTCAACGGCTATGATAATATAAGCATGCCCCCCATCCGAGTGAGGGTTACACATCATAAAATTGATGCCCCACTTTGCAAAGGGACCAATGGTAATGACAGGATGGAGGTGTGCGGGTAGCACGTGCATATTGCACTGGTAAATCTGCCAATTGTGACACTTGCAGACAGTGACAATGCGGTCTTTAAAGATGGTAGGCCAGAAGTAACCAGCACAAAGAATCTTCTGTGTAGTATCATATCAAGACATGTGACCACCATAGGCACCAGAGTGGCAATTATTGAGGAGTTTTTCAGCCTCCTCGAGAGTTAAACACCGGTGGACAACATAATCAGCTCCGATGTGGTAGAGAGTATCTCCGACTATACGATAAGGTTACGAATGATGGAGGATGCGTCGACGAGCCTCCTTCGTCAACTCAGGTCAGAAGGTAGAAGTCTAAAGATATATGATGATATCACCTTACCAAGGATTGAGGGTGCTAATGATAAAAAGGGTGTCGTCTGAAATGTGTTCCTCGGAACCAGATGGAGCAGAATAAGGGAGAGAGCAAATCAAATCGACAAAAACCAATGATTTCTTTGATTTGGCAGTAGTAAATTCCCTATCGAAATCTTGGAGGATAACCATCCACTTTGAGTATGCCCCCCCCAGCAATTGAAAAATCAATATGTAGGTCATGGGGTTGCAATCAAAAATCACAGTTACTTTGCGCAGTAGAATATAATGGCGAAAACGTTGCATGGCTTGAACAACAGCCAACGCCAATTTCTAGACATGTGCGTAACGTGTTTCGGTATCGAGAAGATTGCGGCTCAAATAATAAATGATGTGCTCGTCACCATCATCATCGTCTTGCACCAGAACTATGGAAATAGTGCTAAATGTGGCAGCCAAATAGAGGGAGTAATTGCGATGATAATTGGGAGGATGCAATAGAGGATCATTGATGAGCAATGTCTTCAGTGCATGGAAATATTTTTGGGTGATCTCATCCCATAGGAACAGTATGCCTTGCTTAAGTAATCGCATGAAGCCTTTGGCCATTTCAGCATAGTTCGGTATAAAACGACATAGGAAATTAGCTTTCCCTTGCAGACTCTACAACTGATGTAAAGAGGAAGGGGAGGGGAGATTGACGATAGCTTCGAATTTGAGGGATTGAGACAAATTTCATCTTTAGAGACTGTTATGGTTCCTATGTTTTGGCCAGATTGGCAAGACCAAAAGATAAGACAACATCAAACCACTTTGGGATCCTAGGATCTAGCCCTCCTGGATCCAGAGAGGGATCTCTCTATAAATGTAAATAATGATATGTCTTTAAGGCTCAAATTGAGATATTAGGCTAGGTATGATGCACAGAGGTTTGTTTGATTTGTTTGTTTGTTTGGTTGGAGATCATTAACTAAGAAGGTTATGGAAGTAAAGAAGGAACTGAATAAAAGGATGTTTCAGCATGGGAAGATAGGTCAAAAGAAAGGTTAATCCATTGGGCTATGAAGTCATGAAAGGGGATTACTTGCATAACAACTATCCAAGGGTTCTCATAGGGTAAGTCATCTATACTAAAGGATATTTTTAGATAGATGGTGGAATGGAACATTAAGAATGGGTGAAAGAAAGAAACCAAAGGGCAGTCTAAGATCAGGTCAGATGTCACTTAAATCCAGGCCTGTTTTTGACATTCTCCAAAGGAAACTCTTGTTAAAGACACAAAGGGTAGCTTAAGATCAGGTCATATGTCATTTAAATCCAGACCTTCTTTCAGCATACTCTTAAAGAAGAAAATCTAGCAGTCCTCATAACTACTTTCAGAATGGTAGAAAACATTTAATATTGAACATAGAGTAAGGCCTCAGATCAAAGAAAGACTTTTAACCTTCAATGCTTTTGACACTAACTCAAAGGGATCTTAGAAAGGCAAACTGTCGAAAAAGGAACCTAGTGAGACAGGGCTAGCTATGATCTCCCATTTTCCCAATTCTTTCAGCTGAAACCAGACAAGAACATCTAAGAAACAGACTCTAAATTCATACATAAGAAAGCATGGATAAAACCAACTACTATACTGGTTGAATTATCCTGAATTTTCTCTTAGATACACAAGTAGCAGAAAACATATAGATAAATATTACAGTGAGACTTAGGGTACGTCAGCAGTATGTCCTAATCTATGCTTGTTGTTCTTTATTTGAGAATAATGGACAGTGTGATAAACATGAAAGGAAACAGTTACAGTAAGGAAACATCAGCGATAATATAGACCAGGATCCTGTGAATTTGCTTGATTGATTGATGTGCAAAACCAGTCACATACTTTGAGCTCAATGGCATTTTACAGTCAAACTTCTCTTCCCAGCCTACTATATTACAGACTTACTCAACTACTTCCCCTCAATAATAGTTCTAACAACTAATAGAATCCAAACCCTTTACAATGAATCTTCAATGAATACTTATAGGCCAATGAGGAAGCGGAGTAGTAGATATGAACTTAAATGGTCCATTAAGACAGAGGGGATGGAAGTATTCGTGCCCACTCTGCTTAATGGCTCTGCATTGACTGTGTGTACTCTTTAGGCTATTTTGGAAGTCCTTTTTTGGGTTGATAATAACCTCAGGTATGTTCTTTGAAGTACTTTATGGTTGTTTGTACTCTGTTTTGTCTTCTGATATAAGTAAGGTGACTAAAGGTTTTTAAGGTCTCCCATGCTTCCATAACTGTTTTTCTGACAGTCCTTCAAGGCCTCTGTCCGTGTAATAACTGTCTCTGGTGCTCGATGGAACACAGTGGAAGTGATGTAGCAAGTCCTTCTTGGAGAAAGGATGTTCTGCTGATATGAAAGCACAGAGTCTTCATTAAGCCTTTAAATCATCTTTATGGACTTCAACTATGTATTCGTCCTTTGAATCACTGGATTATAGCATTCAAATCCTCAATAATGGGCTCTAATCCTTTAATTATCTTCACTGATACTCTTTTTTTCTTCTGTGACAGTCTTTTTGCGCTCTAGATCACCATTGCGGTGACAGTGGAGACAAAATGAATTCATCACTCTGTAAACCCTGCAAAAATACAATAAACCTGTTATAAAATCCAAGGAGGGTGAGGGGAGGAATGCTGTGGAGGCCTGTGGAAATGGTGGCGCAGCGACAGAAAGGGTGGATGGAGTGGAAAAACGGGTAACAAACATGGCGGGACGGTGAAAACTAGTCTGAAGGAGTTTAGGTGCGTTATGCATTTTGGACCGTTAGATTAGATCAAACAGAGGTAGTCTACGGCCGAGATTTCGCGAGGAGTCATTTAAGAGGTTAGAGAGATGAGCGGAAAGGTTACATGGCGCAACGCCAAGAGACCAAGGTTAGACTAAATTAGGCGGAAAAAATAACTTTAGTGTTAGAACGCAAAAGATTTACGCCCAGGCAAATACAAAGGAAAAAGGTGAAAATGAGAGGAACGGGGGCGGAAGAAGGTTAAAAGTGGGCCGTTGGATCATCAGAAGAGATCAATGGTGGAGATCGGCAGAAGGAATTCTTTGGGAGCAAAAGTAAATGGAGAATGGGCAGAAGTGATGTTGAATCCAGACCGTCAGATTAGAGAAATAGACAGCCAATATTAATCATGAGATTTCACTGTGAATGGCGGTAAGCGGAAAACCGAAGTGGTTATCGCGTAGTTTTTAAGTGGTTTTGAAATTTTTCCAAAAAAACGCGATTCCACTCAGCACCTAACACGTGGAAAAAAAAAACCACTCATATCGCGCGATTTTAAAACGTTAATGCTCGGATGCAAAATTTACACGATATGCGTTCTAAGCCGTTGGATGGAAGGGCGGAAGATTTGACGGTGCAGGTTTAACGCGATAAAGGTAAGATGCGTGGGCGAAAAGGTGGGAAAGGTCAACGGCGGTTTAAATATTGACCGTTGGATCTGCGGATCGGACGGTGGAGATTTAAAAGGAAAAGCAGAGGACGAAGGGGTGGGCGAGTGAGCGGGAAGAAGCAGAGCTGTCGGATCTGTAG
Source organism: Pinus albicaulis (assembly GCA_034641835.2). Classification (NCBI taxonomy): domain Eukaryota; kingdom Viridiplantae; phylum Streptophyta; class Pinopsida; order Pinales; family Pinaceae; genus Pinus; species Pinus albicaulis. The sequence continues at coordinate 127,236,127 of CM076575.1, forward strand.
GAAAAGACGGCGAGATTAAATCGGCGATCGCACGTTGGGGGGACAAAAAAAAGGGGAAGACTATGTTGGTACGATGTGATTAAGTGCTAGCCATCGGATCGGCCGAGAAGGAATGGTCAAGATTTGATCGGGGATCGGAAATCGGAGGAGGCGAAGGGATGGCACTTAAGACTTCGCGCAATGCGATTAAGTGCTGGCCGTCGGATCTAGGAGTAAGATCGACGGTCAATATTCAATCGAAGGGGTAATGGAGAGAGGTTATGGGTGCGTTGCGATATTAGCGCTAACCATTGGATTTCGAAAGATCGACGGTCAATATTGAAGTGGAGGTCGATAGAACAAAAGTTCATCGCATCGAAAAATTTGGAAGAACAAAGAAAAAGGTGGTTAATAGAAAGCTCCGATTGCGATTAGCGCCTGAGGGTTAACACCTGGTCGTAGGCGCAGGTTACATGCGGAGAAAGGGGCTAAGGGCTAGGCCGAAAGGGGCTTAAGGTCTAAATGCAAAAAAGGGATTTTTAAGCCGAAATGAAGGTTTTTAAGGCTTAGAAAGAGGTTCTGATAGAGGAAAAAAGGGTTTTTTAAACCAGATAAAGGGCAGTATATGGTTTTAAAAGGGGGTTTTGATGATTTGTAGGGTTAATGAAGGGATTTTACGAGATTTTGAAAGGGAAAAAAGAGGTGAAAATGGAGGCTTTGTGGGCAAATGGAGGCCTTTTTGAAGCATTATTTTTCTCAAAACAACAGGGCTTTTTCAATGGAAACAACAGTGAAGATTTTTCAAGGAGCAGAAGACACATAGAGGCATCAAGAATGAAATATTTTCAAGGGAAAATTTTCTCTTGAAGGCTCAGAAACATTTTTAGCCACCTGTTTTCTATGTCAAAAACTTATAGGTGGCTAACAGTGGCTCCACATGGGGATGGCATCTTCTTGAAGGTGTCAAGAATCTCAGAAAATAATCTTTGGAAGTAGGCCAGATGCCTGGTACCTGACACATATTTTCTTTTCTTGGATCAGCTGCCACAATCATGAAGACATTATATCAGCAGAAATGCTCCCCCAAACAACTACCTACCCATCCTATTGTCCTAGCATTTTATCTTCAAGGTGCATTTAGACTTGCAGGCCTTTTACATCATCAATTTTTTATAAACAGGAAAATAAACCTATCTACTTCTACCCTTATTTCTCCATGAGACTAGATTAAACAGTTGGACTCATAGTTTCTCTGCCTGAACTACTATCTGCTAGGATTAAACTGTCTAGCAGATTTCTTTCTGTACATTCTAAAACATAAATTGAAACACAGTCAAACCAGGATTAGACTGTCTAGCTTGCTGTGGGTCCATGGCATAAAGATAAGCTGCTCATGAACTGAAACTTTGCAGAAATTAAAAACAACTTACTAAATGCTCACATACTGAGATTTATTGAGATTTCCTACCTACCCTACTCTAACTTGAGATATTTACATGTCTAGTTGACAAACACTCTTTTAAAATACATCCAGTCAATCAGATGATCCCATGACTGGTCTTTTCTGCTCATCTCTTTGAGCATTCTGGATAGGCGGGGCCACTCCCATTCTCTTTGTCTTTTAACAGCAGCTTTAAAAATGTTTCTTGTTGTCTGCAACAAGCTGCTTAAAATGACCTTTGATCCTTCTTCAAATGTCTGTCGGAAATGAGCATAAGGATCATGAAATGATACCTGGTTGTGAGTATTTGGCAAATAGGCTTCGAACAGGATTTCTTCCTCTTCCATTGGATCAAGAACAAGACTCTCTTGAGAAAGAGAATCTCCCTCATCTTCATCATCTTGGAGGACTCATCATATATTGCAGCTTTGTCCTCTTCTAGCTCTAAGATATTCTGATCTGGTGGGCTGAGCTCTGTGAAAAGATCCATGTATTCTTGAGCAGGGGTATGTTCTATTGCTTCCTCCTTTTTAAGAGAAGGCTCCTTAATTTCAATTTGCTCAAAAATCTCTTCCTGGTTTTCCTCTTCATCCTCTGAGATGAAAGGCTGCTAACTCCCAATCACATGGAGACTATTACTAATGATCTAAGATAAAGCAGAGTGAAGATTCAAAGAATCTTCACCTGCTACTAGACTTTCATTGCTTACTTCATCAGTATCATAAATAGCCTGACTTGGCTCATTACTTTCTTGAAGCTGGTGAAACTGACTTTCCTCCCATAAATCTACTGATGATGACCCTGCAAGATCAACTTCTGTTTGGAGAACATAATCATCAGATAGATCAAAAATAGGAAAATAATTGAAGTACGTAATGCTTCCAATCAGAGACACTGGATTATCAACAGGTCTTTCCTCATACTGATTTACATGGGAGATTTCCACATCTGTACAACAAAGCTCAGTAGCTGAATGGACCAGAGTGTCTGTTCTGCAAAAAAATTCAGAAGCTGGCTGTCTATTGATGATTTGATCTATTTATTCTTCTGTCAAAGGGGAAGATGTTCTTGTGAATCCTTGACTAGAAGTGCAGCAGCTCTCTGTTTCTTGTGAAGACTGTATTTGAGGTGGGATGTCATCTTGAGCCTCAGTTACAAGGGATGGTGAACCAGTACTTGTGCTTTCAGGAATATCTTGAGGAGTGTCTTTGATTTCTTGGTTAATTTCTTCTTCAACTGATTCATCCAGGTTCTTGTGATAGCTAGGATGCATATGAAATTCTTGAATGGTTGTTAACAAATCTTCAGGATGCATATTAACCAAATCCTCATCAATATCTAATAGGTACTGTATGATATTATGAGATTGATCACAACAATCCCATGATAAGGACAGAGAGTTTCCTTTATAATTCCTGTAAAATACTTGGTGCATGTCTTTTAAAGAAAAAAAAATTTTGGGTTCTAACCATTCATACCAATTCCTAGCTTTTCCTTCTAATGTTGCCATGAACATCTTCATTAGGCAGTCTTCATGCCATTCAAATTTAAACCTCCACACATGTATATGAAACTTGATGAGATGTAACAAGGGGTCATCAACATTTTCACCCTGAAAGGTAGGTAGGTTTTTCAACCAATTTACTTCGAGCATTTTGTGTGGGAATCCAAGGATATGATCCCTACTCATTGGGGCATATCTTCGCTGTATATACGGAAGCATGTTGCAAATCAGATAAGAGGTCACTGTGTCTATTCAACCAGTTCATGGCCTTCTACCAGTGGAGTCAATTGGTCCTTTAGGAATTGTGGAGTGTGGAGTCGCCAGGTGGATGAATGTGAATGTTTGAAGCATGCTACTGTCCACCATCAGCAATTGAATACCAATCTAACCAGAGATTTTGGATTTATGAGGTCCTAAGGATGTATAAGATGGAAAACACTCAGAAAGTTCCCCAGTATGGTCGCCATTATGTTGTGGTTTGTAGAAATTTGAATAATAGCTGAATTATTCACCGAGATTATCCTGATTACAAACTATTTGAGCTTCATGCATAATACATAACCTCTTCTACAATTGATCATCAATTTGCGGAAATAGAAGCAGTCACATGCACACATAAAAACATAATCAAGAACACATATAACACAGTATGTAATGGGGAAATATTACAGCTGAAAACCCCCAACTATCTGTATATTATAATGATAGAGAACATGTAACAATACATAGTACAAACTCCTCACATGCTCTCAGCACTATCTCCAATTGTTACACACAAACTAGCTCATATCTGAACAAGTCACATGTTCAAATCTCCTCCACTGTTTGCCTGCCTCTACTGCGCAATCCAAGATGAGAATGAATTAGATCCAAGTTCGAATCCCCTTGGCTTGTACTGCACAATCCTCATTGGAAATCTCAATCAATTGGTGTGCAAATCTCATGCACAGCTATAGTCACAACTGATAGTAGACTCACCCTTTCACCCACCTCTAACACTGGTCTCCATTGAATTGTCCATGCATTGCAGTTAACTGATGTATTATTTAGTTGATTTATGAGTTAATAATTAGTGAATTAATTAATAATTAATTCACACCACTCATCACTAGTGTATTTATCAGTTAGACTAAATACAACTAGTTCAACTAAGTTAAACCGAACACAACTCCACCCATTGTCTCATCAACTCCACCAAACTCTGCCACATGAGTTCTAACTGAAGTCAACCATGCAATAGCTCAACTAACCCTTAGGAAAAGCGTATTTCCTTCTGTCAGCTGCATGTGCCACATCCAAGCATCAAACTGAAGTGCTCCAAGAGGATAAGATAATATTTATAGTCCAAATATTATTAAGGGTTAATAATATTCGACTGTTCTATTTTTAGCCTGGCAGTCTAAAAATAGATTCCGCCCAATGTCTAAAAATAGAGGTCCATCTATTTTTACCAACATGACCAATCATCCATAAATAGCATCCCGCAACTTATAGAACATGATCCATATGTCTAAAAATAGACTTTGCGACAAAAATCACCTGTGTGGGCCCCACCTAGTTTAGGTGATCACTTTCCAACTAGGATCAGGAATGATGTTTCAGGATGCCTCCTTCATTGTTTCTTGTTGCAATCTTCAACACTCCCTCTCAACAAGAAAGGACTGTCTTTGCATGCAACATGCAACTCCATGCATTCGCCCTACAACCTTCACAAGCGCCATGCAACTCCATGCATCTGCTCTGCAACTCTTCTGAAACTGAATAGGCTCCAAACAACTCAATCAATCTGATGCATCTATCATCAAAGTCTTAAACTTATACTGGTACCAACTGCACATGTCATCAGGAACCACTGCGCTCTGCGCTGTTGAACTCTTGCACCCATGCACTCTACACCTGCTGTCAACTCTGATTTGCGCTCCAGTATCCGACACTATCACTTTGATCTTCCTGCATCAATCCAACTGATCATGCTACTGTTGCGCTATGGGAACCTCGTAGCCAAGTTTAATTCATGAGATCCACACCATATCATGAATCCTGTCCAGAAATATCCTCTTGGGATTATTCATGCATGTCGCCCCACCTCTCACCTGGTGGTATAGCTGCATGCACTCCCTCTGCCCATCTGGCACAAAATTTCTCTGCATGAGTGGTTTCTTCCACTCCATGATCCTCATCACGTGGCTACTCCACATCCCGAGGTTCACTCTTACCTGCATGAAAATCCAACTCTCAAGATTCAATTGCATGTCTTTCTTGCACTTCCCAACAGTAGGAAGCCCCGTCGAAATCCCATCTACTTCAAGTCTATAGAGATTCTTTGCTCAAATTCCAACCTTCTTGACTTGTCCTTTTGCTTTATACCGAAGGAAAAATTTTCCTTCACTAAAGACAACATCATACCCTTTATCCTCTAACATTGCGACTGAGATTAAATTCTTCTTTAAACCCGGAACATGCACTACATCTTGTGGCATCGAGTTTACCCGAATCCCTTGAAAGGTTATAGTACCAATGCCTAAGCCGCATTGTATCATCCATTATCACCCAACTCAACATGTGTAACCGGAGATCTTTCTCCACCAAGTCACCGAAAAGATTCACATCTCCCTGGCCATAAAAGGAAGCGCCATCATCAAAATACCACCCCGATCCCAATGCACTAGACACCATGCATGCGATCAATGAGAAGTCCAAATTTCAAATTGCGAGGCAAGAGCTCACCAAACTCGCAATGTTTAGCAAATTATTGTTCTTCTTCTTCTGTGGACAATTCGTGGCGTAATGCCCATGATCGTGACAGTGAAAACACTTCACTTTGGACATGTCACGCTCTTTACCATCCGCACCGGATTGAGAAGCGTTATTCTTGCCCTTCCCCTTCCTTGCTTTGGCAGCTAAAGTGCAATCCTCTTCATCAGATGCCTTTGATGAAGATCCATCCCTGGTACTACGCCTTATCTCCTCTTGCACAAGATCCGACCAAAGTCGCTCACATCCTGGCAATTGCTCCCGACCATTGACAGAGTCCTGATAGGAGTGCCAACTCTTCTAAATCCCAAGGAGAGCCAAGTCTACCAAGTCCTCATCATCCACACTAATTCCTACACTCCCAAGCTCATCCCTGCAGTGGAAAAACTTTGTCAAGTATACCAGAATAGTGTCATTCTTCTCCATCTTTATTTTCCTGAGTTTATCCTTGAGCGCCAACTTCCTCTGGTCACTCTTGCTTTGGAATAAATCTTTCAACGCTTTCCACATCAAGTATGGAGAAGTTTTTCCATTCAGGATGGATACTATGTGATCCTTCACGCCCTCCAACAGAATCCTTCGACATTTTGCTGTCTTATTTTGCCAAGCCTCAACTTGATTAGCATCAGTAGGCTTTGGGACTTCAGCATCTATGAACTCCTTCAGCCCATTGTCATCTAACACTGCCTCCATCCTGTCCTTCCATGCAACATAATTCGAGCTGCCCTCAAGGGCATACTCCAATCGCAATCCGTTGAAAGACATTTTGACTTTGACACCAAGAAAACACTGCTGCAAATTCGAATTCCACCAGCTCAAAACTCAACCGCTTCTGATCTGTGAGAACAAAGTATTTCTAGCACAAAGATCGACTGTAGGGGCATTTACTGGATATATCACCTTTCAAAGAAAGGATGGATCCAGAGGCTACCTGGCCCGCTTACAGACTCTGTCTACCGAAATAAATTGTAATCACTGTAATAGATCCGATGATCAATTTCGCTCCGATACCATGTAGAAATTTGAATAATAGCTGAATTATTCACCGAGATTATCCCGATTACACACTATTTAAGCTTCATGCATAATACATAACCTCTTCTACAATTGATCATCAATTTGCGGAAATAGAAGCAGTCGCATGCGCACATTAAAAACATAATCAAGCACACATATAACACAATATGTAATGGGGAAAGCTTACAGCTGAAAACCCCCAACTATCTGTATATTATAATGATAGAGAACATGTAACAATACATAGTACAAACTCCTCACAAGCTCTCAGCACTATCTCCAATTGTTACACACAAACTAGCTCAGATCTGAACAAGTCACAGGTTCAAATCTCCTCCATTGTTTGCCTGCCTCTACTGCGCAATCCAAGATGAGAATGAATGAGATCCAAGTTCGAATCCCCTTGGCTTGTACTGCGCAATCCTCATTGGCAATCTCAATCAATGTGTGTGCAAATCTCATGCACAGCTATAGTCACAACCGATAGTAGACTCACCCTTTCACCCACCTCTAACACTGGTCTCCACTGAACTGTCCATGCATTGCAGTTAACTGATGTATTCTTTAGTTGATTTATGAGTTAATAATTAGTGAATTAATTAATAATTAATTCACACCACTCATCACTAGTGTATTTATTAGTTAGACTAAATACAACTAGTTCAACTAAGTTAAACCGAACACAACTCCACCAACTGTCTCATCAACTCCACCAAACTCTACCACATGAGTTCTAACTGAATTCAACCATGCAATAGCTCAACTAACCCTTAGGAAAAGCATATTTCCTTCTGTCAGCTGCATGTGCCACATCCAAGCATCAAACTGAAGTGCTCCAAGAGGATAAGATAATGTTTATGGTCTAAATATTATTAAGGGTTAATAATATTTGACTGTTCTATTTTTAGCCCGGCAGTCTAAAAATAGAAACCGCCCAATGTCTAAAAATAGAGGTCCATCTATTTTTACCAACTCGACCAATCATCCACAAATAGCATCCTGCAACTCATAGACCATGATCCATATGTCTAAAAATAGACATAGTCTAAAAATAGACTTTGCGACAAAAATCACTTGTGTGGCCCCCCACCTAGTTTAGGTGATCACTTTCCAACTAGGATCAGGAAAGATGTTTCAGGATGCCTCCTTCACTGTTTCTTGTTGCAATATTCAACATGGTTCCTATGTTTTGGCCAGATTGGCAAGACCAAAAGATAAGACAACATCAAACCACTTTGGGATCCTATGATCTAGTCCTCCTGGATCCAGAGAGGGATCTCTCTATAAATTTAAAGAATGATATGTCTTTAAGGCTCAAATTGAGATATTAGGCTAGGTATGACGCATAGGGGTTTGTTTGATTTGTTTGTTTGTTTGGTTGGAGATCACTAACAGATAAGGTTATGGCAGTAAAGAAGGAACTGAATAGAAGGATGTTTCAGCATGGGAAGATAGGTCAAAAGAAAGGTTAATCCATTGGGCTATGGAGTCATGAAAGGGGATTACTTGCATAAAAACTATCCAAGGGTTCTCATAGGGCAAGTAATCTATACTAAAAGATATTTTTAGATAGATGGTGGAATGGAACATTAAGAATGGGTGAAAGAAAGAAACCAAAGGGCAGTCTAAGATCAGGTCATATGTCATTTAAATCTAGGCCTGCTTTTGACATTCTTCTAAGGAAACTCTCGTTAAAGACACAAAGGGTAGCTTAAGATCATGTCAGATGTCATTTAAATCCAGACCTACTTTTAGCATACTCTTAAAGAATACAATCCAACAGCCCTCATAACTACTTTCAGAATGGTAGAAAACATTTAAGATTGAACATAGAGTAAGGCCTCAGATCAGAGAAAGAATTTTAACCTTCAATGCTTTTGACACTAACTCAAAGGGATCTTAGAAAGGAAAACTGTTGGAAAAGGAACCTAGTGAGACAGGGCTAGCTCTAATCTCCCAATTTCCTAATTCTTTCAGCTGAAACTAGACAAGAACATCTAAGAAACATAATCTAAATTCATACATCAGCAAGCATGGATATAACCAACTACTATACTGGTTGAATTATCCTGAATTTGCTCTTAGATACACAAGTAGAAGAAAACATATAGATAAAGATTACAGTGAGACTTAGGGTACTTCAGCAGTATGTCCTAATCTATGCTTACTGTTCTTTATCTGAGAATAGTGGACAGTGTGATAAACATGAAAGGAAATAGTTACAGTAAGGAAACATCACCGATAATATAGACCAGGATCCTGTGAATTTGCTTGATTGATTGATGTGCAAAACCAGTCACATACTTTTAGCTCAGTGGCCTTTTATAGTCAAACTTCTATTCCCAGCCTACTATATTACAGACTTACTCAACTACTTCCCCTCAATAATATTTCTAACAACTAATAGAATCCCAACCCTTTACAATGAATCTTCAATGAATACTTATAGGCCAATGAGGAAGCGGGGTAGAAGATATGAACTTAAATGGTCCATTAAGATAGAGGGGATGGATTTATTTGTGCCCACTCTGCTTAATGGCTCTGCATTGACTGTGTGTACTCTTTAGGCTGTTTCAAAAGTCCTTTGTCAGGTTGATAATAACCTCAGGTATGTTCTTTGAAGTACTTTCTGGCTGTTTGTACTCTATTTTGTCTTCTGAGATAAGTAAGGTGACTGAAGGTTCTTAAGGTCTTCCATGCTTCCATAATTGTTGTTATGACAGTCCTTCAAGGCCTCTGTCCGTGTAATAACTATTTCTGGTGCTCGATGGAACACGGTGGAAGTGATGTAGCTAGTCCTTCTTGGAGAAAGAATGTTTTGTTGATATGAAAGCACTGATATGGCTTGTTTCATGTGCCGAGTCTTCATTAAGCCTTTAAATCATGTTTATGGACTTAAACTATGTCTTCGTCCTTTGAATCACTGGATTATAGCGTTCAAATCCTCAATAATGGGCTCTAATCCTTTAATTCTCTTCATTGATACTCTTTTCTGCTTCTGTGATAGCCTTTCTGCGCTCTAGATCACCATTGCGGTGACAATGGAGACAGAATGAATTCATCACTCTATAAACCCTGCAAAAATGCAATAAAACTTTTATAAAATCCAAGGGGAGTAAGGGGAGGAATGTTGTGGAGGCCTGTGGAAATGGTGGCGCAGCGACGGAAAGGGTGGATGGAGTGGAAAAACGGGTAGAAAACATGGCGGGACGGTGAAAACTGGTCTGAAGGAGTTTAGGTGCGTTATGCATTTTGGACCGTTAGATTAGATCAAACAGAGGTATTCTATGGCCAAGATTGCGCGAGGATTCATTTAAGAGGTTAGACGGATGAGCGGAAAGGTTACATGGCGCAATGCCAAGAGACCAAGGTTAGACTAAATTAGGCGGAAAAAATAACTTTAGTGTTAGAATGAAAAATATTTACGCCCAGGAAAATACAAAGGAAAAAGGTGAAAATGAGAGGAACAAGGGCGAAAGAAGGTTAAAAGTGGGCCATTGGATCATCGGAAGAGATCAATGGCGGAGATCGGCGGAAGGAATTCTTTGGGAGAAAAAGTAAATGGAGAATGGGCGAAGGTGATGTTGAATCCGGACCGTCGGATTAGAGAAATAGATGGCCAAAATTAATCATGAGATTTCACTGTGAATGGCGGTAAGTGGAAAACCGGAGTGGTTATCGCGTAGTTTTTTAAGTGGTTTTGAAAATTTTCCAAAAAAATGCAATTCCACTCAGCACCTGATACGTGGAAAAACAAAACCGCTCATATCGCACGATTTTAAAACGTTAATGCTCGGATGCAAAATTTACGCAATACGCGTTCTAAGTTGTTGGATGGAAGGGCAGAAGATCTGACAGTGCAGGTTTAACGCGATAAAGGTAATATGCATGGGCAGAAAGGTGGGAAAGGTCAACTGCCGTTTAAATAATGACCGTTGGATCCGCGGATCGGACGGTGGATATTTAAAAAGAAAAGCGGAGGACGAAGAGGTGGGCGAGTGAGTGGGAAGAAGGAGAGCCGTCGGATCTATAGGAATGGACGGTGGAGATTAAATCGGCGATCACACATCTGGGGGACAGAAAAAAGGGGAAGACTGTGTAGGTGCGATGCGATTAAGCGCTGGCCATCGGATCGACTGAGAAGGAACAGTCAGGATTTGATCGGGGATCGCAAATCGAAAGAGGCGAAGGGATGGCACTTAAGACTTCGCGCGACGAGATTAAGCGCTGGCCGTCAGATCTAGGAGTAAGATCGATGGTCAATATTCAATCAGAGGGGTAATGGAGAGAGGTTATGGGCACGTTGCGATATTAGCATTGACTGTTGGATTTTGAAAGATCAACGGTCAATATTGAAGCGGAGGTTGATAGAACAAATGTTCATCGCATCGGAAAATTTGGAAGAACAAAGAAAAAGGTGGTAAGCTCCGATTGTGATTGGTGCCTGAGGGTTAATGCCTGGTCGTAGGCACAGGTTACATGTAGAGAAAGGGGCTAAGGGCTAGGCCGAAAGGGGCTTAAGGCCTAAATGCAAAAAAGGGATTTTTAAGCCAAAATGAAGGTTTTTAAGGCTTAGAAAGAGGTTTCGGTAGAGGAAAAAAGGGATTTTTAAACCGGATAAAGGGCAATATATGGTTTTAAAACAGGGTTTTGATGATTTGGAGGGTTAATGAAGGGATTTTGCGAGATTTTGAAAAGGAAAAAAGAGGTGAAAATGGAGGCTTTGTGGGAATGAAATAGGGCAAATGGAGGCCTTTTTGAAGCATTATTTTTCTCAAAATAGTAGAGCTTTTTCAATGGAAACAACAGTGAAGATTTTTCAAGGAGAAGAAGACACATAGAGGCTTCAAGAATGAAATATTTTCAAGGGAAATGTTTCTCTTGAAGGCTTAGAAACATTTTTTAGCCACCTGTTTTCTATGTCAAAAATTTATAGGTGGCTATCAGAGACGATAAACCCTAAGAGTCTACCGAAATCAACGCAAAAGACACACTTATGCGGATTGAGCCGAATGTTATAGCGTCTACAGCGAAGAAATATTTGACGAAAATGATCTAGGTGGTCTTTACGCTTAGCAGAATGAGTCGGAAGGTCATCCAGGTAAGGTTGAACAATGCGCTTGATATCATGGAAATCATACAACATTTCTCTTTGAAATGTAGCCCCAGCATTCTTAATGCCAAAAGGGAGCTTCTTATAGGCAAAGGTACCCCAAGGATAGATAAAGGCGGTCTTGTGTTGATCGGCTAGAAGAATATTGATCTAGTTGTACCCAGAAAACCCGTCCATAAGGGAAAAGATCTCACTCCCAACACATTCTTCAATGATCTGGTCAATAAAAGGAGTGGGATAATTATCCTTAGGGAAAGTGTGGTTGATATACTAGTAATCTACACAAACACGAATAGTACCCTGCTTTTTATCCATAGGAACAATATTAGAAACCCATTCTGTCAAGGGAATTGGAGAAATGAAGCTAGCTTTAAGAAGTTTTTAAACTTCTCCCTTAATGGCGGTTGCCTTTCTAGGGTGCATGGGACGAAGACGTTGGCAAACAAGCTTCATGCCAGGATAAGTAGGAATCTCATGCACAACTATACTTAGGTCAATGCTAGACATTTCTTCCTAAGACCAATAAAAAACATCTCGAAACTTGCAGAAGAGACTAGACCTCGATCTCATCAGGATAACAGTTCACCCCAATGTGGATGTTCTCGACAACCCCCAGTTTGATGGAGATGTCTATAGGCATTGTTTGCATAATTTTTCTCAGGTTTCCTTCTACAAAGACTTTGTGTGTTAGGATGGGCGTTTGAAGCGGATGAGAAGGAACTTGGGAAGCAAACTTCACAAGACAAGTAGACATAGCCCCAAGTCGAGGCATGAAAGAGGAATGACGATGACTAGCATCCCAAGGAGGATCCTCGAGAGACATAGTTTCCATGATGGCCTCATTAGTGGGAAATATCTCATTTAAGGGATCGAGCGAATCCAAAGTTCCAAGCCAAGAGGATTGAGAATACATGTCAAGAGACATACTCAGAGGAGTATGATCAGAGGGAGGAGGAGCCAAAGCCGAAATAAGTTCAAAATAATCAATTTATATTGGGCTTAACGGCATTGAGTCACGAAATGAATCAAGCTGCTCGGGCGAAGGGATGATCCATGGATCGGAAGACCTGGAGATCATGCTAACCTTAGCAGTCTTGGGTGGAGGAAGAGAAAAAATACCCATGAGGGTAGGATATTTTAAATGACCTGGTCCTATGTTCTCATAAGGTGTAGGAATATGATCTACATATGTAACGTTTCTCTTGGAAGACATCGAAGTGAAAAATGACAATTGATCGATAGTGATGATCTTTCCTTCATGCGGAAATCGAATAACACGAAAGAGAGTGGACGGGACGCACAACATGGCATGAGTCCAACTGTGACCAAGGAGAAGATTTTAATTTAGCTTGGCGTTAACAAATTCAACCTCAACATTAACCATTTTCCCTTCTAACGTAATAGGTAAACTAGCAAGAACACCAAGAGGGCGGGATACCCTTTCGTCAAAAGCTTCTAAAGCATTTGGAAATTGATTGAGGGATGGAGAGCCGATGGCTTTCCAGCAAGCAGAAGACATGACACACGTAGATGCACCCTCATCCATGACCACTCGGTGGATATTCTATCCATTAATACCAACTTGAATTATCAGTGCAAGCTGGTGAGGGAGACGTGGGACAAAATTTTCCAAATCGAAAGTGATAAGGCTAGAATTGACGGGATCAACCTCTCCGATGGCAGATAACAAAGCCTTCCATTATGAAGGACAACTCTGAAGTACTTCCAATGCATACATAGCAGGTGGCACCTGAGCCAAATCCTCAACAATACTGTAATGCTGAGCGGCACGGGCGTTTGGATTGGAAGAAGACTTTCGGAGTACACCTTTAGAAAGTGGCTGCATGACAAGCTCAGTACTGGGACTTTCAATATGAAGAGGGCCAGAAGCAGGCGGGGGAGGAGGACCATCAAAAATTTCCTTCCCTGTTTCCTGACACAGTTCGATAGAATCTTTCAATTGGGTAGCAATAGAGATGGGTGCAGGACCATTCATCATGAAAACCTGAGAGCCAAATGGGGTGGAGGACTGAGGTTGCTCCACCATCTGAGTTTGTTGTGATGGGAAAGGATCCTTAAGAACAGACGGAGTGCCTTGAGTGCCCTTGAGCAGTCGACTCACCTCAGCCCATCGTGGACTGTCCTTGGTGTAATTCTCTTCATCATAAATTAAACAAGGGTACTTCGGTTTGCGTTTGGAACCATCATCAGTACTAGGTTTCGGAGAATCCTATTTTGGGGTATCGGTTTTGGCGTTACCTTTACCCTTATTCTTACCCTTAGAAGTTTTATCCACTAGATTGGACTGCATGACATTCACTTCTGTAGTTTTACCAGAATTTGGAGGTGGCTGAGAAGTAGTATCAGTGGAAGGAGTATATTTTTGCTTTGCGGGATTTGGAGAAGACTTTCAAGAAGTATGGGACACAAAACCAATGATATTGTTGACAGATGGTGTCGTCGGTGCTTTGGTAGCTCCATGTGGCGGAGCATCAGGCAAGTGTTCATATAATGTGCTAGAATAAGAGTACACAAGATCAAGGTACTGTCCATGCGCAATGGCTTGCTCCTCGGTGACACATGCCCCCATAGTGATGTCCTTAGAAATCGTACCGACAAAATAGGTATTGAACCAATCAGTTAGAAGTTGATCAGGAATCGCAAACTTGATCAAATGATGACGCCGCCTCCACTCATGAATATGATCAGAGATATGAGTAGCTCAATCTTGTTTCAAGGATGTGAGGAGGTGCGTCCCAGTTTCATAACAAACTGGTAACTGGAAGTCTGTGAGAAATCCCACAGCAAGAGAGTTGAAATCTTGAAAGATGTCATGAGAGAGTTCAATGTACCACTTTGCAGCGGCACCAGTGAGAGTCCTTTGGAAAAGAAGTAGCATTAGGGGAATTTTGAGGTCTAAAATGGGCCTCCTAAGAAAAATGTACAACCAAAATAAACTTTATAAGAACCAATAGGATTCAAGATGATGATGTCATCCATAATGGATGATTCACCATTTTTGGAGTAAAAAAGTAAAAATATTAAAAAATAATAAAATAATAAAACTACTTTTTCAACTCGTATTTTAAACTTATCTCCCAAAATTTTTACTCAAATTTCGAGCGGGAGTACTCGTTGGATGTGGAATTTAATTCATCATACAAGGAGTACCCATGTTGCATACTTTCGATGAACTCTTATACATGAAAAATGAGAAATACATAAAAAAAACGTGATTGTAATCACATTTTTTAATGTATTTCTCATTTTTCGTGTAGTAGGACCCATCGAAAGTATGCAACGTGGGTACTCCTTGGATGAGGAATTAAATTCCGCATCCAACGAGTACTCCCACACAAAATTTGAGTAAAAACTTTGGGAGATAAGTTGAAAATATGAATTGAAAAAGTAGTTTTTTCATTTTTCCCTCTAAAATTTGATGATGTCATCAAATCTTATTTGATTTTTTCCACTATTATTTTATAATTTCCTTAGGAGGCCCATTTTAGACCTCAAAATTCCCCTAATGCCGAATTGAATCATCCACCCAAGAGTTAGAGGAGCACCAAAGATGGTAAGTCATTACATGCGCTTAGGGGTCTTCTCTGGACTTGCCGTAAAATTTGGGACAGTCACCAGGGATCTTAGTTGGAACTAGAGGCCAATATGGATTATGAAGGATAGGGTCATTTTTCAACTTCAACACATCGGGTAGTTCCAGCGTAGCGAGAAAAGGCTATTTTGGATTCAAAGGAATTGCAAGCCTTTGATAAATACCAGTATTGGGATTCCAACCATGTTGGGAGAAATTATGCCCCCATACGTTCTGTCCCGAAGGATTTTTTCCATAGGGGTTATAAGCTTGATAATTCTACCCATACACCGGTTGAGGACCAGGATATTGATTCTAAGCGAACCACTAAGGTCCTGTCTGAGCAACATATGGATTTTGTTGCAGAATGTAAGTAGTACCTTGAGGCGCATTATATACCACCTAAGATTGCCCTTGAGGAATATAAGCAGTGCCCTGGGGTACACTGTACTCTACCTGAGATTGACCTTGAGGAATGTAAGAAATACCTTGAGGCGCACTGTACACTACCTGAGATTGACCTTGAGGAATGTAAGCAGTGCCCTGAGGTTGCGCGGGTTTCCACTAGGTGCAAGTTGACTCGGGTGTTGTGGTTGAATAGGTTACCCTGGGGTAGAGGTTGGCCTCACTGTTGGGGTTGGACAGGTTTTCCCTGCGGTGTAGGTTGACCTGGATGCTAAGAGCCACCGGGTTGCCCTTGTGGAAGAGTTTGGCCCGGTGGTTGGGATGACCCAGATTGCCCCTGAAGAACAGGTTGAACTGGCTGAGCAGTAGAGGGTTGACCTGGTTGTACAAAAGTTGGTCCTTGTTGAACGTAAGGTTGGTTCTGTTGCACAAAAGGTTGTCCCTGTGATGGATAGATTTTCCCCTAAGGAACATAAGATGCTCCTGGTTGAATATAAGGTTGACCAACAGGACCATAGGGTTGTCCTTGTTGGACCGAAGGTTGTCCCTGAAAGGGTTATCCTGGCGGACCATAAGGTTGTCCCTGTGGACCATAGGGTTGTCCCTTTTGGATCGAAGGTTGTCCCTATGGACCATAGGGTTGTCCCTTTTGGACCGAAGGTTGTCCTTGTGGACCATAGGGTTGTCCTGGTAGGTATGTGAACTGGTTGAGGTTAATCGAAGGAAAATAGACAGAATTTCCATACTCGTCATAATGATGTGGAGGATTAACAGGAGTTTGCGGTGACTGAGAACCCTAAGGGGTGTAATTCAGTTTCCCTACCTATCACAATTCAGCAAAGCCTCCCTATCTATAGCTATTATAAGTTTGTCTCTCTACCATCAAAATCCTTTGTTTTCATGCAACTCACTGTCCACCATTTAACAAAATTTCTACCCCTCTCTCCCTGATCACTTTGTCATGTGATAACCTACTCATGCCCAAGAAGCCATTAAAAATCCATGACAAATTATGTAGGTTTAGGTGATGGTGTTTTAGGGAAAATTCTTTGGCGAGACTGTTTTGAGCCAAAAACCTTGTCTTCAATATCAGTCAGCCATCATGTCTTGTTATTTTCCAAAGAAAAACCCTTGTCTATCCCTAGGTCATGTACCATCAAAGAGGTCACTTTGTTTTGTTTCTAGTAAGGCTCAGGAATGTTCAAATCAGGAAAAGAGAAGGAGTTTTCCCTGTCTGAAGAAATATGATTAGATCAGGCATGATCCCCATGAAACATCAAAGAAGCCCTCCAAAATTCAAAAGCATATGTTTTTACATCTCTGTAGGGATGTACTAATTGATGACACTAATAAGAGTGTGAGAAAAAATAGCACCTTAGGAGAAAGTTTCATGCTGTATTAGTTTACTATGGAACTTAGAGAAAGTGCAGATTGTGGCCAGTCCTACAAAACAGCCTTATACAACCAACAATGGTAGTCTTCTGGCAAGGAGAGCTTCAAAGCAAGTTAGGCAACTAGGATGAGAATATAAGAATGAAATATGCTTCTTATAACTTATCATGAACTAAACTTTGAAAGGCAGTCACGGAAAATTTCACTACCCCAGAAAACACAGTCAAGGGAAAAGTTGTTTCAAAGATGTCTAGCAGTGAGCGCTCCCCATGTACCAATCGCATTGTTTAGTCCCTAAAGGAAAACTTCACAGTGATATAGTACAAAGCAAAGACATATATTACACAACAAGGCACAATGTTGATATGGATGAAGTTTCTATGTTTAAGAGGACCTCCTTCAAATAAGAAGAGGGTCAAAATTCATCAAATATTGACAGTGTTTGGAAAAAATTGTCAGTAATGGGCAGTTTGAGAGATAGTGTGTTTGAAAAGAGTGCATTCACTGACAAACCAAGGCTATAATTTTGATTAAAGCAACCTCATCTAAATGGTAAAAAGGTACACAAAGCTCTGTTTAAAAGTGACTTCTGCAACTAATAGAAAGAGAAATTCACACAGGTGATTATGTAAAAGAGGCATCTCTCATTCAGACAAGCCCATTATAGTTTTGAAATGTTTTCCACCAAATGATGAGAGCAAGTTTTAAATGTTGAAAACAACCTTTTTCAAATAAATAGACAGAGCTTTAAAGGGGTTGAAACATGGAGTATAGGACAAGCACCCAGAAGAGTATGTTGAAGCCTCCTTCAAAAGACAGGCAGAGGATAAGGGCACAGTCTCAGAGGGCCCAGATTTGGAGTAGATAGCATTTCCAAAAGGATAACACTGTCAGATCAAAGACCTCCTTCCAGAGAAGAAAGGGCACCCCTCACAGTCCTAAAGAAGTCTACCTTGAATGACAAGCACATGATCTCTTTTGAATGATAAACATAGTTTGTCTAAAGAGCCAAAAACAGTTTGTTCATGGACATTTTTCAGTTGGTTGACAGAGGTCAAAAAACCACCCATACAGTTTATCAAACATTGAGGGCCCACAAACAACTTGTTCAAGAATACTTCTCAAATGGTAGACAGAGATGCAAAAACACAGTGTTTACAAGGCCTCCTTCAATTATGAGCAGATGGAAAAAACATAGTTTTTACAAGGCCTCCTTCACAAATAAGCAGAGGGCCCACAGTTGTTTGGGGATATTCAAGAGTGGCAAGTGGAAAGATCACATTTTACCCCTAAATGGTCTATTTAAAAAGCAACAGAGAAAACAAGCAGTTTTGTGCTTAGTACCTCCATCAGATGACAATTACAAGATTAAAGTGTTGAGGAGAACCCTTTTCAATTGATAAAAAAAAAAGGTTAGGCAAGGCTCTGTTTAAAGGGAAATTTTGCAAATAATAAAGAAGAGAAATTACACAGCTAGTTTGCTTAAAAACATTCCTCATTTACAAAACATAGACAGTTCCTTAGAAAACTATAAGAGGTTGAAGCCTAAGGTATACATAAAGTGCCCAGATGGTGTTTCTAAAAAGCCTCTTTCATGTCAAACGGAGATTTCAAAGAAAGTTGTTTGAAACGGACAAATTTATTTTGTTTCAATACAAAGGAAAAGGCAAAAAGTGATAAATCACCAAGGAGGGAAAAACGTTCAAAAGCATTTTAAAAAGGAGCTATAAAAGCTCTCAAAGTTAAAGTTCTTTTTCTATTGTGCAAAGGGACAAAAGAAAAACGTTTTTTCGAACCCTGGGCGAGCAGTTTGAGAAAATTTGAAGACGCGACGCACCTGTAAGTTAGCGCAACACGACTGTAGCGTCTTTACAAAGGCTTATGCACATGACACGACACACCTGTAAGTTAGCGCGACGCGCCTGTGGTCTTCACCCGCCCAGCTTTCAGAGGGCGCCCAGTGCCTGACCCGACAACACCACAGCGCGTGCAGGTGCTACGCGCCTGTGCACAGGAGTGTAGCACCGCTCAAAAGACCTCCAACTCACCACAAATTGGATTTTTTCCCAGTGAAATTATCTCCAAAAGCACACAACACATTTTCAAGAGGTATTTACTATTTTCTTCGCCTAAGTTTTTGATTTTGAGAGGTTTTAAGAATCAATTTTGTTAAGAAAAAGACACATTCCAATGAAGGAAAAAACACAGTTTATTCTTAAAGCCACCATGTTTACTAAGAGAAAATAGGAAAATGTTTAAGGAGGAAGGAACCTTGTCAGTTTAAAAACGTGTTTGGTTTAATTGTTTAAAAAGAAACATAATCCACAAAGAGCAAAGCAGATTTTGTGCTAAAGGAAAAAAGGCCTGCTTTCAAAGTCAAAAATGTGTTTGCAAAGTGATGAAAAGAAACACAGTTTAGAGAAGTAGACTTATTTTCATAGAAAAATATAGTCTTGCAAGAGGGGAAAACAGTGTTTGAAGAAAGGTTTAATTCAGTCAAAGACCTGTGTTGGTAAGAGAGTGAAGGAAAAGCCCAAACAAAACTATGCCTCCAAAGAAGGCCAGCAAGGGTGGATTTCACAAAAGATTTGAGCCTGTTACAACTCAGGAAATAAATGACTCCCCTTCGGTTCTTTTCAACTTCCATGAGGTAGACTGCCTTGATTTTTTCCAAAAAGTCCAGGAGGTCACCAATTACCCTCCCTTAACACAACTGCTCGCCCTGAGGTTGCAAGGAAAACATGTTCACCTAGCAGGTCTGGACATTAAACTCAATCGGGTTGTCTCCAAAGCAACTAAGATCCCCTATATAGGAGAAAAGTGGTTCAAACAAGCATACCTGGATCTAAATCACTACAAACCCTTCCTAAAACCAGGCCATCAGGATGCTTGCCAAGTTATATTTCCTTTTTCTCACTTATTGAGCATCTATGCCCCCCTCATGAGAGTCATCGTGAAGTATTTTGACATGTGAAGGGAGATATTCCCGAATTTTTTCCTATCACATCAGGCTTCTCATGAATTTCACAAGAACTCAGTTACTAAATCTCCCTTTCTTCCTCTACAAAAGTATAGACAAGATTTCCTCCCTTGTTCAAAAGAGACCTCCTGCTTAGCAAAAAGCTAGTCTTTTCCATCATTCTCTCATCAAAATCATCATCCTTCACCAGCTTGAAAAGAAAGGAGTGTCTTGGGAGACTTTCATTTCTCATCCAGATTTTGCTACTACCTTTTCATCTCATGGCCCATCTCATATATCCTCCTCACCCTCCACTCACTATGTCTCTCCTTCATCAAGTCAAAATACTCCTCAAAAGCAAGAATCTCCTATGATTGATAGTGAAAAAGAGCAGTCCTATGAAAGCAGGCATGAAGTTAGTGATGATGAGGAACATAGGGTGTAGAAATTATATAACTGATATGTTATACATCCGAGATTCTCCTGATCACATACTATTTGACTTCATGCACAATACAAAATCTCTTCTACCATTGATCATTAATTGCGGAAATAAAATCAATTGCATGCACACATTAAAACCATAAACATTCACACATATGAACACAGTATTTTATGGGAAAGCTTAAAGCTAAAACCCCCAACTATATGTATATTATATGTCATAGAGATCATGTAACAATCATCATACAAAGCTCCTCACAAACTCTCAGTACAATCTCCAATTGCTACAAACTAATCAGGTCTGATCTAGCAAAACACATGCTCCAATCTCTGCCACTTGCTAGCCTACCTCTACTGCGCAATCCCTACTGAAGAATAGCTCTAAATGAACTTCGAACCACCTGGCTTGTACTGCCCAATCCTCATTGGCATCTCCATCAATGTGTGGTGCAAACTCATGCACCAGTATAGTCACAACTGATAGTCACACTGCTCTTTCACCAACCTCTTCACTGGTCTCCACTGAAACTGTCCATGCACTAAAGTTAACTGATGTGTTCTTTAGTTGATTAATGAGTTTATAATTAGTGAATTAATTAATAATTAATTCACACCACTCTCACTAGTGTATCAATCAGTTAGACTAGATACAACTAGCTCAACTATGTTTAACTCATTTTAATTATAAATCTTTCGGGAAATATAAGGAATTTTTGGAACCGACGCGTTTCGAACTACCAACTGTAGTTCATCATCAAGATAATGAGGAATGGCTGATCTGACATACACATTTATACCATGAAGAGAGAAGCAACGATCAAGACCTAAAGAGTCAAAAAATGGTAAAAAATTAAATACAATTATAAAATAATCCAAAAATATAAGTCACACATCCTTAAAATTAAAACGGTCAAAAAAATAAAAATAAATAAATAAAACTAAAAATAATAAAAATATAAAAATACCTAATTACCCATTCGTATAAGATTAACCCAAAAAACTAACTTAATTCTCCCACCTAAACAATATAAATAAGTGATTAAGTGAACAAATATTCAAGTCAAAGACATAAAATTATAAATAAATTATAAATAAATAGAATAATAAAAAATAATAAATAAAAATAAATAAATAAATAAAAACAAAAACAAAAATTAGAAATTAAAATAAATTAAATTAAAATAAAATAAAGAATAAAAGGACATACTACAAAGTAAAATAAAAACTAACTAATTCAAGTCAAAGTCATAAAGTAAAAATAAATAATTCGTAAATAAATAAATAAAGTAAAAATAGAAATAAATTAACAGTATTTTTAATTTTAATTTAATAACTAAATAAATTAACAAACATAAACCAATAAATAAAATAACAAAATAATAATACAAAAAGACGAAATTATAAAAGTAAAGAATAAAAGGACCTACTACACAGTAAAATAAAAATTAACGAATTCAAGTCAAAGTCATAAACTAAAAATAATTTATAAATAACTAAAATAATCAATACAATAATTTAAATAATAAAAATAATAAAAATAATAAAAAAATAAATAACCTTTAGAAATTAAAATTAAAATAAAAAGTATATTATTTTAAATTATTAAATAAATAAAATATTAAAATAATAACAAGACCAAACCATAAAAACTAAAGAATAAAAGGACCCTTACAGGGAATGAAGAGATGGAATCCAACAACTGCTAACTTTCCATCCGTCATCCCTATTCAACGTGCAGGACCTCTTCTCAATCTCAATCGCCTCCCTAAATTTCCGGTGATGGAAATGGTCAACCCTAGCAAGAATTCTAGCGTCCTCCATACAAATGTGATGCTTCATCTTTTCTGCATGCTCAACTAATGCAGAGGACTTGGTTCTACCATGCCTAATATCCGCAGCATGCTCCTGGAACCTCTTATTAATCGACCTACCATTTTCACCAATGTAGGGAGTCCCGCAAGAGCACGGAATCAAATAAACACCTTTCACACTTTTAGGGTCCAACTAGTCCTTAACCAGTTTAAGGGAGGCCCAAATGGTGTTTAAAGGTTTAAAAGAAGAAGAGATCTTATGCTTCCTTAAAATCCGGGCGACCCTATCCATAGTACCTTGAATAAAAGGTAAATGAACTTTACCAACAACATCACCACTAATCTTATTCAGTCTAGGACCTTTGCTCGCATTCCTCAATATAAGATCAGCCATTCCTCATTATCCTGATGATGAACTACAGTTGGTAGTTCGAAATGCGTCGGTTCCAAAAATTCCTTATGTGATTTCCCGGAAGATTTATAATTAAAATGTTATGGATCACAGAAGCTTGCACTCTCAACTATGTTTAACTCAGTTAAACTGAACACAACTCCATTAACTTCCTCAATAAACTCCACCAAACTCTCTCACATGAGTTCTAACTAAAGTCTCCATGCAATAGCTCCACTTAACCCTTAGGAATAGCGTAATTCCTTCTGTCATCTCCTGTGCCACATCTGTGCACTTAACTGAAGTGCTCCAAGAGAATAAGATAATGTTTATAGTCCAAATATTATTAAGAGCTAATAATATTCGACATATCTATTTTTAGGCTGACAATCTAAAAATAGATTCTGCCCAATATGTCTAAAAATAGAAGTCCATCTATTTTTCCAACTTGACCAACCATCCACAAATAGCATCCTGCAACTCATAGAATATGATCGACATGTCTAAAACTAGACATAGTCTAAAAATAGACTTTGCGCCAAAAATAGCCTACGGGCCCACTTAGTGAAGGTGACTCTTTTCACTAAGCTCATCATCTTGTTGAATCTCAACACTCCTCTCAACAAGATAGGGATTATGCGCCACCCGTCCTGCCTACGTAGTATTCAAATTTGCTCCTGGTGAGCGCCTTCGTCGAGATATCAACATCTGATCCTCAGTGGGAATGTATGTAAAATGCTGCCAAATCTTTACTAAAGCACATGATCTCTGATATGATGATACCAGATTTGATGTGTTTAGATCTATCATGAAATACTGGATTAACCGAGATTTTGATGTAACTCTGATTATCACAATAAATCACAGTAGGATCCAAGTGTGAACCGAACAACCCGACCAGGATCTTCCTCATCCATATAGCCTCGCATGCAACCAAACTCGCTGCCATATACTCGGCCTACGGTGGGCGAAGTACTACGGATCTCTTGCTTCTGCTTTCGCTACCAATAAGCGCGCTGTCAACCGATGCGCTGACAATCCCTCCGGATGTGCTAGATGTGCTCTTTCTGTCTGTTGGGCTCCCTGCCCAATCTGCATCCATGAAGCCACACAGCTTCACCTCATCCGACTGTCTGTACCAAAGTCCATATCCCGATGTGCCTCTAAGATATCTCAATACATGCTTCCCCACCTTCCAAAAGAGCTTGGTAGGCTTAACCATAGCTTGTGAAAGCTGGTTAACTGCGTAGCATATGTCGGGTTGTGTATTGACCAGATACATGAGCGACCCCACCAAATGTCGATAAACAGTGGCATCCACTACCTCTGCCGATGTAGCATCCTCTTTCCTCCATCCACCAGGAAGAGGAGTGTCGATAGGCTTGTAGCCATGCATGTTGAACTTCTCCAGTATCTCCCGGGTATACTTGCCTTGAGACACAAACAATCCATCACTGTGCTACCAAATTTCCAATCCCAGGAAATAATTAAGGAGGCCCAAGTCCTTCATCTCAAACTCCTTTGCAAGATCGGCCTTGCATGAGTGTATAAATAGCTCATCACCTGTCAAAATAAAATCATCTACATAAATTACAATGATCGGCAACTTACCCTCCACCACTATCTGGTATAGGTTCGGATCCACCT
Source organism: Pinus albicaulis (assembly GCA_034641835.2). Classification (NCBI taxonomy): domain Eukaryota; kingdom Viridiplantae; phylum Streptophyta; class Pinopsida; order Pinales; family Pinaceae; genus Pinus; species Pinus albicaulis. The sequence continues at coordinate 127,260,576 of CM076575.1, forward strand.
CACTCTTGGAGAATCCAAGTCCGGTGAAATAACTGTCTATCCGTGTGTACCAAGCACGAGGTGCTTGTTTCAACCCATACAGTGCTCTCTTGAGCCTGCACACATGCGACTCGCTGCTAAAGATCTCGAAACCTTCGGGCTACTCTATGTACACCTCCTCCTCAATCACCCCGTTGATGAACACAGTTTTCACATCCATCTAATGAATGTGCCACCCCATCTGCGTTGAGAGAGCAAGAATCGTCTGTATAGAAGAATACCTTGCGACGGGTGCAAAGGTTTCTCATAATCGATCCCCTCAATCTGTGAGAAGCCTCGGGCAACAAATCTTGCCTTGTACTTCTCCACACTCCCGTCAGCTGCCTGCTTCACTTTGTAGATCCATCTCAAACCCACCACTGATTTCCCTTCCGGCCTTGGGACAATCTCCCATGCCTTGTTGATTTGTTTCGACAATCGAATCTTCATCTTCCACCATGGCATCTACCCATGCGAGATCCTCCCACGGCTTCCTCGAAGAGGATGGCTGCGGCATCACAATACAGTGCTCATAAGAGCCACGTATCAGTATACCGGTCAGTAGTGTCTACATGCAACGCTGCTGATGTAGGTACCCCTACAATCTTCTCTGTCTGAGTCAGTCGCTCAGCTTCTGTAGTCTGCTTCCGCCCTCTGATGGTTGGCGCTGCATGAGTAGTCTCTTCCACTCCATGAATCTCCTCTTGTGGCTGATCCACATCCTGAGGCTCATCCTTAGGAACCAATAGCTCTTCATCTGCATGCGAGTGTGGCTCCCTCTCAAGTGAACACTTCATGGCTTTCTCCTCATGAAATTTCATATCCCGTCACACAACAGTCTTGCGACTGTCTAGCAAATACACACGATAGTTATGGGGTGTATCAGTGTACCCCACAAATATCCCAACCTCTGCGATCGGCTCCAGCTTTTTCCTGGCATCCTTTGTCACATGAATGTAAACTGGTGAACCAAAAATCCTCAAATGGGAAATATCAGGCCTCTTATCAGAAAATGCCTCCTTGGGTGTACTCATGCCAAGTATCCTATGAGGACAACGGTTTTTCACATAAACCGTAGTATTGCATGCCTCGGCCCACAGGAGTGTATGGGAAGGCCACGATCATGCAACATCGCACATGCGGCACCCACGATCGTTACTTGTTCTTTCGCTCATAACCGATACATTTGTGGGTTATGAGGCAGGCTCTCTTCAAATTTCATGCAACGGCGCAAAAGTCCTTGAACTCGCCCCAGTGAATTCACCACCATTGTCGCTCCTAAGAGCCTTCACTTGCTTCTAGATTCTACATCAACCGATTGTTGTAGACTCACGGAACTTTGAGTATGTCTCGCTCTTCTTCTGCATGAAGAAGATCCAGCACTTACGAGAAAAATCATCAACAAATATCACATAATACCTATGCTTTGCTGTCGAAGCTACTGAGAAAGGTCCACACACGTCTGTGTGAATTCTCTCAAGGATCGTCATGGCGCGACTATCCTTCTCATGAAAGGTGGCTTTCACAAATTTTCCCAAAGTACATCCCTTGCATTGATCGAGAAACTGCGCAAGTGTACCTTTGGGAAGGAAACATAGAAATGCCGCAAAATTTTCAAAGCACCATGGTGAAGATGACGATCTCATTGCCATAGCTTGCCCTCATCCCGACTCACCCTCATGCATTGCCTTCCATTCTTTGCGCGACCATCTCTTCTTGATTGATATTGGAGTTCTTACCTCAAACCCCTATCCTCTGGGTCTCACCAGTTGCCTTACTGCATAGGAAAGCCTTTCCCTCGCTAAAGACAACATCTTATCCCTTGTCTTCTAACATCGCCACAGAGATAAGATTCTTCTTCAATCCTGGAACATGCATCACTTCCTTCAATACGAAGGGTTTACCAGACTCCCTCTCAAAGGAAATGGTACCGATACCGGTCGCACTGTATCTACCATCATCGCCCATCTCGATGTGCACTCCAAGATCTTTCTCATCCAAATCAGTAAACAAATCTTTGTCTTCGGTCGTATGAAAAGACGCACCACTGTCAAGAAACCACACTGATCCCATCATACTTGAGACCAAGCATGCGATCAGCAAAAAATCCAGCTCAAACTGTGAGGCTAAGGCCTCTCCAGCTGCAGATCCAACAACCTGCTTATTTTTCTTCTTCTATGGACAATTAGTGGCGTAATGTCCGTGTTGGTGACAGTGAAAGCACTTCACCTTGGACATGTCCTGCTTCTTGCCTTTCGCACCGGATTGAGAAGCATTCTTCTTGCTCTTCCCCTTCCTTTCTTTGGCAGCCAAAGTGCAATTTTCTTCATTTGCACTCTTCGATGAAGATCCATCCCTGGTACTCCACCTTATCTCCTCTTGCACAAGATCCGACCAAAGTCACTCCCATCCTGGCAATTTCTCCCAACCATTGACAGAGTCCTGATAGGAATGCCAAATCTTCGGAAGCCCAAGGAGAGCCAAGCTCACCAAGTCCTCGTCATCTACAGTAACCCCCACACTTCCCAGCTCATCCCTGCACTAGACAAACTTCGTGAAGTACTTGGGTATACTATCGCCTTCCTCCATTTTTATGTTCCCGAGTTTATCCTTGAGCGCCAACTTCCTCTGGTCGCTCTTGCTTTGAAATAAATCTATCAAAGCTTTCCACATCAAGAATGGAGAAGATTTACCATGAAGGTTGGACACTATGTGATCCTTCACACCTTCCAACAGAATCCTTCGACACTTTGTTGTCTTCTTTTGCCATGCGTCAAGTGAGGTAGCATCGCTAGAAGCAGGTTTTGGAATTTCTGCATCTATGAACTCCTTCAACCCATTTTCATCTAGCACCACCTCCATCCTATCCTTCCATGAAATATAATTCGAGCTGCCCTCAAGGGCATACTCCAATTTCAATCCGTTGAAAGACATCTCAACTTCGACACCAAGAAAACACTGCTGCAAATTCGAATTCCACCAGCACAAAACTCAACCGCTTCAATGCTTTGCAATTGCTCCAATGATCAATAATGCTCTGATACCATGTAGAAATTATATAACTGATATGTTATACATCCGAGATTCTCCTGATCACACACTATTTGACTTCATTCACAATACAGAATCTCTTCTACCATTGATCATTAATTGCGGAAATAAAATCAATTGCATGCACACATTAAAACCATAAACATTCACACATATGAACACAATATTTTATGGGAAAGCTTAAAGCTGAAAAACCCCAACTATTTTTATATTATATGTCATAGATATCATGTAACAATTATCATACAAAGCTCCTCACAAACTCTCAGTACAATCTCCAATTGCTACACACTAATCAGGTTCGATCTAGCAAAACACATGCTCCAATCTCTGCCACCTGCTAGCCTACCTCTACTGCGCAATCCCTGCTGAAGAATAGATCTGAATGAAATTCAAACCACTTGGCTTGTACTGCACAATCCTCATTGGCATCTCCATCAATGTGTGGTGCAAACTCATGCACCAGTATAGTCACAACTGATAGTCACACTGCTCTTTCACCTACCTCTTCACTGGTCTCCACTGAAACTGTCCATGCACTGAAGTTAACTGATCAGCTCCTGTGCCATATCTGTGCACTTAACTGAAGTGCTCCAAGAGAATAAGATAATGTTTATATTCCAAATATTACTAAGAGCTAATAATATTCGACATATCTATTTTTAGACTAGCAATCTAAAAATAGATTACGCTCAATATGTATAAAAATAGAATTCCATATATTTTTCCAACTTGACCAACCATCCAAAAATAGCATCCTGCAACTCATAGAATATGATCGACATGTCTAAAAATAGACATAGTCTAAAAATAGACTTTGCGCCAAAAATAGCCTACGGGCCCACTTAGTGAAGGCGACTTCTTTCCACTAAGCTCATCATCTTGTTGCAATCTCAACATAGGGACACTAAGCAAAGTAGTGAGCATGAACCAAGTGACAAACCACAAGGCAGTGACCATGAGTATACTATTGATGGTGATGAAAGCTCACCAAAGGATAAGGAAGTCAGTGGCACTCAACAAATTAATGAGGATGAAGAGCAAAGTAGCCCTAAACAGAGCAGTGAAAATGAGCAAGGGAACAGTGAAGATTCCAAGTAGGATAGTGATGATAAAGAGCAGCAGGTTAGTGATGATGAAGAGCAGCAGGGTAGTGATAATGAAGAGCAGCAGAGTAGTGATAATGAAGAGCAAAGGGAAGATATTCAAAGCAGTGATGAGGAACACCACAGTCCTCAAAAAAGTCATGAAGCCAATCAAAGGGACAGTGAAAAAAGGGCCTCCCGCAAAGTAGTGACCATGGTGGCAGCCCACACACAGAGTCTAAAGAGAACAGTGAATATTATGGCAGCATGAAAAATGACAAAGAAGACAGTCATAATAAAGGTATCCCTCAAAAAATTCAAGACAATAAGGAGGGTAAACAAGGCAGTCCACAGACAAACAGTAAAGATAGTCAAGCAGTAGAAAAGGATGATGAAGCTAACAGCCCTAAAGAACATTGTCTAAACAGCACTGATGAGGTTGAAGGCAACATATGTCAAGAGGTTCAAAACAGTGATAAAGGTGAAGCTGGAAGCCCTAAACAAACTCAAAACAGTGAGGAAAACAGTGAACAGGGCAGCAAAGAAAATGATGATGAAGGCAGCAATGTAAATATCAAGTTGAACAAGTGCTAGTGATAAAACCTCCTCTCTCTTCTCCTCAACACAGCCAAGAGCATGTGCTAGCTCCCTCTCCTAGGCAAGGGGCCATGACTCTTCCTCCAAAAGTGGTGAAGCCTAAAAACACCAAATCTGCAAAGAAGAAAATCACTCCAGCAGTGACTAGCAATGTCACTAGGGTGCTAAGGAGTAGAGGCAAACTGCCTAAGAAGAGTATTGTTGAATTTACAAAGAGAAAAAGAGAAAAGAAGTCTATCCAAAGCAAGGGCAAGGAAAAAGTTGAACAGCAGGAGAGTAGTCATGAAAAAGAAAGGGAGTTTGACATCATACAAATAGACAGTGATGCTAGAAATGATGAAGCTATAATTCTTGAGTCACTTTTGCAAAATATAGAAGCCCAAATCCATGACTTAGAAACTGATCTAGAAAGGTCAAAGGACCTCATACATTTTCTACAAATGCAAAATAAACAAATGAGTGGGAAAATGGAAATTTATGAGGCCCGAGCATTAAAATACCAAAGGGAAGCATAAAAAGCACAAGTCAAGCTTGAAGAGTATATGGGCGAATTTGATGATATTGAGGAAGAGGAGCAGCCAATAAGAAAAAGGCCTAAGACTATGGGTCTTAGGAAAGCTTTGGAGAAACATAAGGAAGAAGAAGCAGCCCTTGTTCGATATTATCCTCTCACACAATTGCTTGCCCAAGAAATAGAAAATGATAAAGAATCATGACTTGAAAGAGCGAACAGTCATTTAGAGGATAAATTAGAAAAAAAAAACAGAGACTTGGGTTTGCAAAGGAATATGACCAGGCACTACAAGAAATTGAACCAATTTGCACGAAGAAAACTCAAACTTGCTCAAGAAAGGCTCAAAACTGCCCGAAGGAGGCGCACAGTGAAAAAGGTGGAAAAAGACATATCTAGGCTTGAAATCCTGGCTTCAGCTTCCTTGCACACTTCTAAGAACCCATAAGGGGCTTGCTCGCCAAAATTGAGCAAATTTTGACATGATCTTTTTTTTTGTGTTTTTTGGCCCTAATTGCACATTTTTCTAGGCGCTGCCATGTGTGCTAGGAGCATCCTCAACTCATGAAAGTCATTTTTTTGGATGTATTAAATTTGGGGGCAGCTACTCACAAATTTTCAGATCAAAAGGAGGTGTTTTGGTCCCCCAAAGAGGCAAAAATCAGTCAAAATTCACCTTTCTACCTCACATATCAGCAGATGAGACCCTTCCGGGTTTTTTCACTCAATCCACATTTTGACAGAGTTCTAGGGATCATTTTGGGAAAAATTAAGTATTTCCAAAAACTAGACATCCAGGGCTTTCCAACGAGCTATCACGTCCCTCGTTTTGACACCGGGAAGTCCCTCAAACGTTATATGCAAAACAGGCTTCTTTCTGCTGCTACGCTCCTGTAGCATTTTGGCTAAAAAAGCAGTTTTTTGAATATGATCATCCAAATGTGCGTTTAGCTATTTTTAACTCCATGTCAGAGATTAAAAGTCAATTTTATTTCTATTATTAGCTTAAATAGATATTTTTGAAGATATTTTGTGCCTTGGGCTTTCCAAAGCCTCAAGGAAAAAATCAGATATTTGTATTAGGCCAATGGCCTTCTAGATGCTCTAGGAGGGTTTCTTTCTCTTTGGCCTATATAATCCAAGAGAATTCATTGTAACCAAAGGCTGAACTTGATGTTATAGAGCAATACACAACATTACAAGCTTTGAAGAAATAATTTGTCTCATGAAGTGGATGATCTCTTGTTTGACTTGGATGGTGGAGGAGGATTGTTTGTAAGATTCCATGGCTTGGTGAATGGTATTGTGTTCCTTATCTGTTATGTTTCCTTAGTTTATCATACATGTTTTCATGCTTCTTTCTTGTTGTAGGTTTGTAAAGAATAGATTTGAGACATGCCCATGGAGGCACCTCAAGTTTCCTGATTCATTGCAGCTTCTATGTTTTCATCTTTCTTGGTTATGTCAAAGAATTCTTAATTTCTCTTTGGTACCCTAAGAACTTGTTATCAGTTTCATTAATGGTTATTATGTATGTTGTCTAGTATGATTCATGGTATGCCCTGCTTACTCATAGCTAGTCAAAACTCCGTTTCTGAAATTTCTCTTTGAATTATTGATTGCTCTAGTTAAGTCAAAGAGGTCTTGTTTCGATCTTGCTCTTTGTCCATGCTCTACAGTCTTATTTCAAAGTTCCTGATAGCTCAAGATATGATGTTTAGGAGTTCCCTCTTCGTAAACTGAGTTGTTTTTTTGTCTTATTTGTTCTCCCAAAAGTATGAAGGTGATTTTCCCAAAGTTAGAGGGTCTTATACTTCTATGCATCACCTGATTGTTTATTTTATGCATCTAACAGTTTGAGTTTCATTTATAGTGATTAATGGTTATCCCTACCACATGAATGTTTGTTGTTTAAACTATTTATGCTTAAAACCTCTTTGTCTTTCACAAACTTAGTGTCCATCTCATTTCACTTTCACCCAAAGAATCCATTTACCTCGACCAAATCGGCCCTGCAATATACCTTGTCCACCATTTGAGACAGTCTCGACCTTTTCGACCCCATAGCCCAGTTGATTTGACAAACTTTTTATCTATTTATCCTTTGATCAGTTCTCCCTCAAAAAAACCTAAAAAAACCAAAACATACTTAACAACTAGCCTAAAATCTAATATACAGAAGAAAACAATTTTACATCCTTTGCATAATAGAGAGAGCCCTCTCTGAGTCCAGGAAGGCTAGGTCCTAGGACTCCAAAGTTGGTTTGATGTTACCCTGTCACTTGGCTTGCCAATCTGCCAAATCACGGGACCCTAACATAATGGCGATCACGGTGGGACTTTTCATAGTTCATATTAATATGAATATCTTTCAAGACTCACAGAAAACCCCTGTCGAACTGAGCATGCTATCCTATTGATCCATCCCACCGCTCATAATGGCGATCACGGTGGGAATTTTCTGAGTTAGTGACAATCTAAGTATACCTTAGGACTGCAAAAATATCTTGTCTTCAAGAATATCTAGTGAATCAACCATCTCATCGCCACACTAACATAATGGCGATCACGGTGGGACCCTAAGTAATAAACAAAATTATACTTCCCTAAAACATTTCAGCATCCCTTAAGAAGATTATCTTGTCGATTTATCCCACCGCTCCCTAAGATAATGGCGATCAAGGTGGGACCTACTGAGTGCATAATAGTCTAGCAAACTCTTGTAGACTCATTAGTCCTTCAAAATTAAAATCAGATAGACAGCCTATAAAGTCATTTAGAGTAAACTCTTTTTGCTTCACCACCTTAGCTAAGTGATGAATCAGGTTTAGAACACTCTTACAAACTAGGCTGCATATAAAAAACTCAAAAAACCCCAAAAAACATCCCTAGATTGGCTTTTTCTCAGTTATTGGTGGTGGACCATAAATACATATCTCTAAAAACAACAAAACATCCACTTGGCGACTCCAGTAGGCATAATACTCCATAAAAAACCAAAAATTTCATAATCATACTATCTTTTTGACTTGCCTTTCCAAAAAACACAAAGTTCATGATGCAACCTCTAAAATCAGTGACAAACTAAGTACAACTTAGGGATTTAGAAATCTTCATCTAAACATAGGAAATCAACAGAATAACTTGCAAATAGAACTATAGCTTTCTCAAAATCTAGCAAACTATTGAACTAAGTTTTAAGTCATTCTTGCAAGTTTTCACATAAAATTTTTCTAGAAAAGAATTTTCCTAAAAAACATCTTTGTTAGTATTGGTGGTGGACCATAAATCTCAAGAAAATCCACCTGGCGACTCCACTAGCCTACATTTTTTTTTACCTTACTCACATTAGCGAAACCCCTAGAGAGGACAACCATCCAAAAAACAATCACAACTATCACCCTCTCTAAGATTTAACTTTGAAATCTGGCTTCACGAAGAATTAATACCAGATCTCACCCGGACCCGAATCCCCCTATCATAGTCAATGACCCAGAAAATATTTTGTGGCAAACTTCTGAAACTGGTAACTTAGCTACTGATAGGACCATCCACAAAGCAAGCTCTGTACCTGAACATCTTACATCCTTGCAAGATTCCCAGTTTGACTTGAGTTCAGTAGAAGCCATTTTTAGAAGCAAGTCGCAAAGTAAAATCAACCTTGACAATCTTGAGCCCTTAGATTTGCCACAAAGTCCTAGCAGAGAAGCCTCACCCACTACACCTCCTAATTTTTAGCTTCTCCACCACTTCGGCTCTTATCACCCCAAATCTGCTCAAAATCATTCCACAAGTCCAAGTACCTCTGCCACACCCATTCAGACCACCACTGTGAAAATCACCTCATCCCATACTACAAATCCTCATACTGTAAATCTACCATCAGCTCCCATCATGGTAGCTTGGTATGCACCCTTAGTGTTACCACTACCTTTGGTACTTTTGCAAAATGATTACCAATCCAAAATCCCACATTTCACCGGGGCTGAGGCTACTACTGCCCAACAGCATGTAGATATAATAAGTGATGCTTTTGAATACATGGAAATAGAAGATGAGACCATAAGAATGAGAATGTTTTCCCAAATCTTAGGTGGAGAACCCAAGAAATGGTTTAAAAACTTGGCTCCTAACAGTATACATGATCTCCCAACACTTTACCAAACTTTCATAAATAGGTGGGAAATCAGGAAAAACCCCATCCAACTCCTTTCTGAATATAAAAATATTAAAAGGAATATGGGGGAAAGTGTTCAGGACTATTGCACTAGATTCAACAGTGTCTATAATGCCCTCCCGGCTCACATGAAACCTCCACTTGGCTCAACATTAGCAAAATTTTCCGAAGGTTTCGATCCGGATATGACATACCAACTAAGAGAAAGAGACCCCACAACTTTAGAATAAATGCAAAAAGTAGTTGTTAGTGTCGAAGCCAACCTAGCTGAGAAAAGATCTAGGATAAGATCAGAAAAGAAAGTCACATACCGAGATGAGGTCATGCCTTCAATTTCCTCCTCAGATCCCAGAATAGACAACCTGGTTAAAACCATGGAGAGAATGTGGGAAAGAATGAATCTAAATGAAAAATCACCTCTTAAGGACAACCAGCCAAATCCTCAAAACAGAAACCAGAACCAAAACTTTAGAAGAGACCTGCCTCAAAACAAACCAAGAGAAAATGACCAACAGATCAGGCCACCTTTCCATGAAAACTATGTTGATGAGGTAGAAAGAGATATGGAACCACTTGATGAAAATCACTTAAACTTGATAGGTTCTGATAGCGAGGGTGAGGTTTTCCTCACAGAAGAAGAATAAGTTTTCTTCTCCTCGAATCAAAATGAAGCAAACTATGAGGACCCCGAAGATCCTGAGGTAGGATTACAAAACACCATAATGGAAGTCCATAGGAAATATGATCTTAGGAGTAAGAAAAACCAAGAAAAATCTAAGAGAGGTAGCTCAGACACTGCTGTTACCAAAACCCCCGATACCATTCTTAAAAGAACAACAGATAGTAACAAAATCATGGCTAAGAGAACTGACCAAAACAAAGACAAAACTAGTCAAGCAAGCCTTGATCCTAACTATCCTAGTACCTCTACTAAGATCCCCAAAATCACTGTATTGAACAAAACCCCAAATCAAAATCGGAAAATTAAGAATATAGAGAAAGTCATGGCTAAAAAAGCTGAAGAAAATCTATCTAAACTACAAGCATCCTTCAGTTTTGAAGGGGAAATCACCAAAATTAAGATCACCATGCCTCTCACTGAAATTATTGCTCAAAGCTCATACAAATCTCAAGTGCTAAAGGTCCTAAACATAGGAAATGATGCAACTACTTTACACCTAGCTGATGATACCCTTGAGGTGTTGTTTGGACCAAAAAAAGAAGGAAAATATCAAGAGGGAACCACTCTTCTTTTTTAAATTAGTCTGAATATACATGACCAAATCCTACATAATGCCATGCTAGATTCCGGGGCCTCTCACAATCTCATGCCGAAAGTAGTTATGGAAATATTAGGCCTAGAAATAACAAAACCTTATAAAGACTTATATTCATTTGATTCAAGCAGAGTCAAGTGTCTAGGCCTGATAAAAGATCTTTGTGTCAGTTTGGCCCAAGTACCTACAAAACACCTGGTCATGGACATAGTGGTAGCAGACATCCCTCCCAAGTACAGAATTCTTTTATCCAGATCTTGGGGGGCCAAGCTTCAAGGAAATATTCAACTAGATATGTCTTACGCCACCATTCCTGTGTTTAATAAAACAAGAATATTGTATCGGAAATCACACATGAAATATATGGTTAGCAGCCAAGAAAGGCCAGATAACATCCCTATGTATTCCATACATTCATACCTAAATTCCTTCATTTTACATACTGATGAAGACATTGATAAACAAGTAGGAGAAATTGAAACAAATCTAGGCACACTGCATCAACCACCCCAGATTCTCTATGATGAGCTGGATACTCAAAACTATCATGACCCTATGTCTTGAAGAGTGGGAGTTTGATTTTCTAGAAATAGAGATAAATCAGAAAATAGAACACATTCTACACCCTCAAGCAAGTTGCTCAAACCAAGGACAAACATCAAAAGTACAATCAAATTTTTTTTTCAAAACAGAAGCACTGGAAGGCTTACATAGTACAAGTCTCTTTGGAAATCAGGAGCAGGGGAGTCTTATGTTCTTACCATACTTAAATGCTTCACCATCCCAAAACCTTACCTCTCCAAGTAAAGCTTTAACTATTGCAACCACTTTGATTAATCCAGGAAAAATGTCTAATAAATTTAATGAAGGGGAATATGATAACAACAGTCCCAAGACACATGAGCTAATTGAACTAGCTAAAATTCTGTCATTTCACCAGAAATTAAGAACTGCTAGAGTATGCAAAATTGTTCAAGACACTAATACATGTCGGGAAAAAAGTTTAAAACACTATGACAATGCCATCATTTCAAAAAGTAACCCTTACAAAAAGAAATGAAAAAATATTGGTCAAACATTAACATCTAAAGACAAAACAAATGGACATAGGATATGTGTAGATTTCAGGAACACAGATAAACCTCCCCAGAACAACACTTATATCCTTCCCAAAACAGATCATACCAGACAGAAGCTAGGAGTTTCTAATCATATGTCTTTGCAAAGTTATGTTTCAGGATATCATCAGTTAATTCCTCTTCAAAGCGAACAACTTAGAGATTTTTTCAAATACACTGGAAGCAGTTCCAAATTCAAACCTAGGGTTGCAAAACCGCTAGACACCAAAGACATGTTCCTGAAGGCCATGTTTCCAGTTATGAATTTCTTCACTATGATGTACCTTGACGATGTCACCATCTATTTTAAGAATGACAAAGAGTATCTGTATTACCTAAAGAAGATGTACAACAAAGGAAGGTGCGGAAATCAAAGGTATAGAGAAAAGCAGCAAGCAGATACAGAATTTTTCAAAAACTCTTGCAAGAACCCTTATGTTGTGTTTGAAAGGGAAAATTTTCCAAACTTTTATTTTCAAGAGCTGACCAGACCAAGAGCATCGGGAGATCCCTTTGAAGACAAAATGCTCAAGTTCCACCATTTTCAAGATTTCTAGTTTTAAAATTTTCACTCGTTGTACATATCACTGATTGAAAAAATAAATAAAAAATAGTAGAAAAGTAGAAAAGAGGGAAGTTTCAAAAATAGCAGAAAAGCCCCATGTTCAAGAAATAGTCATGTTGAAAGTGCACAAGTCTAAATGCCACTACTAGTACTCAAAGGATATCTTGTTTAGTTATCTAGCCTAATCATAACTATACATGTTTTAAATTGATTGCTGATAAGTTAGTGAAAGAAGTGATAGTCAAAATTGTGTAAGCTTGACTTATCTATGAAAGTAGATTAGGAAAAGATACTGGTTCCACACACTCAAAACATAACCAAAGAGGAAAACAGGGATGAAAAAAAAACTATGTATCCTAGCCCTGATTTTTCTAAATCTCATTTTGCGTGAAAATAATATTTGTGTGCAACTTGTCTTTTATGCCACAAACACATGAAAAATCAGACCGTCTGATCCTGATTTGGTCATTTTTCAATTTCATGTTTTAGTTTAGTTAATGAAATCTTGTCAAACAGCTTAATCTTGACAGTCGATCTAGCATAGGTAGAGAATCAAAGGAGTTCATCAGTTTAATCTGAACTCCCAGAAGATATAAGTGCAGAATTAGATAGTTTTCCTTTTTTCAAAAATATCATGTCAAAGGGTTGCTAGTCCAAGCGCACCTAAAGAAGAAAAAATGGTAGGAGATATAGCTGGGTAGGTAGAGACGAGGTTGATGCTAATCATGCTGTAAATTTTCAGAAATAGCATCAAGAAAGAGAGAAATTTGTGCCAATGGATAAGGCACTGGTCTTCACAAGCTAGAGATATGCAATTCTAGACACCTCCTGAAAGGGAGCTACCCTCCCCAAATGGAGCCACTGTTAGTCATCAGTATTTTTACCTATTTTGATGAGTAGATTCCTTGGCTGAGTTTTCTAGAGGCTAATCTAAATCTGTCAATTTTTCATCTAGAAAACACCTCAAACAAATTTTTGTTTTCCTACCCCTCTCCTTCAGCCTATAGCGAGAAAAACTCTTCAATTTCCCTACCTATCACAATTCAGCAAAGCCTCCCTTTCTATAGTTGTTATAAGTTTGTCTCTCTACCATCAAAATCCTTTGTTTTCATGCAACTCACTGTCCAACATTTAACAAAGTTTCTACCCCTATCTCACTGATCACTTTGTCATGTGATAACCTACTCATGCCCAAGAAGCCATTCAAAATCCATGACAAAGTATGTAGGTCTAGGTGATGGTGTTTTAGGGAAAATTCTTTGGCGAGACTGTTTTGAGCCAAAAACCCTGTCTTCAATATCAGTCAGCCATCATGTCCTATTATTTTCCAAAGAAAAACCTTTTTCTATCCCTAGGTCACGCACCATCAAAGAGGTCACATTGTTTTGTTTATAGCAAGGCTCAGGAATGTTCAAATCAGGAAAAGAGAAGGAGTTTTCCTTGTCTAAAGAAATATGATTAGATCAGGCATGATCCCCATGAAACATCAAAGAAGCCCTCCAAACTTCAAAAGCATCTGTTTTTACATCTCTGCAGGGATGTACTGATTGATGACACTAATCAGAGTGTGAGAAAAAAGAGCACCTCAGGAGAAAGTTTCATGTTGTGTCAGTTTACTATGGAAGTCAGAGAAAGTGCAAATTGTGGCCAATCCTACAAAACAGCCTTATACAACCAGCAATGGTAGTCTTTTGGCAAGGAGAGATTCAAAGCAAGTTAGGCAACTAGGATGAGAATATAAGAAGGACAGCTGCTTCTTATACCTTATCTTGAACTAAACTTTGAAAGGCAGTCACAGAAAATTTCACTACCCCAGAAAACACAGTCAAGGGAAAAGTTGTTTCAAAGATGTCTAGCAGTGAGTGCTCCCCATGTACCAATCGCAATTTTTACTCCCTAAAGGAAAAATTCACAGTGATATAGTACAAAGCAAAGACATATATTACACAGCAAGGCATAGTGTTGAGATGGATGAAGTTTCTATGTTTAAGAGGACCTCCTTCAAATAAGAAGAGGGTCAAAATTCATCAAATATTGACAGTGTTTGGAAAAATTTGTCAGTAATGGGCAGTTTGAGAGATAGTGTGTTTGAAAAGAGTGCATTCACTGACAAACCAAGGCTAGAATTTTGATTAAAGAAACCTCATCTAAATCGTAAAAAGGTACACAAAGCTCTGTTTAAAAGTGACTTCTGCAACTGATAGAAAGAGAAATTCACACAGGTGATTATGTAAAAGAGGCATCTCTCATTCAGACAAGCCCATTATAGTTTTGAAATGATTTCCACCAAATGATGAGAGCAAGTTTTAAATGTTGAAAAAAACCTTTTTCAAATAAATAGATAGAGCTTTAAAGGGGTTGAAACATGGAGTATAGGACAAGCGCCCGGAAGAGTATGTTGAAGCCTCCTTCAAAAGATAGGCAGAGGATAAGGGCACAGTCTCAGAGGGCCATGATTTGGAGCAAATAGCCTTTCTCAAAGGATAACAATTTCAGATCAAAGACCTCCTTCCAGAGAAGAAAGGGCACCCCTCACAGTCCTAAAGAAGTCTCCCTTGAATGACAAGCACATGATCTCTTTTGAATGATAAACATAGTTTGTCTACAGAGCCACAAATAGTTTGTTCATGGACATTTTTCAGTTGGTTGAAAGAGGTAAATAAATCACCCATACAGTTTATCAAACATTGAGGGCCCACAGACAACTTGTTCAAGAATAGTTCTCAAATGGTAGACAGAGATGCAAAAACATAGTGTTTACAAGGCCTCCTTCAATTATGAGCAGATGGCAAAAACACAATGTTTACAAGGCTTCCTTCACAAATAAGCAGATGGCCCACAGTTGTTTGAGGATATTCAAGAGTGACAAGTGGAAAGATCACATTTTACCCCTAAATGGTCTATTTAAAAAGCAACAGAGAAAACAAGCAGTTCTGTGCTTAGTACCTCCATCAGATGAAAATTACAAGGTTAAAGTGTTGAGGGGAACCTTTTTCAATTGATAAAAAAAAAAAGGTTACGCAAGGCTCTGTTTAAAGGGAAATTTTGCAAATAATAAAGAAGAGAAATTACACAGCTAGTTTGTTTAAAAAACATTCCTCATTTACAAAACAAATACAGGTCCTCAGAAAATTGTAAGAGGTTGAAGCCTAAGGTATACATAAAGCACCCAGATGGTGTTTCTTAAAAGCCTCTTTCATGTCAAACGGAGATTTCAAAGACAAGCTGTTTGAAAAGGACAAAGTTATTTTGTTTCAATACAAAGGCAAAGAAAAAAAATGAGAAATCACCAAGGAGGGAAAAACGTTCAAAAGCATTTTAAAAAGGAGCTATAAAAGCTCTCAAAGTTAAAGTTCATTTTCTATTGTGCAAAGGGACAAAAGAAAAACGTTTTTTCAAACCCTGGGTGAGCAGTTTGCAGAAATTTGGAGACGCGACGCGCCTGTAAGTTAGCGCGACGCGCCTATAGCGTCTTTACAAAGGCTTCTGCACGCGACGCGACGCGCCTGTAAGTTAGCGCGACGTGCCTGTGGTCTTCACCCGCCCATCGTTCAGAGGGCGCCCAGTGCCCGACCTGACAACACCACAACACGTGCAGGTGCTACGCACCTGTGCACAGGAGCGTAGCACCGCTCAAAATACCTCCAACTCACCACAAATCGGATTTTTGCCCAGTGAAATTATCTCTAAAAGCGCACAACGCATTTTCAAGAGGTATTTACTATTTTCTTCACCTAAGTTTTTGAGTTTGAGAGGTATTAAGAATCAATTTTGTTAAGAAAAAGACAGTCCAATGAAGGCAAAAAGACAGTTTATTCTTAAAGCCACCATGTTTACTAAGAGAAAACAAGACAGTGTTTAAGGATGAAGGAACCTTGTCAGTTTAAAAACTTGTTTGGTTTGATTGTTTAAAAAGAAACACAATCCACAAAGAGAAAAGCAACTTTTGTGCTAAAGGAAAAGAGGCCTGCTTTCAAAGTCAAAAATGTGTTTGCAAAGTGATGAAAAGAAACATAGATTAGAGAAATAGACTTATTTTCATAGAAAAATACAGTCTTGCAAGAGGGGAAAACAGTGTTTGAAGAAAGGTTTAATTCAGTCAAAGACCTGTGTTGGTAAGAGAGTGAAGGAAAAGCCTAAACAAAACTATGCCTCCAAAGAAGGCCAGCAAGGGTGGATTTCACAAAATATTTGAGCCTGTTACAACTCAGGAAATAAATGACTCCCCTTCGGTTCTTTTCAACTTCCATGGGGTAGGCTGCCTTGATTTTTGCCAAAAAGTCCAGGAGGTCACCAATTACCCTCCCTTAACACAGCTGTTCACCTTGAGGCTACAAGGAAAACATGTTCACCTAGCAAGTCTGGACTTTAAACTCACTCCTAGGGTTGTCTCCAAAGCAACTAAGATCCCCTATATAGGAGAAAAGTGGTTCAAACAAGAATACCTGGATCTAAATCACTACAAACCCTTCCTAAAACCAGACCATCAGGATGCTTACCAAGCTATATTTCCTTTTTCTCACTTATTGAGCATCTATGCCCCCCTCATGAGAGTCATCATGAAGTATTTCAGATGTGAAGGGAGATATTCCTGAATTTATTCCTATCACATTAGGCTTCTCATGCATTTCAAAAGAACTCAGTTACTAAATCTCCCTTTCTTCCTCTGCAAAAGCATAGACAAGATGTCCTCCCTTGTTCAAAAGAGACCTCCTTCTCAGCAAAAATCTAGTCTTTTGCATCTTTCTCTCATCAAAATCATCATCCTTCACCAGCTTGAAAAGAAAGGAGCGTCTTGGGAGACTTTAATTTCTCATCCAGATTTTGCTACTGCCTTTTCATCTCATGGCCCATCTCATATATCCTCCTCACCCTACACTCACTATGTCTCTCCTTCATCAAGTCAAAATACTCCTCAAAAGCAAGAATCTCCTATGATTGATAGTGAAAAAGAGCAGTCCTATGAAAGCAGGCATGAAGTTAGTGATGATGAGGAACATAGGGACACTAAGAAAAGTAGTGAGCATGAACCAAGTGACAAACCATAGGGAAATGACCATGAGTATACTATTGATGGTGAAGAAAGCTCACCAAAGGATAAGGAAGTCAGTGGCACTCAACAAATTAATGAGGATGAAGAGAAAAGTAGCCCTAAACAGAGCAGTGAAAATGAGCAAGGGAACAGTGAAGATTCCAAGCAGGATAGTGATGATAAAGAGCAGCAAGTTAGTGATGATGAAGAGCAGCAGGGTAGTGATAATGAAACGAAGCAGGGTAGTGATAATGAAGAGCAAAGGGAAGATCTTCAAAGCAGTGATGAGGAACACCATAGTCCTCAACAAAGTCATGAAACCAATCAAAGGGACAGTGAAAAAAGCGCCTCCCAACAAAGTAGTGACCATGTTGGCAACCCACACACAGAGTCTAAAGAGAACAGTGAATATGATGGTAGCATGCAAAATGACAAAGAAGACAGTCATAATAAAGGCAACCCTCAACAAATTCAAGATAGTAAGGAGGGTAAACAAGGCAGTCCACAGACAGACAGTAAAGATAGTCAAGCAGCAGAAAAGGATGATGAAGCTAACATCCCTAAAGAACATTTTCTAAATAGCACTGATGAGGTTGAAGGCAACATATGTAGAGAGGTTCAAAACAGTGATAAAGGTGAAGCTGGCAGCCCTAAACAAACTCAAAACAGTGAGGAAAACAATGAACAGGGCAGCAAAGCAAATGATGATGAAGGCAGCAATGTAAAAGATCAAGTTGAACACATGCTAGTGATAAAACCTCCTCTCTCTTCTCCTCAACACAGCCAAGAGCATGTGCTAGCTGCCTGTCCTAGGCAAGGGGCCATGACTCTTCCTCCAAAAGTGGTGAAGCCTAAAAACACCAAATCTGCAAAGAAGAAAATCACTCCACCAGTGACTAGCAATGTCACTAGGGCACTAAGGAGTAGAGGCAAACTGCCTAAGAAGAGTATTGTTGAATTTCCAAAGAGAAAAAGAGCAAATAAGCCTATCCAAAGCAAGGGCAAAGAAAAAGTTGAATAGTAGGAGAGGAGTCATGAGAAAGAAAGGGAGTTTGACATCATACAAATAGATAGTGATGCTGGAGATGATGAAGCTAGAATTATTGAGTCACTTTTGCAAAACAAAGAAACCAAAATCCTTGAATTAGAAACTGATCTATAAAGGTCAAAGGACCTCATACATTTTCTACAAATGAAAAATAAACAAATGAGTGGGCAAATGGCAATTTATGAAGCCCAAACATTCAAATACCAAAGGGAAGCATACAAATCACAAGTCAAGCTTGAAGAGTATATGGGCAAATTTGATGATATTGAGGAAGAGGAGCAGCCAGTAATAAAAAGTCCTAAGACTATGGGTCTTAGGAAAGCTTTGGAGAAACAGAAGGAAGAAGAAGCAGCCCTTGTTCGATCTTATCCTCTCACACAATTGCTTGCCCAAGAAATAGAAAATGATAAAGAATCATGGCTTGAAAGATCGAACAAGAATTTAGAGGATAAATTAGACAAAGCAAACAGAGACTTGGGTTTGCAAAGGAATATGACCGGGAACTACAAGAAATTGAACCAATTTGCCCGAAGAAAACTAAAACTTGCTCAAGAAAGGCTCAAAACTTCCCGAAGGAGGCCCGATGGAAAAGGTGGAAAAATACATATCTAGGCTTGAAATCTTGGCTTCAGCTTCCTTTCATGCTTCTAAGAACCCATAAGGGGCTTGCTCACCAAAATTGAGCAAATTTTGACATGATCTTGTTTTTTGTGTTTTTTGGCCCTAATTACACATTTTCCTAGGCGCTGCCATGTGTGCTAGGAGCATCCTCAGCTCATGAAAGTCATTTTTTTGGATGTATTAAATTTGGGGGCAGCTACTCACAAATTTTTAGATCAAAAGGAGGTGTTTTGGTCCCCAAAGAGGCAAAAATCAGTCAAAATTCACCTTTCTGCCTCACATATCAGCAAATGAGACCCTCCTGGGTTTTTTCACTCATTCCACCTTTTGATAGACTTTCTGGGATCAGTTTGGGAAAATTCAAGTAGTTCCAGAAACTAGACATCTAGGGCTTTCCAACGAGCTATCATGGGCCTCGTTTCGACATCAGGAATTTCCTCAAAAGTTATCTGAAAAACAAGCTTCTTTCTGTTGCTACGCTCCTGTAGCATTTTGGCTAAAAAAGCAGTTTTTTGAATATGATCATTCAAATGTGCGTTTAGCTATTTTTAACTCCATGTCAGAGATTAAAAGTCAATTTTCTTTCTATTATTAGCTTAAATAGATATTTTTGAAGATATTTTGTGCCTTGGGCTTTGCAAAGCCTCAAGGACAAAATTAGATATTTGTATTAGGCCAATGGCCTTCTAGATGCTCTAGGAGGGTTTCTTTCTCTTTGGCCTATATAATCCAAGAGAATTCATTGTAACCAGAGGCTGAAATTGATGTTATAGAGCAATACACAACATTACAAGCTTTGAAGAAATACCTTGTCTCATGAATTGGATGATCTCCTATTTGACTTGGATGGTGGAGGAGGATTGTTTGTAGGATTCCATGGCTTGGTGAATGGTATTGTGTTCCTTATCTGTTATGTTTCCTTAGTTTATCATACATGTTTTCACGCTTCTTGCTTGTTGTAGGTTAGTAAAGAATAGATTTGAGACATGCCCATGGAGGCACCTCAAGTTTCCTAATTCATTGCAGCTTCTATGTTTTCATGTTTCTTGGTTATGTCAAAGAATTCTTAATTGCTCTTTGGTACCCTAAGAACTTGTTATCAGTTTCATTAATGGTTATTATGTATGTTGTCTAGTATGATTCACGGTACACCCTACTTACTCATAGCTAATCAAAACTCTGTTTTTGAAATCTCTCTCTGAATTATTGATTGTCCTAGTTAAGTCAAAGAGGTCTTGTTTCGATCTTGCCCTTTGTCCATGCTCTGCAGTCTTATTTCAAAGTTCCCAATAGCTCAAGATATGATTTTTAGGAGTTCCCTCTTCATAAACTGAGTTGTTTTTTTGTCTTATTTGTTTTCCCAAATGTCTGAAGGTGATTTTCCCAAAGTTAGAGGGTTTTATACTTCTATGCATCACCTGATTGTTTATTTTATGCATCTATCAGTTTGAGTTTTATTAATACTGATTAATGGTTAGCCCTACCACATGAATTTTTTATGTTTAAAATATTTATGCTTAAAACCTCTTTGTCTTTCACAAACTTAGTGTCCATCTCATTTCACTTTCACCCAAAGAATCCATTTACCTCAACCAAATCGGCCCTGCAATATACCTTGTCCACCATTTGAGACAGTCTCGACCTTTTCGACCCCATAGCCCAATTGATCTGACAAAATTTTTATCTATTTATCCTTTGATCAGTTCTCCCTCAAAAAAACCTAAAACAAACCAAAACATACTTAACAACTAGCCTAAAATCTAATATACAGAAGCAAACAAGTTTACATCCTTTGCATAATAGAGAGAGCACTCTCTGAGTCCAGGAAGGCTAGGTCCTAGGACTCCAAAGTTGGTTTGATGTTACCCTGTCACTTGGCTTGCCAATCTGCTAAATCACAGGACCCTAACAACACAGACAGTGGGCTGGGTTGGGACATATGTAATGACCGTCAACATCACGAGAGTCGAAGGTGAGGCACCCGATACTATGACAAACGCACTTTCTGAGGGAGTGGATGTGCTTGTCCAGATCGGGTTCTGATACAAGAGTGTAGCACTAGAAATACTCTGACTCAACGAATGATAACTGGGTGGGAGAGAGGAAGGTTGACCTGAGACATAAGGAAAATTCTCCGGAGGGAGCTGATAATATCCTGTAGAAACATAAATCTCTTCACTACTGACGAGATTCGAAGAATCCATGTTAGATGAAGCTATTTTATCGTCGAAAGGGCGACGAGTAGTGGCAAGTAAAGAAGGTTCCAAAGTAAGAGGAGGAAACTCTTCCTCATTTCCAAAGCCAACCCAAGCGTCTGGAGGTTTCCAATTGATATCAAATGGCTCCTCAATAGGAGACCGAGTAGCAAGAGGTAAGATACTTGGAATAATAGAATGCCAGTACCCGACATGCCTAGTAGGCTGAGGTGCCCTCGAATAAATTTCAAGAGAAGGATCTCCACTAGGATGTAATGAAGGAGATGACGAAACTGGTGGTTCTGCCACTGTGACTTTGTCTCAAAACAGGAGAGAAACAAGATGACCAATTCGAGGCTTCAAGACCAAACACTAATGAATTAATTAAGAAAAAGCCAAGAAAATATCTTTAATGGGTGTGTGATCATAGGAAATTGATTTTCTGAAACTGAAACAAAACTCTACCTTTTCATATTTCAAGAGTCAAGAAAAAGGCAAAAGGTGACTCTAGTCACTTTCAGGTTGAACGAGCGCGAAAGGACAAGTGCTCGATGATGTTTTCAATTTTAGAGAGTCACGAAAAGACAAAAATGACTACTCAGGAAATATAAGCAAGAGGGTGTACCAAGTTTCCGTGAACTGCAATATACACCTTGGTGATCAAATGAAAGAGAAATGACCAAGGAATTAACATACGTGCAAGCAGTCTCCCCGAATGTTGTGTTTGGTGTATCACGGTTACAGGGCAGCAAATTCGACTTCCTATGGATAAAGGATTGCAACCTACGAGGGTCTCCCTTTATATACTCGACGGTACGGGGAGCACAAGTCCATGCTAGTGCTGTCTACTGCCAGATGGTGAACGCCACCTACTAGATTTAACAACATCAGAACACGTCACTAGCCTAGACCTCTAAATGTGAGTGTTAGGTTTCAATGCTTCTGTAGGTTTATTGAGTTCATTTTAAAGTTGATCTCGAATTAATGTTGCAGTTTCAAGGCCTTACCGAATGTAATATTGAATCTTAATACACAACTATATGTGAAATAAAATCATTCCAATTCAATGAACAACTAGCTAAGAAAGGGATAGTAATTCATAACAAATCAACAATCAATCGAACACAAGAAGAAATTTTCCTAATGCATCTAAGACAACCAAAGCAGAAAACGAAAAGCTCTTTTCTTGTTCACTAAAAGCTACTAATGCAAAAGAATGTTTTTCGTTTTCAAAACTAAGAGAAAGAATGCAAATTTTGTCCTTTTCAGTGAATGAAAATAAAAATGCACTACTACACTAAAAGACAAAATAGATGCACTCCTTTAAGGAAAAAAAAGGGCTTTCAAACCGATTTAGTGAGCAATGTAATCTATGCTTAATGTGACAGATGGAGAGCTAAATGAACACGAAGATGATCATTCAACAACCCAATGACACGTAGAACTGAAAGAAACTAAAACAATCAGTCAAAAAGCTAAAAATATATAGACTAAACTGACTCAAACTCAACTCTGAAGGTTCAGTGAGGAGGTAGCCGAACAAGCGGCAAAAGACACCTAGAAACCCTAGGATGACAAGCTTCACTGATCAGATAAGGGGCAAACAACTGAGAAGAATGAGACAAGAGAGTCAAATCAATTCCAGTGGACCAATTGAAAGAGAAAAATTCAACTCAGAGGCAAGACATATTTACATAACCCAGGAGAAAGGCCAAAAACCTAACCTATAGGATTCATTGCGTCTGTCTAGTTGTAATCCACGCTAAACAGAGGATGGCACGCCTGTGAAAAAGGAAACAAACGCCAATTGGAACGACTGTTCAAGCAACAACAACACCGAGCAAGAAAACTATGGAAAAGATAAAAAGCCACTGAGCAGAGGTCAAACTTGACACTCTTAGACTGAATGTGATGGCTGAAAATAGTCAGACAGGAAAAACAAAGCAAAAAAGCAGTAATACGACCAAAGTTGAACAAACAAGCAAAACACTAGACGAACAACAAGAGGCAACAAACACATTGATCCCCAGTATGGTCGCCAACTTGTTGAGCAGGTAAATCCCATCTACGGACAGAGGTGATCCCTCTAGCCCTAGGGTGGGTCTAGCAATAAGGGAACAAGTTTGACTTTCAAACTCTTAGCTTATAAATGAAAATGAGTTGGGATAGATGACCTACCTTGGTCCAACGCTTTTGTTGTAGTTTGCAGTAGCGATCCGCTGATATTTGTCTTCACACACCGCAGTCCTTCAATGATAATGTCTGTGTACCAGCACAAGATTCAAGTGAACGGTGACAACATACGAAAACATATTTTCTTTTACAGCTATTTGATTGGTCAAGGAGAATCAAACATTTTGTATATGATTAAACACAAAATTGGAACCAAAAAACCAGTCATGTATTGATGATAGAGAAAATAATTTTACAACCTTAATGCCTTGACATTGCAGCCTCCTTCGACGGGTTCAGTCAAGCGTTTCTCAAGCATTCGTCGGGGATCAGACTTGATGAGGTAATGGGCCTAAACTCTCTATTGAAAATGGATTCCTCTATGCCTTGTTCTTCACACCAACTATAGTAAGGATTGTTCAGCTAGCTGAAACTATGTGAGAAGGAAGTATTAATAGGAGAGGAGGAGGTGGTTTTGGATCCCTTATAAGGTGGAAGAGAGGCCTTATCCTTTGGGGAGTTTCTCAATTGTAGGAAACAAGAATCCAAAGGGAATACTTCAACGTTATTCAGTTGAACAAACCATGATGACTCTGCTCATGAAGTGGTTAGGCATGGAAACTTCATTTATATTTTAAAATAATTTCCAAAAACAGCTCAGCGTGGGTGCCCCACTGAGACAAAGCGCCAATGGGTGCAAGGCCCAATGTTAATTTCTCTATGGGTGCGAGGCCATAACTGCCTACCAGCGCTGACCCAAAATCATATGTTTTTGAGAGCCTGCTTCAGGAATTATGAACAGAGGAAATGTTCTTGACATGCCAAGGGATGCAATGACACTTTTAGCAAGGTGTGGCAATACAAAGAAGTCATTGAAATGGTCCTCCAATGTTCAGGACGGGGATTCCAGGGATAGTGACAAAATATTGTGTAACAAACCCTAGCTAAGGTTTGAGTTAGATAACCCTAGGAAAAAAACCCTAACAAATCATTTCTGCTATAAAAAGAAAACCTAGATCTTGAAAATTATAGAAATGACATCATGCTAATATGAGAACAAGGTTGGTGAATAAATCCAAAAATTAAGAGGGATTTGACCTCCTTCAAAAGATAATTACCCTATATCTCCTTCATTACTACTATTGTTATTACCTTTGTACTTTGTCATTTTTCCTTTCATAGTCTTATAATAAAGGTTGCAAGTCAAGATAAGATCTCTCTAAGCTCGATTAACAAATGGAATAATTGAATAAACATGGAAAAGCATGAAGATTAAGGAGGAGGAAAAAGTTAATTAAATGTTATCATGAAAGAAGAAGTTCACCTACCTCAGCCACAAAGAGGGAGTTTTCATTGGTTCAATTAAGGAACATATTGATTGGGTTGACATTACTAATGACGATAGATAATTGGGAGCTGATATGATTTATTGGAAGAACATGAATCAAAATTTTGTTACAATATGAAGAAATAATACTAAGTCAAGTCTTTCCTATTTTTGACAATGTTGTTTATGATGATGCTTATCAATTTGAACCCTTCTTATGAAGATATTTCAATCTAAGAGTATCTTGTTGTGTCATTATGAATACCTCCCTAGTTAAGAGGGAGTGTTGAAAATGTAATTAGTGTCGGTCTTCGTAATGAAATAAAAATGTACTATTGATGTATTTATTATATTCAGTATTATTATTTTATTTCTATTCAAAGCATGTTCTTCATGCTTATAGGTCAATTGAGTCAAAAGAAAATTTATTATGATTCAAAGTTCCATTTAGAATTTTTGTAATAAAATAAATTATTTTTGTTTTGATTCAAAGAGTAAAAAATGTCATCCATAAGATCAAGTTGGCCCTCCTTGGACAAATCAGCCCTAGGGGAAGTTATTCAACCCTCCAGGATGTGCATATATACAAGGAAAATTTACCTCTTTGAAGACCATTTGTTACACAACAATTTTTCATTATCCCTGTACTCCTCGTTCAAGATCCTAGAGACCCTTAACAGTGACCCATGTGTCTATTTTCCATCATGAAAATGTGCCATCATATCCCTTTTAGCATAATGAGTAAACTCACTGTTGACCAATCCTGAAGCAGCTCCTTGAAAACCTTGTTTTTGGAGCGGCGCACCCTTTGTGTGTCTTGCTCATGCCAATGGATATTTTTTGGTCTAGGGAAGCGCCGATCGGCGCTAGAATGAGGATCATACTCACCCCGATCCTCTTCTTAAATTTTTTTTGAAATGGAAGCCAAGCTTCGAGATCTAGAAGCTTCGTGGCGAATAGTTGGTTGTTTTTTCCTGAGGATAGAGCCAAGATTCTCCCTTTGGGATTCTTGTTCCTACAAAAGTGGAACCACCCAAAGGGATAACCCATTTCCCCACCTTAAGTGGATCCATGTTCCCTCTTCCCTTGCTATAAAATGGACATCCTACCATATCTCTGCTAGCTATAATAGAGATAGAAGAACAACAGAGAGATACTTTGTTGCTATAGGTATCGAGCGAGAGTTGAGACCTTTTGCCCTTCACATCTAGTTGAAAGAGCGCTTTGAAGATGTGCCTAGATCAGGACCCGTCGAATGAGATCTGTGACATCAAGGCGTAGGTTGTAACTCCGCCTCTCTATTTTACTATAATACAATTGATTGATGCTTTCCATTCTCATCTTTAATGTATGATTGGATTCTTATTTATCCCCTATCAAATAGGTAGGTTGTATATGCAAGATATATTGTTATGCTTTCATGTTTGTTGTTGTTTGATCCCTTGTGCAAATAACCAAGCATTGGTGATGGCGAGGAACTGATTACGGAACGCGAAGGATTAAAGGATTCAAGCGAGGAATAGCATCAGATTGAGGTAGGTGATCTATTCACAATCTGCATGCATTTACAATCTAGGAAAGTAGGCTTTTAATTGTTCCCTATTGTTACTAGACCCATCCTAGGGCTAGAGGGATCATCTCAGTTCACATAGAGGATTTTCCTGTATAGAAAATTTGCAACTCCGTTGGGGATTGCTATCCTTCAAGTCTCCTGTTGTCGATTTTTCATTTCTTGTTTTGTAATCAATTTTCATCGAGTGTTCGTCTCCTTGTCTTTATAGCATCTGTAACTACTTACAAACATTTATCTCTCTACTAAAGTGATTAGCCTGGTGTCAGTTTAGCAAACCCTTTTAATTTTTAGTCTTCTCCTAGATCGACGCTGGTATTTCTCTGACTGTCGCACTGATCAGCACAAAATGCATTTTCACAATAGCACTTTTACTCTTCCAGTGTGGGTTGCAGCCTAATAGTCACGCCGATTTCTGTGTGTAATTATTTAGGGTTTTCTTCATTTGGTTAGCCAGTGAGTCTTATCCTTCTGAGTGTTATTTGTTTTTTGAATAGCTTGTTCTTCTCTGTTCAAGTTACAATTCTGATTCATTTCTCACATCCTTTGGTTGTCTTTTGCAAAGTTACTGTCATCCTAGGGTTTCTAGGTGTCTTCGGTTCATCTGAGAGGGTACTCGCTTTGTTGATTTCCATAATTTTAATTGAATCAAGTCTTGTCGTATCTTTCAGACTTTTTTTTTATTGAGTTTGTCTTTTGGTTGATTCTCATGAGTAGAATTTTCAAGTGTCAACCTTGAAGTGCATTTTAGTTTCTCTTCGCTACCGAGCATAGATCACCATTGCTTGCTTTCGACTAAGTTTTGTCTTCTTTGAGTGATTGATCAATGTGTGGATGAAGAGTGTCTTGTTTTGAAGAAATTGATTTACATCTCTCTTTGATTTTTGAAATCTTTTCCTCTTACATGCATTTTTGAGAGAGTTCATTAGTACTCAAAGCATTGTTGATTGACTTGCATTCTAAATTTTGCATCATGCTTATAAGAAAAATACAAAAATATTTTTGTTTTAGTTTTCCCTATGTGGAGACCTCTCAGCCTTTCACCCAGTCGTATGGTCCTCAAGGATACACCTCATTGAGACACCTAGTCTCGAGCATGTCGAGCGCCATGCAATTGTATTATAATACTATTTGGTAGAATACTGGGGTATTTTCCCCTGGTCCGAGTGTTTCCAACATATTTATTTCCATGCCTGCTCAAACCATAGTCACACCCACTCTCGCAAAGGAAATTATTTGCGTGGGTGTTTCAACGACTCCTGTTAGTGTCCCTACGTTGATTCCATCGACTGCGACCTCTAGTGGGGGCCCTACCCTATCGAATGTTTCCCAACCTTCTATTGGACCATCTGTGAGTGGAACTCAAGCTTACATTGTGGGTTCCTATCAAGTTGTTGGTAGCATTCCTATGCCTGATGGATCATTTGGTCCAACAGGGTTTGCATACTATCAATATCAACAATTTTCGCAGAGTCTTAACTAGCAACATTATCTCTCGTATGGTTCCCAACAATTTCAGACTCAGTTGGTAAATCCGCAAGGATTTCAAGGGCAACATAGCGTTAATCCAGGGGGTTACATATTTCAGTAGGGTCCTACCTATGGTCAAAATTGACCTTATGGGCCACAAGGTCAACCTTACGTACAACAAGCAATGCCTTATGTACAACCTAATCAACCCTTTTCTCATCAAGGTTATTTTTCCTATTTCCAGCAGGGATAACCTTCTGGTCAACCAAGTCAACCCCAATTTCAGCAGGTTCAGCCTTTTCTCTAGTAAGGACAACCCTCCGTTCAGCAAAATCAGGTCTTTGTTCAACCTGGTCCTTAGGTACAACCTGATCCTCAGGTACAACTTGGTCCTCAGGTACAACCCAAGCAACCTCAAGGTACCGTCTAGCAACCTCAAGGTACCGTCCAGAAACCCCAAGGTCAACCCTTGGGCTGACATGGGTTCTCAGGGTAAACCACAAGGCAATACATACCAAACCTTTCAGCAATCGGAAAATCCATATGCTGTGAAATATGGTCAAGCTGGGCCTCAATGGTCTGTTGTGGGTCAGAATCCATTTTTGGGTCAGCAACCAGGATATGGCCAGAATCCACAAGGTTTCAATCCTTATGGATAGTATCAATATGGAAAAAACCCTTCGAGGCAGAACCCTTGGGGGTAGAATTTCTCCCAACCTGGTTGGCACCCACAAATGGGCATGTATCAAAGACCAAACACCATGCCTTTCAATCCGTAATTTCCATTTCTCGTGATGTTGGAACTTCCTAATGTGTCAAGATTGACCAATGATCCAATTCTTCACAATTCGTAATGGTTCCTGGTTCCAACCAAAATTTCGAGCGATTTCCCCAAGTTTGAAGGAAAATCTGGGGAAGACCCCCGAGCGCATGTTATGACGTACCATCTTTGGTGCTCCTCCAATTCTTAGGTCAACGATTCCGTCTGTTTATGTCATTTTCAAATAATGTTGACTGGTGCCCCTGCAAAGTGGTACATTGAACTTCCGCACTGAAATTTTTAGGATTTCAACTCCTTAACCATGGCTTTCCTTACACATGTTCAGTTGCCTATTCGTTATGAAACTTGAACTCACCTCCTTACATCCTTAAAGTAAGATACTGCTACGCATATCTCCGATCATATTCATGAATGGAGAAGGTGTAATCGTTTGATCAAATTTGATATTCCTGATCAACTGTTGACATAATGGTTTACCAAATAATTCGTCGATCAAATCACTAAGGATATTTCTATGGGGGTAGATATCACAGAAGAGCAAGCCATAGCTCGTTCCCAGTATCTCTATTTGGTTTAATCCCAATCTGGCACGTTATATGATAGTTTACCTGACGCTCTGTGCTCAAGTTCTCAGTCTGCAACCTCGAAAGCCCCGGTGACACCACTGGTGGATGGCCTCATTGGTTCTGTTTCCCAGACTTCCCAAACTCTTCTTCTGCTTCTAAGTAGAAATTTTCTTCTTCCTCGGATTTTGTTTCTCAGAATCCTCCAAATCCTAGAACGACTTCGAAGGTCAATGTCGTTCAGTCTTCTGCGGCTAATAAATCCTCTAAATGAAAAAAGAAGGGTAAAGGGAAATCTAAATCCGATGCCCCAAAACTGAATTCCCCAAGACCTCACACTGATTATGGAGCTAAACGTAAACCAAAGTATCCTTTCCTGATATTTGATGACGAGAATTACACCAAGGATTGTCTTCTATGAGCCGAAGTGAGTCGACTATTGAAAGGAACTCAAAGGACTCTGGTTGTTCTTAAAGAGTCGTTTCCATCATAGCAGACTCAAATGGTGGAACAATCCCAATCTTCCACCTCTTTTGGTTCTTAGTTATTCATGATGAATGGTGTTGCACCTGTATCTATCGTTACCAGATCTAAATATTATTCGGGAACATGTCACTCGGCGGGGAAATAAATCATCGATTCTCTTACTCCTTCTCCCCCGACCGCTTCTGGCCCTCTTCATATTGAAAGGTCGAACTCTGATCTCATTGTATGGCCACCTTCTAAAGGTGTGCTCCACAAGTCCTCCTATAATCAGAACACCCGTGCTGCTCAACACTACAATATTGTTGAGGATTTGGCTCAGGCACCTTCCACTATGTCTACGCTAGAGGTGCTTCAGAGATGTTCGTCACAACGGAAAGCGTTGTTATCTGTTATCGAAGGAGTTGATCCAGCTGATTCAATCCTTATTACTTTCGATCTGGATAATTTTGTTCCGCGTCTCCCTCATCAACTTGCTATGAATAACCAAGTTGGTATTAATCAGAAGAATATCCATCGGGCAGTCATGGACGAATGTGCATCTACTTGCATCATGTTTGTTTCATGTTAGAAAGCCATTAGTTCTCCAACCCTTAACCAGTCTCCAAATACTTTGGAGGCCTTCGATGGAAGGGACTCTCATCCTCTTGGTATCCTTTCCAGCTTGCCTATCACCTTGGAAGGAAAAATGGTCAACGTAGAAGTTGAGGTTTTTTATGCCAGACTCAATTATAATCTTCTCCTCGATCGCAGTTGGACTAATGTTATGCTTTATGTGTCATCCACTCCCTTTCGTGTTCTCTTTTTCCCACACGAAGGAAAAATCATCACTATTGATCAATTGTCCTTTTTTCTTCCACTTCTTCCGAAGTAAATTTTCATATGTAGACCATATCACCACACCCTATGAGAGTTTGGGGGCAGGAATTTTCAACGATTCTTCCCTTATGGGTCTATTTTCTCTTCCTCCACAAAACATTGCTCAGGTCAATATGATCTCCACTTGTTCTGATCCCTGGATCATCCCTTCGCCTGATCAGGTCGATTCGTTTGGTGATATGATGTAGTTAATTCCGGTAGAAGTCAATTATTGTGAAATCATCTTGGCTTCGGCTAATCCTTCTGAACATGCTACTTCTATCATGTGTTTTGCCACATATTCCCAATCTCCTTGGCTCAGTTCCTTGGATTCATCTGATCCCCTGAAAGAGACATTTCAATCTAACAAGATGATCCAGGTGGATATCGGTGGCCACCCATCCATTCCATTTAGACCCACAACATAAATTATTGCATCTTTTCACTTCCAACAGCTTACTATTTTTAGCAGGTTTTCGGGTCCTACACGCCTGGAGCCATTTTGGGGAATTAATGATCTAGGTGGATATTGGTGGCCACCCACCTATTCCATTTGAACCCCCACCATCAGTTCTTTCCATTTTTAAGTTTCAGCACAACCTCCTATTTTTAGCAGTTTTTCGGGTCCTGAACTTCTGGAGCCGTTTTGAGGCCCTAAACGATGTTTTTTGGGAAAACTGGGAGCAACATGTGTCCATGGATTGAGTTTTCTTGCACCAAAAGTTGTAGTCCTCGAACAGATGTTTCTAACTAGCTATTGAGTGTGTCAAATGGAGATCAGATGCCAAATCTACGTCCCCGGGAAGTTGAAACACCAATTTACCCAAATGGGGCCCACAGTTTTGGTGCTTCATTTCCTAGGGTTAGGTTTTTGGAAGTTTCAGGTTTTATATTGTTTCTCAACAATAAATAGGCCTTCGAACCTCATTGTAAAATAGTTCAGGGGGCTGGTAGCCGTCACATGTCTTCTCAGGGATACGCTGCCAGTACCCTAGCTCATCTATTTCCATTATGTCTGAAATAGGCCTTCGAGCCTCATTGTAACACAGTTAAGGGGGCTGGTAGTCGTCACATCTCTTCTCAGGGATACGCTGCCAATACCCTAGCTCATCTATTTCCATTATGTCTGTAATAGGCCTTCGAGCCTCAATGTAACATAGTTCAATGGTCTGCGTACGCCACATCTCTTCTTAGAGATACGCTACCAGCACCCTAGCTTGTTTCCATTATGTTTGTAAGCCTATTGTAGTTATTATTTTATTAATAAAATGAAGCATTATTTCTGCTACATCTCTATGTTTATGGTTATATCTGTATTCTATTGTGTTCCTACATAAATCCGGATCAGTGGTATCAGAGCGGGTCTGCTCTTTCTCTATTTTTCTTTTCATATACCCAACGCAGCCGGGGTATAAGAAGTTCAACCTCGCGAACCCCGACGACCCCCCATGGCGGAAGGAAAGAAAGAAGAGGTAGTAGAAGATCCTATCAAAATATTGTTTGAGGAGGCCTTTGAGAAACAAAGGAACGTGATGATGGATAACTTTTCCCAGATCCTTCAATGGTTGCCCACCGATGACACATCTACATCCAACACGTCCGCCAACAGGTCTGCGACATCCTAGAAAAATCCAATACCAAGTTCAGCAGAATTCCCCCCCCCCCATGGAGGAACTTAATGCAATGGAGACCATTGCTTCTTAAGGAGGGAGGAATGATCCAGGTGGATATCGGTGGCCACCCACCTATTCCATTTGGACCCGCAACATCAATTCTTGCAGCTTTTCACTTCCAGCAGCTTACTATTTTTAGCAGGTTATCGGGTCCTGTACGCCCGGAGCCATTTTGGGGCATTAATGATCCAGGTGGATATTGGTGGCCACCCACCTATTCAATTTGAACCCCCACCATCAGTTCTTTCCATTTTTAAGTTTCAGCACAACTTACTATTTTTAGCAGTTTTTCAGCTCCTGAACTTCTGGAACTGTTTTGAGGCCCTAAATGACATTTTTTGGGAAAATCGAGAGCAACATGGGTCCATGGACTGATGTTGCTCACACCAAAAGTTGTACTCCTCTGAAAAATATTTCTAATGAGCTATTGAGTGCATCAAATGGAGATCGCATGTCAAAGTTATGTCCCCGGGAAGTTGAAACACTAATTTACCCAAACGGGGCCCACAGTTTTGGAGCTTCATCTCCTAGGGTTAGGTTTTTAGACGTTTCAATTTTTACATTGTTTCTCAACAATAAATAGGCCTTTGAGCCTCATTGTAACACAGTTTAGGGGGATGGTAGCCAT
The DNA here is from genome assembly GCA_034641835.2 of Pinus albicaulis. NCBI lineage: Eukaryota > Viridiplantae > Streptophyta > Pinopsida > Pinales > Pinaceae > Pinus > Pinus albicaulis. The sequence goes on from CM076575.1 coordinate 127,293,396, forward strand.
CACATCTCTTCTCAAGGATACGCTGCTAGTACCCTAGCTCATCTATTTCCATTATGTCTGTAATAGGCCTTCGAGCCTCAATGTAACATAGTTCAGAGGCCTGCGTACGCCACATCTCTTCTTAGAGATACGCTACCAGTGCCCTAACTTGTTTCCATTCTATTTGTAAGCATATTGCAGTCATTATTCTATTAATAAAATGAAGCATTATTTCTGTTGCATCTATGTGTTTATGGTTATATCTGTATTCTATTGCGTTCGTGCATAAATCTGGATCACGAGAGTATCGTGGAAACTATGTCTCTTGAAGAAACACCCTGGAATGATATTCATCATCATTCGTCGTTTCTCCCGAGCCCTGAAGTAGTCTAGTCGTGTCTTGGAAATCTCGCTCCCCATGTTCCGTGCAATCCACTCCCAACACTGATGTCAGCTCATGAGTTCTTATCTAAAGGGAACATGGGAAATATTACTAAGACCATGCCTATCGACATTTCTGTGAAACTAGGAATTGTCAAGAACATTCACATTATGGTGACTTGCGCTCCCGATGAGGTCAAGATCTATACTAGTCTCTTTAAATAATTTCGAGATATTTTTGCATGGTCCTATGAGGAAATTCCTGGCATTAACCTGAGTATAGTGGTGCATGAAATACCAACTTATCCGGACCTGAAGCCTCTTCGTCAGCAACTTCGCCCTGTGCACCATAGAAAGGCAGCCTCCATAAAGGGAGAGGTTGAAAAACTTCTTAAGGATGGATTTATTTATCCTATCAAGTTGACAGATTGGGTGTCCAATATTTTACCTGTCAATAAAAATCAGGGAACCATTCGCGCTTGTGTTGATTACCGAGATATCAATCGGGTTTGCCCGAAGGATAACTATTCCACTCTATTTATTGACCAGATCATCGATGAATGCATTGGGAGTGAGATATTGTCCTTTGTGGATGGTTTTTCTGGCTATAACCAGATTAAAATCTTATTGGTTGATCAACATAAGACTGCCTTTATCTGTCCATGGGGAACCTTTGCTTACAAAAATCTCCCTTTCGATCTAAAGAATTTCAGTGCTACCTTTCAAAGCACAAAGTCCTATGCTTTCCATGAAATTAAGTACATCTTGCAGCCTTACCTAGATGACCTCCCTACTCATTTAGTTAAGCGTTGTGACCATCCTGAGCACCTTCGAGAGATTTTTCTACGTTGCTGACACTACAATATTCATTTTAATCTGCATGAATGTTTTTTGTATTGAATCTAGTAGACTCCTTGGGTTTTTCATCTCTAAACAAGGCATTCACATTGATCCCTTGAAAGTCAATGCTATCGTTAATTTACCCCATCCATCCTCTTTATCACAATTGTAGAGTCTACAAGGGAAGGCTAATTTCCTACGTCTTTCGTTCCCAATTATGCGAAGCTTATTAAGAGTTTTACACAATTACTCAAGCAAGGGATCCCATTCCTATGGGATGAATTTGCTCAACGCTCCTTCGATTCTTTAAAGAACTTTATAGTTAATTCTCCTTTACTGCACCCCCCCAATTATCATCGTGACTATTTCTTATACTTAGCAGCTTCCGCCAGTACCATTAGTATGGTGTTGGTCCAGGACAACGACTATGGTACTGAACATGTTATCTATTACCTCAGTTGTAACCTCATGGATACATAAACTAGATATGCTCATGTCGAGAAACTGCCTTTAGCTGTGGTACATTTTGTTCAGCGCTTTTGGCATTATATTCTCTCACGCACGACTACCGTGATCCATGACTGCAATCCTATAACTTAAATTTTGACTCGCCAGTTGCTGGGGGGGAAATATTCAAAATGGATTGTCATTTTACAGGAGTTTGATTTGGAATTCATTGCTACCAAATCAAAGAAATCATTGGTTTTCGTTGAATTAATATGCTCCCTTCCCTCTGCTTTCGCTCCATTTGATTTTGATGAGCACATTCCGGATGACACTCTCTTCATGATCATCATTTTCGATCCATGGTATGGTGATATCATCGTGTATCTCTAGACCCAAACTTTCTGATCTGAGTTGGAAAAGTCTGATCATCGACGGATTCGACATCATTCCCAACCATATCGTATCATTAGGGATACTTTACACTGAGTCGGCATCGATTCAATTCTTCACTGCTATCTGACTTTCGAAGAGGCTAAGAGAGTGTTCAACGACTGCCACTCTGGGGCATGTGGTGGTCATATGTCTGGATATGCAATAGCTCAAAAAATCCTTCGTGTTGGTTATTTCTGGCCCTCTATTTTCAAAGACTGCATCCTTACCGTCCATAAATGCCATGCTTTCCAGATTTACCAGTGGAAGACGCGCATCGCACCCATACCCTTACACCCAGTTATTATCGTCAGCCTGTTTTCCAAATGGGGCATTGACTTCAGGACATGTAACCCTCACTCGGCTAGGGTACATGTTTATATCATTATCATTTTGGACTATTTCACTAGATGGGCCAAGGCAATGCCTACATATTTTTTTGACGGTAAAATTGCGACTCAATTTATTTTCAATCATGTTATCGCATGATTTGATGTTCCTCAAGCCATTGTCACCAACCATGGCTCTCATTTTCGCCATTACATGATGGTTGAGCTGACTTCTCATTTGGGTTTGTGTCACGACAACTCAACTCCATATTACCCTCAGGCCAACGGATAAGTTGAAGCGGTAAATAAAGTCTTAGTTACTATGCTTCAGTGCACTATTGGGATGCATAAGTCAAACTGGCATCTCATGTTGTTTTCAACTCTCTGGTAATTCTGAACCTCGGCCAAGAATGCTACTGGATTCACTCCATTTCAGCTAGTATATGGCCTCGAAGTAACCTTTCCGATTGAATGTGAAATTCTTTCGCTCAAATTAGTTGTTGAATTGCTTCTAAAAACCTCACCAGAAGAGGAGTGTCTCTTGTATCTGGAAAGGCTTGATGAAACTTGACGCTTCACTACTTTGGTTATTGAAGCACAGAAGAAACGGTTCAAAGCCCATTTTCATCAGATAGTCTCTCTGTGTGCCTTATTTGAAGGATACTTGGTCCTTATTTATGACCAAGCACACGATAAGCTAGGGGCAGGAAAATTTGAATATATGTGGCATGGGTCATACATCATAAAACGTGTTTTGCAGAAAGGGGCCTATGAGTTGATTGATTATGAAGGCAATCCTTTGGATAAGCCCCGAAATGGGCTTTATCTAAAGAAATATTATGCATGATTTTCTCATGTAATTACTCTTGTACATTACTGTGGTTTTCATTTTTTTACATTTTTGGTTTGGTGTGCATTTGCAAGAAACTTTCATGCTTATCTTGTGTTACTTGATTTGAAGATGTCTTTGACTCCTTATGTCAGTTTTGCTGATGGCGCCTACCGTAGTACACAAAATCTATCTTCTGCAGCTTGGATTATCTATGACCCTAACAGTGAGTTAGTATATCTACAAGGCATATGTTTAGGTCATACAACCAATAATATTGTTGAATACAGTGCATTTATTGAGCTTTTGTCTAAAGAAATATCTCTCGACGTTACAGAATTAGTTGTTAACATGGATTCACAACTTGTTGTCCTATAGCTCAACGGGCAGTATTCTGCCAGACACCCTCAAATTTTGAGAATGTATCTGCATGTTCATTTGTGTTGTGTGGATTAATTCGTCTTGCGGACAAGACCGATCTCCCTAGTACTAAAAGTATCTAGCAACAAACAGCCAAATAAACTAATCTTTCTCTAAGCATATATGATTTACAAAAAGCTCTATAGAGGTGTAAAAGACTTACCGTATGTCCAATGCTTGTTTGAAGTCGTTGTTGTCCCTCGTGCACTTGAAGGAGTTTTCCTCGTAAACCTGCAGTCACAAACAAGTAAAATATTACATATCACCTGTATAGAAATCATCATAAACCATGCTTATCATAGTGATCAAGGAATCTATGAAATAAACCATTAACTGAAAGCTTATTGAGAAAAATGAGTACATTTGTATTAATTTCAAAAGAAGGAAAACCTTACAACCTGAGCCTTGATGTTGCACGGACACAAAATTAAGTAGGGTCTCCTCTACTTTGATAAGCTGCACTCCTCCAACCAAGACAAGTAGAGGTATGTAATCTCTCCTCACAAAAGTCTTAGTCAACTGAGTCTAAATCTCAACAGCACTTAACCTCAAATCTTCATAAGCTTGACCTCCCTTTGAGGCTACCCAATACCTCTTTTTATAGTGGAAAAGAGGAGGTTTTCTATTCCAACTATGAAGGGATAGAATCCTCCTTCAAAGGGATAAGATCCTCACATCAAGGGGTTAGCTCCATAAGGTAAGGGATACATGCACCTCATAAGAGCAGTTCTATCACCGCAAGATATTTTCTGGAAGCTTCTAGAATTCACTTTTATTGAAATTTTTGGAATTTACTTGTGCCTTTTTTATCTTACAGGGGTCCGCACCCGTAACATAGAAAAAGTGCATTCAGGTACGCAAGATAGCTGAACATTAGGTGTGGGACCGCAGGCAAGATAGAGAGAAAGTACGACACCAAAGTTTAGGAGATTTTTAGGAACTTTTCTCTGATTTTCAAGGCTTGACATGAGGAACTGATATGTTAGACTTGCAAAGGGAGAAGTATGAGTAATAATGAGCTCATACACATAGCAGAATGTCAGGATGACAATTTTCAGTGCAAAAATTTGTTAGAAATAAATTTTGATTACATTACATATCATCACATTCCACGACACTTGAATACATTAATAGATGCATTGGCTAATCATGTTCTAGATAGAAATTTGAGAAATTTATAATCATTATAACATGCATGGAATAGGAATATATATATATATATATATATATATATATATATATATATATATCGATTTGGTTTGCAAATAGTGTTCAAAGTACATCATAACCCCCAAAAAATAATATATGTGCTGGTACATAGTGAGAATCACGGGTCTCGAAAAAACTGTAACTGCAGAAAGAAAACTAAAATAATCAGCGTGATGATCATAGTAGCAGGCTACTGCTCGAATAACTCAAGTCAACAGTCGGTGAATGCGATCTGATACTTCGACAGTGTGTTTTTTGTACTGACGAGGAATGTCTCCCATTTGGGCATGCTTTGGAATCCCGATAGTTAGAGCATCTAGGTTTCATGCAATCTCTTCTTCTGCATCCACTCCTTCCATATAAGGAGCGGCCTCAAAGTCTCTCGCCACCCTTCTAGAAATCGATGACATAACTGCTGGCCTCTGCAGCCCAACATCTGCGACACATAAAAGTTTCAATACCAGTGCATATATATATATATATATATATATAACATAAAATATGCAAAAAATAACAAAACATGTTTTTACCTCTGTCATCCCAGTTATCACCCGCTGGAAGTGGCAAATCAGGGTTACCCTGGAAATCCGTCCTGGAATATGGCCAATCTTCCACCACGATCAGCTGATGTCTCATCCATGTGAATAAAGAGGGTTTGAACGACATCTGTTGTTCGCCCCCTCCACGAGGCATCAACTCTGACCACCTCGTCAGTCGTGGCTCACATGGTAACAATGTCACTACCTCTACCCCCTGGTATTTCAATAGTGGCACTCATTCCAGGAAGAATTCCATCAAGATGGATCCATACCCAAACTGCTTCAGTTTACAATTTTTGCACTTGGTGAGCTGCTTTTTCATATTCTCTACCATGGCCTCGCACCAGTTGAAAATGGTGGGTGCCATACAATCTGCCGCAGTTTGTAGTTGGGCCTTGGTGGCCTCATGTAATGCTTGTGCCCCACAGACACGTGTAATGGTATATAACACTACTTTGAACGGTATACAGGCCACCGTTCTTATGGTTATCTTTCCACTCAAAGATCTTGTTGCCTCGGAGCATACTCTCGCAATGAGCATGTCCATTCTTTCGCCCATGATTCAGGCTCCAGTCAACCGTGCTCTTGCCCCTCTACATGAGAGGACCTCTCCTGGTCTGTATTCCAAAGACTAATCAAATATTGTAATAGATACGGTTGGGCTCTTATGCCAGAAGTCATGAAGAACTTGAGGATCCCACAGTTCCTCAAGGCAACAATATAATCTCTATCCTCCATGGCTGCTTGATCAAATGCCTCATGATCTCTTTCTTTCCATTCGATAACCATGAGTGAATGCTCCTCCTTCCTGCAAACAACATTCACATGGTCTCTTGTTAGTATTTGATGCTAAAACTGACTGCAGTTAATCTTTTTGAGAGAATTTTTGCATGTTTTTGCACTCTGCAGGGGAGACCTACCCATTTTAAAAACAACAGTCCAACACGATCCTGACATGGGATCCCCACGCCGATCTTCTGTGACCATTTTTCTAAAATACATCTCCCAAAATTCCAAATATGCCATGAAAAATAATAAAATCAGTATTGAAATTCAGGGAATGAGAGCGCCTCTTACCTGGCACTAACGGTTCCTTGATTGACCTCCCGGATCTCCTACGATCTGATCCTGAAGAATAGAAGTAAAAAGAGGGTAAAAAAATTATTCTCAAGAGTGTGAAAGTGAAAAGTGAAATGATTTTTACTTTCCCTATTTTTTATAAGTGCTTGAAGTCACTTTAGGGTTTTTTTATCATATTTTAATAATATTTTAATGCTTTTGCCTCGAAAATCATTTATGGGTTCGTTCTTGTGCAGCGACAGGGTCAATTTCTTCATGGATGACATATTTATGAGTTCTAGTTTATCACTTTTTCAGACTCATTTAAAAATAAATGAAAAATTAAACCCCGTGGAGTCATCTTTCAGCTCTTTTCTGACTCTTTAAACATGAAAATATTGTCGACTTCTTGTCATTTTGAGCTCTTTAAAGTGCACGAAGCGTCATTTACCCAATATATGTTTACCCCTTTTTCAGGCTAGGATAAATTATTTACGAAAAATGAATACCTTAGTCAACCAAGACTAAAAGATTCTCTCACACTTTGTTTTCTACCTTTTTGAGTATGAGGGACTACTTACGAAAAGGGTCATTTGGAGTTTTCTTTTCGCCTCTTTTCAAACTCTCTAAGCGTGAAAAGATGTCGAGTTCCACCTTTGTCGGACTCATTAAAATTTAACAACATTGGATCCATCATCATGATGACACCGAGTTCCTCCTTCCTAAGGCTCGTAAAATGTCCTAGGATGGATTTGTCAGAAGGACATACTTATAGAACAAGCATATGTTATCCCCTTCAAGCTTGTATACAAAAATAATTTCGGTACTCGCTAGAAATGGTGGGGAAAATGGAAAGTATTAATCAGTTGTGTTGGCAGTATTTCGCTCTTGAACATGACACATCCTCTGTTTCGTGTCGAGTTGGGGATATCCTACATTCGCCACTTTGCCTCCATGGGTTTGGGAAATATTTTTTTGCCTCTCATGTCATTACCATATTACATATGATTCCATTTGAGTCAAATACTGCCAAACTCCAGAGTCGTGTCTCTAATATGTTCAAGAGAATTTCCTTTTGTGTCTTATTCGTTGCCTGATTCTCTGATCACTTTCATTATTATCGTATTTCCTTCATCTTGTGTCGATGATGTGGGATACATTATGGCCCTCCTTCGACAGATCACTTCCTGTCGAATTCAGCTCATTATCCAATAATTTTATCTAGATATCTCTTTTCCGGTACCTTAGAGCCTGCATGCCCTAATGGTAGGTTGTTCGCATCTGATGATAGGCTTACATCATTGGCCTTAGATCATATGACTTCACGGGTGTTCAACATCATCTCCTTATTCACATTTCGTGGATTGTACTACTAGTAACTTGAGGACCATTGTCATTATTGGTGGTTTCTTGTGTGCCTATTAACAGTTTACATCATTGGTTGATCATGAGGCGATTTTCTCGCATGTTCAGCTTCAAATCATTTATTCGCATGCCTGAATCTGTACTTGTTCGGGTTGTGACAGAGCGCAAGACCCTCGGTTTTATCTGATAAAGCCTGGGCTGCGAGGTGATATATTATTTATGATTGTACAGATGACTCTTTATTTGAATGGTTGTGACCATACCTCGGATCATGTTTCATGATCTCTTTTATGGATGGATGCGTTTGTTAACACTGGAAAATCGTACAACAGAAGACGACATTAATTAATTTCAGGTAAAAGGATTTACAGGGCTGGAATACATTACGCAATTTGGAAAGTATTTAAAAATCTCTAAGGTCTGAGGAAAATCAAATTTTAACTAGTCCTAAATGCTATTTGCGCGCATAATCCTTCGTGAAGAGTGCCTTACATGCTCCTTTTTTCCCGATATGTGCACAATCCTGGGAGTAGCGAAATGTCACTTTCTGGGACCACACAAAGCAAAGGACAAGTGATGTCTTACGTTTAGCCGCCTAAGGACAGCCATCAACGCCTCCTTAGACACTATGTGAGCACACAATGGAATATTTGGAGCATACAAAGGAATCATACCCCTCTCTTGGGTCACCATCCTCCATGTACCAAGAGAGGGAAGGGAGGATTTGAAATCTCCTATATAAGACCACCATGAGATGAAGAATTTGTGAACACATTGTTATGATGGCTGGAATTTCCCAAGCAATACTAGCAGTATGTGAGCTAGAGCTGAAGATAGAGGGGACTCAATTTTTGGCCACCCAACAAGTTCAGTCCAACACAGTAGAGAGAGAGGGAGACTGCACCGAGGCAAGCTTGGGATAAAAAAATCCTTACATCAGGACGTAGAATCATTGTCTAGGGGCCCTTTGGCAAGAGGGTAAATTTTCACTCCTATTACTACCAGCGCTCAATAGAAAGGGGCCTAGAGCCACCGTTCATATTATTGTTGTCATTTGACTCTTTTCAGAGCTCATGTTTATTTGTTTAGTTTTTAGTTTATATATGCATGTTATTTCTCTATCTAGTATGCTTATTGATTCTAGCTTATTCCACTAACTTGTTTGACTCCACTTCTTTTTCTCCATGTTACCAATAACTTAAGTGGGTAGACCACACCCTTAAGTTGGTTTTATTTCTTACATATGTACACCAAACACACTACAACAGGATTGGCGACTCCACTAACGTTTTATTACCAAGTTTATGTGGTTGTGCCTTTTCTATGCAGAGACCTCTGTCTGTGTTGTGGAGTGGAGATGAATTTCCCCTAATTTCTCTAGCAGTCCCTAGTTCATCCCAAGTGACAGACTGAAGCAAAACAACTCCAAAAAAAATTTGCAGGAATTTGCATGCATTTTCTTCTCACAGAGGCATAGGGCGCACGTTCAGAGTTGACCCGCGCGCTGAGAGCGCGCCTGTCTTAGACTTTTGCGCGCAAAATACATAATGAGAAATTTCTCCCAAGTTTATGTTTTTTCCTGCTTGTAAGGTGCTGGGCAGCCCCTAATACACCTGCCAGCACTGGTTGTGGCACCCTGCAGCTTGTTAAATCTCACTTTTAGCTGGTTTTTGTAGGATTAGAGTTAGTTTTACTTCAAGTTGATTTTTGCAAAGTTCACACATAGTTTAAGTAGGAGGACAAAATCACTTACATTCCGAAAAAAAATTATGTTTTGAAAATTTTGGTACTTACACACCTACATAACTAGCCCAAGTAAGTGGCCCAAGACCATGCATGCATAGCTAGTTTTCTTTTTTTTAGTGTAAAAGTTTTAGTTTAGTTCAATTTTTGCACTAGGAATTTCGGGACTAGGATTGAATTGTTTATAGAAGAGAAAGTAATCTATGCTACCTTTGCACCCTCTGGTGATCCTAGGTAAGCATATGAACGCTTCCTATTAACAATTCGCCATCTCCCTATAGTTAGTCACATAGATTAACTAAGATAAATAGAAAGTGGCCCATTATCCACACATGTTTTTCATTTGAGCTAGGAACAATACAACATAGTTTAAATAGGGGATTTTGTAAAGGATCATCGATATCCACACATTAAAACTATGTGTCTATCCACTTTTTTCTCACACAAACTCACCCACTAAGCAAAGCAAATACAACTAAAACTAACTTAAAAAAACTCACTAAATTCTCCCCACAGGGGCCACAAAAGAATTTATAGCTTAAGTTAGGATCAAGGGGGTAGGCATCCAATAAGCCACCTTGATCATACTTCATATTGAAACATAGAATTTTTTTATTTAGGGAATTTCAAATCCACCTATTAGCCCACGGAAAAGAAAACCCGAGCGCGGCAGAGACCCATTTCAGAGGGGTTAGGCTTAGGCACAGTGCGTGCGGTATCAGTTGGGGCTACCTGACCTCGTTGATACTCAAAACTATTAGCTGACTACCAAGAAGCCCAAGACTCGAACGCTCATGTGGGACGGTGGTTCTTAGTGTCCAAAAACTAGGGCATCCTTTTCTCTATAGGTGACAGTGCAGGCAAGCACCAGACCCTCTACCCTTACCTTGGTGGATTCTCTTCGGCTGACTGGGGGCATCGCCAGCTCTTACGGGATGTTGTGCCAGGACTCGCAAGAAATCTTCTCAAGGCCCAGTTACTTTTGAGTGTGTGAGGATGCATAGGTCTTCTAGGATTTCGAGTATCATATGAAAACAAACAAAAACCACTTTTTTGATTGCTTGATCACATAGATTAATTTAAAGGGAAATTTATTTTATTTTTCGCTTTGTTTTATGTATGTGACAAGAATTTTTCTTTGATCATAGACTCTATCCTCTCAAAATTTTCCAAAACCAAACTTGGGCGACTCCTGAAAGGTACCAACGGAACCTCGTCGATCCAGGCATCTTTTGGACCTCCCCCCATTACTGGGAGGGGTTCCAGGTCTTTCACCATTCAGGCGTCAAAGACAGAACGCTACCACCATTATTGGTTCGTCCATTATTGGGGCAGCCGTAGTTGGGAACCCTAGTCGGTCTCCAAACAAAAAAACACATACCACTCCTCCCACGACCCCTAGGGGGCAAAGGAGTGTGTCCGATTCGAGAAGCCAGATGAATACACAGCAGGGTATGTCGCAGACTAACCCTCGTTCTAACCAGAACTTTGTGTCTTCACACATTGCAATGGTGTCAACCTCTCAGTCACCTTTCTTAGCTTCATTGAATCTGCTCGATTTAACCAAGATGACGAATGACCCACACACGATCCTACATGGCCTCTCATTCCCACGAAACTCCCTTTGGATATACCAAAATTCAAAGGCAAGCAAGCATAAGACCTAGGTAATCATGTTATGACCTTTCACCTGTGGTGCTCATCAAATAGTATCATTGATGACACTATTCAATTGAGATTATTTCAACGCACTATTATAGGAGTAGCCGCGAAGTGGTACATGGAGCAACCCTCAGCTTCACATGAAACATTAGCACCCTTGCTACCACATCCTAACATATTTTTAGGTACCCATTGACCATGATTTCGGAATGGAATTATTGACTCATTTTAGACAAATGCACGTCGTCCATGTCTCGGACCATCTCCATGAATGGAGGCGGTGTCATAGTTTATGTAAAGATAAACTTGACAATCGGGTCCTCTTAGATTTGTTCTTGAAAACCCTTACGGAATATATTTCAAAGGATGTGGCATGGAAGAATCCCACATCCGAAGAGGACACAATCAGCAAAGCCTACAAGCTTGAGCTGATTTATACGCAGTCAGGATACACTTATAACATCCTGCCTAACGCCCCGCGCCTGCAAACTTATCAAGAATTTCCAGGCACGTCGAACTCTGTAAACGGACTAATTGGGTCGTTGACCCAAGGTTACCTAGGCAGCAGCAGTCAAAACCCCAGTTACACATACAGTTCTACCCAGAATGTGCCTCAACCCAGTTTTCAAAGTCATCACATGCCTTAGTAAAATTTGACCAATAGGGTGCCACCATATCACCAGGGAGGACCTTATCCTCTGGCTCAGGGGAATCAGTATGCAAAAATAAACACTGACGGAATAACTCCCTTCCAACATTCAGGTACAAACCAGGGATCGCATTACACTCAGTCCCCAGCACACGACCCACCTATACAAAAAAAATGTACAGGTGAACTTTGTGCAGCCGTACCAAAACCAACCACACCTATATAATCATGAGAACTACCCTCCTAACGTGGTGAAGAAAAAATCCAAAAACAAGCCAAAAGGGAACCCTGGACAGGGGGGCAGCAACCAGCAATGCCCACCGCAATCCCAGGATGGAGGCAATTCCAACCGAAATCAGAACCAGAAGTCGAGCAATGCCCAATGGTAGAGAAAAAGGCCACCTCTTCGAACAAACCATTCCTGTTCGATATGTGGTGAGTATGGTCACTATACTCACCACTGTCCCGATCTCCCTGAGCTGAAGAAGCTACAGAGTAACCGAGGGCAAGGAGGATCTTCCCAGCAACTAGCTGTGATGCAAGAACCTTTCCCCAATCAAGAAAAGGTAAGCACTCACCAACAAAATACAGACGATTCTTGGAAAAACAACCATGAAATCTACATGACTGGAGAAGAGATGTTTTACCAAACATGAAATCGTAATTACGACACCCCACCAGACACCAATACGTCAGGGGCAAGTACCAGTGCACCGATTGCACCTTTGACGATTTCAAATATTCCTATAGAACCATTGCCGAAAATGGCAAAGGGGCCTAATAGGCGAGTAGGAAACTACTCTAAAGTGGCCCATAATTATAGCATCGTGGACGATTTAACTCAATCTCCCGCTGCTATGTCAGCTTTAGAAGTATTGCAGTTGTGCCCAAAACAACGGAAAGACCTCCTTTCCACGTTAGGCGCTATCGACCCTGCCAATACACGCCTAATGGATTTTGAATTAGACAAAGCCATCCCTCGGCTTCCTTCCATGGTTGCTTTCCAGATACCAGTGTCGGTGCAAAATATCACTATCCACCGATGTGTCATAGATGAGGGTGAATCCACGTGCATCATGTCCAAAAAATTTTGGCAGAAGTTAGGTTCTCCCGAACTAAAACCCTCAGTCATCACGCTTCGAGCATACGACGGTCGTCCTTCGACCCCCGTCGGCCTCTACTAAAACATCCTGGTCTGACGAAAAGATGGTCCACATAGACATTGAATTCTTGGATGCTCACTTGGATTACAATATACTTCTTGGGTGGAGTTATAAGTACGCCATGCCTGCGATAGCCTCCTCCGTCTTCCACATCATGATGTTCCCCCACGAGGACCGCATCATTACTGTAGACCAACTGACGCACAACGAGAAGCGAACCCTAACAAACACTGATGTAATTCTACCATATGTAGATATAGTCTCGAATGCTCTCTCACAATACCGAGAATATGGCCTTGACCAATTCAAACCGTCATCCGTTCTAGGGTCATTCGTAGGAGATCCTCCCATAATCCCTGATTCATCGCCCGATGTCACAGGGGCTCCGGTGTGCATGATGTCCACATCAAGTGCTGAAGCTAGTCAAGACACGAAAACAAGCAGTAATGGCATCGAGTCATCGGTCATGGTAGCCTCTCTAACCTATGCCACCTCCCAAACCCCTTTCCTCTACCCCTTAGTTGGTTTTGTCTCCCAGTAGGTTTTGGAAACACTGGTATTACCCAACATATCATTGGAAATTCCAGTTTGGTACCTTGTTCCCCCTACAAGAACAGGAGCCACCCACGTTACTGCCATCAAATTAAAGCCCCTCAGTCCTGAGGAGGCCCCACTCATCCAAGAAACGATCAAAACCACCCCTGCAAAGGAAATTCCCATTGAAAAACTGGTGATTACGGCTAAGAAAACCAAGAAGAGAGGAAATAATATGGTGACCCCCATCGTTCAACGAGAATCACCACTCCTTGGATCTGAGACAGGCATTGCGACGTCGCGTTCTTGTAAAAAGGAACCTATCGCCAAAGGAAAAGGCAAAGTGATGCGTACCAATCACACATGCGTTCTCTGCAGCAACTACGGGCACTATACCCATCATTTCCCAAATATCCCATGATATAGGGATGCCTTACACACCATCGAGTGATCCTATTAAGAGGATCCCTCCACCTAGGAATCTGGAGATAAACCTTGTACCATCCTGTACCCACAGGAGGAACGACAGTCACTAGAAAGATAGCCATTTGTCCCTCCTCCCCCCAAGCAACCATACACCAACCAGGGATAGGGGAACCTAGTTGCTTCATCCTCTTGAGTTATCACGCACGTCAATTACTGCAGATGGTTTGATCAAGTCTTTGACCCAAGGTCACCTACGCAACAGTAATATTTATTTAGGGAGTTACCAGGCACGTCGTCTACTGCAGACGGTTTGATACGGGTCTTTAACCCAAGATCACCTAGGCAACAGTAGAACCCATGATACTCAGAGAGTTACCAGATAGGTAGATTCTGTAGATGGATTGATCGGGTATTTGACCCAAGATCACCTAGGCAGCAGTAACACCCATGATACTCAGGGAGTTACCAGGTAGGTAGATTCTGCATACAGCTTGATCGGGTCTTCGACCCTAGATCTCCTATGTAGAAGTAACACCCAGGAAGGTAGATTCTGCAGATAGCTTGATCGATTCTTTCACCCAAGATCACCTAGGCAGCGGTAGTACCATGCACATCGATTCTGCAAACAGTTTGATCGGGTATTTTTCCCAAGATCACCTAGGCAGCAGTAGTGTCATGCACGTCAATTCTGTAGATGGTCCGATCGGGTCTTTGGCTCAAGGAAACCTATGCAACAGTAATCAAATACCTTGGATACTCATATGATTCTACTCAGAATGTATCACAACCTAGCTATCATGAAAGTCACCCCAGCACTCATGTACCAACCAGGGACAAGGGAACCGATATCCCCTATTCCCCTCATAGAGTGGACCGCTGGCACAACGTAATGCGCCGGTCAATCTAGTGCAACCTTTCCTAGGCTCATCAACAACCATACAACTAGGAGAATTATGAAAATCCTCCAAATGTTGCAAAAAGAAGTCGAGGAACAAACAAAAGGGGAGATCCTGGACAGGGGCAGTAACTGGTAACGCCCCCCCTGATCTCAGTCTGGGGGCAACCCCAACTGAAATCAAAACTACGAGCCAAGTAACAACTCCCAAGGGAACGCTGGAGCTTAGAGTATCTGATCATGAAAGCCAAATCAATGCATTGATAAGGACCTCGTAACACCTAAAGGCGATGCCACACATTCGCACTCCCGAAAAAATATTTTTTCAGCACCGGCAAGTATGCCCTCTCTCATCTTCTTTTTTAAAGCTCATGACTTTCAATAATATTTGATAAAGAAGATGATTTCACTTGAGGTAGTTTTTTTTGCAGGAAAATCTCGCAAACCATTCACAACTCCATCCACTTAAAGTTCTAGAGCAGGTATCATTCTACCCCCAGCATAATAGAGTCCCATAAACTATGCATATACTGACATCATTTCTCCATCAGAAATAAACCATAGGGTCCTCATATCTGACTGTGTTTATCATCACCTCAACATGTACATGATAAACATCTGCGTTGGTCGATAGAGCCTCCCCTCCATGGCCCCCTTCACCCATAGTAGACCATACATCACAACATAAGTGATGCCATGGCCATACCACTTTATTCCAGGAAGCACCTCATGCCCATTCATTCACCATGCATAAGGTCAAGTTTACCATACAAGCTGAACCCCATTCCCGGACGACCAGGTTGTAAAAGAAGATCAAGAGCGTACCATCGTGCCTCGCATTTGGTCCACCATACCTCCACCAGCATAATCCCATCTGTGATTCTTTCTCATCTGCTTCATCAACCCTGCACATGAGACCAACCAATGGGACCCCCACTCTCAGCAAAACAACTTCCTCACACCATCATTGAGCGAAAACTTTCATGTTTTTGGGTACTCGTCTCTGTGTTTTGTACAAACCAAACCCCATTATTTTATTCTTTTGGTAAGTTACAAAGCCCCCAAATGGTGCACTACGTCCTTCACTCTCTCATTTCATCTTTTATCCCACAACAGCAGTCCCTAAACACCCTTGGTTAGAGTATTATACCCCCCACGCACACGCCATCATGACATGCATAGCCGGTTTACACCTGCCCTAGAAGTCCTACTGACTCCAGGTATTTCCCCATCAGAAATAACTATGACTACCACCAAGCTGCTTAATTATACTCCAACCTCAGGCCACTGAATATCCATCATCAGTTTTCAATCACCCCTTGCCTACATGCCTATGTTAAACCCATCACATCCAAGTCCTTGACCCCTTATATTAGCGACCCCTCGTACGGTTGAGGCTTCCTTTTTGTCGACTTCAACACCTATATTCCAAAAAGGAAGCGGTACCTTGGATCACCCCTCCCCATATAAGGGGCATCCTCGAGTGGCACTATGGGAGACATCATTGTCCACAGATGTCATCGATCCTCCTGAAATTTGACTTCAACAAAAGCTTTCATGTCAAGATAGGATCTTACCTTACAACCATTGCCTCCATAAGCGTCTGTGTCAACAATGCTTACACAGGAAGGTCCCAGCTAGCACCTATGCGTACAATGCGCAACTATATGCCATACCAAGTCTATGCATATGGGTATCGTATTCCACCTATTTTCAATGAAAAAACGCCCCTGAGGGCGTCAGCAGTTGTCGTCAGCAATCGTCGTCAACAACCGCCAACATCACTACCATGTTACTGATACATACAGAACATATATCTGTCAACTAGATTTGTTTAACTAGCCACAACATCACGAGCATGGGACATGCTCGCCTCATTGAAAATTTGTAAATGTATTGTAAATTGTATTTGCTTACAGGGATCCCTTAGGCCATGGTCATCCTGGGAAACGGTGCAGGGTATTTTCAATTCCAAGCTTCATGCATGACTCTCTCTCTCTCTACGCACAATACAAAAAAGAAACTATAATGTATTTCGGCTATATAGTTCTTCCGAGACCTCACATATTAGAGGGAAACTGTTAACACTGGAAAATTGTACAGCAGAAGACGACATTAATTAATGTCAGGCAAAAGGATTTACAGGGCTGGAAGACATTACAGAATCTGGAAAGTATTTAAAAATCTCTAAGGTCCGTGGAAAATCAAATTTGAACTAATCCTAAATGCTATTTGTGTGCATAATCCTTTGTGAAGAGCACCTTCCACGCACTTTTTTCTCGATATGCGCGCAATCCAGGGAGTGGTGAAATGTCACTATCCGGGACCACACAAAGCAAAGTACAAGTGATGTCTTACTTGTAGCCACCTAAGGACAGTCACCAACGCCTCCTTAGACACTATGTGAGCACACAATGGAATATTTGGAGCACAAAAAGGAATCATACCCCTCTCTTGCGTCACCATCCTCCATGTACCAAGAGAGGGAAGGGAGGATTTGAAATATCCTATATAAGACCACCATGATATGAAGAATTTTTTAACACATTGTTATGCTAGCCGGAATTTCCCAAGCAATACCAGTAGTGTGTGAGCCGTAGCTGAAGATAGAGGGGAATCAATTGTTGGCCACCCAATAATTTTAGTCCAACATAGTAGAGAGAGAGGGAGACTGCATAAAGGCAAGCTTGGGATAAAAACATCCTTGCATCGGGACCTAGAACCATTTTCTGGGGGCCCTTTGGCAAGAGGGTAAAGTTTCACTCTTCTTACTACCACCGCTCAATAGAAAGGGGCCTAGAGCCACCATGCATATTATTGTTGTCATTTGACTCTTTTCAGAGCTCGTGTTTATTTGTTTAGTTTTTATTTTAGTTTTTAGTTTATATATGCATGTTATTTCTCTATCTAATATGTTTATTGATTCTAGCTTGTTCCACTAACTTGCTTGACTCCACTTATTTTTCTGCCTGTTACCAATAACTTAAGTGGGTAGACCACACCCCTTAAGTTGGTGTGATTTCATACATACGTGCACCAAACACGCTACAACAACGTCCATACCTCATGTCATGTGATTATCTCAGATATTTCAGTTATGTGTATGTGTGCTTGTTTGCACATGTTTTCTGACAATGGCATCTTGGTCCTGGCACGTATTTGTAAAGAATTTCACCCCTCACTCTCATTCGTCCTTAATGCTTTAGGGGGAATTTGTTACACAAAAATTTGTCACTATTCCTGTACTCGTCGTTCCTGATCCTGGAGACCCTTAACAATGACCCCTATGTCTATTTTCCATTGTGAAAATGTTCCATCATATCCCTTTCAGCATAATGAGAAAACATTATGTTGACCATTCCTGAAGCAACTCCTTGAAAGCATGGTTATCTGGAGTTGCACACCCTCTACGTATATTTCTCACGTCGATGTCTCTATTTTGGTCTAGGGTGGCGCCGATCGGCACTAGAATGAGGATCATACCTGTGTTGATCCTCTTCTGGAAATTTTTTGAAATGGAAGTGAAGCTTCGATATCTAGAAGCTTTGTGGCGGAGAGCTAGTTGTTTGTTCCTGAGGATAGATTTGAGCTTCTCCCTGTGGGCTTCTTTTTCCTACAAAAGTTGAACCACCCAAAGGGATAACCCATTTCGCCACCTTAAGTGGATCCATTCTCCCTCTTCCCTTGTTATAAAATGGACATCCTCCCATAGCTCTGCTAGCTAGAAAAGAGATAGAAGAACAACAGAGAGATATTTTGTTGCTGTAGGTATCGAGCGAGAGTTGAGACCTTTTTCCCTTCAAATCTAGTTGAAAGAGCGCTTTAGACACGTGCCTGGATTAGGACCCGTCGAAGGAGAGTTGCGAAATCAAGGATCAGGTTGTAACCCCCCCTCTCTATTTTAATATAATACAATTGATTGATGCTTCCATTCTCGTCTTTAATGTATGATTGGATTATAAGTTATCCTTGATCAACTAGGTAGGTTTTATATGCAATATATATTGTTATGATTTCACATTTTTTGTTTTTTGATCCCTTGTGAAAATAACCAAGCGTCGGTGATGGCGAGGACCTAATTAAGGAACACGAAGGATCAAAGGATTCGAGTGAGGAATAACATCAGATTTAGGTAAGTGATATATTCATGATTTGCATGAATTTACAATCTAGGAAAGTAGGCTTTTAATTCTTCCCTGTTGTTACTAGACCCATCCTAGGGCTAGAGGGATCATCTCTGTCTGCAAAGAGGATTTCCCTACATAACACCATTGATCACTCACTCATTCACAACGATTTCTATCCAAGATAAATAAAAAACCCAATGAAGTCACGGAAAAAATAAGACAATGAAAGGAGAGAGAACATGAGTTATTTATACCCTAGATTTTCTCACACGTGCAATTTTTCCTGAGGCAAATTTTGTGCTATTGTAGGCCCGAAATTTCATTGGAAGAAATTTCAGGAGATGACCAGATTTCAAATATTTGACCAGTGTTAACTTTTGTTGACTACAACTTGTTGTATATGGCTTGGAGGAGGGTTGAATTGGGTCTCTGTGGCAATCTTGGTCTTGGGTCTTGGATATCTCATTTTGAACTTATTATTTAAGAAGAGGATTTTCTTGGGTTTTCCCCCTTGTGGTGTTTTTCCCTGGCTTGGAGCCTAATTTATTATTTCCTTTGTCTCCTTGTGTTCTTCATGTTTTGTACATTTTTGGTAAATTCTTGATGAAGGGAATATAAATTTAATAAGTAGACAACAAACATTCACAAGTAATTATCAAGTTAAGAGAAATTTACCCTAATCTATAAGAATCTTGATTTCTAATCACTAACATGGCAACTTGAGGAAATTTTATTAATGCAAAAGAAAATATATTACATAAAGGAGTTCTCACTATCGCTCATCAGCCATGACCCTCCATTCTCTTTAAATAGAGATCATGGATCAATCAGGTGTGAAACCACAGATCAATAGTGGTTAGTATAAAATAGAATATGAGTTGTCGGACCACTCTATGTCTAGAACATATCGTGACCATTGGATTAAAATGCAACTAATGCATACTAAAGAAACACACTTTTACCTAATAGAAACATTAGACCAAGTTGAATTTTACTAACTCCTAAGTGTCTAAATATCCTAACATATCCCCTTAAGAACAAATTGGGATTGGATTGAAGGATTTAAAAAGGTGACATAATAGGAGAAGTAATGATAAATTAGACCCTCCCCACCTTTAATAACAACTTCATGAACTCCTAACATAGATTGAAGTTTAGAAAACTTCACTTTTGTAAGAAACTTTCTGAAAATGTTTGCTACTAGATCATATGTAGGGAAAAAATACACTACATTAACTTAATCATGAATGATTTTTATGATGAAGTTCATTTGTAGTTCATTGTGTTTGTTGTGTTGATGTTGAATTGGATATTTGGAGATCTTAATGAAACTTTAATTTTTTCACTAGAGGGTGTTTGGATGTTGCTAATGGAGTCCAAACTCTGAAAGGATCTATTGAAGCCATAATACTCCTTAACTTGCATTAACCATTTATCAGATACTCTACTTCTATTAAATAAAGAGCATAGATTGTTGATTTTTACAAGACCAAGTGATAGTTTTAGAACCAAGACTAAAAAAATAACTTGTAGTAGAATTTTGGTCATCAAGGTCGATAACCCTGTTATCGCTCCACTAGATCTCTAAGGTTGAAGAAGAAATCCCAACAGAGGTAACCATAGACCATTCTTTTGGCTTGGTAGCTAGCCCTACCAAACTAGAGAGGGCTCTCTCCACAAGGTCACAGCCAAGAGGGCTGGATAAATTAGGGTTTTAGGCTAGGTATGCAATGCAGAAGGGTTTGTTTTGATTTGATTGGGTTGTTGGATGAGGATATTAGGTCAAAGAGAATAGGTCAGGGAAAATGGGATTAGGGTTACAATCCATTCAATGGGGCAAGGTAGGTAAGAATTATAGCACATTAGGGTTATTGGGATGGAATGATTTAGACAAGTGAGGAGCTAGGAAGAGCATGAAAGATGAATTCTTCCTAAACTGAAAGAAAGATGAATAGAATATGAAAACTTTCCCAAAACAGAGCATATGAGATGAATTATGTTTCTCTAACTCAAAAGTGATCATACAATAGACATGAAATGGAAATGGACCAAAAATACATTCATACAAATGAAACAAGAGAAGAAAAAATGCTAGACAACCATACCACAAGTATCTCGAAGAAATAGCTGCAACACTTTTACTAAGCTCCTACCAAAATGATTTTAGTAGAGTCTCTGATCAATATGCCAACATCCAACTGATTCCCACCTATGAAATGACTGAAAAAATACATGATATAGGCCTCAAAAAAACTCCTCCTAGCCTCAGGGGTCAAATCCATGAGAGGAGGAGAAGTTCCACCAAAACTAAGTTGAATACGTAGAGTGTAGGGGGGTCAAACCGACTCATCCCTAACTTAAGTGAACTGATTCATTACACCTCATCATGAGTTTTCATGTAATGTATTTACCCTAGGTAACAATAAAAACATGATAATTACATTTACTTCCATTAATTACATAATTAAAATCATCATTTTCCAAAATGAAAATCAAAATTGCAGTAAAAACTAAGAAAAATCAGACATTTGTCAAGGGCGCAACGCTAGTGCCAAGGGTGCAGTGCCATGTTGCAGACCACTTTTGGAGGCCTTCCCGATGTCCAAATTGGGCTCAGTATGGCTTGTTGGAAATCCTATCCTGTCTGCTTTCTAGATTTACCTTTATTTTTCTGAATAGAGTTTATTTTCCTTATCAAAAAGTGATTCTCCCACAGTTGGTCAAGAGCGCAGCGCCAAGGCAAAAAAGGAGGCAGAACATTGATTTTTGTGTGTTTTTTCACCTTTTCACCTGCCAGTTGTCCAAACCAAGATTAAAAACGTTGTTTTCTAGAATTTATTTATAATTTTTCATCTTCTGGTGGTCTTTTTTTGGCCAAATAGCTGCAATACTTTTATTAAGCTCCTGCCAAAATGATTACATTAGAGTCTCTGATCAATATGCCAACATCCAATTGATTCCCACCTATGAAATGACTAAAAAAATACATGATATAGGCCTCAAAAAAACTCCTCCCAGCCTCAGGGGTCGAATCCATGAGAGGAGGAGCAGTTCCACCAAAACTGAGCTGAATACCTAGAGTGTAGGGGGGTCAAACCGACTCATCCCTAACTTAAGTGAACTGATTCATTACACCTCATCATAAGTTTTCATGTAATGTATTTACCATAGGTAACAGTAGAAACATGATAATTAAATTTACTTCCATCAATTACATAATCAAAATCATCATTTTCCAAAGTGAAAATCAAAATTGCAGTAAAAACTGAGCAAAATCAGACATTTGTCAAGGGCGCAACACCAATGCCAAGGGTGCAACGCCATGTTGCAGGACACTTTTGGAGGCCTTCCCGGTGTCCAAATTGGGCTCAAAATGGCTTGTTGGAAATCCTATCCTATCTACTTTCTAAATCTACCTTTATTTTTCCGAATGGAGTTGATTTTCCCTATCAAAAAGTGATTCTCCCATTGCTGGTCAAGAGCGCAGTGCCAAGGCAAAAAAGGAGGCAGAACATTGATTTTTTGTGTTTTTTTTTCACCTTTTCACCTACCAATTGTCCAAACCAAGATTAAAGACGTTGTTTTCTAGAATGTATTTGTAATTTTTCATCTGCCAGTGGTCTTGATTTGGCCAAAAAGTGGCTCAAAAAAGGGCGTTGCACCCTTTCACAGTCCATTTGTCATAAGACTGTCTAGGTTTGCAAAAAAAACACAAAAACTTCAAAATTGATCCAAAAAATTCTCAAAATTTGGTATTTGGTTGTTGATGATGTTGTTAGGAATGGAGTGAGGCTTCAGCTAATATGTCAAGCCTCCTTTCCTCTTCTTGCATGGTCAAGGCTTCAAATTTTTCATTGGCTCTTTTAAGCTTGGCCCTTGCAATTTTGTCTCTTTGGGAATAGTGCTTGGCCCTCTTTATCAATATATCATTATCTCTATTTTCCTTCTCTAGAAGCTTCTATAGGTGTTGGCTAGCCCTATCAAGCCATGGCTCTTGGTTTTCATTGATTACCATTGCAATTTTTCATTCAAAGTGAGTTGATTAGCAATCTCAGCCTCTTTTTGCCTTTCTAGTTCTAGAGCTCTTTTCAACCCTCTAGTCATAGGCCTTCTCCTTGGCACTTTTTCTTCTACCTCATCTGTTACACCATATGTTTCTAGTGTCTCTTCAAGCAAGACTTTGGATTTTTCTGCCTATCTTTGCGCTTTGATGAATTTGACCTCATCAATGACATGTTTTGTTTTCAACTGCTAGTTCTCCTACTCAAGAAAGTCTATGACAAATTTAGACCTGTCAAGATTAGTTTTTAGTTCCTTAATCTTGGCTTCTTCCTCGTTGATGACTATGCTAGTGATCTCATCATCATGCTCATCTAGGTCAACAAGGTCAAAATCTTATTCTGTCTCATGGAGGTCCTCCTCCTCATGTGTGATCTCTTCCTGAATCTCTACCTTTGTCATATCTTACTTCCCTTTATCTACCTGATTTTTTGATGTACAAGGCAAGGCCCCTTTCACTATGTGTGGATCAAACACATGCCTATTAACCCTTTGTTATTTTTTTTCAAATAGCTCTATCTCAGCAACATTAGCCTTCTTAGGCTCATTGATCTCAGCTCTGCTAGGTGACCCAGTCTCAATGTGAAATCTAGATGATGTTGGTGAAATGGGTGAAGGAGACTGGTCTTGTAATGATGCATGAACAGTGGGCTGAGATGGAGAAATGGATGTGGAAATATGAGATGATGAAGGCACATCTTGGGCATGATGAATAGATGGAGTAGTGAATATGTCATTGGCTATGAAAGTACTCCATGAAATGTTCAATTGTATGAGGTGATGGAGGAATATGATTATGATGAGGGAATGGTGAAAAAGACTATTCATTTGGTGCTCAGATTCTCTCCTTTGGACAATCTATTCCATATTGTCAATGCTTCATAAAAGTTAATAGGGCATGTTGATCATCCTGACTCTTGTGAAGTGCATGAGTAGCCATATATGATAGGTGTAAATTCTGGAGAGCCTACCCTCACAAGAAAAGTATCTCATGATGTTTTTCATCATGGGAGAATATCTCTCCAGGAGGTAAGAGAAATGAAACTTCCCCTTTCTTTCATTCTTGTACCTACGTTTGATGTATGGCTCAAAGTAATTCTCCCCCAATTATTTTTTCTTGAACCATTTTTCCCCAACATTCAGGATTCTAGTATGATGGCAGTGGACAAAGTGAAAGTGACACCAGAAAGGGTTACCTGGCTGTCATGTATATTGGAGATGAATATTTTTCTCAACATAGGATGATATTGGACCCTTTGTATTGTCTCACAGAATTCAAAACATCCTACATGCTTAAAACATGTCACAGCCATGGGAGATTCCATGAGTTCCCTGGTATTTGTTGGCTCAATTCTAAGGATTTTCCCTCCTTTGTGTGGCCTCCTCTCCTATATTTATTCTCCCTCACTGTAGCTTGTGTTATGTTTTTCTTCCATGGTGTCTTAGTGTCAAAACCCTAGGGAGATGGAATGATAGTGAAGAATGATTTTTGGAAAGTGGGAATGGGATGGGGAAATTTAGGGAGATGGGGGAAAGGGTTTATGAAATGAGGGAGGTGATAGGGAGTAGTAATGATAAGGGATTTAGGATAGGGAATTTTATTACAGGTTAGGGATTTTTGGAGTCTAAGAAAATAATTAGTCTAGCTCTTAGGGTTTCAAATGAAAAGGGCTTAGGGAAAGGGGATTATGATATAGGGGTGAGGATAGGGTAATTATGATGTGGGAAGGGAATGAAAGTGCTAGGGATTGAAACTGAAATGAAATTGGGATTTAGGGAATGATACTAGGGTTTCAAGCTCAAAAATAGACACCAAATCTTTAAAACAAGCTCAAACACCACAAAATTGACTTGATAAGAAGAGGGATGGTGCAAATGGTGGCTTACTTGATTTTTGAAGGGTGTAGAGCATCGTTGTTGAAGATTTGAAGGTGATGGCATGAGTTTTGGAGCTCCTGAGTGTTTTCGGGCAAGGGCATAGTTCCAGTGCCAAGTGCGCAACGCATAACACAGCGGAGCAGCGCACAATACAAGGGTGTAGTGCACAACGCAAGGGCGCAGTGCACAACACATGGGCGTAGCGCTTAACTCTATTTTGAAAATTTCGCCTTCCTTCTTGGATTTTCATGCTTTTTCTGAGGTTGCTTGATGATGGCAAGAGAAAATGAATTTTGAATTGATTTCCTTTGGGTTTAAATACTTTGTGGAATTTGATTTTGATGATTTTAAAACTCACTTGTGCAATCTTCAATTTCACTTTTAAAACCTTACAAAATACCCTTTAACTTTGTCTCGTTTGCTTTGCAGATTGATCATGCTGGAGTAGGAACTCTTCATACTTTGAAGTTTGATGTGTTTGTCATATGAAATTGAGTTAGAAGCTTTTGGGAACATAGTAATTATTACATATAATGAACATAAAATTACATAAAATAAAATTAAATTAAATCTCTGTTTTTGGTATAAAATTACATTTTGGAATGAAACTCACACTTGAAATCAAAATTACAAATTTGGAAACCATTTTTACATGCTTGAAAATCCTCTTTAGATGGTAAAGGGATATTATTTGGATCACTCTCATACTTTTTCTGACCTTATGCAATGAAATTGTGTTTTATTTGGACCTTGGAAAAATGAAAACCTAGAGACCTAATGAAGTCTTTGAGTGACCAGACTTCATGGTGACCTAACTGACATAATGACATGATGAAATGGACTTTCATGACTGAATTATACTCAGCAAGATATGAAGGTGGGCCAGAAAGTATAAATTTTTGAGGGGTGATGTATTTGGACTAGGATTACCATCAGTGAGTAAATTTTTTGCATGACCCAATGGAATGATAAAAAAATTATGAGTGGGACTCCTAAAATGATATGAAAAGAATATTTTTTATCACTGATGGCAGTATGCAAATACTGACACTAACAAACCCAATTTGAATCAACAAAACCAACCAACAAAGGAGTCTCCCACAAACTATAATGTATCCCGAACTAAATCATACCTCAAATATATCGAAGTATATTTTTTGTTTTTTTTCAATGAATTTCATGTGGTGTTCACATGTACCAAGAAAAAAAACAACAACAAGGAAATATAAATATGGATATGAATCACATATAAAATTTGACTAACTAACTAGCGATACAAAGTGGCATCAACTTTGGGTTTAGTGCATGTGGCAATAAGTTCGACTCCGTAGAGAAATTGAGAAGGGGATAGTTTACAATCTTCCATGTGAAAATAGTGAAGAGGGTCACATGCATTCTTAGATTGGGAAAGAGAAACTTCTTCCATGGTTTGCAATACTTGAAGGCCAAGGAAATAAAGTAATATCTCAAGTTTGTCATTTCAAACTTCTTCTTAGGTCTTGACTTAACATGGGTTAAAATTTTAATGTCACTACTAGTGTCAATAAGGCCATCAACATAAAAAAAATATTATGAGATGACTTCCTACTTTATTGGTGTAGAAACTGGGGTTAGAATGACATCTAGAGAATTTGGTGTCAAGAAGAAGGCTATCCATTTTTTCATACCAAGCTCAAGGAATTTTTTTAAGACCATAGAGAGATTTCTTGAGTAAATAAATTTTGGGGTCACTTGGAACACAATGAGGAGGTTGTTCCATGTATATTTCTTCTGGTATATCTCCATGTAAGAATGCAGATGTAACATACATCTAGTGGACCTCCCATCCATGTGAGGTAACAACATTTAGAACAAGGTGGATGGAATTCATTTTGGTGATAGGGGAAAATGTTACATTGCAGTTAATTCTCTCAACTTGAGATAATCCTTCGTGCCTTATGTATTTAAACACTTCCATCTAGTGCATACATAGTTTTGTATACCCATTTAAATATGAAAATTTTCCTTAATTTTGTAAGATTTACAAGTTCCCAAGTATTGTTCGCCATCAAGGAATTTTATTCATCAATCATTGATGTTTCCTAATCTAGACGAATTGAAGTTTCTAAAAATGTTTTCATATCACGAGTCTTTGAAACTTTATATAAAAGAGAGGAGGTTCATTGGAACTATGAATGAGTACAACATTGATTTGTAGGATCACTAACAAGGTCATTGACTGCTTAATGTATTTAACAACACATTTGGAAGATATGGTGTTAGTCTAGGTTCATGCTCAATGGACTCATATGAAGGAAGCAAATAGACGAAGGTGGATTTTCATCCTCAATGTCATCATTTGAAGAAGAAAAAGGAATAGGAAGAGAAAATGGTACAAATGAAAAATATGGCTCATAGGTCGAAGAGGGCACAACCATCGAATTAGGCTCACAAGACAATAATTTTTCATCAGATTTAACATATCTTCTAATTATTACTTCAATGGAGTTAGGTTGAAGACGTTTATAACCTTTCACATCTTCAAAATATCCAACAAAAATATAGTTCTCACTTTTAGGTTGTACAAATTTCCTCTTTTCATCAGGAATGTGAGCCCATGCTACACTACTAAAGATATAGAAGTGGCTTACATATGGCTTAATGTTAGTCCATGTTTCTTCCAATGCTATATTACTTAAATCATTTATGGGAGTGTGATTTACTGTGTAATTTTCACATTTTATTGCTTCCTCCAAATAATGAAGACTTAATCCCTTATATTGAATCATACAATCAACCATTTTATTTAATGTACATTTGTTTCTTTCAACAACACCATTTTGTGTAGTGCATATTCAAAAATATGTTGCATTTTAATGACATGTGCAATGTAGTAAGCTATGAAATTATAATTGATATATTCACCTCCATTATCTATTCTTAACCTTTACAGTTGATTTCCATACTTTTTTCTACAAGATCCTTGTAGGCCAAGAATGAGCCAAAAACTTCGCTCTTGATTTTTGAGAAATAAACCAAGAGTCTCTAGAGAAGTCATAAATGAAATTTAATAAGTACTTGAACCTAGAGAAGGAAGAAGAAGAAAGTTTTCTACATAAATCAATGTGAACAAGCTACAAAGGGGATATGGCATGTCAAGAGGCACGATTTTCAAAACTATCTTGATGATGTTTTTTGAGGACACAACTAGAACAAATACCATCTCTGCAAGAAACGAGAGGAAGACTAGTCACCATATTTTGATTACATAATTGTTGCAGTGAGTGATAATTTAGATGAGTAAATCACTCATGCCAGAGTTTTCTCAAGTTATTAATATGGGAATAAAAACTGAGGAAAAAAATGATGGCCCAAGGTTATCAAACTTGTATAATTAGGTAATATCATCAACTATTCCAATGGCAAGGACATGCTTAAGATTTTTCAAGTCCATAATTACAACTGGTTGAGGTGAAAACTATAATTTTTTACCTTCACTTGATTGAGTGATCTAATATATTGATACATGGTTGTAGGAAAGACTCGAAACACATAATACATCACTAAAATGACCATTATCTACTTGAATTGTTCCAAACCGTACAACACTAAGAGATCTATCATCTCCAACAAATATTTGTTTCCTATTTCAATCATTAAGAACAAAAAAATGGATTTATTCTTAGCCATATGATAAGATGCTCTATAATCAATAATCCATTCATGAAAATAATAATTAGGGGTTGCATTGAAATAGAAACCAGAAGCAAAAAGTGCATGTCCATGGAAAGAAGTGTTAGAATAATAATCGAGATTGATGTTGTGATTCTTCATTATTGTTTTCAAGGCATCCATCATTTTAAAACATTTTGGACTTAGATGACCATATTTCCCACAATAGTTGCAATGCATTTTTTTCTTCTTACCCTTTGATTTTGGTATTTTGTCACCACAATTTAAAAAATCAAAACTGGGAATTGACATGATCCACCTATCAAACTGGTAAATTAACCAAAACCAAAAAAACCACACTAGTCAGATCTCAATGAACCAATCTTTAAATAATTGCATGAAATGTTTGTGACTTGATTTCATTTATCATTTCTCTTTGCCATATTACACTATGTAGTTTAAAACAACACTTTGAACCTTGAATTGGGTCCATTACCTATCATAGTGCATCATTTTGGTAGCATAATATATTTGAATATTTACAAAAAAATTAGAGTTGGAACCAATATTTCAACTATGAAGGTGGATTTCCTTACAATTGTGAGAATTCATAGGGTAAGACTTATAGTTGTGACAAGAAAGAGGGACTATCTAGTTTCAATAAGGAATCCAAGAAATTGGAGATAAATAACAAATTGTAACTAAGAAAATTGAGTGGTGAATAAGAATCCAACACCTAAGATACACAATAAGAAGAGGAACAAGAAAATGAGCAAGCAAGAGATTATGTATCTAGTTGTTGAAATTCTTTAAAAATAAGAGAGGGGTCAAAGATGAAGCGTAAGGATACGATACAAGTCTGAAAGATAAAGAATTGATTGATTATATAAGAGACATGGAAATTTATTGTGAATATGAGAAAATTAAATACCTAAATAAGATGAATTTTGTCATCATGAAGTTTAAGATGCATGCAACTATCTTGTAGGATTTTGTGTAGTGCAAGTGTTCGGTCCCTATAATACTAGTGTATCCCCTTATTATTATTTTTAATCTAGCCCCCTTATTGTTATTGTTTTGCCCATGTATTCCCCATATTGTTATTATTGTGCCCCATAGAATCCCACTATTGTTATTGTTGTGCCCTTACATTGTTATTGTTATGTTGGCTAGGATTATATTGTGACCCCTTGGACCCTTACATATAGAAAGGAGGTTTTTTCATTTGTATCATCCAAGAATTATTCATTTTATGTAACGTAAAGGAGGTTTCCCCTTCGAAGAGGCTGATTTCTAAGTCATTGATCTATCTTTTATTCTATTTTGTGAGTTTGTTTTATAACATTTGGTATCAAAAATTGGGATTCTAGGGTTTCTCTTCTTCAAACATGTCATCTTGGAATTTTCACTATAAATTTCTTTTTGCAAGGCTTTATAAGCTGAAATTTTTACCACTTGGATCAAAAATCTTGATGAACTTTGTGTAAAAATTTCAAACCTTGGTTCCCTATAGTTTCAGAGATATGCTCTGTGGAAGTTAGGGTTTTTGTAGGCTCCATTATTTCATCTCAAACATGTGACCAAGGAAAAATCGTCATAACGTTTGTTTTAGGCATCGGATTGGAATTATGTAAGGAGTGGAAGAAATTTCACGGAATTTAGTTTCTTATGTATCGATTTCAGATCCAAAGGTCAAAACAATGACACATGGCACGTCGTACAAGTTTCATCTATTGAACCAATCCATAATTAGGTCATTGTGGGATATCAGGCATAACTTTATCTTGAAGAATCCAAATTAGGTCTAACCTGTGGCATTAGAAAGAAGACGCAGAGGAATACTACAAAACCAAAGATCAAATCTTGGGGATCCTAAATTACGTAGATACATCAGTTTCAATACCGAGCTCCCCAAAAGTAAGAAAAATGTGTGTATCTTTTTATAAAAATGTGTGTATATTGTTTGAAAAATCAGTTTTAAGTGATTCCAAGGGCATATTGAAGCATATATCAGTATTGGGTTCTAAAATGCCCCAAAAAAATAATTCCACGCCCATTAAGCCCTCAGAAAGCTCTAATATGACGCATGAAGAGGAATAAGTGCAACATGATATATCAAAATTACGAGACCAAGTGCAACAAATTTCACTCTTGCAAAGAGTAACAAAAAATGAAATGGAAGCTAAGATGGATGGTTTCAATAAAGACATGGATGGTTTGAAGAAAGAAGTGGAAGCTAAGATGGATGGTGCGAAGAATGGCGTGGAAGCTAATATGGATGGCATGGAAGCTAATATCGATGGTATAGAAGAAAAATTGAAAGGCAACATGAAAGACATGAAGAATGGTCTAAAAGCATACACGGAAGGTTTGAAGGAAGGTTTGACAAAGCTACTACAATAAATTATTCCTAATGGAAAAACAGTAGTATATGAAACTCATGATGATAACAAAATAAATTTTAATCATGATTTCATAGACTCTAATGTTGGATTTAAGACCCGCCATATTCCAAAGATCGATACAAGGAAGTTTGATGGCAAGGATCTAGTAACATGGATACTATAGATGGAGAAATATTTTGATCTCAATAATGTGCAAAAAAACAAAAGGTACGCCTTGCAACTTTATTTTTAGAAGAAAATACGTTTGTATGGTATTGATGCTTTTTCTCTCGTAAAAATATTGTCACTTGGTAAATTTTTACGAAGGAAATGGTAGCACATTATGAGAATACCAATAGAAACACCTTCTTTAGCCAATTGATAAATATCAAACAAAAGGGTTCAATGGTGGAGCACATTAAGGACTTCCAAAAATTGAATATAAGGGTAACTGATATTCCAGAGGAACACAAGATTGATGTCTTCATAGGGACTTTAAAGGATAACATCGAACATGAGGTTCGCCTTTGGGAACCTGATTCATTGGAGAAGGCATTAAGGTTGGCAAGAAAAACTGAAAGCAAAATTATGGCGACAAGGAAGCCTACCATTCACAACTATAAAGATGGAAGTGTTGCTACTCCTAGACTTCCACAACCTACAAGGTTTACACCACAAAAATTGGAAGAAAAAAAACCAAAAGGGCTTTGCTACAGTTGTGACAGAAAATACACTAAAGGTCATAAGTGTGTTAAGAAGAAATTATTTTATATATATTTTGAAGAGGAGGAAGAAAATTAACCTGGATCTTCAAAAGAAGAGGATATACACTAGGAACCAACCCTATATAAAGAAGAAATGAATCCGACCATATATTTAAATGCATTGGCAGGAACTAACACTCCTCAAACTCTCGATATAGAAGGACATGTCAAAAAGAAAAATGTAATAGTGTTGATTGATTTGGGTTGTACCCATAATTTTATTCATTTTAAGGTAGCAAAGAAATTAAATTGCTTCCTATACACAGCACCAGAGTGTCAAGTGATGGTTACAAATTGAGAAACTATAAATTTCTCTAGAAAGTGCCATAATATCGAGCTATCCATGGGGGAATATGTATTGAATATTCCAATGCTCTCCATTCCAATGGGTGGTGCTGATGTTGTACTAGGAGTCTAATGGTTACAATATTTGAGTTAATTTTCAATAACTTTTCTTGAATTTATTTTAGGAAGGAAAGGAAGTTGAATTATTGGGTATCGCAGGGAAGTTGGGAAAGATAATAAACTCTAATGTCATGAAAAATCTTCTGAATAAAGAACAATGAGGCGTAATTGCACAATTATGCTCAATAGAGGTTCAAACATCAAAATCATCTATTTCTCCATATCTCCAAAAAGTCTTGGACAATCATTCCAAGGTGTTTACAACTCCCAAAAGACTCCCATGTATTTGTGATCATGACCATGTTATTCATTTTATTCCAGGAAGTGTTCCTCCAAACATCAGGCCTTACAGATATCCTTATGTCCAAAAGAGTGAGATTGAACATATGGTTGCAGAAATTTTAGAGGCTGGTATAATTCAACCTAGTCAAAGTTATTTCTCTACTCCAGTAGTATTGGTGCACAAGAAGGATGGATCATGGCATATTAGTTCGGATTATATAGAGCTCAACAAGCTCACTATTAAAGATAAATTTCCCATCCCCTTCATTGATGAATTATTAGATGAATTTCATAAAGAAATTTACTTCACCAAGTTGGATCTTTGTTCTAGATATCATCAAATTAGAATGAAGATTGAAGACATTTCAAAAACAACATTCATAACTCATGAGATTCATTATGAATTTTTGGTCATGCCTTTTGGCCTTACTAATGCACCTCCCACATTTCAAGGTTTGATGAATTCCATTTTCAAACCCTTACTTAGAAAATTTTTGTTAGTATTTTTTGATGATATACTAATCTACAACAAGTCTTGGAAGGATCATTGTCAACATGTTGACATGGTTCTCAAACTATTGTAGGAGAAACAATTATATGCAAAAACCTCCAAATGTTTCTTTGGAGTACAGGAGGTGGAATATTTGAGTCATATTGTATCTCATGAGGGTGTTAAGGTAGAGCCTAACAAAATCAAATTCATTAAGGAGTGGAAATTCCCTACAATGATAAAGAATATTAAAGTATTTATGGGGTTAACAGGGCATTATCAGAATTTTGTTAAGTTATGGGAGAGTATCGGCACCTCTAACATTATTAAAAAATAAATATGCAATTTCTTGGACTCCAAAAGAAACTAAGGCCTTTGAACATCTTAAAGAGGTAATGTACCAAGCACTGGTCTTAGCTACGCCAGACTTCAGAAAAACCTTTATTATGGAATGTGATGCCTCGGGAAATGGAATTGGTACGGTTTTAATGCAAGAAGGAAGATCCATTGCTTTTGAAAGTCGTCCAATCAAAGGAAAGTATTTATTGAAACCTATTTTTGAGAAGGAAGTGTTGGAAATACTACATGCACTAAATTTGTGGTGACCTTACCTAATGGGAAGACACTTCAAGGTAAAAAAAATTATGATAGTCTTAAATGATTTTTGGAAAAAATATTATCTCAGTACGATCAGCAAAAATGGGTCACAAAGATGTTGGGTTATGACTTTGAAATCATCTACAAAATGGGAAGCAAGATTTTGTTGCAGATGCACTCTCAAGAAAGGATGAGGATGTGGAAGCATTGCTTTGTTCCATTTCTATTATCCAACCTAAGTGGATAACCGGAGCAAGGGTTGAATGGAAGAATGATGAAGAGGTGTGGACACTCATTCAAAATTTGCAGCAAGATCCCAATACATCTGAAACATTTAGCTGGAAAAATGATTCATTATGGTACAAATATCACTTATATCTTTGTAATAATTCCCAAATCAAATGAAATATTCTTTTGGAATTGCACACCTCTCCTTTAGGAGGGCACTCGAGATTTTTAAAAACTTACCACATGGTTAAGAAGGATTTTTTTTGGGATGGCCTTAAATCTAATATTTAATAGTTTGTGGCAGACTGTTTGGTTTTCCAACAAAATAAAGTTGAGACATTTAATACCCCGAGTCTCTTACAACCTTTATCCATTCCAAGTCAACGTTGGGAGGAGGTTTCGATGGATTCTATCACAGGTTTACCCAAGTCCAAAGGAAATATTGTCATCATGGTGGTAGTTGATATACCTACCAAGTATGCACACTTTTGTGCATTATCTCATCCATTTAAAGCAAGTACAGTTTCTACTGCATTTATCCAAACAATTAAAAAGCTACATGGAAACCCAAATATTATTGTAAGCGACAAAGATCCCATTTTTACAGGAAATTTTTGGACATTTTTTTGTTTGGGTACTCAATTAGCTCATAGCTCATCATATCATCCTCAATCTGATGGGAAAACTGAGATAGTAAACAAATGTTTGGAAGGATATATTCGTTGCTTTGTATCTAATAAACAAACATGATGGGTCAAGTGGTTACCTCTAGCTGAATGGTGGTATAACATTGCCTTCCATAATGCAGCAAAAAAGACCCCATTTATGGCACTTTATGGATATCATCCACCCTCCATCACATCATCTTTAAGAGAAAATTCTAAGGTTCAAGCAATGGAATATCACATCGAGCATCAACAACAAATTCTCCAACTCTTAAAGGATAACCTCATTTGTCACAAAATCGAATGAAACAATGGGCAGATCAACATCGCAGCAAAAGAAGTTTTGATGTAGGAAACTGGTATTTTTACGGCTACAACCATACAAACAAATTTCCCTCGAGCAAGCTAAGAAGAATAATAAATTATCACCAAATTATTATGGTCATTACAAGGTGTTGCAAAAGATTAGTACTATGGCATACAAATTGGAACTTCTTGCATCTTCCCGAGTGCACCTAATTTTCCATGTTTCGTGCTTAAATAAGGTAATAGGTTACAAGCTCCCAGTTCAAACAATATTTCCAGAACTTGACAAGGAAGGAAAAATCAAATTGGAACTTGAAGCAATCACAGAAACAAGAACTCGATAACTACGAAATCGATCAATTCTAGAGTATCTCATCGAGTGGAAGAACTTACCAGCTGAATATTCGACATGGGAGGATGAGAATTTTATATAAAAGCATCTAGAACTACTCAAGTGTCGAGGACACCAATTTTTTGAAGGATAGGGGCATGCTAGGTCCCTATAATACTAGTGTATCCCCTTATTGTTATTGTTAGTGTAACCCCCTTATTGTTATTATTGTGCCCATGTAGTCCCCATATTTTTATTATTGTGCCCCATAGAATCCCACTATTGTTATTGTTGTGCCCTTACATTGTTATTGTTATGTCGGCTAGGATTATATTATGACCCCTTGGACCCCTATATATAGAAAGGAGTTTTTTTCATTTGTATCATCCGATAATTGTTCATTTTATGTAATGTAAAGGAGGTTTCCCCCTCAAAGAGGCTGATTTCTAAGTCATTGATCTATCTTTTCTTCTATTTTGTGAGATGGTTTCATAATAGCAAGAGAGTGCACCTAAATAGGGAGAATATAAGGACTTGGAGTAATACAATATCCAATTTGAGAGATAATTCTTTTTAGTTGATCATATATGGTCTATTTTTAGACAAATGTAAAATTTTAGACAAAGAGATTAGAGTGTATAAGAATATATGGTTGAGAATTTATAATGAATTTTTTTAGTTAAGGTCATGATAATAATGAAAATTAATGAGTTTCTAAATATATAAATGCATTGAAGTTCATGGTTCAAGATGAGAAGATCCCACCTAAGATAGTAAGCGTGGAAGAAACATATTGCATAACATTGAGAGAAAAATCAACGATCACATTCTAGGGAAACAAAAGGAATGCTGATGTAAGTAAAGGTGGTTGAGGTAGTAGAAGGACAATAGACAATACATGCCATGATAAATTTGTTATATAATAGGAAGGTAGTGCATCATGAAGAAGTAAAAAAAAAAGTCCAGGATGTTTAGAGGAAGAGGCCAAAAGCTTGGCCGCCATAGAAGAAAAATGAAGATGAAAATGTAAATTCATTTGATTGTCCATAAATGTAAGGAGTGAGAGGAAACTAAGCTATACAATAATTTCACAAGGAGATAATGCAACAAATGTATAAGAAAGAGGTTAGAATTTGATCAAGATAAATGTGGTGCATGCATAACAAAGAATACTTAAAGAAGAGAGGTGAATAACATCTTCAAAACTAAATGTAAGTCTCTGATTAAGTGTAGAAACATTATTATTGACTCAAGTAGTGTAGAAAACATGATAGAAGCATGATGTTTGAGAAATCGATTAGTGCAACCAAATTTTCACCACCTTATAAGTTATTTTGGTTTCATGAAGGATATGAGGTGAATGTTACCAACCAATGTAAAATGTTTATTCACATTGGTGAGTACAATGATGAGACATTGTTTGATGTGAGCCTTATGGAAAATTATCATTTGTTGTTTGAGGGACCAATGAATTTTGATCAATTTTCAATGCATGATGGGAGAAATAATACAAAAAAAATTATGAATGATGGAAGGAGGGTCCAATTTTTCCCTACGGAGAATGGAGGTCGTCGAGAAGTGTTGTTGATAAAAAATAATTTTGGAATGAAGTGAGAGAAACTAATATAACGTCAAAGAGAGTGACACAATGATAACATGAAAATAATGAAAGAAAAACATAAAAGATATAGATTCCTAAAGTACTTTAGTAGTTGTTGAATCTATTCCCAAAGAATATAAGGGAAGGTCTACATGTAGGATTTTTTTCGAAAGAGTAGAACCACGCTTGAGATAGATTTGATTATTGTAGCTATATTAATAAATCATGCCTTGCAAGAGAGGAAGCCACTGAAAAAGGTAGAGAAGGTAGAGTTGTATTTACAAGTTCAATATTTATTATCGATGGTTTTGATTAAAGAAAGTATGACCCCATGTGTAGTATCAATGTTTTTTACCCTAAAGATTGCACATTGTCTTAAGAGAACTAAACAAAATTATAGTGAAGTACATGTTCCCCCTACCAAGAATGGATCACATATTAGATAGTTGTGGGGAAAATTATTTCATCAATATTGATGTAATGAGTGTTTTTTATCATATTCTAGCCAAAGAAGGAGATGAGAGGATGATAACATTCATAGTAAAACATGGATTGTCTAATTGATTGTTCATGTTTTTTTAGTTTTACTAGTATGTTGAGTAGATTTAAAAAATGGATGAATTAGGTATGCATCCTTTAAAATATTATTTTTGAAAATTAACTATTTATATTATTAATTCCTTCATCATTACCCATATTTTGTGAGTAATACTCACAATGGAAAATTTATCGTGAGCGTGAATAGTCCACTTACCACTTATTATAGTAGGTTGTACTAACATGGGTAAAGAAATAGGATTAAAACTAATGAAATAATAACACCTCTTCAATCATTAGTGCAAATATATACCACCAAGTAACTAGGAATTCTCAAAAAAAATTCCTATAGAAAAATTCCTTTGGCTCAAAGGCATTTAACCATGGACTATTTTACTCGTATTCAATCCCAATTATCTTATTACCCCATTTATAAGGCCTTAAAAAGTATTTTGCTTTACAAAATATTCATTCAACTTTCCTGATATTTATTTAAACATATACAACACCTTCAAAATCCAACATATGAAATATAATTTTGGGGGAATTTTAGCAGTAGACTATTAAGTAATACAACATAACCCATCTAGCATGAGCATTAGTTATAATGACCAATCTCTTGCGACTTTGAATATTCCACGTAATCATAATCCTAGGGAACTTATGAAAAATACCTATTATTATTATATTGTTTCCTTTTTTACTACAAAGTGATCCTATTTCATTAATATGACCATATTATATTCATTATCCCCCTAGGTACCTCCCTAGGTACCCCATATTATCCTCTATAGGTACATTACATAATGACCATTTGTTTTCAATGTTGAATATTCCACTTAGAAATAATTATATTAGGTGATTGATCCAAAATGTATCATTATATATTTTTTCATTTATCTTTTTACCTTGAGTGGAAAAATTGGAGGAATTGGCTTGCAAGGCCTATTTTAGTGGTAGGTCCCGGTTTGGAGATTGGGATTTGAAGCCTTCTAAAGAGGTTTTGAACCGTTAGGGTCTAACCTTTGTGATCATAGATCCTACCCCTTTGACATTTTTATACATTCTAATACCAATATTTCAAAAAAATACCTCAATTGGAGTTTGTACACAGAATTTATACCTCTCGCAAGTTGACATATTGTTATTTGGAAAAATATTGTTCTACGGATAGAACATATATCCATAGGCTTGGAAACCAAGCCTAGTAACAATCAAAAAAATAATTGAAAATGTTCCATAATTTATAATTGAATCACATATATGAATAGGATCCAAATCTCATACCTATTTACGAAATGCTCGTTGATAACTGTCGCTGCTGTCCTTTGTAGCTTTCAACCTTCTTCCCTTGATGATCCAAGAGAAAACCTACAAGGCTAGAACCAAACAAGAGATCGAAGCATAAAGTATATCGAAGATTCAATTATAAACCATGTAAGAGGTCAAGGATTCTTATAATAAACATTAAAACATATGCATATGGGAAGAAAAAAGTATTTGTATTAATGATAAAGAGAAGGAGATTTACAACCATGTGCCTTGATGTTGGTGTCTCCACCCAACAATATCCAATCCTCCTTTGTGAAAAAATCCTTCAATCTCAATCTCAAATAGGAAGCATAAAGGCATAAGTTAAGTGCTCAAAAATTCAACCCCTTCTCGATTGAGTAGCATTATATTTAATGAGAGAAGAGGGAGGTTGGAGATCCATATCTCATGAGATGACATCCACATAAGGAGGACTAGGTTCCATGATAGGTGGATTTAGTTCCATGAATCTTAGGATGAGGTCAAAATAGGTAGGAGCTCGATTCCAGGTGGTTGAGGATAATATTCCTCAACAAGATTTCTAGACTTTACTTTTTATTTTCACCTAGTTAGAAAGGTTGTCGCACTTTTTAGTGAAGAGAAGTGCAACACACTGTGCAGGGGACAATGGCAAAACCTACGATTGCGTAATTTATTTATAGGTAAAGTGTGACACAACTTTAATTTAGGGTTTTCAAGAAATTTAATCTAGGATTTTTGTACTTCTCAAAATGGTATTTACTCCAACTTTTTAGGGGATTGTTAAGAAGGGTTTATTGGATAGTGAGGGATCCAGTTTAGGGTATTTTTCCTCAGTGTGAAAAAATGATGTATAACACATACCCCTATTGACCACCATGGGTACCGATTGTAGGCATCAACCCCCATCACACACATGGGGGGTTAGTCACGTGTGGAGTTTCAATAATATTCTAGAAGATGCAAAACCCTAACACTAATTAAGGATTGATGCATGAAAAAACCCAAATATTAGATGGCTATTAGACTATGTTAAATATTGGGCCACAAATAGGATAAGGTGTTCCATTATTTTTAGCATTGCATTTATTTCATAGTTGAGTAGAACATCTAGGGGTGGGATTCGAGAAGAAGATTTTGTAGTAGCCATTTAGGCCACATTGTTAAAGACAACTCCATTATGAGTGATCCTTTCTTTGTATTTTAATTTTCACAATTGAAGAAAAGAGAGAAAAGCATAAGCATCACCTTCTAGCTAGGTTTATCCCATATTAGGTTTCCAAGGATACATCTTGTGTTATTTTGTGTGAATGGTGTGCTCATTTTCTTTTTCTTTATTTTCCATATTTCAGTTATATCCATAAATTTTAGCAATAAGCTAGTGATAATAAATATAGGATATAAGAAAATAAAATTGCATAATAAAACACTTCAAAATATTACAAGACATATTATGAAAAATTATTACAATGGAATATACATTGCAATTTATAAATCACCATTACTCACAAGATTGAAGAAGTTGTATTGAAACGAATGAAATGAATCACACAATGTCATTATCATGTCCAAGACTTAGAACTAGTAACCATAAGCTCTTGAAAATATTATCCATCACCTTTGGCCAAATCACACTCAACCATGGATCATTTTCCCCATAGTCAACCCCACTTAGTTTTCTACCCAATTTGGAAAACCCTATAAAGTATTGTACTTTATGAACTATTAAGATCTTTTGTTGGAATGTGAGTCCCTAGACAATTAG
The DNA here is from genome assembly GCA_034641835.2 of Pinus albicaulis. Classification (NCBI taxonomy): domain Eukaryota; kingdom Viridiplantae; phylum Streptophyta; class Pinopsida; order Pinales; family Pinaceae; genus Pinus; species Pinus albicaulis. The sequence goes on from CM076575.1 coordinate 127,333,653, forward strand.
TGGTTATCCAAAAACCATCATATTATTCAAAGTAGATTGGTTAGTGGTAAACCAAAACCACAAATATCTATGGAATGTGGTTCGTGGTCAACCAAAAAATGCATCAAATGAAGTGAAGATGGTTAGTGGTCAAAAAAATAAAGTACCACCTAAATAATCCAAAGCCTCGACTTGGATCATTTCTATAATGAAATATTGAAAAGCTTCTCATCTTGTGCATAACAAGGGGGGATATCAAATATTAGGCTTCAATGTTTGAATTAAATAAATCAACGTTCCCCCCATCAATCACAAAGTTTGAGACCGCAGAGATATGAGGTGTAAACTTTATCCTTGATAAGGTGTTTTCATGATCAATTGTTGTCAGTGCGATCTAGATTAAGAATTTTCCAATTGATGTACTATAAATTCATATATTGAGATCAATACAATGAGGATGAGAATGGCTTAAGGCCTTTTCCACCACTTTGATTGTCTTGTCATGTTTTCCTAATTCTCAACATGGTATCAAATAAACGTTATGAGATATGATGAAAATTTCAAATCCATGGTTAATAAAGGTTAATAATATCAGAGATATGGTATCATATCCATGGTAGTATTCAATGAGAGATTGATGATGTTGTATACACCAAAAAAATCGTATATCTACATGCAACTAGAGATGCAATGGTGATGTTGAGAAATGGACATAAAATCTACAACAAATAGATTTTCATGCTAGCCAATCAGGGTTTTTTGGGATTCCATGGATCTGTGATTTATATTATGTGCTATCTACACTAGTAGACAATGATAAAAATTAACCTCTCCATCATAAAGTTCAGGGAGAAGAGCTTAAGAAAAATTAAAATATCTAGTGCAATTAAAGAGAGAATTTGATCCTAATAGACTTAATGATTTGTCCCCAGATCTAAAGTTTCAATGCCCAGATTAGTCCCAGATCATTTCCTTTCTCACCAAATAACATAGGAAGTTACATCTCCAAACAAGAAGTTACATCTCCAAATGTCAACCACTCATTGCACCAGCAGATAGAAAAGTAAGGGTTTGGTTGATATGGTGAACATGTAACCTTGAGGTAGTCGATATGGTGAACTCTAGTGTAAGTTTAATAAAATTGTGCCAAGTTTGATTATTTTCAAATTTTTCTGGGTTTTCCTTTAGCATCTACAACAATTTGGTAGAGGAGTTTTGACACATATCTAGAGTGTTGATTCCCTCACATTCTGAATGTGATCTTCTCACCTTCCCTCCACAAACAATAATTCATCTACATGGGTTTGATAAGAGCTTGATTGGTGATGGTAACAGTCAAGCGCATGAATGGAACCCATTTGTATCTCATGAACTAGAAGATTACAGTTCATGGTGTGCAGATCCAAATTCTAAGTGCCTGAAGTTGCAAATTAGGAAGGCATAGACAACCCACACACCGCCAAAGATGAGAAAATTATGTTGAAATTTACAACAAGAAATAGTGAAATTGGCATTCGGAAACAACATCCTTGATCCTAGTGAAAATTAAGCACCTACACTAGGTAGGGCCCACACAGACTATTTGTAGGTGGAGGTCTATTTATAGATGCATGAGAAAATTATATTTATAGATGATGTCTATTTATATATGGTTGAGAAAATTCTATTTATAGATGAAGATCTATTTATAGATGTATGTGAGAGTTCTATTTATAGATCGCATTTCTATTTATAGATGCATGTCGATTATTATTATCCCTTAATAATAGTTGGACAATAAACAATAATCTATTCTCAATGAGCACTTGGAATCAGTTAAATGAAGTGGAAATTCAGTTAGCTATAGGAAATTCGAGTTCAAAGGTTGGTTGGTGGGACATGCAAGTGGACTTGAGTTGTAACACAGTTATTCTAGTTGTAACAGAGTTGGATGTGTAGTTATGTGAGTTGTAAAGTAGTTTAACTCAGTTAAGTGAGTTAAACTCAGTTGTGCTAGTTTTAAATGAAGATACACTAGTGAGAGATCATTGAATTAATTACTAATTAATTCAAAATCAGTGGTCTCACATGAAACTGAAGATTTACTACTGTTAACTACATGCATGTCAGATCCAGTGGAGACCCAGTTGAAATGTAGGTGAAAGGGACAGTTTGACTATCATTTGTGACATTAGTGGGTGCACACATGCAACCACACACACATTGGATGTGCCTATAAGTATTGCGCAGTCAAGGCAGGCTAGGATGATTCATTTAGAGTTTCTTGACCATCAGGGATTGTGCAGTGGAGGTAGGCTATCTGGAGGTAGTAAATTGGCGCATGTATTTGCCAATTTTTGTATGACAGTGTGAGACGATTGTATATTGTACTGAGAGCTATTGTGAGAAGATTTTTGTATGTAATTGTTTCATGATTACTTGTGGAATATACAATATATGATAGAGGGGTTTTTAGTTGTAAGCTTTCCCCGGGAATATCTTGTGTTGTGGTTTTGATCTTTTCTTCTTTGCTTCATGTGATTGGCGATTGTGTTTCAAATTCTGCAAAGATTTTGTAGAAGTGATTTTTTATTTAACAATAGCATATTATTGTTAGATCAAGAGAATACAAGATATACATGCATGTTGTATAATTTCTACATGGTATCTGAGCCAAGTTATAAATTTTATACATGGTATGAGAGAAAGAATTATTTGGGTGCGTGAGTTTGCAGAGAATACCTGAATTTTTTTATGCACAATTATAAAAAAAAATAACACATTTAGATTCCTTGCAAAAAAATACCCAAATTAAAAAAAAAAAGTCGGTCGAATCGGAGCTTGGATGAGGGAGACATGGTCGATTTAAAATAAGCTCTTTTGTTAGAAAATTTGTGAGACAGAGGGACAATTATAATGTGCGCAAGCCAAGAACCTACATGCACTGAGGTACAAGATGCATGCAAAGCTTTGAGGATCAAAGAAGAGGTTAGTGACTTGGTGGTTGAGAGGGAGCCTCTCAACATGCAACCTGAGAAGCAGTCTCAGAAGGTTGTGGAGCAGCCACAACTAGAGATGTAGAAGAATCTCTATAGATTTGATATAGATGTGATTTATACAGAGCTTCCTACCATTGGGAAGTGTGAGAAAGTCATGAAATTGACCCTTGAGAGAGAGCTGGATTTGCATGCTGGTAAGAGTGAACCTCAGGATGTGGAGCAGCCACAAGATGAGGATCATGGAGTGGGAGAAACCACTCATGCAAAGAAATTTCGAGCCAGATGGCGAAAGGGAGTGCATGCAGCTATACCACCAGGTGAGAGGTGGGGCGACATGCATGAATAATCCCAAGAAAAAATTTCTAGGCAGGATTCATTGAGATGGTGTGGATCTCATGAATTGAACCTGGCTACGAGGAGCCCACAAAGCAGCAGTAGCAGGATCAGTTCGATTGATGCAGTCAGATGTCGTGAGGACATGAAATCAAAGTGACAGTGCCGGATACTGGAGCACAGATCAGAGTGAAAAGTGCATGGATGCAGGTGTCAGTAGCATAGTGGATCCAGAAGAAATGTGCAGTTTCTACCAGTAAAAGTCAGAAGACTTTGATGACAGATGCATTATATTGATTCAATTGTTTGGAGGCTATTCAGTTTCAGAAGTGTTGCATGCAAGTGTTGCATGTGTGATAAACACTAGAGAAGTGTTGCATGCAAAGGTTGCAGGGCACATGCATGGAGTTGCATGTCACATGCAAAGAAATTCCTTTCTTGTTGAGAGGGATTGTTGAAGTTTGCAACAAGAAACAATGAAATTGGCATCCGGAAACAACATCCCTGATCGTAGTGAAAATTAAGCACCTACACTAGGTGGGGCCCACACAGGTTATTTTTAGGTGGAGGTCTATTTATAGATGCATGAGAAAATTCTATTTATAGATCATGTATATTTATAGATGGTTGAGAAAATTCTATTTATAGATGATGGTCTATTTATAGATGTATGTGCGAGTTCTATTTATAGATCGCATGTCTATTTATAGATGCATGTCGACTATTATTATCCCTTAATAATAGTTGGACAATAAACAATAATATATTCTCAATGAGCACTTGGAATCATTTAACTGAAGTGGAAAATCAGTTAGCTAAAGGAAATTTGAGTTCAAAGGTTGGTTGGTGGGACATGTAAGTGGACTTGAGTTGTAATAGAGTGATTCTAGTTGTAACAGAGTTGCATGCGTAGTTATGTGAGTTGTAAAGTAGTTTAACTCAGTTGTGATAGTTGTAACTGAAGATACACTAGTGAGAGATCAGTGAATTAATTATTAATTAATTCACAATCAGTGGTCTCACATGCAACTGAAGATTTACTATTGTTAACTACATTCATGTCAGATCGAGTGGAGACCCAGTTGAGATGTAGGTGAAAGGGACAGATTGACTATCAATTGTGACATTAGTGGGTGCACACATGCAACCACACACACATTGGATGTGCCTATGAGTATTGCACAGTCAAGGCAGGCTAGGATGATTCATTCATAGGTTCTTGACCATTAGGGATTGCACAGTGGAGGCAGGTTGTCTGGAGGCAGTAAATTGGCGCATGTATTTGCCAATTTTTGTATGAAAATGTGAGACGATTGTATAATGTATTGAGAGCTCTTGTGAGAAGAGTTTTGTATGTAATTTTTTCATGATTCCTTGTGGAATATACAATATATGATAGAGGGTTTTTTAGTTGTAAGCTTTCCCCAGGAATATCTGGTGTTGTGGTTTTGATCTATTCTTCTTTGCTTCATGTGATTGGTGATTATGTTTCAAATTCCACAAAGATTTTGTAGAAGCGATTATGTATTTAACAGTAGCATATTATTGTTAGATCAGGAGAATCCAAGATATACATGCATGTTGTATAATTTCTACAAGTTATTTTCCATGTCCTTATTCTCCTCAGGGCAATTTTACAGGTAGCATGCTCCTTTCTATTTTTAGTCTAAAATTATTCATGGTCGAGAGCTGCGAGTTGTGCCCAAACTATGACCCTAAAAAAATTACGAATGTGTGAATGGGGACCTTTGCTACTATGGCCCTAGCTCTGAAAAAAACACAATCGAAACGTAAGAGAATCGAACCTATCTATAAATGATGTAATAAGGGTTGATAAAAGCATAATGCTGAAAGGATATATAGTTGGATCAGAATGTTTTTCTCCTCACTATTCTAGCTATTTTTTGTGGGACCATATCAAGATAGGTCACACACTCGAGTCGTCTAGCCATCAAATTTAAGATTTTATTTCTTGGTGGGTGATGCCTCAAATGAGTCCAATCGCGAAGGAGTTATATCTATTATTTCATTGTTGGATTTGATTCCATTGTTCACTTCTTGAAGCCCTTGGCCACTTTCCATATACAAAAACTCATCTTCTCACAAATTTACACAAGGCGTAGCTATAAGAAAAGAATCATTGAGGGTGCCCACTATGCTAAGGTTTAGTCTAAGATATTCGCTCGAATTTGTGTGTTTTTAAATTCTTCCAATATTTAATTTGTTGTATTCCTCTTAATCTGATAAATAGTGGGAAACATTGTCACATCGCGTGCAACATATTTCTAATGATTCTATTTTTCTAAATCCAAATCACCCATGGTCAAGAAAGAATAAAGCCCAAACAAAGCTACATAAATGGTTATGGTTAAAGTTAGATGTCAAAGATAGAATGACCATAGGTCTATATATTATATGAGATTAAATGATATCAGAGCATTGCAGTTCTGCTCTTGGTTGCCTAAAACACATATCAACATGTAGAAAATATTCCCAGCTAATAATGTGTACTAGATAACTAGAATGGAAACCAATATTTGTGTAGTTATAGCTCCATCAATGCACTGGGGAAGTATATGCCAACCTTTTGATTTTGTACTTGATTAAATCCAATGGATGACATATAATTCCCCAGTGCAATAATGAAGCTATAGCTCCACAAATATTGATAGCCAATTGGAAGCATTATTCTCTGAATTTTTCGTGGAAGCATTGTATTTTCCAAGAATCAAGAAATTTAAGAGAGTGGTAATTGATTTTCTCCAAATAATTATTATTTTAGAGTTTACAAAAAGGAGGATATTTGTTGTTGTCCTTTAATGGACATATTTTATATCAAATTTTGTCTAATAAACTTCTTTGAAAAAAAATAGGTGTGAAAGGTTTGGACAATATCTTAATATTGAGTTTGAGTGTGTATCAAGGGATTGATGATATAGAAAATAATATTTTATTAGAAGTATTCGAAAGGTTATATGTGAAAAGTAGTAAAGGTTTAAGAGTGTTTGATATAAACTTGATTTGATTCATGGATGTGGAGTCCTATCAAGATAAATCCCTCTCTGGAATACTATTTCTTTTGGTATGGGGTCTTGGAAATAATTGCAGAGTTGAAATGGTGGCGCTGTGGGGGGGTGTTGCAATGTGTTTATTGGCTTGATATCGACAAGATCCTGATCGTCGGAGATGAATTACCATCATTCAATGGATAAAAGGTAGAAATTATTTTTAGGTCGCTTCCTTATGTAACTGGATGGAGAATATCTGGTCATTGCATACTTGTTTCTCTAATGTTTCCTTCCAACAAGTATACAAAGAAAAAAAAATTGAAGTTCATGCACTTTCCAAGAGAGTCTCCTCACACTTTCCAAGGCACATGTTTTTGGAGGACATGGTTAATGGGTTCATCTATGGAGATGCTTCTTTTGAGATCTAACTTCCTCGACCTCTCTTTTCTCTATTTTTTTCAGGCCCCCCTGGCGGTTTCTTTTCAGTTTCCCTGTGGTTGTTATCTCTTCCTAGTAGGCTACCTAGGATTTTTTCTAGCAGGAATAATATTTTTGGTGTTTCCTTATTTTATTAGTCTCTTTGTCCTCATTTTGTTGACGCTAGGGTGTTATTAGTCCTTTCTTGTAACTCTTTCCCCGGTTGTTGTGATGTGCTTTACAATCTGGACATTTTTTTGTTGTTTTATTGAATTTTTGCATACGAATATGGCTCGTTGGGAAAAGATCCGAGAATTGTAAACACCTCTTTATTAATGAAGGTTGTTTTGTTTTTTTCTCCTAAAAAAAAAATTTGATTTGATTGTTATCAAAATGTTAATTATAGACTTTAGATTTAACTCAAATGCGTTATGAAAGAGGTAACTTATTTGTTTCTCTTAAGTGTAAATAGCTCATTGTATCCAATATAATAAAGATATATTTTTGGTGTGGTGATTATATCCTAGATTCACTCTAAATTGAATAAGAGGATCTAAATACTTTTGTCATTGTATATGACTTTTGGGTGTGTGATACTATATTTGATGTCTAGCACATGAAGAAATAAGACACTAAATCAAATTAATTTCATATGTAACTAGAGGATAGAAATTTTCTTATAGAATCGACAAAATACTAAAGACAATAGTCTTTTGACGCATTAAATTGATCATTGGACAGTAAAAATTATTGGATAAATCATTGAATTTGAGTGTTGAAGTGTAAAAAGAGTGAAATTGTAATCCATTGGGGTGTTTTTCAAAGGAGGTCAAAACTTAAGTCAATCATTGTAATCGCGCTTTAGGGTGCACAATCAATAATACCTGACACCTTAAGGTGAGATAAAGCCAACCAAGCATGACACATAAGCATAAAAATCAAGCGAGTGAGTATGTGACAAAAATGAGTAACGGAAGAAAGCTTTCACAAAACACATATCAAGAAATCAAGGATTTGCAAAAGTATAACCATGAATTGCAAAATCAAATTAAAGCACTTGAGTGGGACTTACAATAGAAAAAAAACATCATTGATCACATGGATAATATAATACAGATTAGAAAATAATCTTCAAATTAATCTAAATATGAAATATCAATTGATTAATGCACTTCAGATAAAATTAAAAGAAAAGCAAGATCAAATTTATGATATAACCTCTGCAACCAAGATACATGCAGTTTGTGACACAAAGGACCTTAGACAAAAATATAATTCACTTTGTGATACATATGAACTCATCCGTAATGTTCATGCAATTTTTGACACAAGAGTTATTAGAGAAGATTGATGCAACAAATAATACAAAAAATATTATCCAAAAGCTTGATGTAGCATGTAAAACAGATGAATTCATACAAATGGTTGATGCTCATTATGATACAAAGGACCTGATGGAATCATATAATGAATTGATAAATCAAGATTAGTCACAACAAGAATCATTGAATGATAACAACAACAATTGTACAAAAGAAAAGGAACAACCAAATGGTTTTTTTTTTCAGGATGTTTGTTCGAACTTGGGAAGAAATATCATTCAACAAAATCAACATGGATTAGGATATGAGAAATAAAATATCTTGCATATCTATATTTCTACAAACTAGTTTAGTTTGTGAGTGTAGGATTCCTTGAAAATATCTAAAATTGAACAAAAATTTCAACATTGTCAAAGCGTTGGTCACATGGATAGTGAATTTTTTATCTTAATCCTTGTCTTTTTTGTGGGAGGACAAATGACTTAAGAAAGAAATTTCAGAAGTAGAAGCAAGCTAAGAAGATAGCTAATTATGGATGGATATATTATTGGAGATGGAATCTATAAGTAACGAAGTTGCATCAGTCATATTGTCTATCAAGACACAGTTAAAGACACAAAAAAACAAAAAACAAAAGCTAAAAACTATCAAGTGAGTATCCCGATGATTTTTTGCATGACCCAAATCTAGTTCTATATGTTCTATGAAGTCAAAGATGGTAGTCTCCACACCTCAAGGTGGGAGCATAATGATAAAAGAAACTCTCCTACACCTTTATGGGGGAGTAAATTGATGAAGCAAATATAGTTAGTGGTAAACCAAAAATCGCCACATTATTCAAATAAAATTGGTTAGTGGTCATCTGAAAACCCACACATTATCAAGTAGATTGGTTATAGGTTATCCAAAATTCAACATATTATTCAAAGCATATTGGTTAGCAGTAAACCATAAACCACCAATATCCATGGAAAATGGTTAGTGGTAAATAAAATAAAAAAACTACCAAATGAAGTGAAAATGGTGAGTGGTGAACCAATGAAACCACCACCTAAAGAATTGAAAGGTACAACTTGGATCCTTTCAATATTGAACTATTAAAAGACTTCTCATCTTGCACATGACAAGGATGAAGATCATATATTAGGATTCGAAGTTTCGAAGTAAATTAATTTCATATCTTGATATCAATACAATAAGGATGAGAATGGCTTAATACCCTTTCTACCACTCTACTTGTCTTTTTTCTCACCTAATTTTTTATAATGCCAGTGGCTTTTACAATCCAACATGTGAAATGCCATTTTAGGGGATTAACTCTATGAAGTATGAATTCATTATTATGATACATATCTCATGAGAATTAGTCATTCTTAATAATTTCTCATGGGCTTGAATGGTTCACTTACACTACTACAATGCAAGGCTATAAAATCCTTCACAATGTAAATTTCTAGTAAAAAACGTAGGGTTGACACAATGAAAAACTTAACAAAATAAAGCACATCATATTTTGTGTCTAATTTGTATGATATTTGTATCATTTTTATCATCATATATCTCTTGATCAAGGAAAATTTTAAGGATGGAGGTTTATCTTAAAGTTTAGAAACCTTGGTGAATATTACAAGTCCCCAAAATGCAATTTGTAAAATCTTTGATGATATTTTTGTAAAAATATTTTGGTTTATAATTATTTTATATTAGTATATATAAATTTTTGGCGATTTTTAGGGTAAAATAACTTTATACTATAAAATTTGGGCGTATCAATTTTCAAAAAAATGGAAATTGGCGAATATGTCTTTTGGAAAAAGCATGGAAAATTAGCCCACCTACGAATATTAGCCCCTAAAATTTTCCATGCTCTTGAAGCATCAATTTTTCATCGATATTGTGATGCACTCTCATTTATGCATCGAATTTGCATCATGTTTCCATGGAAAATAATAATAAAACAAGGCTTCATCATCAGATTTAAGGTCTTTTGCATAAAAAATATATGTTTTTTTTGTATCTTTGTCATTGCGTATCATATTAGCATCGTGAGAATAATTCTTAACATTGTTCAAGCAATGGAATTTAATTATTAATTTCATATTAGCATCAAAATTTAGGTCTTTTGCATCAATTTTGCATCTTTGAAGCATCATGCTACTTTATTTATGCATCATTTTAATGTCATTTTGTGATGTAATAATTGTTTTTTTGCATTTCATTAATATCATTTTTGTTAAAAAATAATGTGAGAAAAATAACACAATAACATAACACATAACATGCAAACATTAAAACAATTTTTACACTGGGAAAACCATAACTCCAAGAAAAACCCAACTAATGGAATTCTATTAGAACCCTTGGCCAAAAAGAGGATTAAGTGAGCCTTCATCATTCACATCCCCTAGAACCCTTATAAACGAAGTATTTCAAGAATTTTAAAGGCTTCATTACATGCAATCTGAGGGCACAAAACCAGAGGCCCAAAACCACTAATGTTGGCTTGGTCAAATTTGACTCTTCCCCTGAGTCAACTTTACCTAAAAATCCCCCTTAAACTTTGACTTGGGGTTTCCTTTGACTGAATCTAGCCAAACCATCCAAGTGAGTCAGCACTACTCACTCTAGCTCTTACCCCCCCAAAGTCTATACCTAGGGTGTCCCCATACCCCCTATCACCTAGGTCTAACACCAGACTTTACCGAAAATTTCCCAAGGGTATGCATGCCTTGCCAAGTCTTACAACAATATGTCCATATACATGCAATTTAAAATTTTGACTCCATTATAATAATTTTTATTTATTTGTATTATTGTTGTTATTTTGATTCTTAAGTGACCATTCTTTGACTCGATGCTTTCCTCTCTGGATTGAATGTCGGATCTCCATAGCCACCTGCTTCTTAGCCATGCACCATGGCTCATAAAAATTAACCAATTTTAATTTATTTCAATTCTTTGGATACAAGCAAGGTTTGGGCTTCGCTAACAGTGGTCTCCAACATTTGAATCAATTCCACGATGCATCCCTCCAAAGTTGTCTAGGAAGTAAACTAGGGAACAACCAACACTTATCCCCGTGATTGAAAATATTGTTGATTGAAAATATTGTTGGGCACCAACCTACTAGAGATACCAATCCTCACTACTAAAAATATTCATAGGAACCAACCTACTCAAGACACCAATCACCATCGCTACAAATATTCCTAGGCACCAACCTACTAGAGGCACCAGATCCCACTGCTAAAAATATTCATAGGCACCAACCTACTAGAAACACCAATCTTCACTAATATTAACTAACTTAGCAAGAAACATCAATCCCTTTATTTGAGAAAAAAAACCTCAATTATAACTCTTCTTAGTGCATATAACTTTTTCAAAAGATGATAACATTCACATTACATTCATCGAGTCTGCTGGCTACTTCTACATTCACCAAGTTTTCTCACTACTTCTACCTTCACCAAGTCTACTCATTGGTTCTACCTTCATTATTTCTTCTCACTACTTCTACCGTCACAAAATCCAACAAAAAATTGAGTCTCCAAATGAAATTTATGGTAATTCCCCCGAAACTTGTTATTTTTGGCCTCTTCTCAAGAACAAAATACTACAACATGCCACATATCCAAATTTTCAAATCTGATTCTGAAATTTTTATTTAAGGTACTTATGTGTGTCTCCTCAAATCTCTAGAAATTTCATAGTCTGAAAAGTCCCAGAAAATCAGTTATAGCCAAAATTCCAATCCAACCTATTTGAAATTAATTTCACGACCATTAAAAAACTCTCACTTCCATAGGGAATACCTCCAACAGTATAGTGAACTAAAGTCTCAAATTTTTACTTGGGGTACTTCTTTATGTCTCCTTAGAGATTGAAAAAATTTAAAATTTAAAAAGTCCCAAAAAATAAGTTATATAAAAAATTGAAACCGATTTTAGGACCATTTAGAAATCCTAACTTCCACAAATCATATCTCAGAAAGTATAATGAACCAAATTCTGAAATTTAGAACACGAGTACCTAGAAATATCGCTTATATTCGCTTAAAATTTCATTTTCTGAAACATATTAGAAAATAAGTTATAGTGAAAATACCAAAGTGACCTATTTGAAATTCATTTTAGGAGTATTCAGGAATCCTAACTTTCTGAGATCATATATTTGAAAGTATAGTAAACCAAGATCTGAAATTTTGACCAAAGGTACCAAAAATATCACTTATATCTCCTCAAAATTTCCCAGTCTGAAACATACTGGAAAATAAGTTATAGAAAAAATGTCAAAATAATTTCTATTAAATTAATTTCAAGAGCATCTAGGAACCCTAATCACCACATGGAACATCTTAGAAATTATAATGAATCAATGTATGAAATTGTAATCACATGCGCCTAAATATATTACCTCAATCTTATAAAAATTTCATGGTTTCAAACGTTCCATAAAATAAGTTATAGAAAAAATCCCAAGATAATGCATTTGAAGCAAATTTCAGGACAAATCACAAACCCTAACTTCCATGATGTATATCTCTGAAATTATGGTGAACCAAGATTTGAAATTTTGACTATATGTTCTCCTCTTTCTCTCCTTGATATGCTCAAAATTGCACCATTTGTAGTAGCCCATGAAAAAAAGGGTGTTTATAGTGAAAATTCCAAAATGACTCTTTCACTCCACAAATTACATTTTTGCTCACACACACTTTCCTTTCAATGCTTTCTCCTTTTATAGATTATCATAACCCTTTATGAAAAGACATGTTAATTAAAAAAATTTCATCAATTAATTAATTAAACAAGTGCAATATGTAGTGGTGTTGCTTAGTACCTACCTCTTATGAGATTATCATAACCCTTTATGAAAAGACATGTTAATTAAAAAATTTGCATCAATTAATTAATTAAACAAGTGTAACATGTAGTGGTGTTGCTTAGTACCTACCTCTTATGAAAAAAGTAGAGAACCCTTATGGGGTGAATGTGATCATATAACTTAGTTATATTAAGTGAATAATAAAAAAAGTATTATGATTAATAAAATATATTAATGGGAAAAGATGAAAAAATTTGTTATTAGAAAGAATATTACAATTAATAGAAAGCAAGCAAGGAATGATTATTGGTTAATAAATATTTATTGTTAAAAATAAGGATGATAATGAATGGAAAGAAATTATTAATTATGGAAAATTCCATATATTTAAATATTTTTTTGGGATAATTAATTTATGAGGACACTTGATGATTAGATTGTTATTAGGAAAAAAAACATTCTTATTAGAAATAATACAATGATTAATAGAAATCAAGAAAGAAAATATTATAGGTTAACAAATATTTATTGTTAAAAATAAGTATGATAATGAATGGAAATAAAATATTAATTATGGAATAATCCATATATTTAAAAAAAAAAAAAGTGGACACTTGGTGATTAGAGGTTTTTTTTTAAACAATTTTAACAAATTGGTTTTAAACCAAATAAAATTAGTCATCCACTAATCAAAAATTAGAAATACTAATTTTAAAAATTCAAAATTTAATTTTCAATTATATATATATATATATATATATATATATATATATATATATATATACCGAAACTTTAATAAAATTTGCAAATAGTTTTTAAAAATTTGCAAAATAATTAATAGTCAAAGCATTTTGACCCAAACTGATTACAATGACAGATATAATAATTAATTCCCCTTTTTATTTTACTTTTCCAAATACCATATGCAATTACTTTTGGAAAATACCACAGGCTTCCTAAACCATGGGTTTGAAACTACCATTTCATTTTTTTACTTCTCCTTTTTCATGAGAACTCCCTTTTTAATATACTTAGATACTTATATATAATATCAATGATATATTCCCTTTGACATCAATGACAACAATTTTTTCAATAGACTTGTGATTCTCTTTCACATTCAATTACAAAATATGAAATCTTTGTTGCTCCAGAACCAATTCTTTAAGGAACATATGCGACATCTTTTAAAGTTAAGAAGGCTATCAAACTATTAAATATTATTAGAACGTATGTTGTAGAGAATATAAGTAAATGATTGAGAATAAATTTAGAAGCATGGGAGGTTAGTAGTAATTAGTAATTTAACATAGAATTTCTTATATTTTATATTATTTTCAAAAAGATCTTGGAAATTATGGGGATTTTTATAAAAATTCCATAAGCATATTTGTAACAAGCATATATGATATAAGTGATTTCATGAGGAATAAATATGATTTACCTTCCAATAATATAATAAAACAAATAAAAGATGGTTAGCTTGTAAGGATGGATGTCCTTTCGGAACTAATTACTACTTACAAAACCTTGGAAAGAAAAAATAAGTGATTTATTCATAATGTCTTTAGACATAATCAAAGAACTTTGAGATCCATCATTGGTCAGAGATTCCACATTGAAAATTAAGGAATGGTTGGAATTCAAGTTAAATGTATTCAAGGTTTCATGGGGTGGTGAATTTGATAACCTTACCAATTTCCCAAAAGAAAGAATTAAATGATGGGTTGTTGGTTATGTTAATGATAATGAATATCACATGACCTTGAAACAAGAATTACATTATGAATATAAAGCTATTGAGGATGAAGTACTTTAAATTTGGATAAAACAAGCATAATGGCCCCACAATTAAAAGATTATATTGAAACTTATTTCAAAGATGCACTAGATGAAGTAACCAAATCACTATAACTTCCAAAAAATGGTTACACTAGTTAGGTTTGGGCTTGAGCTACACATTTAAATATTTCCATAGGGAGAAATCCATCCATCACTATCCACTTCCAATTTTTGTGAGTACTTTTATCTTGAAGCATTACCCTTCTTACTTCTCATTTTGTGATTATCTAGTCTTATTATCCAAAATTATTTTATAAGGACGATCCCTAATTGTTTCATTTTCTCTTCTATGTTGTCATTATATATATATATATATATATATATGGTCTATAGGAGCCCCATCCAGTTCATTAGGACAAATATGTTTCTTATTTTTAGCATTTATGTATCAAGAATATGATGTATTGTTGCTTCACATACATTGTATATGATGTTGAACCTTAAAATCGTATTGTCTTTAAAAAGGAGTTCATAGAGATTTATTCTGGGACTCATAACTTTTGTGATTATGAATTTCATTAAGTATGAATCTCAAATATGTGTTTCCTTCACATCCCTATGTATTTCATTGCATAAAATCATTTAAATTCTCAACATAAAGACCATTGTCTCACTTTCTAGTCTATAGTTTTGCTTCATTTTTTTTATCGTATCTTAATGAATGGTCATGATGGAATGTGTTATCACTCCGCCAGATTCCCAAGGCTGAGGAAGGAATTCCAACAGAGGTAACCACAAACCAAGCTTTTGACTTGGTATCTAGCCCTACCAAGTCGGAGATGGCTCTCTCCACAAAAATATCAGCCAAAAGGGCTGGATGAAAAAGGTTTTAGGTTAGCTAATGAGTGCAAGGGATTTGATTTGTTGGGGTTGGGCTCACTGGATGAGGATTTAGGTCGAGGGGACTAGGTTAGGGAAAATGAGATGGAATTGCAGTCCATTCGATGGGGCAAGGTAGGTAGAAGGCTCAACGCTTGAAGGCGATTTGTTGAGATGGTTTAAGAATGATGAGGAGCTAGGAAGAGCATAGGGGACGAGTTCTTCCTAAACTGAAGAAAATGGACAGATATGAAAAATTTCCCAAAACGGAGCATGAAAAACATGTATTCTGCCTTTCAACTTGAAATTTATCATATAATAGACATGAAAAAATTATGAACTTAAAAAACATTCATACAAATGATCACAGAGAAAAAACTATGCCAAACATCCATACCACATGAATCCCAAGGAAATAGTTGCAATTTTTCATTAATATCCAAGCCAAAATTGGTCCTTGATCAATACATAAGCATCCAAAATGATTCCAACCTCTTATTTGTATCAAAACATAGATATATATAGACTCAAAACTTCCAATCCCCACCTCTAGGGGTTGAATTCACTTATTTAGGACTTAGAAACATCTTTTTCTCTAAAAAAAAACCCAAATCAAGGGAGGTTCTTACCATTCCCTGATTTTTCTCCAACTAGATACATTTAACTTTACATCATTATAACTAATGAATTTCGAGCTATTAGACATTAAACACACTTAATACATTATATTTCATCATCATTCACCATTGGAAAATTGAATTTCACCCTAAGATTACAAAAAATGATTTTTTGCTTAAAGGTAGCGTGAAACTGAAAAGGTAGTGTGTGCGCAGAAAATGCGTAGCATGGACTTCTTGAGATTATTTGGTTATGATGATTTGGTCAAGTTTGCCTCTGAAAACTGCTGGAGGTTGATAAGAGTGTCTTCTATGCCTCTGAAGTGTTTTTTCATCACAAAACGTCCAGAAAAGTACTCAAAACATGCATTTACCAAAACTTATCTGTGAGTGTTGAAATGAGGGAAAAGAGCTAGTTTTTAAGCACTTTTTTGTATTCCTGTGTAAAACTGATTGCTAGTGAAGGAAATCGAGTGAAAATAATTAACATATAAGTTAAGGCCTTTCCAAAAATGCGACCCATTTTTCATTTGGATGCCTCCATCGATAAAGGTAGTGTGGGCACGCTACCTTTTCGCCTTTGCTTCAACGTTGGATGAACAGAGGGGGATAAAAGGGGAAAATGAGTTCTAAATTTTA
Organism: Pinus albicaulis; assembly: GCA_034641835.2. Classification (NCBI taxonomy): domain Eukaryota; kingdom Viridiplantae; phylum Streptophyta; class Pinopsida; order Pinales; family Pinaceae; genus Pinus; species Pinus albicaulis. The sequence continues at coordinate 127,350,434 of CM076575.1, forward strand.
GGGAGTGGGGAGGGATATTAGAAAGGTTATGGAAGTGGAAGGGACAAAAAAAGATGACGGGAAGGGGTGGAAAAAGCCGAAATACGGGCAGCGTAGGTTTGGGAAAAAATGGAAAAAATGAAAAATATGAGGGAAAACGTTTTGAAAGGGATGGGAAAGGTTATGAAAGGATCTTATAATGTATTTTTATCAAAATTTGAGGATTTTTTCTGAAACTTGAGCAAAAAAATTCGAAACAAGCAAAAATATGTCATGAAATCCTGGCAAACTGTTGAATTCGGCATTTTTGAGCATTTAGGAGGAAACCACTTGAAACCTTGATGAAAATACCTGTTGAAAATCTTTAAAGAGCTTGAATATTGTTGATTTGTAAATTCTGAGCTCCTTGTTTCTCCTTTGAACGTAAAGACTGAGTTTTGTTGAAAACGTAACGATTCTAGGCTGAAAAGGTAGTGTGGGAGAAGCTCTGCTACCTTCGAGGCGTCCTAGGGAAAATTGAAAGATGTGGTTGGCTTTGAAATATTCATGTATAGCTTTTTTGTTTGAAAAAACAACAAGAAAGAAGGTTTAAATGATGGTTTCAGCAAAAGAGTAGCAACATGCTACCTTTTCACCCACAAAACAATGATTTGACCAAAACGTTGTTGTTGAGGAGCAAGAAGGAATTATGAGTGGGAAAATTAGTTTGATTGATATGAATTGAGGCGAATTTAATATTTTCTGAGTTTTTTTTAGGGTGGATGAAGTGAAAGAGTAGCGTAATTATGAAAACGTAGCAAGCTAGCTCACTAATTCACCTTTAATAATTTGCTCTGAGTGGCTTTAGAAACCTTTGGAGCAGCTTACATTTGAACTTTTGGAATTTGTTTCACATGCTTTTGAAATGATTTAGTACCAAATATTTTGAGAAAATACTTCTTCCACTCATGATGACCTATCATGACATGACCTTAATTCTTATTTGACTCCATCATGACACATTATAGATTATGAAACCATGAACTTAACCATAACATCTTGAAATGACAATTTGACCATATAAAAATGATTGTCATGACAATTACATCTATGAATCATGACTTATAACCTTTCATGATGGCAGTACAAACTAACATTTTTATAACCCTAGTCATGGTGGAAGAAGGAATCACCTAAAAATCTAAACCAAAAAACAAATTTTTATCTTGAGACTCGATGAAATACTAAAATTTTGAAAAAGACTTAGAAAAATTTAAAAAGAGGATACCTATTTGATCACTGGTGACAAGAAAACTTGACTGGTACTAACATTGGCCTTATTGGGGATGACAGCTCCTTGGAGGTGTCAAGAACCACAAATCTCATAATTTTCAGATCAGTGCCTCTTCCATTGGGCCAATACGGTCAAAAACACAAACTAACTGAATACCGAAAACTTGACTCAATAAACTAAACTGACTCAGACTAAAACACAACTGACTAGCTGAAAAAGATGTTCATAATTGATCTTATTCAACACACCTACTCTAACTGATCCATTCATCACCTAATCAAGTGAAATGGAAAAACCAATGCAACCATGTAAGCATTCTGGATGCTAGTTGAATTCTCTGCAAGTGCTTTCTTATGAGCAAGAAGAGAGAACTAATGAAAGGAAACTCCCATGAAAACTTGAAATCAAATTGAATCTTAATGAAATTGTGAAGTATGAGCCCACTAGCTGACCTCAAGAATGATGCAAAAGGATCTTCATAGGAATACATACTGATTTCCAGCCCATCTAATACATTACTGCTCTGCTCTAGGTAGTCTTCGTAACTTGAATATGAACTTTGATCTTTACCCTTACTTTCCCGATATGGCTGCAAATGTTCAAATGAGATTTGTAATGAGACTCCTGATAAAAATGAGAAAGAAACTGACTGTCGAATCAAGTTTATATCAACACTCTTTTTAGGCTCATAGTGAGCTAATGTAGAATGACTTTTACTGCAGATATCATCCAACACATCAACTATTGGGTCATGAAAAACTTTAAAATAAAGCTACAACCTATTTTCCATTGGTTCTAATGAGACTGCATGACTTTCTACATGCTGCTCATCTTTTGCTTTAGAAACATTATGAAAATTTTCCTTAAAAAATTGAAATGCTTCAAAACATAATGGTATAGAATCATCTTGCATCGTTTGATCATATGTTTCAATTTCCAAGCCTTCATCTGCAACCTGACATTTAATGGAATTCGAGGGCTGCAAATATAGATCTAAGGAGGGTTCTATGTCGCAAATGATTTACTCAACCAGTTCAGGATAATTTTTATCATTTATAGTGTTGACCATTCACTTATCTTCCTACTCATAGTTTTCTCTTATTTTTACAAATGAGGAGAAACACAAGGGTAAGGAGCTATGATCGAGAATTTCATTATCCTCTTGATTGTCAAGATCAAATCTTAATGACTGTTGATTTCTGATTGCATGAAATCTATCTCTGATGAACTGAAATGAAATAAAAAAAAGAGGCAAAGATCCTTCACTTACTTCCAAATTTTCTACACTTTCCTCCTCACTACCATAGCTGAATGCATCGGTTGATCACTGTGTTTGAGCTGCTGAAACTAAACTTCCTCCTCCCACAAACCAGATGTTGATTGGTATACAAGATTAGCTTCTATTTGGAGAACATAATTTTTGTCATATTGATCATATGTAGGTAAATCATCAAAAGGAATAATGTCATCAAGCATGCATATCGGATCTACAGATCTCTCCTCTACAAGCTGATCTATAAAACAGATTTCTTTATTGTCTCTTAATGCATATATAAAATCATTATCAGATCTATGATAACTAGGATAGGAAGGAAAATGTTTCATATCAGAAACTTGTTTTTCTTACATCAGTGCGATATGGTCCCCTTGAACAAAAATTTCATCTCTCATGGTGATCTTTTACATCATTTCCTCTACTGTACTAACTAGAATGTCGAGCTTCACTTTTGAATATGTCAAGCATTCTTTCTCTATGTTTTCCCTTTCTTCTGATTTCAAATTTAACCTTTTAATCATCAAATTAGCTTCTACAAATATTGCACTGTACTTCATTTTTTCAAGTGTTGTAATTTCCCTTTCTCTCAATCGAAATTCTATTTCTGGATCAAAGGCATCCTGGTAGTGTAAGAGGGCTAAACCAAGAGGCGGTTTTATATCAGCAGGGATTGAATGGTATACTTGATTGAATCTAGCTGAAACGTTTTGCACTGTTTCTGCTGGTTGCCTTTTCAAATTATCATATTCTTCTAAAATCAGAAAATGATTCCTCTTGATCACCCATTTATCAAGAAATACTTTCACAATCTTATGGAAATCAAAAAAACTTGCAACTGGAAAGTTTTTGAACCATTCCTTGGCTTTGCCTTGCAAATATATAGCGAAGATCCTGATACTATCATCATCTTCATAAACCTTAAAAATTTCGAGAAAACTTTCAAAACTCTGAATGTTTTTCTCATCAGTGATGTTACCATATTCTCCATCAAACCTGGGAAGATATTTGTAATAATTTTCGGGGAAAGCATGGAGTATAGGAGGTAATATGAGTGGTTTATATCTATCTGGAATTTTACAAGGTGTATGTTAGGTCCCTATATTAATAGTATAGTCCCTTATTGTTGTTAGTGTAACCCCCTTATTTTTATTTTTGTACCCTTGTAACCTTGATATTTTTATTATTGTGCCCTTACATTATTATTGTTAAGTCGGATAGGATTACATTGTGGCCCCATGGACTCCTATATATAGAAAGAAGGTATTTTCAATTGTATCATCCAAGAATTTTTCATTCATGTAATGTATTGGAGGTTGCCCCCTCTAAGTGGCTTATTTATAAGGCATTGATATCTCTTTTCTTCTATTTTTGGAGCTGGTTTCACAGCATTTGGTATCAGAGCTTTGGATTATATGGTTTCGCTGCACCAAACAAGTCATCGTGGAATTTTCTATATAAATTTTTTTCTACAAAGGTTCAGAAGCTTAAATATTTAGAGCACGAAGCCGAAATCCTGAGGAAGATCGTCGCAAAATTTTAGAGTTCGGTTCGGAATATATTCGGAGATATGATCTGTGGAAGTTAGGTCTTTTTTAGGCTCCTGAATTTCATCTCAAAGAGGTGATCGTGGGAAAATCTTCATAACTCTCTCTCTCTCTGAGCATCGGATTGGAATTCTGTAAAAAGTGCCTGGAATAAAAAGGATTGTAGTTTCTTTTCTATCAATTTCAGAGCTGAAGGAGAAAACAGTGACACGTGGAAAGTCGTACAAGTTCGCTCTATTGAACCAGTCCATAATTATGTCATTGTGGGAGATTGGAGATAACTTTGTCTTGAAGAATCCAAATCAGGTCAAACCTATGGTATTCTAAAGAGGACTCAGAGGGCTACCTCAGGGCCAAATTTTAGATATTGAAGAGTCGTAATCATAGAGATAATTAAATTTCAATATCGAGCTCCTCAAAAGCAAGAAAAAGGTGTGTATGTTTTTCCGAATTGCATAAGTTTTGTTTGAAGAATCAATTTGAATTGATTCAAAGGGAATATTGTAGAATATATATCAGTATTGGGTTCTAAAATGCCCCCTAAAAAGAATTCAACACCCATTAAACCTTCAGAAGGCTCTACTATGGCTCATGAAGATGAAGAAATGCAACATGACATAACAAAATTACAAGAGCAAATGCACCAAATTTCGCTCTCGTAAAGAGCAACAAAAAATGAAATGGATGTTTTGAAGAAAAGCGTGGAAGCTAAGATGGATGGTTTTAAGAAAGGTATGGAAGCTACAATGGAAGGTTTGAAGGATGGTATGGAAGAAAAAATGGAAGGTTTGAAGGAAGATTGGAAGGTTTGAAGGAAGGTTTGTTAAAGTTGATATAAGAAATGATTCCTAATGGTGAAAAGATAGTAGAAGAAACTCATGATGAGGACAAAACAAATGTTAATCATGATTTCATAACTGTAATGTTGGATTTAAGAACCACCATATTCCAAAGATGGATATGAGGAAATTTGATGGCAAGGATTCCGTAACATGGATACTACATATGGAGCAATATTTTGATCTCAATAATGTGCAAAACACACAAAAGGTACGCATTGCAACTTCACATTTAGAACAAAATAAATTTGTATGGTATCGATGGTTTTGCTCCCGTAAAAAAATTGTCACTTGGTCAATTTTTACGTAGGAAATGATAGCACATTATGAAGATACAAAGAGAAACACCTTCTTTAGCCAATTGATAAATCTCAAACAAAAGGGTTTAGTGGCGGAGCACCTTGAGGACTTCCAAAAATTGAATATAAGGGTAACTGATATTCCAGAGGAACACAGGATTGATGTCTTCATAGGGAATTTAAAGGATAACATCCAACATGAAGTTTTCGTTTGGGAACCTGATTCATTGGAGAAGGCAATCAGGTTGGCAAGAAAAATTGAATGTAAAATTATGGCGACAAGGAAGCCTACCACTCACATCTATAAAGATGGAAGTGTTGCTACTCCTAGACTTCCACAACCTACAAGGTTGACACCAAAACAATTGGAAGAAAAAAGAGCAAAAGGGCTTTGCTACAGTTGTGATAGAAAATACACTAAAGGTCATAAGTGTGTTGAGAAGAAATTATTTTACATAGATTGTGAAGAGGAAGAAGAAAATGAACAAGAAGAGGATATACACCAGAAACCAACCCAAGAAGAGGAAGAAATGAGTCCGACCATATCGTGTAATGCATTGGCAGGAATTACCACTCCTCAAACTCTCAAGATAGAAGTACATATCAAGAAGAAAAAGGTAATAGTGTTGATTGATTCAGGTAGTACCCATAATTTTATTCATTGTAAGGTAGCCAAGGAATTGAATTGTTTCCTATACCCAGCACTAGAATGTCAAGTGATGGTTGCAAATGGAGGAACTATAAATTGCTCTGGAAAATGCCATAATATCAAGCTAACCATGGGGGAATATGTATTGAATATTCCAATGCTTTCCATTCCTATGGAAGGTGTTGATGTTGTACTAGGAGTACAATGGTTACAATCTTTGGGGACGGTAGCTTTTAATTTTCAAGAACTTTTCTTGAAATTTTTTTCAGAAGGAAAGGAAGTCGAATTACGGGGTATTGCAGGGAAGCCAGGAAGGATAATAAGCTCTAATGTCATGATAAAGCTTCTAAAGAAAGAACAGCGAGGCGTAATTGCACAATTATGCTCACTAGAAGTTCCAACATCAAAATCATCTATTTCTGCAGATCTCCAACAAGTCTTGGACAATCATTCCAAGGTGTTTGAAACTCCCAAAGGACTCCACCTATTCGTGATCATGATCATGCTATTCATTTGATTCCAGGAAGTGTTCCTCCAAACATCAGGCCTTATAGATATCCTTACTTCCAAAAGAGCGAAATTGAACGTATGATTGCAGAAATGTTAGAGACGGGTATAATTCAACCTAGTCAAAGTTCTTTCTCTGCTCCTGTAGTATTGGTACACAAGAAGGATGGATCATGGCGAATGTGTCCAGATTATAGGGAGCTCAATAAGCTCACCATTAAAGATAAATTTCCCATTCCTGTGATTCATGAATTATTGGATGAATTACATGGAGCAATTTATTTTACCAAGTTGGATCTTTGTTCAGGATATCATCAAATTAGAATGAAGACTGAAGATATTCCAAGAACATCATTTCGAACTCATGAGGGTCATTATGAATTTTTGGTCATGCCTTTTGGCCTTACCAATGCACCTTCTACATTTGAAGGGTTGATGAATTCCATTTTCAAACCCTTGCTTAGAAAATTTGTGCTAGTATTTTTTGATGATATACTAATCTACAGCAGGTCTTGGAAGGATCATGTTGAACATGTTGACAGGGTGCTCAAACTATTGGAGGAGAAACAATTATATGCAAAAACATCCAAATGTTTCTTTGGAGTACAATAGGTGGAATATTTGGGTCATATTGTATCTCACGAGGGTGTTAAGGTAGACCCTAACAAAATTAAATCCATTAAGGAATGGAAAGTCCCCACAACCATAAAGCAGTCGCGCGGATTTCGCAGGTTAACAAGGTATTATCGCAAGTTTGTTAAGAATTATGGGAGAATGGCAGCACCTATAACAACATTATTGAAGAAAGATGCATTTTCATGGACTCTTGAAGAAACTAAGGCCTTTGAACACTTTAAAGAGGCAATGTGCCTAGCACCAATCTTAGCTATGCCAGACTTCACAAAAACCTTTATTGTGGAATGTGATGCCTCAAGAAATGGAATTGGTGTTGTTTTAATGCAATAAGGAAGACCCATTGCTTTTGAAAGTCGTTTAATCAAAGGAAAGTATTTACAAAAGGCTATTTATGAGAAGGAAATGTTGGCAATACTCCATTCACTAAAGAAATGGAGACCTTACCTAATGGGAAGACACTTCAAGGTAAAAACTGATCATGATAGTCTTAAACAATTTTTAGAACAAAGAATATCTTCAGAAGAGCAACAAAAATGGGTCACAAAGATTTTGGGTTATGACCTCGAAATCATCTACAAAAAAGGGAAGCTAAATGTTGTTGCAGATGCACTCTTAAGAAAGGATGAAGAGGTGGAAAAATTTCTTTGTGCCATTTCTATTATCCAACCAGATTGGATAACCAAAGCAAGGGATGAATGGAAGAAGAACGAAGAAGTGTGGACACTCATTCAAAAGTTGCAACAAGATCCTAGTACATCTAATACATTTAGTTGGAAAATTGATTCCTTATGGTACAAAGATTGCTTATATATTTGCAAGAATTCCCAACTAAAGCAAAAGATTCTTTTGGAATTTCACACTTCTCCTTTAGGAGGACACTCGGGATTTTTAAAAACTTACCATAGGGTGAAGAAAGAATTTTTTTGGGATGACCTTAAATTTGATATTCAAAAGTTTGTGGCGGAATGTTTGGTTTGCCAACAAAATAAAGTTGAGACAATTAAGACCCCGGGTCTTCTACAACCTTTATCCATTCCAAGTCAACGTTGGGAGGAGATTTCAATGGATTTTATCATATGTTTACCTAAGTCCAAAGGAAAGAGTGTCATCATGGTGGTAGTTGATAGACTTACCAAGTATGCACACTTTTGTGCATTATCTCATCCATTTAAAGCAAGTACAGTTGCTACTACATTTATGGACACAATTCAAAAGCTACATAGAAACCCAAGGGTTATTGTGAGCGACAGAGATCCCATTTTTACTGGAAATTTTTGGACGGAGTTATTTTCTTGTTTGGGTACTCAATTAGCTCATAGCTCATCTTATCATCCTCAATCTGATGGTCAAACTGAGATAGTAAATAAAATTTTGGAAGGATATCTTCGTTGTTTTGTATCTGATAAACAAACACAATGGGTCAAGTGGTTACCTCTCGCTGAATGGTGGTATAACACTTCCTTCCATGCTGCAGCAAAAATGACCCCATTTATGGCACTTTATGGATATCATCCACCATCGATCACATCATCTTTAAGGGAAAATTCGAAGGTTCAAGCAGTGGAAGATCACATCGAGCATCAGCAAAAATTTCTCCAACTCTTAAAGGATAACCTGAATTTGGCACAAAATCGAATGAAACAACAGGCAGATCAACATCGCAACGAGAGAAGTTTTGATGTAGGAGATTGGGTATTTTTACGGCTACAACCATACAAACAAATGTTCCTCAAGCAAGCTAAGAAGGATAATAAATTATCGCCAAAGTACTATGGTCCTTACAAGGTGTTGCAAAATATTGGTACTATGGCATACAAATTGGAGCTTCCTGCTTCTTCGCGAGTGCATCCAGTTTTCCATGTTTCATGCTTAAAAAAGGTTATATGGGACAAACTTCCAGTTCAAACAGTATTGCTAGAACTTGATGAGGAAGGAAAAACCATATTGGAACCTGAAGCAGTCACAGAAAAAAGAACTCGATAGCTACGAAATCAATCAACTTCAGAGTATCTCATCAAATGGAAGAACTTACCCACTGAAGATTCTACTTGGGAGGATGATAATTTTATACAAAAGCACCCAGAGCTACTCAAGCATTGAGGAAAACACTTTTTTGAAGGAGAGGAGCATGTTAGGTCCCTATATTAATAGTATAGTCCCTTATTGTTGTTAGTGTAACCCCCTTATTGTTATTGTTGTACCCCTGTAACCCCCATATTGTTATTATTGTGCCCTTACATTATTATTGTTAGGTCAGCTAGGATTACATTGTGGCCCCACTAGGATTACATTGTGGCCCCATGGACTCCTATATATAGAAATAAGGTTTTTTCAATTGTATCATCCAAGAATTGTTCATTCATGTAATGTATTGGAGGTTGCCCCCTCGAAGTGGCTTATTTCTAAGGCGTTGATATCTCTTTTCTTCTATTTTTGGAGCTAGTTTCACAACAGTGTAGGAGTATGTACAGAAGCTATAGGAGCAGTCTTGATCTCTTGAGGTTCATCAGCTTGAAAAGGATATGCACAATTTTAAGGTAAGAGGTCTTGATCTTGATAAAAATCAAAGGGAAACCGTTTTGATCATATTTTTCATACAACAAACTCTGGAAAAATTTCAGGATAGTTTCGAGAAAAAAGAAAAGAATTAATTTGCAAGAAATCCTATTACATCTTGAATACAATTCCACTTTGAATACCTGACCTTTGTGTGATATTCTTCCATTTTCCTGCTGTTAAGGTCGATCCTCTAGTAGAGTCTTTACATCAAGTTAGAGTCGCCAGGTGAATGGTTCAGCCTTCATATGTGTCCAACTTTTGTTCACCATCAACAATTAGATATGATCTTTATCGTTCTTTCCCAGGGAATATTTGTCCTTTCATTCCCCAGCAACAGCGCCAGTATGTTATCACTCCACCAGATTCCCAAGGCTGAGGAAGGAATCCCAACAGAGGTAACCACAAACCAAGATTTTAACTTGGTATCTAGCCCTAACAAGTCATAGAGGGCTCTCTCCACAAAAATCTCAGCCAAAAGGGCTGGATGAAAAATATTTTAGGCTAGCTACTGAGTGCAAGGGGTTTGATTTGTTTTGATTGGGGTTGGGCTCACTGGATGAGGATTTAGGTCAAGGGGACTAGGTTAGGGAAAATGAGATGGAATTTCATTCCATTCGATGGGGCAAGGTAGGTATAAGGATCAACACTTGAAGGTGATTTGGTGAGATGGTTTAAGACTAATGAGGAGCTAGGAATAGAATAGGGAATGAGTTCTTCCTAAACTGAAGAAAATGGACAGATTATGAAAAATTTCCCAAAACAGAGCATGAAAAACATGTATTTTTCCTTTCAACTTGAAATTTATCATATAATAGACATGAAAATCTTATGAACTTACAAAACATTCATAAAAATTATCACAGAGAAAAAACTATGCCAAACATTCATACCACATGAATCCCAAGGAAATAACTGCAATTTTTCATTAATATCCAGGCCAAAACTGGTTCTTGATCAATACATAAGCATCCAAAATGATTCCAACCTCTGATTTGTATCAAAACATAGATATATATAGACTCAAAACTGCCAATCCCCACCTCTAGGCGTTGAATTCACCTATTTAGGACTTAGAAACACCTTTTTCTCTAACAAAAATCCAAATCAAGGGAGGTTCTAACCATTCCCTGATTTGTCTCCAACTAGATACATTTAACTTTACATCATTATAAATAATGAATTTCGAGCTATTACACATTAAAAACACTTAATACATCATATTACATCATCATTCACCATTGAAAATTGAATTTCACCCTAAGATTAAAAAAATGACTTTTTGTTGAAAAGGTAGCGTGAAACTGAAAAGGTAGCATGTGCACAGAAAATGCATAACATAGACTTCTTGAGTTGATTTGGTGATGATTCTTTGGTAAATTTTTCCTCTAAAAACTGATGGAGGTTGATAAGAGTGTCTTCTATGCCTCTGAAGTGTTTTTCATCACAAAACATCCAGCAAAGTACTCAAAACATGCATTTACCAAAACTGATCTGTGAGTGCTGAAATGAGGGCATAGAGCTAGTTTTTGAGCACTTTTTTGCATTCCCATGTAAAAATGATTGTTGGTGAAGGAAATTGAGTGCAAATAATTAACATATAAGTTAAGGCCTTTCCAAAAATGCAGCCCATTTTTCATTTGGATGCCTCCATCGATAAAGGTAGCGTGGGCACGCTACCTTTTCTCCCTTGCTTCAACGTTGGATGAACAGAAGGGGATAAGAGGGGAAAATGAGTTCTAAATTTTTGATAAAATTTTAGGGAGTGGGGAGGGATATTATAAAGTTTATGGAAGTGTAAGGGACAAAAAAGGATGACGGGAAGGGGTGGAAAAAGCCGAAACACAGGCCTGGTAGTTAAAGCGCAGCGTAGGTTTGGGGGAAATTGGAAAAAACGTAAAATATGAGGGAAAATGTTTTGAAAGGGATGGGAAACGTGATGAAAGGATCTTATAATGTATTTTTATCAAAATTTGAGGAGTTTTGCTGAAACTTGAGAAAAAATTTCAAAACACGCAAAACTATGTCATGAAATCCTAGCAAACTGTTGAATTCAACATTTTTGAGCATTTAGGAGGAAACCAATAGAAATATTGATGAAAATATATGTTGAAAAGCTGTAAAGAGCTTGAATATTTTTTATTTTTAAATGTTGAGCTCCTTGTTTCTCCTTTGAACGTAAAGACTGATTTTTGCTGAAAACGTAGTGATTCTAGGCTGAAAGGGTAGCGTGGGAGAAGCTCTGCTACCTTCGAGGCATCCTAGAGAAAATTGAAAGATGTGTTTGGCTTTGAAATCTTCATGTGCAGCTTTTGTGTTCGAAAAACCAGCAAGAAAGAGGGTTTAAATGATAGTTTCAGCAAAAGCGTAGCGACACGCTACCTTTTCGCCCACAAAACGATGGTTTGGCTAAAACTTTGTTGTTGAGGAGCAAGAAGGGCGGAAAATTAGTCTGATTGATAGGAATTGAGGCGAATTTAATATTTCCTGAATTTTTTAAGGGTGGATGAAGTGAAAGAGTAGCGTAATGATGAAAACATAGCGAGATGGCTCACCAATTCACCTTTAATAATTTTCTCTGAGTGGCTTTAGAAACCTTTGGAGCAGCTTACATTTGAACTTTTAGAACTTGTTACACATGATTTTGAAATGATTTAGTACCAAATATTTTGAGAAAATACTTCTTCCACTCATGATGACCTATCATGACATGACCTTAATTCTGATTTGACTCCACCATGACACATTACATATTATGAAACCATGAACTTAACCATAACATCTTGAAATGACAATTTGACCATATAAAAATGAGTGTCATGAAAATTACATCAATGAATCATGACTTATAACCTTTCATGATGGTAGTACAAACTAACCTTTTTATAACCCTAGTCATGGTGGAAGAAGAAAACACCTAACAATCTAAACCAGTGAAAATTTTAATTTTTTGAGACTCGATGAAATACTAAAAATTTGAAAAAGACTGAGAAAAAATTAAAAATAGGATACATATTTGATCACTGGTGACAGGAAAAATTGACTGGCACTAACAGAATGGATGAAATACTGTATATTTTCCAATTAAAAATATTTTCCTTATGGTTTGGATCTTACCGCTTAGTCCACTCACATGAAATGATGTCATGAATGGATAATTTTGTTGTTTTCAAAATAAAATATTTATGATCTAAGTGATAAAGAGGAGTATTGCCTCTATAAAACCATAGGGGGTGCTTTCATGTCATATGAGGTTGATTGTGGGTTGATTCCCCTTTACTTTTGACAATATGGTGAACAATAGTAGTCGACTAAAAAGGGTGATTCTAGAACATTTGGACTACCATCATGTTCATTTTCATATGTCACTTCACATTCATCATTTATACCTACTTAGTGATTATGATTTGAGGATATGCAGTTAAATTTGAAAATAATATCTTAAAAAAAACAAGGCATAATAATATCAATTCATCAAGTACTAGAGTGAACTCAAAAAGAGGAGAGTATAAACTTAGGTAAATCCATGTGGTTTCAAAAATAATATAGCACACGATAATCCTCCTCTATATTTAATGGATGTAAACCATAAATTCAAGTTAGCAGAGTGAGTCATTGCAAAAATATCAAGCATTCACTTCTTGGTGTTGAGAATTTTCAACTTGATCTCTTATTACTAAGGATACTAAAAATACTAATCCAGTTCCCCTCAAAAGAAAAACCAAGTGTGTGGACAGATTTGCAAGGTAATAGAAGGGAGGCATTTCACAAGCAAGGCAAGAAGGAAGTACTCAACTTTTTGTATGAATCCAACAAATTTGGAAACTTAGTTAGGACATTTCAACAAAAGTTATATTAGTTTACATTCTTACATATTTTATTAAGTTTCCACCCATAGCGCGCCCCCCAATCAACCCAAGAAAAAGGTGATGGTGGGGTGAGAAAAAATGGTGGGGAAATAAAAAGTAAGGAAGGGATGATGATAATAAGTATGGAAATGAACCCAAAGATGTTGGTGGAGACATGAAGGATGAATTGATCTCTAGATCAACTAAATATGCATAATTTATAAAATAGAGATGGGTTTTTTGTAAGATCATTCTTAGTTTTGTTTTGGTGCATTCTAGAATCAATAGAAATCGCTCCAATTATTACATTCAACAATAATAATAACATAATGGGAGTGATCTAATTGAGGTTAGCAACTAACTAGGTAGTTGCTCAACTTGATGCATGAAGTGAAACAAATATTGCGCCAAGAAGTACTGTTAGTTTCTACTTCTCAATGAACTATTGCCTCCCAAGAAAGAGTGAAAAGATATAGCAACAACAGTATGCATGTCTCCATTATGCCTTTAAAACCCAAATTCAATACAACTATGGCTAGTCACATTGCTTTATAAACTATAAAAGTTATTATATTAAATTATTTTTTGCTTGTGAGTTATCTTTAATGTCAAATGTTGTTATCTCCATGCTTTACTAGATTCATATTGTATATCATCCAACAATTATATGGAGATCATCCCATGTAATAGGAATGAATTCAATTAGGAAGGGAATAACATGGATGGGGGAAAGAAAGAAGGTGAGAGAAGAAGGAAGGTAGTGGTGGTGGCAAGAAGAAGGATGGTGGAGAAAAAACAATGGGAGGAGTGCATAATGATAAGAATAGAGGGGGAGATGATGACTTCGATTCCTTCTTCACCTTATCTTTATATAAAATAGAATTTTGTAAATAGTTGATATTGACTACTAATATTTTCAAATTACTTAACCATCTACAACCACTAATAATCAATGCTTTAAGAAGAGGGCATTTTTCTACTAATTGGTTTATTATCTAATCATTGATGTTAATAAAATATAGGTACAAGGATATATGGAATTTGAAACCACAAAAATGAGTGGTTGAATTTATAAAACTAAAGTACTTGAGCTCCAAAAATGGTAGGTAGTCAATTGAAAAGAGATATTTTGGAACATATGAGATCTTCATCTTTAACATCTACATCTTTTCCTTTGTAACACATATCTACCAGGGTAAAAGAAAATTACTATTTTCTACAAAATGAATTCGTTTCATCATTGATTTGCAATTTTTTCTTTCATAGAAATATTTATTTGAAAACTCGTTGAGTCAAATATGAAAGCATTCAATTTGAATGGAATGGAAGAAAATGATGTTATCAATTATGCATGTTGTTTCTTTTTCTTTGCGAAAGATAAAAGAAATAAAAATCATGTGGAAGAAATTGTTTAGTAGAATCTTGAAACATACATGTTTCTCTTTGTTTCCAATGGCTTGTAGGTGAAACAAGTATAAATATTCCACTACTTTAGTTTCTCCTTTGTAGAATAATTTCAAGTCGGATATAATTGGATAAAATTTAGTTGCATGCTCTTCTGCACAAATTCCACAAAATTGAATACCATCTAATGGGTATTCTCTCAACGGATTCCTTTTCCTACACTAAGGACAAAAAAGAGACAATATTTTATTTTTCTCTTCTTGTCTCTTCTTCGATTTTAATGCATCTATTTGTGATCCAAGTGTACTTAAGAGATCAGTTTTAGAATTCTCAAATAAATTTCCTAAGTCTTCCTTGGTAACATTTTACTACAACTAATTTATTGATTTTTGAAGAATATCTCTTTGATATTTGCTAGCTTTTACTCTTCCTTTGTAATACTTCCTACATAACTTAAATATTTGTGTAAGAGGCATAATAAATTTTACCTCCTCCCATAAGGTTAAGTACATCAATATATTCATCTTGAATTCCCTTTAAATAAATTGTGTGAATGGTGATCGGAATTAGTGCATTTTATTTATATTTTTGAATGTTACAGGAAAATATTTTCAAATCGTCTTCTAAACTACTGTCCTCTTGTTGGGACATCCTGAGGATATCCTCCTTAGAGACTCTTGGTCTACAATATGGTTGATACTTGTTAAGAAAAAATTTATCATATTTTTTAAGTACATAATAGTGTGTTCTCCCAAACCCATAAGTCATTTTAAGGCAGCTCATTTTAAGGTAGTTGGAAACAAATGATGTTTTTGTGCATCATTTTTGTATCCATAACTGTGACACAAAATTTCAAACTCAAAAATGAATGCATCATGATCTTAGGTCTATAAGAAGAATAAGGCCTTTGGAAATGTAACTAGTTTTGGTCTTCATAATTTTTGTACTCATTTCAATATGTTCCTTATGTAATAACCAAAAGAAGAAAATAAAAAATTATTATTGTAAAGCATTGGTTTCATGCTTTTTATTGATGGTATTCTAGGTAAAAGCATGTTATTTGTGCTTCTATGGTTTGGTAGGTCATAGGATTTATTGTCATGAGTCAAAGGAGCCAACATTATTTTTATAAGACTCGTCCAGGCACAATGTAATTGGAAAAAGAATTACTTTAAGTCTAGAAAGACTTGGAAACTCCAAAAGTACAAGTCGGCCTTGGCAACTTCAAGTCGGCCTAAACAATGGATTTCGACCACTTGGAAAGGATATATAAAGGATTTGTTTGATCTCATTTATGACTCACTCACCAAGAAGTTTGATCCCAAGGAAAAATTTCAATCTGTATCTGGGAAGCAAGAATACAAGAAGAGTGAATGTCTAGAAGAAGAAGAAAACTTGTTTTGGGCCTATCTCTCTCTCTCTCTCTCTCATGTGAGAAAGTATAGGGTTTTTGCAACTACAAAGGAGGTTTAAATTGCATATTTTGAGTTGCAGTAGGACGAAGTGCGGTCTCTTGTAGCTAGAAGGAATAATATTCTATCTTGACCTCGTTGATCTTGGGATGAGTTGTCCTGCTCAAGGAAGGTCTCAAGAGGAAGTTGGATTAGGGTTTCTACAACTACTACAGGGGTTGAAGTTGTAGATCGAAGTAGCACTATTAAAGTTGGTAGGTCGAAGTTGCAGGTTGAAGTTGGTTGGTGCTAGATCAAGGAAGGACGTGTTGGAAGGGTTGAATTGGTATTTGGAGAAGGACTTGGTCTAGGTTTTGGATCTTTGTTGTGTCACTGAAGGCAAATTCTATAAGAAGAGAAGAGTTTTTTAGGTTTTCCCCTTGGAGGGTTTTTTCCCTGGCTAGGAACCTAATTTGTGTGTCCTTTATTGTTATTGTTTATTTTCTTGATATTTGTTTGATGAAAATATCTAAATAAATAACAGAAGAAGACTAAATAAGTTCACAAGAAAATATTAAGGTTAAGACAAATTGATATAATAATTTTCCAAATTGACTTTTCCAACATGGTATTAGAGCTTTGATGAACAAGAAGGCAGCTGAAAGGATCATCTTGTGGACACAAGAAGGGTTTTCTTCTCAAGCAGAAGGAAAAAGGAAGAAGGGTCACTTCATCAAACCTTCGTTGAGAAAAGAATCTAGCTCTCATAAAGGAAGGCCTGAAGAGGAAGACTACAAGAAGGTTATTGATATTTCTTAGAAGGAGATATATGTAAAGGTATATTTGGAATAAGTTTCAAAGGATACTGGAATCATTCATCACTCTTGGAATTTGTTGTTGGAGGAATCCAAGGAAACATCTTTCAAGGACATTATTGAAGTCACTTCAATATCTTGGAAGCATCATGAAAGTTGAAGACATCATCAAGGATGAGAATAATATTGATTATCAAGTAAGTATCATATTATCACTCTATGTCTAAATTTGCAGGTCATATGGGTTCTTTCTGTTAGGAGATAAAAAATCTCATTAGATCATTAAATTTCCTAGCCTAGGAGAAAAGAAATGACCTGCCACTTACAGAACACGAGATAATGGAATATATTACTAGTGAAATCTCTAAACCTAGAAAACACAAGACTCATGAACTAGTGAAGTACAATAAAGGAGAAGTGATGGCACAAAGGATCATAGTTGAATCCATTAAGGAACCTCTTGTTTCATTTCTTGAAAATTTGAAAATTTATAAGGCTATGTATGACAAGCTAGTGATTTTTTACTATGTAAGTACATTAGGAAAAAGATGTATATCTAGAATAAACTATACAAGATGAAGAAATAAAAGGATGAAGGAATGGAATCCTTTCTAATAAATATATATCAATTAAAATATCACTTGAAGGGTATTGGAGATAATTTCGTATTCAGAACGACCATTTGTGTATTGAATCCATTACCACCATAATGTATCACCTTGCAACAAGCATATAATCTATGAAAGATTCAACACATTTTTATGAGTTGTAGGCTCAATGCATTTTATAAGAATCCAGGATCAAGGTAAAATATGAAATTGGATCAGAAGAGTAGTCTCAATCCTTTCTTGCTCAAGTTGAGAAGTTGAAGAAGGGAAAGTTAGGGAATTCCAAGAAGAAAGATATGTACAAGGTTTAATGCTTTAAGTGAAATGAATATGGACACTATAATATGGATTTTCCAAGCCAACTTAACAACAAGAGAAAGGAAATATGTGAGGCTCACATAGTTGAGGAAATAGGAGAACTTGAGAAGAAGCTGAACAAAGAAGATGTGAAAGATATTTACTATTGAAGAAGGCATACAGTCTATCGGGTTCTTTATGAGGATTAATATTTCCTCTATAATAAAATGCATTATTTTTTGTTTAGAAGGAATATTTATTTTTCATAACATCATAGAAAGAAGCATGTGATAGTAGCATATGTAGAGTCTACATTGTTAAGTTTCTTTCTAGAAATCATCTAGTGTTTAAAAGTAGATAGATAAATCATTTTGAATATTTTTCATCTAGGCATTATCTAACAATATGTTAGAGGTAGTGATCTTGCTAAGGTGGATCATCATTATCCTATAAGAACCATCATTTTAGAGGTCCTTGGGAGACAAGGTTAGTATACATTCTATGTAATGCGGAAACAATATTGTTAAGGGGGGTGAAGGAATGCAATGAGTCAGAATGTAGACTCATTATGATACATAAATCTATATGATGAAATAAAAGGCATGAGGATACACATTGGAAGTGACTCTTGGTTAAGATTTATGTGTGTAGAATCTTGCAACATGAGTAATATGACTATCTTATGTTTAAAAGAAATAATTTGACTTACTTAAGGATGTATAATGTTGTGAAACCCACTCCAAAAATAGAATAAAAGAGATATCAACGCCTTAGAAATAAGGCACTTCGAGGGGGAAACCTCCAATACATTACATGAATGAACAATTCTTGGATGATACAAATTACAAAACCTCCTTTCTATATATAGGAGTCCATGGGACCCAATGTAATCCTAGTGGGGCCACAATGTAATCCTAGCTGACCTAACAATAATAATTTAAGGGCATAATAATAACAATATGGGGGTTACAGGGGTACAATAATAACAATAAGGGGGTTACACTAACAAAAATAAGAGACTATACTAGTAATATAGGAACCTAACATGCCCCTCTCCTTCAAAAAAGTGTTGTCCTCAATGCTTGAGTAGCTCTGGGTGCTTCTGTATAAAATTTGCATCCTCCCATGTAGAATCTTCAGTGGGTAAGTTCTTCCACTTGATGAGATACTTTGAAATTGATCGATTATGTATTTGTCGAGTTCTTGTTTCCGTGACTGCTTCAGGTTCCAATATGATTTTTCCTTCCTCATCAACTTTTGGTAATAGTTTTTGAACTGGAAGATTTTCACCTATAACCTTCTTTAAGCATGAAACATGGAAAACTGGATGCACTCGTGAAGAAGCAGGAAGCTCTAATTTGTATGCCATAGTACCAATCTTTTGCAACACCTTGTAAGGACCATATCAATTTGGTGATAATTTATTATCCTTCTTAGCTTGCTTGAGGGACATTTTTTTGTGTGGTTGTAGCTGTAAAAATACCCAGTCTCCTACATCAAAACTTCTCTCGCTGCGATGTTGATCTGCCTGTTGTTTCATTCGATTTTGTGCCAAATTCAGGTTATCCTTTAAGAGTTCGAGAACATCTTTTTGATGCTTGATGTGATATTCCACTTCTTTAACCTTCAAATTTTCTCTTAAAGATGATGTGATGGATGATGGATGATATCCATAAAGTGCCATAAATGGGGTCATTTTTGCTGCAGTATGGAAGGAAGTGTTATACCACCATTCAGCGAGAGGTAACCACTTGACCCATTATGTGTGTTTATCAGATACAAAAAAACGAAGATATCCTTCCAAACATTTATTTACTATCTTAGTTTGACCATCGGATTGAGGATGATAAGATGAGCTATGAGCTAATTGAGTACCCAAACAAGAAAATAACTCCGTCCAAAAATTTCCAGTAAAAATGGGATCTATGTCGCTCACAATAACCCTTGGGTTTCCATGTATCTTTTGAATTGTGTCCATAAATGTAGTAGCAACTATACTTGCTTTAAATGGATGAGATAATGCACAAAAGTGTGCATACTTGGTAAGTCTATCAACTACCACCATGATGACACTCTTTCCTTCGGACTTAGGTAAACCCGTGATAAAATCCATTGAAATATCCTCCCAATGTTGACTTGGAATGGATAAAGGTTGTAGAAGACCCGAGGTCTTAATTGTCTCAACTTTTTTCTACAAGAAAACCAAAAATTCATAATGACCCTCATGAGTTCGAAATGTTGTTTTCAGAATATCTTCAATCTTCATTCTAATTTGATGATATCCTGAACGAAGATCCAACTTGGTAAAATAAATTGCTCGATGTAATTCATCCAATAATTCATCAATCACAGGAATGGGAAATTTATCTTTAATGGTGAGCTTATTGAGCTCCCTATAATTTGGACACATGCACCATGATCCATCCTTCTTGTGTACCAATACTACAGAGTAGAGAGAACTTTGACTAGGTTGAATTATACTAGCCTCTAACATTTCTGCAATCATACGTTCAATTTCGCTCTTTTGGACATAAGGATATCTATAAGGCCTCATGTTTGGAGGAACACTTCCTGGAATCAAATGAATAGCTTTATGATATCATGATCGAATAAGCCACGCTGAACAAGAAGGGGCTCTTCAAACACCTTGGAATGATTGTCCAAGACTTTTTGGAGATCTGCAGAAATAGATGATTTTGATGTTGGAACTTCTAGTGAGCATAATTGTGCATTTACGCCTCGTTGTTATTTCTTTAGAAGCTTTGTCATGACATTAAAGCTTATTATCATTCCCGTCTTCCCTGAAATACCCCATAATTCAACTTCCTTACCTTCTGAAAAAAAAATCAAGAAAAGTTCTTGAAAATTAAAAGCTATTGTCCCCAAATATTGTAACCATTGTACTCCTAGTACAACATCAGCACCTCCCACAGGAATGGAAAGCATTGTACTATTCAATACATATTCCCCATGGTTAGCTTGATATTATGGCATTTTCCAGAGAAATTTATAGTTCCTCCATTTGCAACCATAACTTGAAATTCTGGTATTGGGTATAGGAAACAATTCAATTCCTTAGCTACCTTACAAATAATAAAATTATGGGTGCTACCTGAATCAATCAAAACTATTACCTTTTTCTTCTTGATATGTCCTTCTATCTTGAGAGTTTCAAGAGTGGTAATTCCTATCAATGCATTACACGATATGTTCGAACTCATTTCTTCCTCTTCTAGGGTTAATTCCTGGTGTATATCCTCTTCTTTTGAAGATTCTTGTTCATTTTCTTCTTCCGCTTCACAATTTATGTAAAATAATTTATTCTCAGCACACTTATGACCTTTAGTGTATTTGCTATCACAATCGTAGCAAAGCCCTTCTGTTCTCATTTCTTTCCAGTTCTTGTGGTGTCAACCTTGTAGGTTGTGTAAATCTAGGAGAAGCAACACTTCCATCTTTATACAAGGGAGTAGTAGGCTCCCTTGTCGCCATAATTTTACATTCAATTTTTCTTGCCCACTCCGAATGCCTTCTCCAATGAATCAAGTTCCAAAACATGAACTTCATGTTGGATGTTATCCTTTAAAGTCCCTATGAAGACATCAATCATGTGTTCCTCTGTAATATCTGTTACCCTTATATTCAATTTTTGGAAATCCTCAATGTGCTCCACCACTGAACTCTTTTGTTTGAGATTTATCAATTGGCTAAAGAAGGTGTTGTTTTTTTATCCTCATAATGTGCTATCATTTCCTCCGTAAAAATTGATCAAGTGACAATTTTTTTACGGGAGAAAAGCTATCGATACCATACAAATGTATTTTGTTCTAAATGTAAAGTTGGAATGCCTACCTTTTGTGTGTTTTGCACATTATTGAGATCAAAATATTGCTCCATCTGTAGTATCCATGTTACAGGATCCTTTCCATCAAACTTCCTCATATCCATTTTTGGAATATGGTGGTTATTCCTCCAACATTAGAGTTTATGAAATCACGATTAACATTTATTTGTTCTCATCATGAGTTTCCTCTACTATCTTTTCACCATTAGGAAACATTTCTTGTATCAACTTTGTCAAACCTTCCATGTCTACTTTTAAATCATTCTTCATGTTTTGCATCTTAGCTTCCATGTTATCCATCTTAGATTCCATGCCAGCTTCCATGCCATCCATCTTAGCTTCCATGCCATTCTTCAAACCATCCATCTTATATTCCACACCTTTCTTCAAACCATCCATCTTAGTTTCCATGCCTTTCTTCAAAACTTCCATGTCATTTTTTGTTGCTCTTCACGAGAGCGAAATTTGTTGCACTTGCTCTTGTAATTTTGATATGTCATGTTGCCATTCTTCGTCTTCATGAGTCATAGTAGAGCCTTATAAATGCTTAATGGGCATTGAATTATTTTTAGGGGCCATTTTAGAATCCAATACTGATATCTATTCTACAATATGCCCTTGGAATCAATTCAACTTTATTCTTCAAACAAGACTTATGCAATTCAAAAAACAAATACACACCTTTTACTTGCTTTTGAGGAGCTCGATATTGAAATTGACTTATCTATATACTTGCATATCCTCAATATCTAAAATTAATCCCTATAGTAGTCCTCTGAAGCTTATTTCAATTGCCACAGGTCTGACTTGATTTAGGTTCTTCAAGACAAAGTTATGTCCAATCTCCCACAATGACCTAATTATGGACTAGTTCAGTAGAGCGAACTTGTACGACTTTCCACGTGTCACTGTTTGCTCCTTTTGCTTTGAAATTTATAGATAGGAAACTACCATCCATGTACTCCAAGTCACATTTTACATAATTCCAATCTGATGCTCAGAGAGAGAGTTATGAATATTTTCCCACGATCACCTCTTTGCGATGAAATTAAAGAGCCTGAAAAAGACCTAACTTCCACAGATCATATCTTTGAAAATATTGTGAAAAAAGCTCTTAAATTTTGCGACAATGTTCCTCAGAATTTCAGATTCGCACTCTAAAAAATTCAGCTTCTGAACCTTCGTAGAAAAAAACTTATAGCACAAATTCCACAATGACTTTTTTAAGTGAAATTTAGGAGCCTGCAAAAAGCCCTAACTTCCACAGAGCATATCTCTGAAAATATTGCGAAAAATATCTAAAATTTTGCGAGAATGGTCCTCCAGATTTCGGTTTCGCACTCTAAAAATTTCAGTTTCTAAACCTTCGTAGAAAAAAAGTTATAGTGAAAATGCCACGATGGCCAGTTTGGAGCAACGAAACCCTAGAATCCAAAGCTCTGATACCAAATGTTGTGAAACCAGCTCCAAAAATAGAAGAAAAGAGATATCAACACCTTAGAAATAAGCCACTTCGAGGGGGAAACCTCCAATACATTACATGAATGAACAATTCTTGGATGATACAAAATACAAAACCTCCTTTCTATATATAGGAGTCCATGGGGCCCAATGTAATCCTAGTGGGGCCACAATGTAATCCTAGTCGACCTAAAAATAATAATTTAAGGGCATAATAATAAAAATATGGGGGTTACAGGGATACAATAATAACAATAAGGGGGTTACACTAACAATAATAAGGGACTCTACTAGTAATATAGGGACCTAACATATAAAATATTAATACTTTCTCTAGAATGTGTAAAATGATGATTAACATCCAATATGATTTGTGGAATAAAGTATTAACTTGGTAATTAAGTTCAATCCTTGGGAACTCTGTTGCATGAAGGAAGATTCATATGGATATGGACCATGAGGATGTTGATGGAACGAGAAGGTCATCATGATGAGGTAATTCTGATTTTATTGTTGGTTATCTGGCTGAAATATTATCTTTCTATCAGGAAAAATGTTGCAGGAATACATAATTACAATTGATTCAAATTCAATTGTATGGATGAGATGTATGAACTATGTTAAGGGAATATAAATATCTAATTTCTGGCAACTGTAAATTCAATATATGTTCATCTAAAGGTAAAAAAGGGAGATCACTTTCATGCAGAAGTTATGACCAAATTAAACTTTGGAAATACTCAAAGTAATTCCTTCATCCATGATGTCAAGATGAAAGTGATGAGCAAGAAAGATGACTTGAATCCTATCACAATATTGAAGAGTAAATATGCCTCCATGATTCCTTAGAAGGAATCAACCTTGATTCAAGAGATGTGAAGAAATGAGGGAGCCATGTAGCTATGAAGAAAAAGTAGTTGATACTCTCATGAAGACAAGTTATAATTCTTGTGGTGTTGACTTCCTAGTCTAAAATGAAGTAAAATGTCTCCTCTAGTTTTGATAGGGAGAAAAGGAAGTATCCTTAAAAGGATAAAGTATGTGTTCTATAATCAAAAAGAGAATAGGGATATCCTCTCTAGTTGAGAGGGAGTGATGTTGGACATCACATGTATATTCTCTCCTTCATGTGATAAAAAGATAATGGTGGAGGATTGGATAAGCATCTGCAGTTTCCTTGAGGACAAAGAATCCAAGAAAGGAAAGGTACTGAAACTCTTTGGCGATGGGACAGGTATCCAATATAAGATTAGTTGAAGAGGACCGTTATTCTTTGAGGATTCAAGAATATAAATCCAAGATAAGAATAGTTCTAAAAGGGAATACCTGCTTAACATCTAGACGGGGTGTTGGTCGTCATTTTTTATCTCTTTTTGTTTAGGAAATACACCTTATTTTTCCATATTATCCATCTATTTACCATCATATCCACATTAAATTGACCTAAAGATGCATATACAGGTATTTAATTTATGTTTTTCAATTATTAGATGTTTTTGTAAAAATTGGAATTTAAGTGCATTTTTGGACAGCAGCGGAAATTCCTATAATAGCTTTATGGTTTTCATATATACAGGACACTTGGGCTCGAGCTGGATATGTTTCTAGAAATCTCAGGAACTAAGAATAAGATTACACCTATTGGCACAGTCAGATTGAGCTTTAATTAGGCCCAGTCAAAGGCGGTCAAATAGGACCAGTCTTTATGGAGGATCCCTAGAAACTAGGTCAAAACTCTTATTTTGTGGGATTTTCTAGATTATGATGGATCTGATAGATTAATTACACTTGATATGATAGGATAAGGATATTTATGACTACTTGAGCTATTTTAGATGAGTTTGTTAGATATTTTATCTATTTAAGCCTCAAACTTTGAAGGCTGTGATATGGAACTTGTATGACTTATTATTATTATTTCTGAGACTTGGAGACATAATTGAAGATCTGTTCTATCATATTTTTATTTTGTTACATGCTAGTTGATTGATTGAAGTCTTAAGTAGTTGAATTTAACTTCAGTGTGCGAGGCAAGGGTGGAGGGCCCCCACACCGAGCTAAGTGCACTTCTTAGTTTATTTCATAGCTACAATTTTTGAATTAGTTTGCTTATGTTTAATTTGTTTTCTTTCAAGTATTGATGAATCTAATGATCATTATTAACCTACATATGAAAGGACAAACAAGTGTTTAATTTAAGCACTCTTTCTATCTAATCAAGATTTTCAGTTAAAATTCAACTTTACATGCCTTTACATGCATTGATTGCTGATGGATCTTAATCTTGTTTCTATTATGCATACGAAGAGACAAACCAATATTTAAGTTAAATAATTCTTCTAGCTGATTAAGATTTCAAAACTAAGATTCATCTTTCTTGCTTTTCTGAATTCCTGTTTTCACAATAGCATTGATGATAAATGAAATAAATGATGAAGGACAACCAAGACCTCTTTTATTGAAGAGCCTCTTCAATTATTACTTCATGTATCTTAATCTATTGTTTATTTAAGTTCCTGTTTTCACAATAGCATTAATGATAAAGGAAATAAATGATGAAGGACAACCAGGACCTCTTTTAGTGAAGAGCCTCTTCAATTATTACTTCATGTATCTTAATCTATTGTTTAGTTAAGTAGTTTGATTTCTATTTACACATTTGAATTTAGAAATTATTTAAATTAGATTTATATTTGTAATATGCATTTCCCTAATAATCAATAAAAAAATCTTCTAAATTGATCGCAACTGAAACCCATATACTTTGGGGATGCTTCTAAGTTTCACTAACCCAGATTGATAATAAATACTTGCGTTAGTTTACAACAGTAAATTTACCCAACATTTTGGCATCGTTGTCGGGGAAGCATATTTCAAAAACGGTCAAAATAGGAAGACAAAAAGAAAAAAAAAACAATATAAAATCACCAAAAACAAAAAAAACATAGTTTTTATTTCAAGTAATGTTTTCTTATGCCTAGAGATAGAGATAAAAAAGGTAGATTTGTGAAACAAAACCCCCCAACAGCTCATTCATCCATAGGAATAACAACACCGGTTGCTGGAAAACCTACTATAGAAGAGTTAGAGGAAAAATAGAGATCAGGACAGAGATTAACTTTTGTTGAAAGACAAATCTTGTTGGCCTTGGAGGTAAAGAAAAATCAATCACCTAAATAACCTCCTTCCATTTGGAAACAAAAAGACACAATAAAATCAACAGTTGAACAACTAGATCAACCTATCCTTGATGAAATCAAAGTAGTTGAAGAAATACAAAGCCAACCTCATATTTAAACACTACAAATCTCTGAACAAGCAATGGCTAAAGCAAGAGAAGGATCAACTAGATTAAAGATGACTCCTGAACAAAGATTAGAATATGAAAGACAACAAAGGGAATGGTGAATACAAAGAGAAGAAGAAAGAAGAATTGAAGGGAAATAAAGGTAGAAGAAGATAGAAGAGCAGAATAACTTCGAAGAATAGAGGAAGAAGCAAGAAGAGAAAACCAAAATCAAACACAAGAAAATAAGCAAGAAGTTAACAATGATCATGAAACTACTTTTGGCTTTCCTATTTTAGATGCAAGAGCAGTACTAAGAGAAGAAATAAAAATGAAAAATATTCCACCTTCCATATTGCCTAATTTCTATGAAATTTCAATGGAAGATCCTGATGCATTCATGTTTGAGTTTTATATCTTGTGTAGAACATATGGATATACTGATGATACACATAAGCTTCGACTTTTTTCTGCTACTTTAAAATTTTCAGCCTTGAAATGGTTTATGGGATTATGAGAACACACAATAGCTTCTTGGGAAGATATGAAGAAAATATTTCTTAAAAAGTATCAAGCTTACTGCAGGGCTAGAGACTCGAAAGAAGACATTTTCAGAATGTCCCAACAAGAAGATGAAAGTTTACAATTTACAAAAATCCAAACATCATTCTCTTAGTTCTGATACCATCCGCACTATTTTTCTAAAGGGTATTAGAGATGAATATTTAGACATTCTTAATGTAATGGGAAAAGGAGATATTTCTAATTTATCATTTAAATAAATTTCTGAATTATGTCAAAAATACTCTAGGGGAAGAGTCAAGAGTGGGAAAAGAGATATTTCATCAAAAGCCTCCAAATCTTCATCAAGTGCAGTAACAAGAGCTGAGATAGGAAGTCTGTTAGAAAATTTTAAGACATATCTCTTGATCACTTTGGGTACACAAGTAGATGTTTTGAAAGCTAAGAAAAAGAAAGAAGAGCAAGATGAAATATTAGCAATTTTCTGTCCAAAGTGTAGACAAAAACATCCACTCAGGGCATGTCCTTTGGAAGGTATAAAAGTATGTGGACTATGCACAGAAAATCATGCAACAGAAAAATGTCCAAAGTTAAAAGAATTGCAAGGAGAAGAAGTACAAGGAGTAGATTCTCTCTACTATATGGCACCAAGGAGACCTTGGCAACCAAGAATGCCTCAACAATTCCCTCAACAAAATCCCCAAAATTTTCAATATCCTCAAAACACATGGAATACACCAATGCCATGGCAGGCTTGGCCACCACAACAATATCGAAACCAACCTTCACAAGGTTGGAGGGGATATGGTTATGGAAACTAGCCACCACAGCAAATGTATACCTAGCAGTATCAATATAAACAACCATACCCTCCACAATCATTTCCTCAATATCAACAATTCCAACAACAACAACCAATGCCATATCCAACTCAAAACCCAGCAATGATAACTCAACCCCAATAACTTCAGTTGCCAACTAACCAACCACCTCCTAGACCAACATAATTACCAGCTCAGCTAGTAGCTAATCCAAGCAACAAGGTGGATATACCAGCATATCATGTGGAAGAGGCAACATATTATCCTACATATTCAATTCTTCCTGTGCAAGATATCCACCTAAGGTCTGGGAAGGTGTTACAAAAATATTATCCTCTGATAATTGAAGAACAAATAGAACAAGGAGAACAAAGTGAACAATCTCAACTAGAAAAACAAATTCAGAAGGGTAAATCTATCATGACACAGACTCCACCATATCCAGAGATATTAATACAACAGAATATTCCAATATCTCTCCTTGAAGTTAGTATTATGGATGAATTGAAAAACACATATGTTAAAATTCCTTTATTGCAGGCAATTAAATACATTCTGATATATGCAAAAACAATAAAGGAATAATGCATTAAGAAATCTGGCTGAAGAAAGAAGGATCCACCAACAACCCAGGTAATTGGAAGTCTTTCAAGTCTCGTGTCTACAAACATAGCCATTGAAAAATATGTTGATACAGAAATTCCTATGGTTACTATTTCGATTAACAAATTTTCAGTACCAAACACTTTAATAGACTTGGGAGAAACTATCAATGTTATGACAATAGAGACTATGAAACAGTTGAATCTGAACAACATTAGACCTACTACTACAGTCTTAGAACTTGCAGATACATCTAAAGTTGTTCCAGAAGGTATACTAGAAGATATCATTGTCTCACTGGATTCATGGGAGTATCCTGTAGACTTCTTGATTTTGCAGCCAAAAACAAACTTGGGAGGGCATCCCTTAATTTTAGGCCAACCATGGTTAGCTACTGCAGATTCTTACATTGGATGCAAGTCAGGAAGCATGATTATTGCACATGGAGATGAAAGAAAGCATACTACATTATATCCTCCTGCTCAATCTTCTTCTTTATTATCATTGATTGATGAAAAAGAACAACAAGAACTTCAACATGTTCTTAGTCTTAATCAAGTTTACAATTTTAGAGAGGAGGAAGAAAATGTTGGAAATACCGAGAGGGGGGGTGAATCAGTATTCCTTTCAATTTAGAGCATTATTTAATCTTCAATTATTATCAGTGTTTTTACAATGATAGCAGTAAACAACAGGAACACAAATGCACACATTTTTTAAGGTGGAAACCCATTCCGGGACAAAAACCACATAATGCTTTTCTAATAATTCTTTAATATTCAACTCCAATTGAAAATAAAGCTCCAACTTCCTAGAATCTAGAAAATAATTCTTCTCCAGCTCCCACTGGATGGATGCTCCAATGCCCAAGATCCTTCAGTAGTCAACTGAACGGATGCCCCAACACCCAATGAGCTACAAGTCACCCTAGCACCACCCTACCACGTTGTAGAAGAATAAAAGAAGAATGGACTCCCGTATCAGGGACAATGGTCCACTTTACAATGATATAGAATGATGTAGAAGAAGAATACACACTAGACCATAACCCCAACTATGACACAACCACCTAATGATGATCCTAGACCTCCCGACACTACCTCTTCAACTCTTGGCAGATAGACACTAGAACAATTTTTACAATAATGTATTTACAATGACTTAGTACAATGATACCTTTATAGTGACTGTATGCAGTGCTGCCCACTTGAATACTTCATGTGATGAACTTCTTGCTACTGTTCTGCACCTTGGTTGTTGCTCTTGTCATGCTATCCTCTGCTGCACCTTGCTTTTCTTTGCTGCCCTAAAAAGTCTGGTCCTTTGTAGCCCTTGACAACACATGATCTAGCTTTGTCTTGCCTTCTAGGAGCTTGATATTGAATCTGGTGTATCTCTGTTATTTCATATCCCCAATATGTGATTTTTGGTCCTGTATTAGTCCTCTAAGTCTTCTTTCCAATGCCACAGTTCTAACCCAATTTGGATTCTTCAAGAGAGAGTTATGCCCAATCTTTCACAATGCCCTAATTATGGACTATTTCAATAGAGTGAACTTGTACGGTGTGCCACGTGTCACTTTTTCTTCATTCCACTCTAAAATTAATAGATATAACACTACAGTTTGTGCAATATCTACCACATTTTACAGAATTCCAATCCGATACTCAAAGAGAGAGTTATGATGATTTTCCCAAGGTCACTTCTTTGAGATGAATTTCAGGAGTCTGCAAAAACACTGACTTCCACAGATCATATCTCCGAAAATGTTGTGCACCTTGATCTGAAATTTTTACAGGAGCTTCCTCGAGATTTCAGCTTCGCCTCATAGCAAAATTTTCTTCTGAACCTTCGTAAAAAAAAATTTAGAGTGAAAATTCCACGATGACCTGTTTCTGATGGTGAAATCCCTTGCATAAGGAGGATATGAGGATCACAATTTATATAAATGCTTAGGTTGAGAGGGGCTTCAACAAGTGAACGTGGGAGGGATTTTAGGAGCTTAAAAAATATTAATTATGCCTTTTCAATGACCCATGCCACAACCCCATGGGGTTTTAGCCCACTAACTGGGGGTACAAACTTCAAACATGAATATCTCTCAAACCGTGAAGAATTACGTGGCGTGCCATATATCAATGGAAACATCTCGACAAGTAGAAACCATCAAAAGCATTCTTGACCTAGAATATATTAATTTGGTAGGTCAAAATTCCCATGCAATATTTGGGTAGACCCCGGTGTTGCTTAGGTTGACATCAATGACAACCATTGATCAATAGAAAATGAGGAGTTATTAGGTCTATTCATCTCATAACCAAATATTTCAGAGCAGCTTAGGATAACTCAATATGAAGCTGCTAGTTATCTTTTGAATGAATGTTTTCAGGAAAATTGCACAATACTATCATTGCAAAATACATTTGAAATCATTTTTCCTGTAAATTCAATTACCAATTCAAATAGAAAAATCATTGAAATCAGTCCTGACAGACATTTGAATATTGGTAACAACTTAAAATCATCACAAGAGGAAAAGCTAATAACATTATTTCAAAAATATACAAAAGCTTTTGTCTGGGATTATAAGGACATGCCAGGAATTCATCCAAAAACATGCATCCATCACATTTACACTGATAATGAAATGAAACCTGTAAGGTAACCACAAAGACGGATGAACCCCATGATAAAGGAAATAGTGAAAGAAGAATTACAGAAACTATTACAAGTCGTATTTATCTATCCTATTTCAAATAGTCAATGGGTTTCACCCTTAGTTTTGGTACCTAAGAAAAATGAGAAATGGATAATTTGCGTGGATTACAGAGAACTCAAAAAAGCTATATTAAAAGACCATTTTCCTTTACCATTTATCAATAAAGTGTTAGATTCATTAGCTGGAAAGAAATTCTTCTCATTTCTTGATGGATTTAGCGGATATAATCAGATAAAAATAGCATTAGAAGATCAAGATAAGACAACATTCACATGCCCCTAGGGAACATATGCATACAATGTATTACCCTTCGGTTTGTGTAATGCACCTGCTACTTTTCAAAGAGCATTTATTGCTATTTTTACTGATTTGATTCATGAGTGTGTGGAAATTTACATGGATGATTTCACCATGTATCATACAACATATGATAATTGTTTACAAAATCTTGAAAAAGTGTTAAAAAGATGCATTGAGACAAACCTATCACTCAGTAATGAAAAATGTTTTATGATGTTAACTGAGTGGATAGTGTTGGGACACCATATCACTTCTTCAGGTATTAAAGTGGATCCAGCAAAAATTCAAGTCATTTTGAATTTAACACCACCTACAACACAAAAATAAGTTCGAAGTTTCTTAGGTTATGCAGGCTACTATAAAAGATTTATTGAGAATTTCAGTAAAATAGCTTTGCCATTATTCAAGTTACTTGCGAAAGATGTAGAATTCCAATGGACCGATAACTATCCACATGAATTTGAAAAATTAAAACAAAATTGGTCTTCAAGGACCTAATTGGTCTTTGCCATCTCACATTTCAACTGATGCATCCAATACAGCTATTGGAGCATCACTTGGAAAAAAAGAGAATCAATTCAATTATGATATATATTTCATCAGTAAAAACTTAACACCAGCATAATTGAATTACACTGTTACGAAAAAAGAAATGTTAGTTTTCGTACATGTAGTAAATAAATTTCGACATTATATAGCAGGTTATCAAGTTTATATTCACACGGATCATTCTGCTATAAAATATTTAATGAATAAATCAATCACAAATGGCAGAATAAATCGGTGGTTGTTATTAATGCAAGAGTTTAATATTATTGTACAAGATCGCCCAGGAAAATATAACCAAGTTGCTGACTTTCTGTCAAGATTAAATTCACCTGGTGATCCAAATCCAGTATCAGAAAATTTTCTAGATGAACATCTATTCGCTATAAATGTCAAAACTCCATGGTTTGCAGATACAGCTAACTATTTATCATCTGATATCCTACCATATCACTACACAAACAAACAGAAATGAAGAATAATTAGAGAAAGTGCCAGGTATAGTTGGGTCATTGGAGATCTATTTTATACTTGTGCTGATTTAATGATTAGAAAATGTATAAGAGAAGATGAAATAATTGAAATTTTGAAAGCTTGTCATGATGAACCATGTGGTGGTCATTTTGAAAATAAAAGGACAAAAAACAAAGTGTAGAAGCTTGGCTACTACTGGACATCCATCTTCAAGGACTCCAGAAATTATGTCAAAAGATGTGACAGCTGCCAAAGAATTGGTAGACCAGTGGCATCAGATGAAATGCCATTAAATCCACAAGTCCTTATTGAACCATTTGAACAGTGGGATTTATATTTTGTGGGACCAATCAACCCTCCATCCAATGGAAAGAAATACATCATTTTATGTACAGATTATGTGACTAAATGGGTGGAGGCCAAGGCAGTAGCACGGGCAACAGAAGAAACTGTTGTGTCTTTTCTGTTTGAAGAGATATTTATGAGATATGGAGTTTCAAGATAGATAGTAACTGACCAAGGTGCACAATTCACATCAAAAAAATTCGAGATATTATGGAGAAATTCAAGATCAAACATAGAAAATAAACTCCGTATCATCCTCAATCCAATGGACAAGTGGAATCAACAAATAAAGTCCTAGAAAACATTATGAAGAAGACTGTAAAAAGGAACAGAAAGGACTGGTCAGAAAATTTGAAAGATGCATTATGGGCATATAGAATAACTTGGAAAAACACTATTGGGTTCAGTCCATATCAGTTAGTGTATGGAAAAGAAGTTCTATTACCCATTGAGTTTCAAATACATACATACAAGCTAGCAACAGAATTAGGGATGGAATTATCTCAAGCACAACAAGAAAGGATTATGCAGTTAAACAAATTGGATGAGATTCGACAACAAGCAGTTGAACATACTTCTCTTGTCCAAGAATAAAGGATCAAATGGCATGATCGATTAATAAAGAAAAAACTGTTTTAGAAAGGAGATTAGGCACTCTTGTTCGACTCCAAGTTCAAATATTTCAAAGAAAATTTTACAACTCATTGGCTTGGGCCATATGAGATTGAAGAAATATTTGACAATGGAGTTGTCAAGATAAAAACAATTGATGAAGCATCTTTTTCGTTTGTTGTCAATGGACATCGGCTTAAAATCTACAATAAGCCTATAAATAAGGAGGATTTTATGAGAAAAATTTTGATGGATTCAGATCTGTAAATAATGGGGCAGCATAACAATATGCCTTTCATAATTCCAGTAGAAGAGTAAAAAAAAAAAACATAAAAAATAACAAAAAGAGTTTGGTAGTGAAAATCCAGGAAACTGGCACAATACAAACTCGAATTCATATCGAAAAACCAACTTGTTTGGCCAATATGAATTCTATTTCTGTTTTTATCTTACTTTACTTCATATTTTTTCAGATATACCCTCCAAGACGTTACAGACTTGAGGGCAAGTCAAAACATCAGCTTGGGGGAAGGTGTGAAATAAAAAATAAATAAAAAACTATCAAAATAGTTTTCAGCAGCTGAATTGAAGACAGAATATGAACTACAGTCATAAAGAGACTTGGTATATCATTCGACATTTACAGAAGGGACCTAAATTATTGTTGAAAAATTATTCAGAAAGGGACCTGAATTATTACGACAAAAGAAATTTTTAAATATGGAACATCATTGTACATCATGCCAGAAGGGACCTGACATCGTTGTAAAATTACGCCAGAAGGGACCTGAAAATTTAACATGTCAAAAGGGATCTGAGAAGATCATAGTAGATGGGACCTGAAAATGTCAAAGTTTAACCTGTAGAAGGGGCCTAAACAATAATTATTCTAAATCAAATCAGATGCAAGAAGAAATAAAGTCTCTACAAAGTCTACAAGAGTCGTCGTAACAATAATCACAATGTCGATCATCATCAAACGTCAAAAATGGAGTACACATGTACAGTGAGTTAAAAAAATCACTCTTAAACTTTCATTTTTTTTCAAAATATTCTAGAATTGGACAAACTAATTTCATACTAGTTATGCATCTTCACCTACATTTCATTTACATTCCCCACATTTCATTTACATCTCCTACACTTTCATCTACATTCTATCATTTATAACCCTCTTCATACCACTATTCTAATTAACCCTATTCTATCCACATTTATATCCATACCACTATTCAAAGCATTACATAACCTATTCATATCATACCCTATCTTATTTCCTAAACAAAGAGAATTATGAACAAAAGGTCAAATATTGAACCTATGGAAGACTCTTGGAAGACCTACAAAACAATAAACAAAGGTTAGTATTATCATAAACATTTAATTTTAAAAATTTGACTATTTCATTATTCAATTTTTAAAAATTAAATAACAAAAGCAAAAACCAAAGTTCAAAAGATATATAACGCAATTACAAAAGACATATGATATTGTGCAAAGGCATATGATATAGCGCAATTATTTTTTAAAATCAAAACAAAACGAGCGCAATCATATAAGAAAATGAACTAAGGTAATGGAGCAAATGTAATGAAAACAAATGAATGCAATTACTAACCTAAGGAATGATGCGGAGATAAACTAAGTGCATGGCTCTGATGGCATATGGTAAGCTATGATGAGATTGAATGCATGCAGTGGAGAGATGAAAGGAGACAGCATATGATAATGAAGAATGATGGTGCACATATGCATGGAGATAATGCGAGTTATGGAGATAGACAAAATGATGATGCATGGAGGTAATGCGGATAATGGAAATGAACATAGTCATTAACACAAAACGTGAAGAAGCTGCATAGAAGGACGAATATACACCAGCACGACAGTCAAAGAAGAAAAGACGTGCGTGGGTCAGTCAAATGAGTTGATGAACGGTTAGAATGTTTTTAAATGTGTTTACATATGTTGGACACCTAATCCTCTATGGGTAGGTGTGGAAGCTGAACCGTCATAAAAGGAGTCCAAGTGACCTTGGAATGTGGAATCCAAGGGTCACCTCATTGTATTATAAATGTACATCATATCAATGTTAATATGCAATCAATGCTTATCTTTCCCTTTGTGTATGTTTACTTTCTCACCCACCATGTGTGTGCTTAACATGGTATCAAAGCCGGGGATTGCTAGCCCTTCTCCAATTTTAGCCACTGCTATTTCTGGCCATTTAATTCCTATCATTCTCTCCATGATTCTCTACCATATTCCTGCCATATTCTATTTCATATAATTATGGCATTACTGCAACCTCATTTTCTACATAAATTTACCTCTGACATAACTCTGGGCTATGTGATAACGCGGGTATCTATGAAATAACATTGCACTTGGTATAGTGTTGGCATCTGCTCCTTCAATTTGAATATCAAACTGATCATGTCCCTTAGTTGTAAGCCAAAATCCTGTGCGAACAAATACAACCAATTGAAATATCTTCCATTCCCTGAGGACATTGTGTCCTAGATACGGTAAAATGTTGCCTTATATCGGAAAAATAAAGACCCATCACGTAATATAACTTCGAAGGCAATCCAACAATATTATTCCATCTACTAATATAGCTTGCTTGCATCATGCCCGTAGTTGCAGAGCAATCTTAGAAGCTGTTCTCCACGTTTTCTGAGGCAAGTATAGTCATTGGTTGTTCTCCTTGGAATTGAACAAGGGTTGTCCATAGATACCTCCACCAGTCCCTGAACCATGTCAGCTCCTCACTCACAGTCGACACTCCTGAGCCACAACTTGGGGCATGGATGCAGCTACACTCAGGCACCGGTTCGACTTCCCTCCACTATTTGGACTTCTGCACATGCTCTCTCAATCTTTGGAATCAAGCTATTAATATTGTTTCTCATATGGAATGTCAGAGATAGACCTAGAAGCATTGATGCATTGTTGGTATCCGCGTTGATGATTTTTCGATGTCCTTTACTCCTAGAGACGCTTTATCTTCTTCGCCAATTTGCAGACACGGTGGAGGAGGAGAAACGCTAATGGTGGGCGCCACAGAGTGTGATACCAATCCACAGATAATCAGTGGTAATACGGTACAACACTTTTTTTCTCTCAGATTTTATAACATATAGTCGACCTTCATTGAAAGGAGACCACAATGGGTTCCTCCTGGAACCTGTGAGGTACCAACTCGGTGTACAAACTATGCAACAGAACCACTGTCTTTGTGGTGTGCATGTGATAGTGTTAGTATATTTCAAAACACCTACGTGGGTGTCGGTTTTCACAGAGACCAAACCTTGTTCTTGGTGGCCTTCATAGCCATCCCAGTTGCAGTCGTCCTCCATCGACTGCACTACGCTCCCTCTACTCCCGTGGGCTTCCCTCCCGACAAATCCACACTCACTCCACTGGTCTTCCAAATCCACCTCCCTTCGACTCCACAATCCAGTCCTATCACTCCTGCGCACATCAGTCATACTCCATAAGGTTTCCCTTCGCTCCGCGACTGTCCCACTTGTGGTATCTCACAGTTGGTTAGCACCACCATGCTCTCACAATCTAGACACCGGCCAATACACAATATATATATAGTATTCTTGTGCCACATCCAAATACACAACAAATTTTCCCTCAATATCATTTCGATTTATGTAGTACGACAGCTCTGTATATTTCTGGGCATTATTAAGATCGGATTTAATGTGCCGAATTTTATCTCTTGTTAAGGTCGAGAAGCCATCAAACCAGGGAGGCCGAGTACACCAGTAAAATTGATGATTTATTTACTGAGTGTTTAATATCCATCTGCAAAAGATAAATTCCAGAGGGTCGAGTTACTACTTAGGCCATTATAATTCTCAGGAAATTTATTTATTGTCAAGGTTTCACATACTCAGAAATTTAGTATTAAAAAAAAAAAAAAAATTGGTGAAGGCATTGGTTACTATAATTTCTTCATTCTTGGGAGCGAGAACTGTTTGTGAGATTCACATAATTTGTTCAATAAAATGGCTATAATTAACGA
This sequence comes from Pinus albicaulis, assembly GCA_034641835.2. Lineage (NCBI taxonomy): Eukaryota > Viridiplantae > Streptophyta > Pinopsida > Pinales > Pinaceae > Pinus > Pinus albicaulis. Next base: position 127,387,930 of record CM076575.1, read on the forward strand.
AGTGTTAGAGTTCCTAAAAACTATGATATTTTCTACTGCTCATGACACATTAAAAGTTAGCAAAGTTGCCCTCACAGACATTCAGATATGTCTCCAAGATGCACAAGAAAATATTGTTTTTTTGCAGCTTGAATCTCAGCTTCAGCAAGAAGAATTACAGCAACGGAGTCATCATTCTAAACCTTTTTTTTGTTCAGAACATTAAGAGGGACTCCCATCAGCGGCAAGAATATAAATTTGAAGTTGGTTCACATTCAGTACTCATTTCAGGAGAAAATGTGCAGAAAGATGCAGAAATGTAGCATGCACCTCCCAAGCCCATCATTAGACCTTGGGAAGATCTTGTCCACAACAAGCACAGAACTGGTCTTGGATATGACAAGGAATTGTCCTTTCATATTTCGAACTACTCCAAGCCCATTCAATTTCAGAGTGCCGGATTTCTTTATGGCAGTTCACCTTCAGTTGTTCCATATCTTGCTCCTCTTCCACAGCAACAACAACAAGAAATTGAAAAATGCCAACACTGTGATCGCATTGGCCATATGAAATATCATTGTTTCGATCTTCACCCATGCAAGCATTGTGGTCGCCACACCCATTCTTCACACAGATGCTTCAGAAACAAGCCTCCTGCAATAAAAAATATTCATCTTGGATGGATCGCTTCTTGGCAGTGGGCATCAACAGCCAAGAAGATGTTTAAGTCACATGTTAGAACTTGTTCTCGAATATTGAGCAAACTTGCAGTTGATTTTTCACCATCATCTCACCTTGTACCTGACAGGGGGGGAAATGGTGGTCATCTACAAGCTTCGAAGCCACATCAAGCGAGCCTGAGCCACAATCTCTCATTCCAGATTCAGAGTTGTAGCTAGAGACACAGCAATTCAAGCAAGCCTGAGCCACATTTCATCATTCAAGATTCAAAGTTGTAGCCAGAGACACAGATACCCATGAGCATACCTTTGGTTGGTGGATAGCCCTTAAACCATCTATACAAGGTTGATATTATTCCTCTTCAAAGAATTCGGAGCACTTCCTCTAGCAGAAGACTTCAGCTTCTTTCCAGCCTTGGTAGAGTTCCGGGAAATGCATCAAGCATTCCAGTGTTGGTGGTCATCATTAAACCATCACAGGTTGTAGACCTCCCTTCTTCTAGGTTGAAGGTCTCCCTCTTCAAATATGAGGGACACTTCCTCTAGCAGAAGCCCTCAGCTTCTTGCCAAATTTGGAAGAGTTTCGAGAACTGCAATAAGCGTTGCGCTCCACTGTTGGTGGTCATCCTTAAACCACCTCTTTATGCCAACATTTCAGAGAGTTGATTCAGCCTAAGTGCTGCCATGCATACTTTTTAGATTTTTATTACAACTCTCTTCTTGGACTCACACATACCCCTTCAGATTAAGGGGCGGAATGTTGGACACCTAATCCTCTATGGGTAGGTGTGGAAGCTGAACCGTCATAAAAGGAGTCCAAGTGACTTTGGAATGTGGAATCCAAGGGTCACATCATTGTATTATAATTGTACATCATATCAATGGTAATATGCAATCAATGCTTATCTTTCCCTTTGTGTGTGTTTACTTTCTCAACCACCATGTGTGTGTTTAACAACATAGCACTGTGTAAAACATATGAAACCATATCTGCCACTGTCAAGACCATTTCCACCATTATAGAGATCAGAAACGATCATTGCCAAGCGTTTTCACCATCATTTCCATCAGAGAGGCTCAGTGAGAGAAAGGAACATGCAGTCAAACCACGTCCTCGTATCTACAACCCTGTGAAAACAAAACGCAGAGAGAAACTTGTGAGGAAGCCGAGAGAAAAAGAAGAAAGAAAACGTAGAAGAAAGAGGCAGAGAATATAGTGAAGAGAGGAAATGGAGTTATAAGAAGCTAACTAGAGCTTTCAAAGCCACGAATCCGAAAAATTTATTGCTTAGCCAAGCAATCAGGAAGCGGAACTCTGTGGAAGTGAAGGTAAGAATTTAATGAAGATTTGATTGTTTAAACAATTTCGAGATTATGTCAACAAACTCTAAGTTATAAAAGGGAGTAATTTCATTTGATTTGTAAGCCTATCATTATGTTGTGTTTTGCATTGACACCATTCAAAAACGCGTTGACACCTTTCAAATAATACTCTACCATCAGTCAAAACAACGAAATATTTTGTTGAGTGAGTTAATAAATGAAGATTTTAATGAGATTGTTTTGGGTTGAAACTTCATTTCAACTGAAATAAGATCACGAAGATCCGAGAAGAAGATCACAAGGGTTATTGCACAAGATAGGTAAGCTCAACACATTCTCACATACAATGTTTCATTTTAAATGGAAAACAGAGAGTGAGAGTTTCAATTCAAATTTCACAATGAGATTGTTATTAAGTTGTGTAATAGATTTTTTCTAGCACACTCAATTTAAAGATTTAAAACAGAGTTTGTGAAGAAAAATGGAAGAGAGTTAGACATGTTTTTTATGACATAAGACAGAGTATGAGGAATGATGAAGAGAAACAGTGAATCTATCATGAATTTTTGATGACATAATTGAATTTTTTGTATTGTATATGTTGGGAAAAATACTGAGAGGGGGGGGGTGAATCAGTATTTAGGGCATACTCAAATCTTTTTACTTTTTCATGCTCTAAAACCCATACGCTACTTTCCTTGATCAGACTCGCGTATATACGCGAATATCCTTCACAAAACTCGCGTATATGCAGAGATCTTAATATGCAATTAATTCATTACTTATATCCTTGCATTTATTCATTCATCAGATGTTTATATAGCAACAGAAATGTGCAGTAATAATAGAGTAAATCATCACACATAAGCATCACACATGAACACCAGGATTTTAGGTGGAAACCCAAGTCGGGAGAAAACCACCGTTGTCGTTGTCTCAGCCTTCAGTATTTTATTATAAAGAAAACATCTTACAACAATGTCTTGTATGAGACTCATACGTACGCGAGCACCACAAGCTCGTTTACCGACCTCTCTGGAAGGCTACGACCCCTGCTCTCGTTTACCAACCTCTCCTGGAAGGGAGCTACGACCCCCTGCTCTCGTTTACCAGCCTCTCCTGGAAGGGAGCTACAACCCCCTGCTCTCGTTTACCAGCCTCACCTGGAAGGGAGCTACAACCCCCTGAATGAAGGCTACAACCCTCAGTACCTTTATGGACCATTTTTCATCAATTTTCACACTGGATCCAAAAACTTCCTTTAGAACACAACTTGCAGGCCACTTTTCATCATATTTTCAGACTGGACCCACTCCACACATTTAAGCTCAATCATACATAAAAAATGATACATATCAATTCAGACAACCCAGATCTGTAGAATACACCTTTAACAGATAGCAGTAACACAGCAGAACAGATCAGACATTTTATACTTCATACTTCAGCAAACCCTAGTTTTCATACGCGCTTTCCTTTCACTGATCCAGCGTATATACGTGCTTTCATGTATACAAACACGCATATACATCTGCACATACTTCAGAACTGGTTTCACATTCCATACGCGCTTTCGCTTTATCCAACCCGCGTATATACGCGCTTCCTCTGTAACAAACTAGCGTATAGATCTTCAAACATTATAGAGCAAGATATCATCGCATCGTATATTCGGGCCGTATTTCTTACCTTTACTTCAGACAGATGTTCGCCTCATCTCAGATCTAAATATTCCATAAACAGATCTAGAAGATACAAATACATTTCAGATCTAGAGATCCCTCTTCATCATTTTTTTCATAGGTGCATCATAGATTCAGATCTATCTTCAAACTGTTACCCTTTCCACTTAGACATACTTCAGAGTGAAGTATCCATTCAAACCCAGACTTATGCACACACCTTTCACAATGATTTTCTTCTCCTTATATAGATTTATCCTTTGACAATACCATGAGCCAAAACCACACCTCTTCCGATGGTATTCCTGGATGGGGTCAAATAGACAACCCAGCGCTCAATAAAATGGGTCAATACCGTGGTAGTAACCCCTGGTTTTACAATTTTAGAGCGCAATTGAGCATACGCGACTTGGCACGTACTTTTCCGCGTGCATACGCTACTTCTCCTAGACAAACCTGCGTATGCCTTGAGACACACACTTTTCATCATTGTTCTAGCATATACTGAAATTCCTTTCATCATTACAACTGAGTTTCTCTGTAGACACATCATATCACATCATATTTACATCATTACCAAGTCCATCAAGTCAAGAATAACTTCATCAAGTAGGTTTCTATCATCTTCATCAAGTGGGTTGCCATCAAGGACAACACATTGCATCATATTGCCAACAATCTCCCCCCTTTGGACTTGATGGAAACCATGATGGTGTTTGATCACAACAAATAGATACATTAAGCATAATGATATTCTCCCCCTATTCAAACACCATGTCACTCTCCCCCTTTGACATCAAGGGAAAAGGGCGGATCAAAACATAAGGTTTTTCTCCTCATGTAGATCTGATGTGCATTGAAGTTACCATGCTCCCCCTGAGTTCATGCTGAATGTTCAAACATATTTTTCAATGAAGTACATGACTCTATGACCTTCCTATCACCAAGGACTCATACTTACATCAAAGATCCAACCAAGTGGATTTACATATGAGACTCAAATACCCAACCAAGTGGGTTTACATATTTGACTCAATTACCCAACCAAGTGGGTTTACACATTTTGACTCAGCTACCCAACCAAGTGGGTTTACAAATTTGAACAAGTCCTTATATGACTGAATATTACAATTTTACATCATAGGTCTCAACATGACCTTTTCATCTAATTTCAAATACAACTTTTCATGACCAATACCAGAAAGACCTCAAGAGAGATCATATTTCAGAATCATCTTAATGCCAACAATGCATTATACTCAGCAAGGCTAATGCTCCCCTTGAATATGTGCATCCAATGCATCCTTTCCATGTGACCAAGGCTCCTCCTTAGCTTATGTAACCTGAATACTTTCAACAGCAATCCATCAAGGCATCTTCACCCAAAATCAGAGAATGAAACAGAAATATAAGAACTGGAACACCACCAGAGATACCAACAGCATCAGAGATACCATACAGCACTGCAGCTGTGCTGAAGAATGCTGACCATAAAAAAAAATTTGTCTGCAACCAACCATACGCAGTTTTCTGTGTATGAACTCGCGTATATACGCGACTGTGTTTCATGAAATCCGCGTATCCAATTCCATCTTCTTCATTTTAACCAGATCTGATCCTTTGTGAGGCAGAGATAGTTTTCAGCTTCTTTCTGAGATATTTGAATGCTTCTCTGGAACATATAGGACAATTCAGTTGTGTCTTCAAGTGTCATCCAATGGTTGAAACATAAGCACATTAGTAACCAAGCCTTCAAATTCTTTGTAGCATCAACATATTCTTCCCAAGAGGAATTATCATACCAGAACAACTTTTACAATAAACAATACATGTCAAGCAATCATCCATGTGATCTGATATCACCAAGATCTTCAAGATTTATCATGATCATGATGTAACATGTGTAAAAGAGATCTCAACCAGCAACAAACTCTACATGATTTATCCTTATCTCTGAAACACAAGACTTCTATCTTATCCATGTGTGAAAACAAAAGATACTCTTCAGCAAAAAGCAATCAGGGCTCATCCATATTCTCATCATAATAAACCATGTATCATGTCATCATCATTTAGAACTGAGAAATAAGCAGACACAGTGCCAATAATACAATCATTAATATTCAGACTGATGCTCCCCCCGAACCTATGCTCCTGATCTTCAGCTGTCATACAAATTTCCATATCATTAGTGCATACGCGACTGTCTCTACTGTAACTCGCATGTATACGCGGATTTAGTTCACTGAACCCGCGTATGGAAAGTGACACATTGAAAATTTCACATTCCTTCATCTCCCCCTGAAGTTGTACCTCCTATACATGTCTTCTTCACATCAGATGCTCTGTCAGAAATAAACATAACCAGAATAACCAAAACAATCATAGGAATCACCATACATTGCTCCCCCTGTGACGATACATTACTAATCCCTATAATGTATCTCACATCACTCCTGCAATCATTTAAGAGAAGTAGGCTTTAGAAGCAGATGACTGCAGTAGGGTCAATATTCCCTATGTTTCTGACAGGTCCTCCTTCTTTTTCCAGCTTTGCTTGAAGTTTATTGTTGTGTGCTGGAAATTCTCCAATTTCTCTGATCTATTCATCCTGCACTCCTTTTCTACATGTCCATACTTGTTACAAGCATAACATCTTATGTGACCATAAAAATAAGCATAAGGATCATAATGTGTTGTTCTATTCTTCCTTCTATTGCAATCAGTTGCTTTATGACCATACTTGTTACATGAAAAACAATATCCTTTGAAGAAACCAGAGTACCTTTCTGAGTAGAATCTGTTTGTATATGACTGAAACATTCTGCTTCTACAATTTGCTGCAACATGCCCATAGTTATGACAATTAAAGCATTCAACATTATTGATGCTTCTATGGTTAGGAGGGAATTATTTCTTTTGAGATTTCATAATTGTCGGTTGACCTTTTGTTTCTTTCAACACTTCAGGTTTTGCTTTGACATCCTTTGAATCTTTAGCACTTCCTTGTGAACTAGATTCTCCTTTGACCGTTTCATGAAAACCCAGACCAAGTTTAATAGAAGGAGACCTTTGACTACTAAGAATATTGTCCAGAATCTTAGAACTATCTTGTAACCTCAAGAGTTTATCCTTTTCTTCTAATTTACCTTTTAGAATGTTTACTTCAACCTCCAATTTTTGACATTGCTTCTTCATGCTTTCTTTGACCCTTTTTCCTTCTTCTACTTGATCATTCAATTTTAAAATTTCTTCCTTCAACCAATTTTCTTGTTCTTCACATGTTTGTAGCAATTCTTCATTCTTCTTATTTGATTTTTCCAGATCTTCTTTGAGGGAGATGATTTCTGCTTCAAGACCTTCCTTTTCAAATGATTGTAGAGGTTCTTTATTCTTTTTATTTGATGCTTCAAGATCTGCTCTCAGAGAGATGATTTCTGATTCAAGTCCTTCATTCTTCTTATTTGATTTTTCCAGATCTTCATTTAGATCATTGATTTCTACTTCAAGTCTTTTATTTCGATTGCTTCCATAATTGTACAACTTTTGATACTTGTCTACCTGTTCATTCAGAATTTCTATCTGTCCTTTTAGTTGAGAGATCATCTCATTGTAGATACCGTCTCTTTCCTTAAATGATATTTGTTGATCTTCAACTTTAATCTTGAGAGCTTCTTCTAGATCCATAACATTACTTTCACTATCTTTACCATTACATGCACAAGAAAGTGAATCACAAGAACCACATTCAATACTTGTTTTATTTTCCTCATTTTCTGCTGCACATGTTTTCTGAGAAATCTCCTTTTGAGTAGCCTTCTTCTTTTGCTTCCTTGCCATGAGCACTAGTAGATCTTGGTCAGAATCTTCTTCATCTTCACTTGACATTTCATTATTATCTTCATTTGCATAATAACTCTTTCCCTTTACAAATTGTTTCCCTTTATCATGATTTTCTCTATAAGGACATTTAGCAACATAATGACCAACTCTTCCACAATCAAAACATTTGAAGGGAAGCTTACCTTTGAATATTCCAGTACCTGGTTGGAGTCTTCTCACAAAATTTGCTTCTTATTCTTCTGATATGTAACTTGATTCCTTGACAACTTCCTTTTCTTTTCCTTTTGCACACGCCTTAAAAGCAGCTTCTTTGATTTGAGAGGGACCTCCTTGTCTCATTTCATAAGCAGTCAGAATACCATGTAGTTGAACAATAGTAAGAGTTTGCAGATCTTGCCTTTCTTCAATAGCCGATACTTTTGACTCAAATTTTGAAGTTAAAGATCTTAAGACTTTTTCCACCAGAGTAGTATCGGTTATGGTTTCACCCAAACTTCTCATACGATTTACAATATCATCTAGACATAAAAAGAAACTAGCAATACTCTCATCACTATGCATCCTTAAATTTTCATATTCAATTCTGAGAGTTTGGAGTTTTGCACTTTTTACCTTTGTATCTCCTTCATAGCTCAGAATGATTTTGTCCCATATTTCTTTTGTTGAATTTAGTTGCATCACTTTAGCAAATTCTGGTTCAGACATGCTTCCTAATAAGACATTGACTGCTTTGGCATTGATTTCATATTTCTTCCTTTCTGCTGCATCAGTAGGAATACTTGCCAGATACTGATAACCTCCTTCCACGATAGCCCATACTTCTGCACCAAGACTTTGCAGATATGCTTTTGTTCGTATCTTCCAGAATAACAGATTATTTCCATTGAATAGAGGTGGCCTTATAGACATTATCCCTTCATGACTTCCCATTGCGACGGATCTCCTTCAAGCGATCAAGCTTCTGCAGAAGGACCTGCTCTGATACCAATTGTTGGGAAAAATACTGAGAGGGGGGGGTGAATCAGTATTTAGGGCATACTCAAATCTTTTTACTTTTTCATGCTCTAAAACCCATACACTACTTTACTTGATCAGACTCGCGTATATACGCAGATATCCTTCACAAAAATCGTGTATATGCAGAGATCTTAATATGCAATTAATTCATTACTTATATCCTTGAATTTATTCATTCATCAAATGTTTATATAGCAACAGACATGTGCAATAATAACAGAGTAAATCATCACACATAAGCATCACACATGAACACCAGGATTTGAGGTGGAAACCCAAGTCGAGAGAAAACCAGCGTTGTCGTTGTCTCAGCCTTCAATATTTTATTATAAAGAAAACATCTTACAACAATGTACTGGCGCAGACTCATACCAGTACGCAGGCACCCACCTGCGCTCGTTTACCAGCCTCTCCTGGAAGGGAGCTACGACCCCCTGCTCTCGTTTACTAGCCTCTCCTGGAAAGGAGCTACGACCCCCTGCTCTCGTTTACCAACCTCACCTGGAAGGGAGCTACGACCCCTTGGTCTCATTTACCAGCCTCACCTGGAAGGGAGCTACAACCCCCTGACTGAAGGCTACAACCCTCAGCACCACCATGGACCACGTTTCATCAATTTTCACACTGGATCCAAAAACTTCCTTTAGAACACAACTTTATATGCCACTTTTCACATCATATTTTCGTACCGGACCCACTCCACACATTTAAGCTCAATCATACATCAAACCGATACATATCAATTCGTACAACCCAGACCGTAGAATACAATTTTACCGTATAGCAGTAACACAGCAGAATAGATCAGACATTTTATACTTCATACTTCAGCAAACCCTAGTTTTCATACGCGCTTTCCTTTCACTGATCCAGCATATATACGCGCTTTCATGTATACAAACCCGCGTATACATCTGCACATACTTCAGAACTGGTTTCACATTCCATACGCGCTTTCGCTTTATCCAACCCGCGTATATACGTGCTTCCTTTGTAACAAACTAGCGTATAGATCTTCAAACATTATAGAGCAGCATACTTCATCAGATCAGATATTCAGTTCAGATTTTACCCTTTACTTCAGACAGATGTTCGCCTCATCTCAGATCTAAATATTCCATAAACAGATCTAGAAGATACAAATACATTTCAGATCTAGAGATCCCTCTTCATCATTTTCTTCATAGGTGCATCATAGATTCAGATCTATCTTCAAACTGTTACCCTTTCCACTCAGACATACTTCAGAGTGAAGTATCCATTCAAACCCAGACTTATGCACACACCTTTCACAATGATTTTCTTCTCCTTATATAGATTTATCCTTTGACAATACCATGAGCCAAAACCACACCTCTTCCGATGGTATTCCTGGACGGGGTCAAATAGACAACCCAACGCTCAATACAATGGGTCAATACCATGGTAATAACCCCTGGTTTTACAATTTTAGAGCGCAATTGAGCATACGCGACTTGGCACGTACTTTTCCGTGTGCATACGCTACTTCTCCTAGACAAACCCACGTATGCCTTGAGACACACACTTTTCATCATTGTTCTAGCATATACTGAAATTCCTTTCATCATTACAACTAAGTTGCTCTGTAGACACATCATATCACATCAGATTTACATCATTACCAAGTCCATCAAGTCAAGAATAACTTCATCAAGTAGGTTTCCATCATCTTCATCAAGTGGGTTGCCATCAAGGACAACACATTGCATCATATTTCCAACAGTATACGCAGTGAGTCTGATTTCAATGTTTTGGAAAGAATTTTTCTATGCAAATGATGGGTGAAAAGCATTGTTGTATAAAAAAAATTCAATATTTTTTACACAATCCAATTTCTTTTATAAAACAGAGACAGAGATTGTTTTTAAGGAGAACAGAGAATTAAATAGAGGGTATAATATTAGAAACATAAACTTATGCTTTCTTGAAACCTTTTTATCAAATTCTTTTGTTTATTTACAATAAGCTCACATTCTTCAAAAGAGAAAAACAGAGGATTGATTGATTAACAAAGGCAGTGAAGCAAAAAGGTAAGCCTACTACCATGATTACATCTAGTGCTTAAATTTTTATTTACAAGATGAAGTTAATGACGATAGATGGTTATATAAAATGGTTTTTAGACCAAATGACCTCAAGAGCAGAACCTAAATACTTCCAAATAGAACACTGGAGTAGGGAAATAGTGGAAAAACTTTATCAATCAGGGTTAATAGATTTTCTCCAAAAGTTCAAAGGTCATAATGAGAAGGTCACAAGAGAATTTGTAAATAAATTCAAACAAAATGAAACCATGGTGGGCAGCTTACATATCCCTTTGACTCCTGAGTATATCTCTGAAGCTCTAGATTTACCATCTTCAAGTGAATTATATCACAAGGGCTTACATTTTAAAGATAAGGGCTGGACATTTTTCTTGGACAAAAAAAAGAAAGGTTCTTTTGATAGATCAAAAGGGATCCCAATGGAATGGTTCAATGAACCATGGGCAGAACTAGTATTGATAATTCAGAAGTTCTTCACTTGTGACAATAAATTTAGTGTAGTACACCTTTATCATGTCAGGTTACTACAACATATCAAAGGGGATATAAGGATCAATGTACCATATTTCTTCTACAAAAACTTGATGAAAATTATTGAAAGCATAAAATCAGAGACTAAACCCAAAGAGGCTCAATTTATTCATCAGGGACTTATCAAAATTCTTGTAGATTATCAGTTGAAAGTCAAAGGGATGGTTTGGGAAGATTTCTTGGTTGAAAATGAGTTTGTAGAACAAGTTGTGGAAAACAAACTTAAACCCATAGAAGAAACAAGGAATATTTTGCATTCATCTCTTTATCCTAGAACAAGGTCAAAGAAACAACAGGAGATAGTTATGTTAGAAAAAGAAACATCATTTTTACTATTTCTAGCAGATAGAAAAAGAAGCATTCAGCAGAACCAGAAATACAAGTCATGGAAACTTCTCCTATAACAAAAGGCAAATGAAATCCTTGAAAGACTGCAAAAAAAAGTGTATGATAATCCTATATATAAAGATTCCTACTTTTAAAAAAATGAATTGGAAGCTACTTCAGTTTCCAAAGATTCAATGGGGGAAGATCAAAACCTTTCCAGAGTGAAAGAGCTGACTGCTAGTTTAGAGATAAGAAAAATCATGGAGAGGCACCTGAAGGAGGAAAATGAAACTTATAAACTAACCAATGAGAAATTGGTTAAGGAGAATGAGAACATAAGTAAGGAGATGGGAAAGTTAAAAAACAAAAACAATCTTCTCTATACACAGCCATTCAGGTGGCTTCAAGAGAAAAACTCCTGGAAAGCTAAGTATGAGAAACAAAAGGTTAAAACCTCCATCTACAAGGAAGAGCAGGGAAAAGACATGGATTCTCTTTTTTACACAACACAGCATGAGGTTTCAAGATCAGGAATGGGATCAACACCAGGGCTCCGAAGGTCAAAGAGGAAACAACAAGCATGAGGACATGCTTGATCATTAGTTTGGGAGAGATGTTGGCCCTCGATTTTTATCTATTTTTGTTTAGGAAATACACCTTGTTTTGCCATATTATCCATCTATTTACCATAATATCCACCTTAAATTGACCGAAATATACATATATGGGTATTTAATTTATGTTTTCAATTATTAGATGATTTTGTAAAAATTGGAATTTAAGTGCATTTTTGGACAGTAGCGGAAATTCCCTTAATATCATTATGGTTTGCATATTTACAAGACACTTGGGATCGAGCTGGATATGTTTCTAGAAATATCGGGAACTAAGAATAAGAGTAAACCTGTTGGCACAGTCATATTGTGCTTTAATAGGCCCAGTCAAAGGTAGTCAAATAGGACCAGTCTTTATGGAGGATCCCTAGAAACTAGGTCAAAACTTTTATTTTGTGGGATTTTCTAGATTATGATGGATCTGATAGATGAATTCGACTTGATATGATAGGATAAGGATACTTATGACTACTTGAGCTATTTTAGATGATTTTGTTAGATATTTTATCTATTTAAGCCTCAAACTTTGAAGGCTTTGATATGGAACTTGTATGACTTATTATTATTATTTCTAAGACTTGGAGACATAATTGAAGATCTTTTCTATCATATTTTTATATTGTTACATGCTGTTTGATTGATTGAAGTCTTAAGTAGCTGAATTTACCTTCAGTGTGCGAGGCAAGGGTGGAGGGCCCCCACACCGAGTTAAGTGCACTTCTTAGCTTATTTCGTAGCTGTAATTTCTGAATTAGTTTGCTTATGTTTCATTTGTTTATTTTCAAGTATTGATTAATCTAATGATCATTCTTAACCTACATATGAAAGTAAAAACAAGTCTTTAAGTTAAGCACTCTTTCTATCTAATCAATATTTTCAGTTAGAATTCATATTTACACGCCTTTACATGCTTTGATTGTTGATGGATCTTAATCTTGTTTCTATTCTGCATACGAAGAGACAAACCAGTATTTAAGTTAAATACTTCTTCTATCTGATTAACAGTTCAAAACTAAGATTCATCTTTCCTGCTTTTTTGAATTCTTGTTTTCACAATGGAATTGATGATAAATGAAATAAATGATGAAGGACAACCAGGATCTCTTTTAGTGAAGAGCCTCTTCAATTATTACTTCATGTATCTTAATTTATTGTTTAATTAAGTTCTTGTTTTCACAATAGCATTAATGATAAATGAAATAAATGATGAAGGACAACCAAGACCTCTTTTAGTGAAGAGCCTCTTCAATTATTACTTCGCGTATCTTAATCTATTTTTTAGTTAAGTAGTTTGATTTCTATTTACACATTTAAATTTAGAAATTATTTAAATTAGATTTATATTTGTAATATGCATTTCCCTAATCATCAATAAAACATCTTCTAAATTGATCGCAACTGAAACCTATTGATTTGAAAATGGAATGTACTTGAAAAGGGTGCAAGGTATCCATTTTCATTTATGTAAATGAGTGCAAATACTCCAAATTGTAAATCTGAAAATGTGAGAACTTCTTATTTCTAATACAGAGATAGACTGAAGGGGAATTTACCGGATATGTCACCTTTCAAAGAAAGGATGAATCCAGAAGCTACATGGCCCTCTTACATACTCTTCCTAAAGAAATAATAGAAGTAAACACTCAGACTTAATTCAAATGACCTTGCTCAAACTTGACATTATGCAGAATTTTAGCTTCAAAGAGGTGTATGTCTTTTCTTTTGTTTATGTGTTTAAAGTTTATTTGTTTTTGCTGAAACTTTACATGTATATCAGCAACATAATTCGGCCATAGAATAACAAAACACAATAGCAATATAATATAGGAGTTCACCCCAACTCTTTGGCTACATCTCCTTTGAGCTTCGTCAACATGACTAGACTCTTTGGGATTAAGATAATTAAATTCTTTTACAAGCTCCACACTTAACCACAATGAATAAAAAATGATATAAAGGGCTGGGAATACCATTTTAAATCCTTTTAATGGCTGTCCAATTCCTGCAAACAGCTTTAGGCTTCCATGGACACACATCCTTTTGTTGGTGCACTAAGATTCTCTGAGCTTCTAAATGGCACAAACTCCCTCAGATTTTTGTTTCTGTCCCTGATACCACTACTGCTACATCCAATAATGATTGGACATCAAATATCAACTGATAAATTTCTTACATTAAACACAACATCCCCAAAAATGGCTCTCCTCCACGGTTTGCCCAGGGCTGCCCACGACTTCATATCAACTTCTCGAGCTGTATAAGTACTCGAAATGATCTGAAACCACTTCCATTGGTTCCAAAATGACTGAAATATTGAAATATATAGTTTTTTTCATCAGAAACGGCCTCCGGCTACTCTGATTTCGCCTACACACTCTGTTTGGAAAATGGTCTCTAGAACTTAAATGAAGCTTTTCGGTTTTCTAATATTCTTAACATGCTCTGCAAACCATCTAAACAGATTCAAAAGGTATGAAATAGCTAATAATGCCTATTCATTTTCCTTATACAGAGAAACACAGTCCAATACACAGCCTTCTCCTTCCAGGCCCTAATGGCTCCTTCATCTTCTTCGATGCTTAAACCTCTGAATATGACCTCTGTTAGATTTCAGACCTGCTCCATTGAGTCCAGAAGGTCGAAGAGACCCAAAATCATAAAAAAATTTGCTCAGAAAGGATCTCTTATGTGAAAGATATGACCAAAACAGTCTTTTGCCCAATGTTAGGCAAAAATCCCACAAAAAGTCGGCCAACTTTAGTTAGTTGGAGATAAAATTGGTTATGCCGCCAAATTAGGAAGGCACGCTCCAAATTTGGCGGGACTGTAACTGTTTGCATTTAATGTAATAGATGTGGGTGGTCACATGCAGAGAGATGTCGGCTGAACCATCAGAGTTAACGGTTAATAAACCTGTCGCATTAAACTCCGCTCCAAAACCACGTTCCTTTGACCACGTATTACCTTTGAAACATTTACCATATGATTAACATATAACATACGACCTTTGAAACTTACGTAGCCACATTTCACATTTGACATTTTCGAATTAACCTTTTGCATTTTGGGTTTTAATACCTTATATTAATTTAATATGTGGTTTAATTAATTTAATTAAAGTTTTTTTTAATATTTAATATATATATATATATATATAAATATTAATATAATATATATTTTTTAAATCAAATAAAATATTAAATTTTTATATATATAAAAACATTAATTAAACTATAATTAAAATAAAAAAAATTCCAACACATAAATTTATCATTACCCATTTAACATTAGAGGTTATTGGGCGATTTCAAAGTGCAACAACTTCTTCATACGATGACGGATTTGAGTGCCGTTCACAGCGCCAGGATCATATTGCCGAGGCCTATCCCATCGCTCAGGTTCCAACCAATTTTGATCAAATAAAATTTTGAACATTTTTTCCAATAGGATATGATCACCTGATCACCTATATACTTTGGGGATGCTTCTAAGTTTCACTAACCTCGATTGATAATAAATACTTACATTAGTTTACAACAGTAAATTGACCCAACATGGGGTATGTTCCTTATAGAGGTAGTGTGGTATCATGCGTAAAGCCTCCCAACATAATTATTTTGAATAAAGAAGAGCTTGCCTACTTAGGCTTCACAGACAGTGTTATTCATAATGATGATACTTACAAATGGCTTATCAATTTGACTCTTCTTATGAGAATTATTCATTTTGAGAATGATGTTATACTGTTTTTATAATTATGAACACCTCCCTGGTTAAGAGGGAGAGTTGGAAATGTAACTAGTTTCGATCTTCATAATTTTTATACTCATTTCAATATGTATCTTATGTAAAAAACAAAAGAATAAAATAAAATTTTATTATTGTAAAGAATGGGTTTCATTCTTTTTATTGATGTTCTTCTAGGTAAAAGCATGTTCTTCATTCTTTTAGGGTTTGTTAGGTCATAGGATTTATTGTCATGAGTCAAAGGAATCAATGTCATGTTTATAAGACCCTTCGGAGTAAAATGTAATTCAAAGAAGAATTATTTTTAAGTCTAGAAAGTCTTGGAAACTCCAAAAGTACAAGTTGGCCCTGGCAGCTTCAAGTTGGCCTAAAGGAGGGAATTCAACCCCTTGGAAAGGATATATAAAGGAGTAGTTTAACCTAATTTGTCAATCACTCACCAAGAAGTTCAATCTTAATGAAAAATTTTGATCTATAGTTGGGAAGCAAGAATACAATAAGAGTGAAGGTCTAGAAGAAGAAGAAGACTTATTTGTGGGCTATCTCTCTCTCACACGTGCAAAAGTTGATGGTTTATGTAGCTACAAAGGAGGCTAAAATCGCAGATCTTAGTTGCAGTATAACGAAGTGCAGTCTCTTGTAGCTGGAAGGAAGAATACTCTATCTTGACCTCGTTGACCTTGGGAGGAGTTTTCTTGCTCAAATAAGGTCTCAAGAGGAAGTGGGATTAGGGTTTCTTCAGCTACTGGAGGGGTCAAAGTTGCAGATCGAAGTAGCAGTATTGAAGTTGGCAGGTCAAAGTTTCAAGTTAAATATAGTTGGTGCTAGATCAAATAAGGACTTATTAGAAGGGTTGAATTGGTACTTGGAGAAGGATTTGGTCTACGTTTTGGTTCTATGTTGTCTCATTGAAGCTAGATTCATAAGAAGGGAAGATTTTTCCAGGTTTTCCACTTGGAGGGTTTTTTTTCCTAGCTGAGAGCCTAATTTATGTGTCCTTTGTTGTTATTGTTTTTTTTTTCTTGATATTTGTTTGATGAAAATATCTAAATAAAGAAGACAATAAGACTAACTAAGTTCACAATCAAATATTAAGGTTAAGGAAAATTGATATAATAAGCTACCATATTTAATTTTCCAACATAGTTGGCATACCATAAAAATTAGGAAGTACATATGGTGGGATTATTTTCATTTTTAACTTTGTACCAAAGGTTTTTGGTGCATCTAAGATCATAAATCCAAAAGGTGACTTCATTTTCTGACTCTTGTGCTCCATATCCTTCTCCTCTCTCATCTCTTCTTTCTACTTATGGGTTGGATCTCCTTTCATCATGATATGCCTTTTATTTTCTTTGTTTTTCTCCTAAGGAATCCCTTTCTCTTTCTCTTCTTTCTCTTTCTATTACTATTGATCTTTCTCTTGTTGTTGTTTCTCTTTCTTGTGCAATTGTAGCATCTATATTGAGTTATGGGTCTTCATGTTCTACCATATCTTCTTCCTAAAGGACCAAAAATTCCTTGGTCCAATCCTAATTGTTTGCATTTGATGTTTTACTAGATGAGCTTATTTGAATTTGTCCTTCCCTTGATATTTCTACAATATATGATGTTTCTTGAGTAGATATTTGAGGTTGTAATTATCCTTATCTTGATTATTCCACAATTGTCAATTTTTCCTTCATTGTTAATTTCCCGAAGTTATATTAATAGTGGGGTGATTTTTTTCTTCAAATACAATATCTTTCCTAGCTTTAATAAAAAGATCTTTATTATTCCTAGGCCTATTTAATCTATTAATATAAACATGATAAGGATTCATGAAAACTCACAAAAGTGAATGTACAGATTCTTGCCTTTCATCGCACCGCTTTCACTCCTTTAGGCCACTTTATAGAACTAAACTATAAAGTGGAAGATTACTCCTAAATACCACTCAATATATCCCTTCCCTTTCCCATGGTTGAATACAAGAAAATAACATTCCAACTTGCAAGGAAGTGGAAGATTGCAATATTAATGGATTAATCCAAATAGGAAGTGGGAAAATAGAGATACTAATGGATCACAATTATGCTCTATATAGACCTAAACCCTTGAGGATTTGAAACTTTTGAATTGAGGACATGAAATTATTATCAATCCCACTCAAATCAAATAAACTATCAGAGAAGAATTCCTTAGCATGAATATAAGCTAGGTGGTATATCACAACACTAGGTACCTAGAAAAAAAAAATGGTGTTTTTTACTTCTTCAATGGTTGGACATAAGCAAAGGTTGTTAAATCCAAGTTGCAAAGAAGTGAAATATTGCAATACTAATGGATTAAACTAACTAGGAAGTTGAGGAATAGAGATAGTGATGGATAAAAATAGTATTACGGGTAGGCCTAGATCCTTGGGAAAATGAAAGATTGTGATTTTCAGTTATGAATTATTACCAATCCTATCAAAATCAATTACATTGACATGCAAGAATTATTTGACATGAATCTAGGCTAAGTGTATATCATAACACTAGGCACTTGGTCACAGTTTGAGTGATGGTTGTTTTTCTTCTTAAGTGCATATTACTAGCTTGAACTTTCAAGAGAAAGAATGGGTTACATGGAGGATATTTCTTGTGTAATTTCTACCATGATTCCTCACAATAGGTTTTGAAAATTTCACCATTAAAAATGATTAGTCAAAAATTCTTGGAAGAATGCATCATAATTGTGTATAAATATGATAACAATGTCATAGCACATAATTTTTTTTTAAAAATATATTAGTATGATGCTAATAAGAAGTTATACATTTACATAAAGGATGATATTTCAATGCAACATGGTGCCTTCAATGCACGAAAAATTTTAATGGCATAAAAATGATGCAAAAATGGAAATATATGATGTTTGGTGATGCAAGTATGATATAATACAGAAAATAAATTTAAAAAAAATGCATTTCCTAAAAGTGTCGGAGATTTTATGTAAACTTAATGAAAAAATAATGTCATGAAATCATGATATGTGCCAGCAAAAAAAATGAAAATTGAGACTCTGGAAACATAAACTAGTGATTTTATTGACCTATATTGTAGTAGTGTTGATATTCATTAAATCTAGTGTTTCTTACACGGGTGAGGAAGTGGGGTTGAAACTAATGAAATGAATCACATAATGTTAATCACTATCTATGAGACTTGCACCCTATAACAAGTCTTCTAAGGAAAGTCTTTAATCCCAAAAATCCCTTGGCTCATGTGTGATTAATCATGAAGTTTTTCCTCATATTCAAGGCTACTTAGCTTGCCACCCAATTTAAAAAACCTTAGGAATAATTGCAACTTATGAACTATTCATTCATAGCTCTCTTCTCTTTATTTAAGCATGTGGGAAGCTTTCATGGCTAAACAAATGAAATATCATTTTTTAACGTTAATTTCATGAAGTAATTCATTCAATATAACCATATCCCATGAACATTAGTCATGATGGCCAATTTCTCATGGTCTTGAATAGTCCACTTAGCACTCATTGAATTAAGTGATGCTTGTAGGTACAAATAAGTGGGATTGAAATCAGTGAAATTAATCGCATATCATTTTGTCACCTTTCAGACAAACACCTTGTAACCAAGACTTCCTAGGAATGTCACCCATGGACCAAGACTCTTGTGGCTCAAGCACACTTAAACATAGATATTTTTCCCCATAGTCAAGCCCTCTTATATTTCTAACTCGTTTTCAAAATGTTAGAAAGTATCATGCCTTATGAATTATTCATTCAAACACCCCTTCTATTTATTTAAACATGTGAGGATTTTTGAAATCCAACTTATGAAATATTATCTTTTTAGATTAAATATTAATTGAATCAACAAGAGCCATCTCTCATGAGTATTAGCCATAATTAATGAGATTTATTTGTCAACTTTGCACTCATTTCATTGGGTGATGTTGATGTGGGTCAACAAGTGAGATTAAAATCAATGAAATAAACTACATGGTATCAAGTGTTATCTTTAAGACTTGCATCATATAAACAAGGATTTTAAGGAAGTAAACCCATTTGAAGACACCTTTAACTCAAGTGAATTTAACCATTAACATTTTACCCTTAATCAAGCCCTCTTAGCTCATTGCCACATTTACTAAAGCCTATAAAGTTATGTGCATTTTTAATTATTCATTCAAAGCATGAAACACACTTAGATAAGTTGGAGGTTGTGTACATGCATGAAATTTTGATTTAAAATAGTATAAGATGTGAGAATTTGCAACATATTAGTGTTGGAATATTAAAATCATTCATAAACATACAACAATATAAAACAAGCAAAAAACCTTACTAATCTATCCTCCTATGCATATAATAACAACACGTATTCAATATGTGACAAGAGATAAGAGAAAAAATAAAGAGAACACTAGATATGTGGTAAAATCCCAATTGGGGAAACATCCATGGGAAGGTAATAACATCTCTACTATCTTCAAAAATATCCAACATTACATAAAGAGAACCTCCGTAAATGCTTCACCCTTTACAAAAATAATAATTTCATATTTGGTTGTGTTTTATATCTCATGGGTCTCCCTCACCTCTATTATATACCAAGAGATGTGGAGGAATTATATCCCAATAATACACATGGAATAAATATAATTTCACCTCTTTATATAATAAATTATTAAAAATGTATGTTACTCCATAATGAATGTGGAATATAACTCTTACATAAGATTACAATTTCTTCTCACATAACCTAAACATTATTACCTTCCAAAGGGAAACATTCCAGCACTCCCCTTTAATGATGACTAGGGAGAAGGAACACTTATGGAGTAATATGGCATTACATCAACACTCCCCCTTGATAATAAATTCCCACATGTCAAACATCTGTCAAAGTCATAAAATCTTTTCCTTCTTCATGGATTTGGTGAAGATATTTGTTGCTTGTTTCCTCGTGGGACAATACTCCAAATAAATAAAGCATCTGCAACAAGATCTCGAAAGTAGTGAGTATCAAGGCTAATGTGCTTTATTTTTGAGTGATAGACTAGATTCTATGCAAGTTGAATCTCTCTTTGATTGTCACATCTTAACTCTGTAGCTAATTTATAAACCGGTCCAAGCTCAACAAGAGCATGTTGTGAACAAATCGCTTCTTT
Source organism: Pinus albicaulis (assembly GCA_034641835.2). Lineage (NCBI taxonomy): Eukaryota > Viridiplantae > Streptophyta > Pinopsida > Pinales > Pinaceae > Pinus > Pinus albicaulis. Next base: position 127,408,901 of record CM076575.1, read on the forward strand.
AGCTACTTCCTTAGATGCCTTGTACTCTACATCACAAGAAGATAAATAAATGTTTTGAACTTCTTACTAGACCATGAAATTAGACCTAAAACAAGTTTAAATATGTACCCTATAGTATATCATCTATCTAAATTATTACTTTCCCAAACGAAATTTGTATAACCAAGAAGGGAAATTGTAGCCCTACTCCAATAGAAAACGCCATAATTCACTATCCTTTGGAAATATATCAGAATTCTCTTTGTTACTTGAAAATGACTTTCATGATGCTTGTGCATAAACATCGAGACCATACTAATGGAAAAACAGATATCAATTTTGTTGTGTGTCAAATATATCAAACTATCCACAAGTAGACGATAAAGAGGAGCATCAATGAGAGGAGGAGAACAACCAACCATTAAATTTATGTTGGACTGAAATGGCATTAGTTAAGGCTTACAATCACTTATATGGAATAAAGAAAGTAAATATGTCGCATGCTTAGGTTGTGAAAGAAACATACGATTGGACATATGCCAAATTTGAAGACCTAGAAAATATTGCAAGATGCTTAAATCTATCATTTCAAGTTTAGTCTTAAGTTTATTCTTCAATTTATGTATAGATGCAAGTTGTTTGCCAGTACTTATAATATTGTCCACAAATAATACAACAATAAGGAATTCATAATTAAATTTAATTACAAACATATTTAAAATAAATACACACCATTTGAATCCATTCTTCAAGAAATAATATCAATTTTCTCGTACCAAACTCTAGGTACATACTTAAGATCATATAAAGACTTGTCTAATTTGCATACCAAACTTGAAGTTGCAACAGTTATAAAACCAGGTTTTTGTTGCATAGAAAGGTCTTCATAAATATTTCCATTCAAAAACACACTTTTGATATCCATTTGGTGTAGTCCCCATTGACTAGATGCAACTAGAGAGAATAGTTCTTATAGTGTTCATTTTAGCAATTGGAGTAAAAGTTTCATTATAATGAATACCTTCTTGTTGAGTAAAACCTTTTTCCACTAAGAGAAATTTATGTTTTTCAATCTATCCTTTTGTAATAAATGTGTCATATATCCATTTAAAATATATTAAATTATGTTTAAGAGGAAGGGCAGCAAGATTCTAAGTCTTGTTCTTCATTAATGAGTTATACTCTAGAGTCATTGTTTTTTCCCATTCAAGTTTGTCCTTAGCTTGAGAGTGTGTGGAATTATCATCTATAGCCAAAACTTTAGTCATAAGAGTAAATTCAAATTTATTTTGACAAGTATCTAAAGGAATACAAATCTCAGAACCTACGGATTCGAGAATTTTTGGGCCCAAAAAGGAAGAGGATGAGTGGCAGAAACCTCTCTATTCTCTTTGAAACACTCAAGAGAATCACTCGAAGAGATTGGTGAACTAGGATCAAGATGATAAACTGAGCTAGAATAAGAGGTAAAATGATAGTAACAGAGGATGAAGGAAAATTCAAGGTAACATGACGTTTAGAAACTCGGGGAAAGGATAAAGTTCATTAAGTTAAACATATTGTTGAATGATAAGACTTTTCATATATGGATCAAATAACCTGTAAGCTTTAGAATCCTCACAATAAGCAACGAAAATAAATTTTTGAGACTTGGGCTCTAACTTTTTATGTTTGTCATTAGCAATATGGGTCCAACATTCACTACCAAAGTTCTGGATGTAGAAATTTGAATAATCGCTGAATTATTCACCGAGATTATCCTGATTACACACTATTTAAGATTCATGCATAATACATAACCTCTTCTACAATTGATCATCAATATGCGGAAATAGAAGCAGTCGCATGCGCACATTAAAACATAATCAAGCACACATATAACACAGTATGTAATGGGGAAAGCATACAACTGAAAACCCCCAACTATCTGTATATTATAATGATAGAGAACATGCAACAATACATAGCACAAAGCTCTCACAGCTCTCAGCACTATCTCACATGCTACACACAAACTAGCACGGAAGATGAACAAGTCACAGGTTCAAATCTCCTCCACAAGTCTACCTGCCTCTACTGTGCAATCCAAGATGAGAATGAATGAGATCCAAGTTCAAATCTCCTTGGCTTGTACTGTGCAATCCTCATTGGAAATCTCAATCAATGTGTGTGCAAATCTCATGCACAGCTATAGTCACAACTGATAGTAGACTCACCCTTTCATCCACCTCTAACACTGGTCTCCACTGAACTGTCCATGCATTGCAGTTAACTGATGTGTTCTTTAGTTGAATTATGAGTTAATAATTAGTGAATTAATTAATAATTAATTCACACCACTCATCACTAGTGTATTTTTCAGTTAGACTAAATACAACTAGTTCAACTAAGTTAAACTGAACACAACTCCACCAACTGTCTCATCAACTCCACCAAACTCTACCACATGAGTTCTAACTGAAGTCAACCATGCAATAGTTCAACTAACCCTTAGGAAAAGCGTATTTCCTTCTATCAGCTGCATGTGCCACATCCAAGCATCAAACCGAAGTGCTCCAAGAGGATAAGATAATGTTTATAGTCTAAATATTATTAAGGGTTAATAATATTTGACTGTTCTATTTTTAGCCTAGCAGTCTAAAAATAGAAACCGCCCAATGTATAAAAATAGAGGTCCATCTATTTTTACCAACTTGACCAATCATCCATAAATAGCATCCTGCAACTCATAGACCATGATCCATATGTCTAAAAATAGACATAGTCTAAAAATAGACTTTGCGACAAAAAATCACTTGTGTGGCCCCCACCTAGTTTTGGTGATCACTTTCCAACTAGGATCAGGAAAGATGTTTCAGGATGCCTCCTTCACTGTTTCTTGTTGCAATCTTCAACACTCCCTCTCAACAAGAAAGGAATGTCTTTGCATGTGACATGCAACTCCATGCATTCGCCCTGCAACCTTCACAAGCGCCATGCAACTCCATGCATCTTCTCTGCAACTCCTCTGAAACTGAATAGGCTCCAAACAACTCAATCAGTCTTGATGCATCTAGCATCTATCATCAAAGTCTTCGACTTCTGCTTGGCCAACTGCACATGTCATCAGTAACTACTGCGCTGTTGAACTCTTGCACCCATGCACTCTTGCACTTGCTGTCAACTCTGATCCGCGCTCCAGTATCCGACATTGTCACTTTGATCTGCTTCGCATCAATCCAACTGACGATGCTACTACCTAAGGCTAGGCACCCCCGAGCTAAAGTTCAATCTGGCACAGAGATCCACACCATCTCATGAATCCTGCCCAGAAATCTCCTCTTGAGATTATTCATGCATGTCGCCCCACCTCTCACCTGGTGGTATAGCTGCATGCACTCCCTCTGCCCATCTGGCACGAAATTTCTCTGCATGAGTGGTTTCTTCCACTCCATGATCCTCATCTTGTGGCTGCTCCACATCTCGAGGTTCACTATTACCTGCATGCAAAACTTGCTCCCTCTCAAGCATCAATTGCATGTCTTTCTTGCACTTCCCAATAGTAGGAAGCTCCATAGACATCCCATCTACTTCAAGTCTGTAGAGATTCTTTGCTCGAATCCCAACCTTCTTGACTTGTCACGTTGCCTTGTGCCGAAGGAAAAATTTTCCTTCACTGAAGACAACTTCATACCCTTTATCCTCTAACATTGCGAGTGAGATCAAATTCTTATTTAAACCTGGAACATGCACTACATCTTGTAAAAGAATGATTTTACCTGACTCCCTCTGAAAGGTTATGGTACCAATGCTGGTCGCATTGTATCGTCCATTATCGCCCAACTCAACATGCAACTGGAGATCTTTCTCCACCAAGTTACTGAAAAGATTCACATCTTCCGTCATGTGAAAGGAAGCGCCACTATCAAAATACCACCCCGATCCCAATGCACTAGACACCATGCATGTGATCAATGAGAAGTCTAGCTCAAATTAAGAGGCAAGAGCCTCACCAGCTACAGCTCCAGCAACCTGCTTGTTCTTCTTCTTCTGTGGACAATTCGTGGCGTAATGCCCATGCTCGTGACAGTGAAAACACTTCACTTTGGACATGTCACGCTCTTTACCATCCGCACCGGATTGAGAAGCATTCTTCTTGCCCTTCCCTTTCCTTGCTTTGGCAGCCAAAGCGTAATCCCCTTCATCAGATGCCTTTGATGAAGATCCATCCCTGGTACTTCGCCTTATCTCCTCTTGCACAAGATCCGACCAAAGTCGCTCCCATCCTGGCAATTTCTCTCGACCATTAACAGAGTCCTGATAGGAGTGCCAACTTTTCGGAATACCAAGGAGAGCCAAGTCCACCAATTCCTCATCATCCACACTAGTTCCTACACTCCCAAGCTCATCCCTGCAGTGGACAAACTTTGTCAAGTATACCGGAATAGTGTCATTCTTCTCCATCTTTATTTTCCTGAGTTTATCCTTGAGCGCCAACTTCCTCTGGTCACTTTTGCTTTGGAATAAATCTGTCAACGCTTTCCACATCAAGTATGGAGAAGCTTTACCATGCAGGCTGGATACAATGTGATCCTTCACGCCCTCCAACAGAATCCTTCGACATTTTGTTGTCTTCTTTTGCCAAGCCTCAACTTGAGCAGCATCAGTAGGCTTTGGGACTTCAGCATCTATGAACTCCTTCAACCCATTATCTTCTAACACTGCCTCCATTCTGTCCTTCCATGCAACATAATTCGAGCTGCCCTCAAGGGCATACTCCAATCGCAATCCATTGAAAGACATTTTGACTTCGACACCAAGAAAACTGCTGCAAATTCGAATTCCAAATTCTGCTGCAAATTCGAATTCCACTAGCTCAAAACTCAACCGCTTCCGATCTGTGAGAACAAAGTATTTCTAGAACAGAGATCGACTGTAGGGGAATTTACTGGATATATCACCTTTCAAAGAAAGGATGGATCCAGAGGCTACCTGGCCCGCTTACAGACTCTGTCTACCGAAATAAATTGTAATCACTATAATAGATCCGATGATCAATTTCGCTCTGATACCATGTAGAAATTTGAATAATAGCTGAATTATTCACCAAGATTATCCTGATTACACACTATTTAAGCTTCATGCATAATACATAACCTCTTCTACAATTGATCATCAATATGCGGAAATAGAAGTAGTCGCATGCGCACATTAAAACATAATCAAGCACACATAGAACACAGTATGTAATGGGGAAAGCTTACAGCTGAAAACCCCCAACTATCTGTATATTATAATGATAGAGAACATGTAACAATACATAGTAAAAACTCCTCACAAGCTCTCAGCACTATCTCCAATTGTTACACACAAACTAGCTCAGATCTGAACAAGTCACATGTTCAAATCTCCTCCACTGTTTGCCTGCCTCTACTGCGCAATCCAAGATGAGAATGAATGAGATCCAAGTTCGAATCCCCTTGGCTTGTACTGCACAATCCTCATTGGCAATCTCAATCAATGTGTGTGCAAATCTCATGCACAAGTATAGTCACAACTGATAGTAGACTCACCCTTTCATCCACCTCTAACACTGGTCTTCACTGAACTGTCCATGCATTGCAGTTAACTGATGTATTCTTTAGTTGATTTATGAGTTAATAATTAGTGAATTAATTAATAATTAATTCACACCACTCATCACTAGTATATTTTTCAGTTAGACTAAATACAACTAGTTCAACTAAGTTAAACCGAACACAACTCCACCAACTGTCTCATCAACTCCACCAAACTCTGCCACATGAGTTCTAACTGAAGTCAACCATGCAATAGCTCAACTAACCCTCAGGAAAAGCGTATTTCCTTCTGTCAGCTGCATGTGCCACATCCAAGCATCAAACTGAAGTGCTCCAAGAGGATAAGATAATGTTTATAGTCTAAATATTATTAAGGGTTAATAATATTTGACTGTTCTATTTTTAGCCCGGCAGTCTAAAAATAGATTCCGCCCAATGTCTAAAAATAGAGGTCCATCTATTTTTACCAACTTGACCAATCATCCATAAATAGCATCCTGCAACTCATAGACCATGATCCATATGTCTAAAAATAGACTTTGCGACAAAAATCACCTGTGTGGCCCCCCACCTAGTTTAGGTGATCACTTTCCAACTAGGATCAGGAAAGATGTTTCAGGATGCCTCCTTCATTGTTTCTTGTTGCAATCTTTAACACTGGAAGCCACTTATATCGGGTTTTCTTCCATTCCATTTTTATTGGGAGTAACCTGCAAAAATGTCGTAGTAGGAACTCAATTGAAAATATATTTAGCATAGAAAATGGCTTCAAAACAAAACCTTTTATATTATCCTTTATAATAAAGCATACATCGAGAAATTCAACTATAAATTTGTTTTTCCTTTCTACTACCCCATTTTTTTGAGCTATATAATGAACAATATTTTCTTAGGATGAATACCATGCTTAGATAAATATGTAGTAAATTCCTTTCTAGTGAATTCACCCCCATTATTAATTTTCAATGTATTAATACTTTTACTAGATTCATTTCAACCATAGATTAAAATTCTTGAAAGTTACCAAAGGTTTTAGTTTTATGTTTCAAAAAATAAACCAAAGATTTTCTACTATAATCATCAATAAATGTAAGAACTTTAGACAACATGAGACAAAAAAAGAGTTTCAGGTAGAACACATACATCACTATGAATTAATTGCAATTGTTCTTTAGCACATTAAGGTTTACATTTATCAAATGTTTCCATATGATGTTTACCAAGCACACAACCTTCACAAACACCTTTAGTAGAAGATATAGGAAGTAAGCCAAGTACTATTTTAGATAACATTTTCATTTTACCATAATTCAAGTGACCTAATATTTCATGCCATAATTTACTTTGTTTATTAGCATGAGAAACATAGAAATAAAATTGTTGATTTTAAATTGAATGAAAAACAATAAATTTTTATAAACCATAATAATGATGAATAGGACCTGAAGAAACTATTTTGGAGTTATGTTTGATATCTTTACGAACATATTTATGTGGTCATGCTTCAAAATTATAACCCTTTTGACACGCACAATAAACAAAAAGAAAATTGATGAGATTTCTTGAACAAGAAAAACATCTTCCAATGTACCATTAGGAACTTTAACATTGCTTGAAACTATTACTAAAAGTTATTTACCATCACAAATGGAAAGTTTCTATGGTGTGTGCTTATGAGTGTCATCATAAGAAATCAATAAAAAAGTACCAAACATATGGTTAGAAGCACCATAACTCTAATCAATTCCACAAAAGGAGGACAGTTAATTGATTGGACAAAATAGGCACAAACAACACCCTATCATTTAGTGGAGGATTTCTTCTTGGCTTTAAAAAGTTCATCTCTTTATTTAAAGCAATTTTTTTCATGGTGGTTGGTTTTTCCACAATACATACAAGGATTAAACACTTTCTTTTTACTAACATAATTAGAAAAGTGTTGGGAAGATCCTTTAATATGTGATTTAGTATTTCTATTAAAGACCTTCCTAGGATTATTTTAATTATGTGCCATTATATTTTTGTTAGGGTTTAACTATCCTGAATAAATCAACCTTTATTTCTCATTAATCAAACCTTTACAAAAATTTTCAAAGTTAGGTGTCAAATATCCTTTAGACATTTCAATTTCTCTATTCCTAGTTTTCATGAATATCTCACGTGAATAAGGTAACTTATGTTCTAGAAGAATTATTAGGGTTGTATCAATATTCTTGTAATTTTTTTCATAGTTGTTTAGTTTTGCATTTAGGGTTTCAATTCAGCAAGAAATAATTCTATCCTGTCAAAAAATTTAGGATCTAAATCATGGATTTTTTTCAATGTAGTAAGAACTTATATCATCATATATATCAAATAATGAAGCTAAAGTGTTCCATACCTAAATCAGGTTATCTTCAAACTAAATGTGTACATGAAGACTCTTTGAAACCATTTGAGCAATGATTCCTCTTGCTTGATCACATTGTTTCCATATAGTGAATTCTTTAGCATCAATAGATTTTTTATGTTCAACATTAACTCACCACGATAGATTCTTACTCATGCAAATATCTATCATCTTTCTCTTCCATAAAATAAGATATAGTATCAATCGATGATCTCAAGAACAAAGGCTACTTTTGAAGCCATTACGGTGAATAAACAAGAAACTAACTCAAAAAAAAACAAAGACGAAAATCTAACGACTAGAATAAAGAGGAAATAAATTGAAAGTTTATTTTCTTACCTATGATAAATATTACCACACTTTCCACATAGATTAAAACTGAAAATCTTTGAAACCCATTGTAATTTTCTCACAAGAAATATGTATTGAAATCAAATTCCTCCTCCCCAGGAAATGGTAACAAACCTAATCGTATCCCCAATTTATTACCTCAATAACCATCTGAGCGAGAGTTTTTTGTTTTTTCTTTAGTATAATGATCTATGCCTACAATCTTGTGCATTGAATTAAATACTAAGACTCATGTCTTACTCAGCCACAATCTTGATCCTACATGAACATGATACACATTGAATTATGGTGGCCCCCACCAATTCAATGAAGAATGTTTACTTCAATTCTATACCTACAGTAAAAAACATCACAAGAAGGCCTAGTAATGGTAAAGTTCACGCATATTCAAAATCACATGAAAACCATCACAAAAGCGATGGAAAATTTGCTCAGAAGAATAGATGGAATAATAATGTTTTTAGATAATGATTCATGACCTAAGACGAAATGTACTATAATCATAAATAAATGTAAGAACTTTAGACAACATGAGACGAAAAAAGAGTTTCAGGTGGAACACATATATCACTATGAATTAATTGCAATTTTTCTTTAGCACATTAAGGTTTACCAAGCACACAACCTTCACAAACACCTTTAGTAGAAGATATAGGAAGTAAGCCAAGTACTATTTTAGATAACATTTGCATTTTACCATAATTCAAGTGACCTAATATTTCATGCCATAATTTACTTTGTTTATTAGCATGAGAAACATAGAAATAAAATTGTTGATTTTAAATTGAATGAAAAACAATAAATTTTTATAAACCATAATAATGATGAATAGGACCTGAAGAAACTATTTTGGAGTTACGTTTGATATCTTTACGAACATATTTATGTGGTCATGCTTCAAAATTATAACCCTTTTGACACGCACAATAAACAAAAATAAAATTGATGAGCTTTCTTGAACAAGAAAAACATCTTCCAATGTACCATTAGGAACTTTAACATTGCTTGAAACTATTACTAAAATTTATTTACCATCACAAATGGAAAGTTTCTATGGTGTGTGCTTATGAGTGTCATCATAAGAATCAATAAAAAAAGTACCAAACATATGGTTAGAAGCACCATAACTCTAATCAATTCCACAAAAGTAGGACAGTTAATTGATTGGACAAAATAGGCACAAACAACACCCTATCATTTAGTGGAGGATTTCTTCTTGGCTTTAAAAAGTTCATCTCTTTATTTAAAGCAATTTTTTTCATGGTGGTTGGTTTTTCCACAATACATACAAGGATTAAACACTTTCTTTTTACTAACATAATTAGAAAAGTGTTGGGAAGATCCTTTAATATGTGATTTAATATTTCTATTAAAGACCTTCCTAGGATTATTTTAATTATGTCCCATTATAGCTTTGTTAGGGTTTAACTATCCTGAAGAAATCAACCTTTCTTTCTCATTAATCAAACCTTTACAAAAATATTAAAAGTTAGGTGTCAAATATCCTTTAGACATTTCAATTTCTCTATTCCTAGTTTTTATGAATATCTCACGTGAATAAGGTAACTTATATTCTAGAAGAATTATTAGGGTTGTATCAATATTCTTGTAATATTTTTCATAGTTGTTTATTTTTGCATTTAGGGTTTCGATTCAACAAGAAATAATTCTATCCTGTCAAAAAATTTAGGATCTAAATCATGGATTTTATTTTCAATGTAGTAAGAACTTATATCATCATATTTATCAAATAATGAAGCTAAAGTGTTCCATACCTAAATCGGGCTATCTTCAGACTAAATGTGTACATGAAGACTCTTTAAACCATTTGACCAATGATTCCTCTTGCTTGATCACATTGTTTCCATATAGTGAATTCTTTAGCATCAATAGATTTTTTATGTTCAACATTAACTCACGACGATAGATTATTACTCATGCAAATATCTATCATCTTTCTCTTCCATAAAATAAGATATAGTATCAATCGATGAGCTCAAGAACAAAAGCTACTTTTGAAGCCATTACGATGAATAAACAAGAAACTAACTCAAAAAAACACAAAGACGAAAATCTAATGACTATAATAAAGAGGAAATAAATTGAAAGTTTATGTTCTTACCTATGATAAATATTACCACACTTTCCACATAGATTAAAATTGAAAATCTTTGAAACCCGTTGTAATTTTCTCACAAGAAATATGTATTGAAATCAAATTCCTCCTCCCCAGGAAATGGTAACAAACCTAATCGTATCCCCAATTTATTACCTCAATAACCATCTGAGCGGAAGTTTTTTGTTTTTGTTTTAGTACAATGATCTATGCCTACAATCTTGTGCATTTAATTAAATACTAAGACTCATGTCTTACTCAGCTATAATCTTGATCCTACATGAACATGATACACATTGAATTATGGTGGCTCCCACTGATCTGAAAATGCAACTTCTTAGATCTGTTCCAGAGATTGATTGTAGGGGCATTTACTGGATACGTCACCTTTGATAAAAGGATGAGATCCAGAGGCTACCTGGCCCTTTAGATACTTTGTCTTTAGAACTTATAGAAGTTAACACTCATGATCTAAAAATGAAACTACTTGCTTTTGTTGTTCAAGGTATTCATTTCCATTAAATAGATGTGCAAAGTGTTTAGATAGTCTTGCAAGTGAAACAAAGTGTTTTTTGGTAAATTTTTGAGTCTTATGTGTGAAGGAGTGTTATTTCTTTTTACTGTTTAACATATTTAAATCTGAAAAACACAGCAAGATAAAATCACATAATATAACACAGTAGCTGATGAGGCAGTTCACCCCTCCTAGGCTACATCTGTCGGGTCCAAGGCCCCCAAATGGGCATGTCCTTGCTCTTATTAGATGCTAAAATTGGTTATACAGTGATAAGAAAGCCTAAAAAAGCAAAATAAGTTGTGGAAATGAGTTCAAAACATATAAAATAGTAAATATTGCCTTTTTTTTCACCTCCAATGGTTAACCATAGCCCAATATAGCTCCAACACTCCCTAGGCCCTAATGGCTCTCCAATATTTTCTGCTGAAAAATTACGTGAATATTAGCTCTGTTGACTCTGCAACATGTGCCATTGGCTCTGGAATGCTCAAAATACCCGAAATCAAAAAACAATTCGCTCCAACAGGTTCAGTCATGTGAAAGTTATGATCAAAACAAGATTTGTCCAGATTGGCCTAAAAACCTCCTCTAAATTTGGGAAACTGCAGTTAACTCCACCATTTTGGCTATCTCTGCATTTTTAGGGGGACCCCGCTCCAAATTAGGTGGAAACATTTAATTTAACTGTTAGATGTCAGCGTGTTCATATGCGAGGTTTTCGGACAGTTAGGAGCTGGCGGATAAAATTTAACCGCGCCCGTGGTCTCTGCTTGAGGTCTTATGAGTGGAGGGCTAACACCGTGGGAACCAAGCCTTATTCTCTGCCCAAAACATTTGCCACCATTATTTCGTGACCCCAACATGTTCACGTTCAACACTGACCCGCCGGCGTTTACGTGCAGACTCTGCCCATTCACGGGTCGACACCACCCAACACTTTGTTCAGTTGTGCCCGCCGGCGTTCACGTCCAACCATCTCTGCACGCCTGCTCGTTCAGAGCTGACCCTCCATTGTGTTCACGACCTCACCCTCCATTTATTTCATGACCTGACCCGTGGGTAGACACCGCCCGCGGGTGACCCGTGCCCACCTGGGTCGGGTCGAGTCGGGTCGGCCCAATGACCAAAAAAATTTTAATCTTCAAATTTTTTTTACACATTAACCATTAGGCCTGGGGCCACATGGCAGCCTCCAGGAAGGCCACATGGCACCCACTGATAGGCCATCCCTTTTTTATATAAGAAAAAAAATGAAATTTTCCATTTCTGCTTTTCTGAAGATGCCAAAATTTTGATTTCCAAAGTGTTGTTTTGAAGGTTATTGGACAAAATTAAAACTTGAATATCTTTCACATCTGACATCGGATTTGAGTGTCATTCACGGTGTTAGGATCGTAATGATGAACACTATCCGGTCGATCAACTTATTACAAGTTCTAAGCAGTTCAAATTTTGAGCATTGTTTTCTCTTAGGACATGATCACCTGATCACACCTCCCCATTGGGAAGCTTTTGGACCCCAAAAGCCTTCAATTACCTGTTAAGAAGATGAGGGTACAGGTCCCTCACCTTTTCCACCTCAATCCACTTTTCCTTACTCGGTTTGTTTCCTTTAAGACCAACCCGAACATAATCAACATTTCCCCTCCTTGAAGTGCGTGTCCTTCTGTCAAGGATAGCATCCTCTTTCAATTCATCCAAAAATTCTGACGAGAAATCCTCTATGGATGGTAGTTGAATGTCACTTTCAATATCAGTAATTAAAGGAGGTTCATACAAACGTAAATTTTCTACATTCACAACGGAATACATTGGCATATATGAAGTCAAATCTAATTGAAAAGAATTATTTCCAACTTTATTAAGGATCTTGAATGGACCATAACGAATAGGCTTCAGCTTTTTACCTCCTCCTTGCATTATTTCCTTACTAATATGCAGCCATACCTCATTTCCTTCTTGAAACTTATGATCAATTCTGTGCTTATCATGCATCTCCTTGTACTTGCCTTGACTTTTTTCAAGTTGTTCTTGAACTTGCTGATGTATGAGCTGAATTCTTTCAATGAACATGCGAGCTTTGTCAATGTCACTATGACCATCAATGTCCACATCCTTCTCAATAATAAAATCTAAAGGTGACTTAGGAAAATACCCAAAACAATCTTAAAAAGGTGAAGTATTTGTAGAAGAGTGCTTGGCCCGGTTGTAAGCATGTTGAATGTAATGCAAGTGCTCATCCCAAAGCTTGGGATGCTTACTGCAATAAACTCTCAAAATATGTACAATGGTTATGTTCACTAACTCTGTTTGGCCATCGGTTTGCGGATGAAAAACAATACTCTTTTTCAACTTGGTGTCCATCATCTTCCATAAATTGGACCAAGAATTCCCCACAAGTCTGGAATCCCTGTCACTAACAATATAAGTAGGCAAGCCATAATGAACCCATACATGTTGAAACTATAAATCAGCAGTTTTTTCAGCATTTATAGATTTCTTACATGGCATAAGAATACACATCTTGCTGAAACGATCAACTACTACATAAAGATAATCAAGTTGCTTTCTAGATAATGGTAGCCCTCCAACAAAATCCATAGAAACACTTTCCCATTGTCTAGAAGGTACCGACAATGGCATATATAAACCAAGCTTCCTATTTCTAGGCTTTCTTGTAGCACATAATGAACAACCTCTAATGAAACGTGAAACACTATCTACCATGCGAGGCCAATAACAATACCTATGTAAATGTGCCACCGTTTTGCTTACCCCTGTTGGGGTTCCCATGTTTTGGCAAGGTTGGCAATACCAAAAGATGAGACAACATAGAACCACTTTGGGACTCTAGGATCTAGCCCTCCTAGGTCCAGAGAGGGATCTCTCTATAATTTCTAGAAGTATATGTCCTTTTAGGCTCAAGGTTTAGATTTTAGGCTAGTTATAGGCTCAAGGTTGTTTGTTTGATTGTTTAAGTTTGGTTGTTGGGAATCAGGAAAGGAAGGTCTAATGTAACACAAGGATGAGCAAAGAAGTAGTCTAGGCAAAGGTGGATAACTTTGTGAACATCAAGGCCATTGGGAAATGGAGTCAAGAAAGGATTTACTTGGGTTCAATGTGCAAGCTTCTGTTGGGCTAGTCATCTAGAGCATTTGGATCTTAAAGGTTGATTGGTGGAATGGAACATTAAAGATGAAAATGAAAGGGGGAGAACCATCCAATTCTGTCTATAGATAAAATCAGAGGTCATTTAACTCCAAACCTGCTTGGACAAAATCAGAGGCTGCACAAGGGATCTTAGAAAGGCTAATTGAGATGGAAAGATCCTAGTGAGGCATAGTTAAGGTTCTAAACCTCCCAGTGTTCTCAACACATCCAACTAAATCCTAACAAGAACATCTAAACATTGATTTCATTAATTCATACATCAGAGAGCAGGCAATAACATCCACTACACTGGTTAAATCAATTGAAAACAATATTCAGATACACATATGAGCAGAAAACATAGAAGGCACGGAGAGCAGGGACATAGGGCACCTAACAAGGGTGAATCCTATGTTAAAATTCTGATGCATGCCAGCAGAAATATGCGGAAATGAAAATAGGTTAATCACAACTACAGAGAAAGGGAAAACATCACCATTTTCTTTAGATCAAGATCCAAAGAAAAATTCTTGTCATATTGAAACAACACCAATCAGGTACAGCACTGCCCACAGCTTGGACATTCAATCTGAATACATCAACTCTCAGCCTATCTTACAATATTACACAGAGAACTTGTCTCAAGAGGAGAAAACTTGCGTTCCACTGATATCTCATCAACCACCTTATCACAATTTCTTCCTGAGTTTTATAGCAGAAGATGGGCCGAGGAGGTAGATGGAATACTAAATGAAGCATTAAAACACAGTGAGAAGGAGCGGGCCGAAGCCCATTCCGTTTTAAATCTCTGCATCTATTCCTGGTACCTCTTTGGGATGAAAGAGTGGTCTTCTTCAGCTCCCATTTACTTTGACATGGTCCAGATGTACTCTGGCTGCAGTGTTTGCACAGTACTCTGCTGAATAAACAAACTGGGTGAGTAGATGGCTACATGATCTGCCATACTCTATTAACAACATGCCCTGGTGATTTTGGACTGCGGTCAAGGCAGAAAACTCTTCAGGAACATGGAATAAGATAAAAGCAGTATGGGCGCCCATCCTTTCATGGAGAGGAACGCTCTGCTGATGTAAAAACCTGTCCTTTATTAAAATCGACATCTCTGTCAGTGAAGACCTTGCTGCTATCTCCATACTGTCTATTAATGGCAGAGTTTCTCTTCTGTACCTTGCGGATCACGCATCAGAATCCAAACAACAATGTAATGGGAGGGGGGGGGTGGATGAAATGGTAGCGCGGCGGTGGCGGAGCGATGGCCTTTGACTATAATGGTAATCAAAATGCAACGAAATGGTGAAATCTTATGAATAATAGGGTTTGGTGATGATATGTAGCGCAGACCGCTAGATCCTGGTCTGGGGATAAAGATCGACGGCAGAGACTTAGTGGCGGAATAATATACGGAAATGGGTGGAACAACTATGAAACATATGACTTTGGTGTAAAGTCTTAAACTTTAAACCCTGGACAGAATGCAAAGAAATGCAAAAAGAATGCAATGAAATGAGATGAGGTGGGACCTAGCCGGAGGCGGAGGACAATCAGCCTTTGACCCTTAGATCTTAGATCTGACGAATAGCCAGGATTCATTCAGAGCAATTGCAATCAGAAATCGGAGCGGGTGTCAATCGCAACACACATTTCAAATGTTGCGATTGCAATCGGGAGCGAGGACGTGATCGAGCGCTGACCGTTAGATCCGGATGCCAGATCAATGGCTCACAATCAATCGGCGGGAGAAACAGGAGGCGCGAAGGGTGTGAAGCGATTAGCGCCAAGCCATCCGATCTGGGCGGGAATGGACGGCTGCGATCTAATCGGGGGTGCAGAAGGGGAGATGCGATTGAAAGTTCCAATTGCGATCGGGTGGAGGGTGCGATGACCGTCGGATCAGCGAGGAGGATGGACGATCGGGATGTAATCGGAGCAATCTCAATCGGGGCGGCACCATTGTGAGTTGCGATTGCAATCGGACGGGGGTTTGCGATTAACGCAGGACCGTTCGATCTGGGTGGAAAATCAACGGCGGAGATGCGGATCGGAGAAAGGTGTGATCGGTCGCATCGCAAGTATTTGCGATGGGCCAATCGGGGAATAAAACACAAGTGTTGCGATTGAAATTTTATTTTCGATGCGATTGGCATGCGGCGGGGGGTTAACATATATAACGAGCTTTATAATATAAAGTTTATTACAATGCAAAGCGGGACATGGAAAAAAGGGGAAGTGGTTTAATACATGGCGAGGCTTTATAATAAATGGTAACGTTGTTTATTATAAGGTTCTAAGGGGCATGGTTGGGGAAGTGGTTAGGGCTGACAGAAAAAGGGGCTAAGCCTTATTATAAGGTCGGAAAGTGGGTTTTGGCCCATTTAAATGGAATTTGAAGGTTGGGGAAGGGTAACGATAGAGGAACAAAGAGGAAAGATGGCCAACGAAGGTTAGGGGAGGAATTTAAAGGGGATTTTGGGGAGATTTGAAGGGTAAGAAGGGGAAGACAAGGGGGAATAAAAATGAGGCTATATGAGGGGAAAAAAGAGGGAAAAGGGCGCTCCTGGGCATTTCTTCTCATACAGAGAGGTCTATAATGGAAATCAGCAGGGGGATTTTGACGGAGGACAAAGGCACAGGGAGGCTTCAAGGATTATGTGCTTTCAGGGGAAATGCATTCCTTGAGGGCTCAACAACAATCTTAGCCCCCTGTTTTGCTTGTCAAAAATTTCATAGGGGGCTAACAGTGGCTCCACATGGGGATGGCTTCTTCTTGAAGGAGTCAAGAATCCAGGAAATGATATTTGGTGTAGGCCAGATGCCTGCTGCTTGGCACATCCCTTCTTCTTTGATTTTAGCTACCACAAACTGTGAATACATCAGCAGAAAGAACTTTTATCAACCATCTACCTACCCACACTACAATCCTATCATTTTTTCTTCTTTCAGGGTGCATTTGAGCTAGCAGACCCTTTACATTTTATTTTTCAAAACAAAAACACACCTATTCTAAATCTACACTTATTGCTCCATGAGGCCAGATTAGACTGTTGGCCTCATATGCTTCTCTACCTAATCTAACAGCTGCTGGGATTAAACTATCCAGCAGATTTCTTCTCCTACATTCTAAGACAGGAAATTGAAAAACAGCCAAGCCAGGATTAAACTGTCTGACTTGCTGGACTGAAGACTTGTAGAAAAATGCAAACAAAACTGTGAAGGCATGAAATCTGCAATTTTGAAGTATCCTTCTCTATTTGTGACTCAGATTTTGAGCATGTTAGAGTCACCCTTCCTTTGATTTCAGTTCTGGTTTTGGGCATGTTAGAGCTGATTCTTCTTTTCCTTTGTTGGTCCAGATTTTGGGCATGTTAGGACCAGCTGTCAAGTTTCTTTGGCTCAGGTTTTGAGCTTATTAGAGCCAACATTTTGCGCTTCAGAGGTTCATGTTTTGAGCATGTCTGAACCTCTCCTTTCTCTCTGTTTTTTTTTTTTTTGAAACATTTTTTTTATTTTCTTGAAAGTAAAACTGCAATGGTATATACAATGGAAATGGAACTGTAAATGTAAAACTAGCAGAAGTAGTGTTTGAGCATCCTGCCATTGACAGGACCCCCAAACAGCTCTGTACCATCAAGTTCTTGTAAGAAAAATGCATTTGGACCCACAGTAGCTTGGATAATGTACGGACCCTGCCATAAGCTGTCAAACTTGCCATGTTTGCCTTTGTCCTCTCTTCTTGAATCCCATCTCAGAACCTTGTCACCAATTTTGAAGTCAGCAGCTTTGGTTTTCTTGTCAAATAGCTTTTTTATGTTTTTCTGAACTTTCAATACTTTGTTGTAGACCTGATCCCTTGTTTGCTGAAGATGGATCGTTTCATTTATTCTCCTTATCATGCTATCCTCTTCTGATTGGACCTCCTGGACAAATTTGATCACTGGAACTCCCAGACTAGTAGGAAAAACTGCTTCAGTTCCATAAACCAACTGGAAAGGTGACATGCCAATAGATTTCTTTGTGGTGAGCCTGTCGGCCCACAAGGCGTGTATCAACTTTTTATGCCAGGATTTTTTGTTCTCTTCCAGCAGCTTCTTAATGATTGCAACCAGGCTTTTATTTGATGATTCAGCTAAGCCATTACCCTGGGGGTAATAGGCAGTTGAATGTCCAAGTGTTATTCCATACCTGTGACAGAAATCAATCATTCTTTTGGATCCGAAAGCAGCAGCACTGTCAGTGATTATTTTCCTTGGAAAGCCAAACCGAGATAGGATGAAGTCCTCTAGGAACCTAATAATGACAGAATCAATGGCATTCCTAGTGGGTATGGCTTCTATCCATTTAGTGAAATAATTAGTGGCTGTCAAGATCCATTTGTGTTGTCCTGAAGAGGCTGGATGAATTTCCCCTATAAAATCTAAACCCCATTGCATGAAAGGACCTTCAACAGTTATGGGCTGCAAAGGGAGGGGGAGGAGTTTTCTTTTTCCTTCGAAGATTTGGCATTTGTGGCAGGTGGTTATCATCCTATGGACATCATTAAACAATGTAGGCCAATAATAACCAGCCCTGAGTATCTTATTTGCTGTGGCTTTCCAACTCAGGTGGCCTCCACACTCCTCGGCATGGAATTCCTGTTTAATTCTTTCAGCTTCAGTTTCAGACAAACATTTCAGCAATAGGCCATTTGGGTTCTTCCAGTACAAGTTTTCATTTAAGATGCAGTAGTTTCTGGCTTTGAGTTTTTTGAACCTGGCCTTAGTTTTTGACATTTCTGGAGGAGCATTGAGATTGGTGAGGACATAAAGGATATCAGAATACCATGGAGAGTTTTGGAATTTCTCTTCTATAGTGGAATCAGGTAAGCTTTCCTGTTCATCCAAGGCATTCATCATGTTGATGTCAAGGGCCTGAAAATTAGATTCAACCATTAACTGGGCCAGGCCTTGACCTTTGATCAGCTTGGTGGGTTTTATCTCAAGGTCATATTCTAAGATGGTAGCAATCCATTTGCCCCTTTTCCCATCAGGGCCTTGGGACAGAATATCTTTGACCACTATATTTGGCACATAAGCAATAGTGTGAGAATGCAAAATGTACACCCTAAAGTCTTTTAAGGCCTTAATCAGGGCATAGGCCTGCTTTTCCATGATGTTGTACTTTAAGGGTGCATCTCTTAAGGCTTTAATGAAGAAAGCTATAGGCTGTTCATTACCTTCTGAATTTTTCTGCAGCAAAACTGTAGCTATTGTGTGTTGGGAAGCAAATGAAAAGATCAGAAAATCTTTTGAGAAGTCAAGGCTGATAAGGACAGGGGCCTGAGTGAGTGCTATTTTTACTGACTCAAAAGATTTCTTGGCTTCAACAGTCCACTTGACTCCTGCACCTTTCTTTAGCATTTCAGTCATCTTCCTAAGGTGCTCAGCAAGGTTGGGAATGAATCTCCTAAGGAAATTGATCTTCCCGATGAAGGACTGAAACTCCTTGATGTTTCTTGGGTGTGTGATTTGGAGTATTCCCTCAACCCTTTGTGGGTCTATCCTGATACCTTTCTCAGAAATAATGTGACCAAGAAGTTTGCCTTCTTGCAACCCAAAAACAGTTTTCTTTGGGTTCAGGGACAGACCATACCTTCTACATTTCTCAAAAATTTTCCTCAGATGTTTCAAGTGTTCTTCTTCAATTTTAGAAAATACAGTCAAGTCATCTAAGTAGATAAATATGAAGTGTCCTATCTCCTCTGAGAAAGCTATATCCATCGCTCTTTGGAAGGTAGCTCCAGCATTCATTAGTCCAAAAGGCATTTTCACGTACATGAAGATGCCCCAACGAGTGGTAAACGTTGTTTTGAGTTGGTCAGCAGGGAGTACTAACACTTGGTTATATCCTGAAAAACCATCGAGTAGGGAAATTCTCTTAGAGCCCACTACCTTTTGTAAGATGTGTTCCATTCTAGGCAAGGGGTAGTTGTCTTTCAGGGAGGCTCTGTTGAGGTTTCTGAAGTCTATGCATAATTTTATCTCCCCTGTTTTCTTCCTCATAGCTACTAGATTTGACACCCAATCAGAAAAACTCACACGAACTATTATGCCTGCATCATACATTTTCTTGATTTCTTTCTCGACTGTAGGCAATTGTTTTGGATTGATCCTTCTGAGTTTCTGTCTGAAAGGCTTCTGATTTTCCTTCAAGGGTATCTTGTGTTGAATGATGTTGGTGTCATAAGCTTTTAAGTCTTCATAACTCCATGCAAACACGTCTATGAATTCCTTAAACAAGTTAATGTACTTCTTCTTCATGTTTGCAGGTACAGACTTAGCCAGTTTAATCATTTTGGGTTTGTCTTTAGTGCCTATGTTGCATTCTTCCACGTCTGAGTCTGCGTGCTCCATGGTAGGCTTTCTTTCCACATCATCGAAGTCAAAAATATCTTCTAGCGGCGCCAAGCCTCGAGGTATATTCTTATCTTTGGCATGTAGAAACTCAACTTCTTCGTTTTCTGTGTTTTCACTGTTTTCGTTTGAATTTCTAGTTTTTATGTCTACGGCGTTTATTTCTATGTTACGGGGTGTTCCTTCCTCATCTGAGGGTTCCTCACTTAGGCCGCTGTCACTGGAAACCGAGTCTGAATCAGAAAACTCGAACTCGTTCCTACCTATCAGAAAATCCTCAATCTATTTATCCCCTTCAAAAACCTGCCAATATTTTTCATTGTCCGGCACTGCTGGTCTGAATTTGGTTTGTATTATGATTTGCTGGTCACTTGGGGTTTCAGGGTATGAACTAGCCAAGCAAGCCAGTCCATTTGCAATAACGTTTTGGCTTCTCGGAACAAACACTACCTCGTATTCAGCAAATGTTTTCAATATGTCCACTGCATCATTCCTATATGCCCTCAACCTAGGGTGTCTGGATGTGTATTCTACGTTCACCTGTTTTATAACAAGCTGAGAGTCTCCCTGCACGGCTATCTTATGGGCCCCTAATTTCTTCAGCATATTTAAACCTAGGATCAGGACCTCGTATTCTGCAATGTTGTTTGTGCATTTGAAATGCAAATGGCAGGAGT
Organism: Pinus albicaulis; assembly: GCA_034641835.2. NCBI lineage: Eukaryota > Viridiplantae > Streptophyta > Pinopsida > Pinales > Pinaceae > Pinus > Pinus albicaulis. The sequence continues at coordinate 127,430,045 of CM076575.1, forward strand.
GGCTTTCTGCGTAGTTGTTTTCTATGTTACGTAGCCACACCCCTGCTCCAGCGGTTTTTCTAGTACAGGACCCGTCGAAATTCATCTCCCACAGGGGTTCGCCATTATGTTGCGTTGGGGAGTCTGCACTAGGTTGTGGGATGCTTTGTTCTTCATGAAATGTGAGAGGCTTTGAGGTCTGATTAGATAGTTGTTTTTGTTCTATTTCCAGCTCATTTTGGGTTTTGGTCACAGTGGGTTGTTTAAATTTTTCTTCTTCGTGTGATGCCTGGGTTTGTAGGGAATGTCCAGTCACCTGTTCGCTCTCTGTGTCATGCTCACTCAGAGTTAGAGGACCACCGCATATTCTGCAGGCTTCAGTGATGATCTCTTCTTCGTTTTCCTCTAAATCGAGGGCAGCCATTATGTTTAGGTCTGTGCTTTCGGCTTCTACATTTGTTCCTATGTTTTCAGATTCTAACTCCTTCAAGGATTTATCATTACAAAGGATGAAGGAGTCGAGATCCGTATGTACAGAATATAAAGTGGAATTTTCAGGCTTCTCGGGGCTGCTTACTAAGAATTTCATCTGCGCTTCCCTATACATTCTTCTAAGTTGGCCAAAGATAGGGACAATGGCATATGAGCCATCTATCTGCATTGTTCCTTGCAGCTTGGCTCCCCATGATCTTGATAGTAACATGCCATACTTGGGTGGCACATCTGCCACCACCACATCCATGACCATACACTTAGCAGGAATTTGGGTTAAACTCACACACAAGTCTTTAATTAGACCTAGGCACTTAACTCTGCTAGAGTCAAAAGAATATAAGTCCTTGTAGGGCCTGGTGATTTCTAGGCCTAGTCTTTCCATTACTACTTTGGGCATCAAGTTGTGTGAGGCTCCTGAATCATGCATGGCATTATGAAGGATCTTGTCATGAATGTTGAGACTGGCATAGAAAGGGGGGACTACCCCTTCTTGAAACTTTCCCTCAATTTTGGGACCAAAGAGTAGGGCAGGCTGATCATCACTCAAGTTTACAGAATCATTTATTTCCCCCAGATTCAATGCTTTCGAAATTTGGCCTTTATATACAACCTGAGTGGCCAGCTTAGATAATGGTACAGAGATTTTGATTTTTGCGATCTCACTTTCTAGATTGAAAGTGGACTGGACCTTTGTAGTACTCAATTCCGTTTTATTTGCTACTGTCTTAGAAGCTAAATCAGTTTGTGATTTCTCACTATGTACAGGGTTGGGAACAATTGTTTCAGGAGTACTAACTGAAGTGCTAGTACTGTTGGTTGGTTAACTTTGTTTTTCTGTATCTTGGTTGTCTTTTTCTTTGTGCTTACCAGAACTTGCAGCTGTTGTTTTGCTACTTGCAGCAGTCACTTTAGAAGATTTGTCAGGTCTTTTTTTGATGGTGACCTCAGGAGTTTTAGTCTTGGAGGTGTCTTGACTCTTTTTGCTCCTAAGTTCATATTGTTCTCTGACCTGTAACATGGCATTTTCAAATCCTAATCTGTAATCTTCAGTTTCTAACCATTCTTCATCCCAATAAGAGGATAAGGGCTGATCTTCTTCTGAATCACAGTTAAGGACTGAGTCTTCTGTTTCAAACATGTTAATTGCATTCCCTTCAGACTCTTCTATAATTCCCTCATCCTCATCTAAGAAGTTTTGGAATGGGGGGATAACTTGTTGATCTGATTCTTTTTGTCTGTTGGGAGAATTGTTGTTCCTTCTAAAGTTTGGGTTTTGATTTTGGTTCTGGTTTCTGCTCTGATTGCTAACCGTGACGACCATCTTCTTCATCATTTGTTGTAGCTCTTCCAAGTTTTTAGACAACTTGTCATAATTTGGATCAGATGTGGAGGCTACACTGTCATCCCTATAGGTTACCCTCTTTTCAGCTCTCAATCTTGCCCTCTTCTCAGTCAGGTTTTCTTCTATAGTTATGTCTCCTTTCTGAATGTCTTCCAATGTGGTATACTCTTTATCCCTAAGCTCATAGGCCATGTCATCATCAAACCCTTCAGGATATTTCGCTAGGGCCATGCCTTGTGGAGGTTTCATATGTGGAGGGAGTGCATTGTAAATGTTGTTAAATCTTGTGGTGTAATCATGGACACTCTCTCCTACATTTCTTTTAAGGGTTAGGTATTCCGCTAGGAGTTGGCGAGGGTTTGCCCTAGTTTCCCATTTGTTTATGAAGGTCTAGTATAATGCAGGAAGATCTGGGATACTGCCAGGAGGTAAGCCCTTAAACCATTTCTTTACATCACCACCTAGGCTTTGGGAAAATATTCTCATTTTGATTGATTCATCGTCGATCTCCATGTAATCAAAGGAATCCTCCATTCTATCTACATGCTGTTGAGCTGTTATGGACTCTTTTGCAGTAAAGTGTGGGATTTTTTACTGGTAATCATTGGGTAAGGGCAACATAGGCTGAGGTAAAACCAGAGGTGCATACCAAGCTGCCATGGTGATATTCTGATGAGGTAAAGGGTTGATTTGAGCAGCTGGTATCTGGATGACAGGGATATTAGGACTAGCAGAAGTCTGTAGAGCAGATCTAGGGTGGGAGAGACCCAAGTTTTGAATGAAGTGGATATCGGGTGGTGTAGATGGAGGGGTTCCTCTGTCCCTAGTGTGTTGACCACTGTTAGATGGTGTGTTGTGAAGCTCAGGGTCTAGCTGGTCTGGATGACTGAATGACCTAGCTCTAGGTAAGCTGTTTGATAGGTCTAGGTCAGGGAGAAAATGTGACAGAGCTGTTACGTCTTCTGGTGCAGAATTAGCTCTATAAATGTGACTGGAAATAGTTGGTCTTTTAGGTGTGGGAGCTTCCCTGAGGATACTCTCCGGATTGTCAACTATCTCAGGTGGGTCGGGGTTGGGATAAGCTCTTGTGTGGATGGTTCTGAAAGCCAGAACTTCTACCCAAGCAGCTTAACCCTTCTTTTTACTTCTTTTGTGGTTAATGTTGTTTCAAAGGTTGGTCTCCCAGTGGAGTCTAATGTGAAACCAAGACAATCAGCGGACCTACCGATCACTAGTGGAGTCTTTGCTCTTTTGGGAACTATGGAGTCACCAGGTGGATGATTTAGGGTATGTCAAAAGGGTTACACTGTCCACCACAGTGCTCAGGCACTATCACCTCTCAAGAATAACCTTAGAACACCGCAAACTCCCACCAGAGATTAACTGGGAGGGCTTTTACCAGATATGTCACCTCGTAAAGAGGATGAGATCCGAAGGCTACCTGGCCCTGTCCAGACTCTGTCTAAGAGTACAATAGAACGCAGCAAATGACACTGAGGCTGTTCAAAAGAGATGAGACTAACCTCCAACCTAACCAGAAATCTTGGGTTTGAATGCCTAGAGATGTTTCAAAGTATGATGCAGTCAATTCTCCCCAGCGGAGTCGCCATTATGTTGGGGTTCCCATGTTTTGGCAAGGTTGGCAATACCAAAAGATGAGACAACATAGAACCACTTTGGGACTCTAGGATCTAGCCCTCCTAGGTCCAGAGAGGGATCTCTCTATAATTGCCAGAAGTATATGTCCTTTTAGGCTCAAGGTTTAGATTTTAGGCTAGTTATAGGCTCAAGGTTGTTTGTTTGATTGTTTAAGTTTGGTTGTTGGGAATCAGGAAAGGAAGGTCCAATGTAACACAAGGATGAGCAAAGAAGTAGTCTAGGCAAAGGTGGATAACTCAGTGAACATCAAGGCCATTGGGCAATGGAGTCAAGAAAGGATTTACTTGGGTTCAATGTGCAAGCTTCTGTTGAGCTAGTCATCTAGAGCATTTGGATCTTAAAGGTTGATTGGTGGAATGGAACATTAAAGATGAAAATGAAAGGGGGATAACCATCCAATTCTGTTTATAGATCAAATCAGAGGTCATTTAACTCCAGACCTGCTTGGACAAAATCAGAGGCTACACAAGGGATCTTAGAAAGGCTAATTGAGATGGAAAGATCCTAGTGAGGCATAGTTAAGGTTCTAAACCTCCCAATGTTCTCAACACATCCAACTAAATCCTAACAAGAACATATAAACATTGATTTCATTAATTCATACATCAGAGAGCAGGAAATAACATCCACTACACTGGTTAAATCAATTGAAAACAATATTCAGATACACATATGAGCAGAAAACATAGAAGGCACGGAGAGCAGGGACATAGGGCACCTAAAAAGGGTGAATCCTATGTTAAAATTCTGATGCATGCCAGCAGAAATATGCGGAAATGAAAACAGGTTAATCAGAACTACAGAGAAAGGGAAAACATCACCATTTGCTTTAGATCAGGATCCAAAGAAAAATGCTTGTCATATTGAAACAACACCAATCAGGTACAGCACTGCCCACAGCTTGGACATTCAATCTGAATACATCAACTCTCAGCCTATCTTACAATATTACACAGAGAACTTGTCTCAAGAGGAGAAAACTTGCGTTCCACTGATATCTCATCAACCACCTTATCACAATTTCTTCCTGAGTTTTATAGCAGAAGATGGGCCGAGGAGGTAGATGGAATACTAACTGAAGCATTAAAACACAGTGAGAAGGAGCGGGCCGAAGCCCATTCCGTTTTAAATCTCTGCATCTATTCCTGGTACCTCTTTGGGATGAAAGAGTGGTCTTCTTCAGCTCCCATTTACTTTGACATGGTCCAGATGTACTCTGGCTGCAGTGTTTGCGCAGTACTCTGCTGAATAAACAAACTGGGTGAGTAGATGGCTAAATGATCTGCCATACTCTATTAACAACATGCCCTGGTGATTTTGGATTGCGATCAAGGCGGAAAACTCTTCAGGAACACGGAATAAGATAAAAGCAGTATGGGCGCCCGTCCTTTCATGGAGAGGAATGCTCTGCTGATGTGAAAACCTGTCCTTTATTAAAATTGGCATCTCTGTCAGTGAATACCTTGCTGCTATCTCCATATTGTGTATTAATGGCGGAGTTTCTCTTCTGTACCTTGCGGATCATGCATCAGAATCCAAACAACAATGTAATTGGGGGGGGGTGGATGAAATGGTAGCGCGACGGTGGCGAAGCGATGGCCTTTGACTATAATGGTAATCAAAATGCAACGAAATGGTGAAATCTTATGAATAATAGGGTTTGGTGATGATATGCAGCGCAGACCGCTAGATCCTGGTCTGGGGATAAAGATCGACGGCGGAGACTTAGTGGTGGAATAATATACGGAAATGGGTGGAACAACTATGAAACATATGACTTTGGTGTAAAGTCTTAAACTTTAAACCCTGGACAGAATGCAAAGAAACGCGAAAAGAATGCAATGAAATGAGATGAGGTGGGACCCAGCCGGAGGCGGAGGGCAATCAGCCTTTGACCCTTAGATCTTAGATCTGACGGACGGCCAGGATTCATTCAGAGCAACCGCAATCGAAAATTGGAGCAGGTGTCAATCGCAACACACATTTCAAATGTTGCGATTGCGATCGGGAGTGAAGACGCGATCAAGCACTGACCGTTAGATCCGGATGCCAGATCAACGGCTCACAATCAATCGGCAAGAGAAACAGGAGGCGCGAAGGGTGTGAAGTGATTAGCGCCAGGCCATCTGATCTGGGCGAGAATGGACGGCTGCGATCTAATCAGGGAATCGCAATCGAGGATGCGGAAGGGGAGATGTGATTGAAAGTTCCGATTGCGATCGGGTGGAGGGTGCGATGACCGTCGGATCAGCGGGGAGGATGGATGGTCGAGATGTAATCGGAGCAATCGCAATCGGGGCGGCACCATTGTGAGTTGCGATTGCGATCGGACGGGGGTTTGCAATTAACGCAGGACCGTTCGATCTGGGTGGAAAATCAACGGCGGAGATGCGGATCAGAGAAAGGTGCGATCGGTCGCATCGCAAGTATTTGTGATGGGCCAATCGGGGAATAAAACACAAGTGTTGCGATTGAAAGTTTATTTTCGATGCGATTTGCATGCGGCGGGGGGTTAACATATATAACGAGCTTTATAATATAAAGTTTATTACAATGCAAAGCGGGACATGGAAAAAAGGGGAAGTGGTTTAATACATGGCGAGGCTTTATAATAAATGGTAACATTGTTTATTATAAGGTTCTAAGGGGCATGGTTGGGGAAGTGGTTAGGGCTGACGGAAAAAGGGGCTAAGCCTTATTATAAGGTCGGAAAGTGGGTTTTGGCCCATTTAAATGGAATTTGAAGGTTGGGGAAGGGTAACGATAGAGGAACAAAGAGGAAAGATGGCCAACGAAGGTTAGGGGAGGAATTTAAAGGGGATTTTGGGGAGATTTGAAGGGTAAGAAGAGGAAGACAAGGGGGAATAAAAATGAGGCTATATGAGGGGAAAAAAGAGGGAAAAGGGCACTCCTGGGCATTTCTTCTCATACAGAGAGGTCTATAATGGAAATCAGCAGGGGGATTTTGACGGAGGACAAAGGCACAGGGAGGCTTCAAGGATGATGTGCTTTCAGGGGAAATGCATTCCTTGAGGGCTCAACAACAATCTTAGCCCCCTGTTTTTCTTGTCAAAAATTTCATATGGGGCTAACAACCCCGAAATGTCTAGCTATGAGAGAAGAATGAGCCTCTCTCATCATGCTTAATCTCTCCCCCTGTGGTATACATAACTTTCCCATATGAAACAGAAAATTCTTATGCAAATGATAATCATTCTCCTCAACATGATTCCCTTCACTCAAGTTAGCATACACATCCTTAAAATCAACATCTGATGCATATTGTTCTATGTAGCTCTCATGCACAATAGAATCATTCTTAAGAAAGGTACTAGCACTAATAATAGGCCTTGAAAGAATATAAGCAACGTTGTTGTAAATACCTTTCTTGTACCTTATTACCAAGTGAAATTGTTGTAGGAAGCCCATCCATCTGAAATGTCGTGACTGCTGCAATTTACTTTGCGATTGCAAGTATTGTAAAGGCTGATGGTCGGTATGAACAATTGTTTCTTTTCCCATCAAATAGTGTTTCCATTTTTTGACACTTTGTACCAATGCATACAACTCTTTATCATATGTAGGATAATTCACAACAACACCATTAAATGTCTCAGAATGAAATGCAACAGGCTTACCATGTTGTAAGAGAACTGCACCCATGGCGTAATCACTAACATCTGTCTGAATCTCGAATGGTTGTCTCAAGTCCGGTAATGCAAGAACTGGAGCTGAACTTATATTTTCTTTCAAAGACTCAAAATCTTTCTGTTTCTTGCCTCCCCATTGGAAAGCACGCTTCACACTAGTCACTACATGCATAGGAGCTACTATGGCAGAGAAGTTAGAAATAAACTTCCTCCAATACTGAGCTGCACCCAAAAAACTTCTTACCTCTGTAATGGATTTGGGAGTAGGCCAATTCACAATGGCTTCTACTTTGGAAGGATAAATTCTCAAAGTGCCTCCTCCTGCTATGTGTCCCAAATAAACCAAAGAAGTCTTTCCAAATTCACACTTTGACATTTTAAGAAATAACTGATTTTTATTCAAAACATCAAGTACTTTCTTAACATGCATGACATGCTTTTCTCTATTCTTGCTGAAAATTAAGATGTCATCTAAGTAGACAATAACGAAATCATCAAGAAAAGGACGTAATACATCATCAATTACCCGCATGAAAGTTTCAGGTGCATTGCATAAACCAAACGGCATAACAAGCCACTCAAAGAGTCCCTGTTTGGTTTTAAATGCAATTCAATGAAGAATGTTTACTTCAATTCTATACCTGCAATAAAAAACATCACAAGAAGGCCTAGTAATGGTAAAGTTCAAACATATTCAAAATCACATGAAAGCGATGGAAAATTTGCTCAGAAGAATAGATGGAATAATAATGTTTTTAGATAATGATTCATGACCCAATGATCGAATCCTTTTAAAAATAAAAACTCAAAACATTTAGGATAGTGGATAAAGATTGAGTTTGTCGTAGAAGCTATATGTAATAAAATTGTGCAACATCCACTCCTCTAGTCACCAAATTTTGCATCAATACTTTGAACTAAATCGTTGCTTGAGGGATTGGGATTGGAAAAGAAAAAGGATGTTATGGAAATACTCTCTAGTGGGAAGGCTAACTATATACTTGTGTGTAAACACTCTTTATATGTGTTGTAGCTTCTACAACAACACCCAAAATTTTGGGCAAATTCAAAATTTTGAGTCCCCATCCACTCACCTCAGGCCATTAGCGTTATGATCTGGTTTTCAATATGTCAATCTCCCCATGACTTATTTCTATCGAACCCTATCAATACACATGCTCACGCAATGCATATTGCATTCATTCCTCACTTTGTACCTTGAGTATTCACCTCATGACTGCATTAGGGTTTAGGTTGGTCAGTTTCTTTGATGGTTCATCATCCTATAATATGCATCGCAAAGGAACTATGTGCGGACAGACATAACATCAATTTGGATTTCGTTATGTGGACCATATTAGGGTTTGGAAGAAACCATATATTTTCAATTAAGGGTTCCCCTCATGCTTTAACTTGATTCATATACCTCCAAGGGTGCATTCTCATCGACATCACTTGGCATAATGGTGAGAGCCTTGAAATCATATTTCCCTAGGTTCATGACTGGTCCCCCATATTTGTTGGCTTGAGGGCTTCTGACCCAGGTTCGGAGTTGAGGTTAACCAACAAAACCCTTTTACTACTAGCCCTTTCGGCAATGACCTGCTTATGCAATTCAAAGTCTCACCCGAAGTAGTATGAGGGGGTGATGGAACCAGGTTTCTAGACCCTGAGAGAGGTTTGAATTATGTGGGTGCCTTAAGATCCAAAGTAACCATAAACATACCTCCGCAACAGCGGCCCTAACCAGGAAACCCTTACAGACAGATTTACGGTCAAATATACATAATACCTTGCACAAGTTATCACAGCATCAAGAAGTCAAGTAATAACCCTTACCAATCAATATCATAACCATATACCATCAAATCCATTCTTTAATCATTCATATAAACTTAAACACAGTTGCACAAGAGATAAAATTGCAAATAATACCGAAATTCAAAATCAGATACATAAACATTCATAACATCAATTCAGACTCAGATATTCGTAACAACATTTCCTTTATTAATATCAGTCCATATTCTTCATACAAAACCCTTCAAAAACCTATGCACACAACCAGCGGGGTCTGTACATAGCAGGACTAAGGTCTCAGCGCACATAGCCAACAGGAGCCTTCTACCCAGAAAAATCCGCACAAAATATCACAAAGTCACCAGATATAACATCAACATTCAAACTTATCCCAAAAACTGTCTTCTTAGACTCGATCTAGACTTCTATTTATACTATATCTTGCACTACTCTAGGGTTCGCAAATAGTGGTTTGCAGCCCCTTGATCTACCCTTTTGACCCATTATAATTTATGAGGGGCTTTGACCCGCCCCAAAGCCCCTGCGCACAACTAAACTATTACAAAAATATAGGAAAAACTCGTCTTCAGACTTAGGGGACCCCGATCCAACAAGCCCCCAACACAACCTTGTGACTCGTCTCGAGTCACACTGGTACTGGAGTCTTCATTTTGGTCTCGAGCGCCTCGATAGCAGCAGCAAATGGTGCCAAGACACCCGCACTTTGGTATGATGTGCTATGCACGGTCTCTACCAAATTTTCTTAATTCGGCCCCTCAGCCGCCAAAGTGACGCTTTGTAACGTCTACTTCAGGTTCTGGACTGCAGCATCAAGGTCCTGAGAGAGTTTCATGGCCTCATCCGCCCATGGCTTCATGTGATCGCTGACAATTTTATTCTTGCGGGAGAGATCCTCCACCTCATCCCACAATGCCTAGCTGGTCTAAAGGTGTGTCATTCGCTGAGCAGGGATGAATGTAGGCAATTCCCCCTACAAGTCGTTGAACTCTTGCTCCTTAGCACGCAGCTCCTGGTTAATATTTTTCACCAATGGGTATGTCTCGGCAGAGGTCCATAATTCCATGGCGGTCTCGAGAAATGTGGAGCCATAAGCAACATAGGCTGAAATACTAGCTGACGCATCTTTGATGATGGCCACCCGCTGCGCGCGCACCTCTGAGGGTGTCTCAGGCTGCAGCTTTGCCTACAATGCAACAATATATTGCTCAAAATCTGCTTTGACCGACTGAATATCAGACCTGGAAGCTTTGAGGGTTGTGACCAGGCTATCGATCTTGGCTTGAGGCATGGTGGAGGTCGGGATGGCAACGTCAGGTATTTCGTCACATAATCGATCAATGAGGCTTTCTAGGTCCACCCGTTGAGCTACAGATGCCTGTTGCGCTATCTAAGCCTGGATAGACTCTTTCATCTTGGTTGTCACAATCTGCTCGGCCTCAATAATCTGTTGTTGTGCACGCACCTCTCTACTCTGCAGTTCTACATATATGAAGATGTGTAGAGCATGGAGATGCCCACTTGGCAGCTTCGCAAGGTCGATGCCGACATCGGGACATGTTTGGACCTGCACACACAACTCTACTTGTTCTAGAGACACCACTTCACCCAGGAAGGGGCAGATTCTGCTTCCTATAGTCGCGAAGATCAAAGTAGATGGCTGGCTCGCTTGCACTAGCCTTGCTTGATCTACGCTCGCTTGCAATGTATCTACTTTCAGTTGTAGGACCTGCAAACTTGACTGCAAAGTTTCCATCGTGACCTTGTATTGGGTCTCCATCGTGTTCCAGCGGTCTTTTAATGCTGAAAAAATGGTGTCTACAATCTTATCGAGGTCCTCTTCGGTCAGAGTACTTCCTCGCCTCCATCCTTCGACCCTTTTCTCTTCTCACGCAGCCCCTTAGATGTTTCTCTACCTTTCTTGGTGCCGCGCAGAGATTCAGCACCATTTCCATTGAGCCCATCCAAACCTCTGAGGTCCACCTCCTCATGGTCACCTCCCAACTCCTAATCCTTGTCTTTTCCTATGTTTGGGTCCTTTTCTGCGTCAGCCCCAGTCTCGTTTATGCCTGTCTCCATGCACAGCTCTATGGTGTCTTTTAGAGCCATATCTTCTGGAGCTATGTCTTTGCCTGATGTGGGTAGCGTAATGGGTTTGGTGGAGCCAAGCCCAATCTTCCAATCATGCGGCCATATCGCCACGACATAGTCAACTTCCGCCTTCATGACCATATAGGGCAAGGTGTACCAGTTTTAGTCCTTGCGCGCCTTAATTTGGACGTTGTGTATGGTCACCTGAAACTCTGTGACACTTTTATACTTTTCATGGACTACCAGGGAGAGTCGTGGTATGGAATGGATAGCTTGCGCTAGCGCGCCCTCAAAAAGTACCCAAAAAAAAATTTTTATTCAACTCGTCATTGGTTGGATGCGTCCCATAAGTTCGCGTAGTGTGCCCCTTCACATACGCCTGGTTCTATTTCAGGAAGGACTACATCAGCTGGGGTTTCCCATGCTACCAGCGCAATCAATAGTAGAAGCCATGAGTAGCAAAAATTTTGCCCCAGTTCTTGCGCCTCATGAACATTTTCCAAAAACTCCTCACATAAAAACTGCGACCAATTATACATCATCCCTTTTTCACATTTCCCCACCAAGGAAATGACATGCACAGGGACCGTTTTCGGTCAGCACTTCCTCATAAGCTTGCATCTGAGGACAAGGGTTCCCATTCGCATCATCAGATCAGTGATGGTATGGACCAGAAATCCCCTCTTATCCCATCCTTCCTTGTATTTGTCCTTCACGTCCATTGCCACTGTCAGCGTGTTTCTCTTCCTAAAACCCTTCATTGAATGGGGCCCCTTCTTGGGTAGGTTGGTGATCCGATGGATCAACACAGAATCTATAGGAATTCTCCACTAAATCCATGGGGAACCCTCGTGGACCAGGGCCAGCACCTAGTGCATGCAAAGGTCAGTGATGGGGTACCTCCTAAAATATGGAATCCTGAGCAGGTTAAGGATTCTCACGTTGTTCAGCCCGCGTGCCTAGGGAATCAGTTCTACCTTGGCCACATCGTCATACAACACCCATTCCAAGTGATTTTAGGGTGCAAGTTCAGGGAAAATTGCTTTGTTTGTGAGATCATAATAATCGAACTTTATATGAGGGATCTTGATGAACATTTCGCCAATCAGAGGGACCTCCTGAGGAATCAACGACATATGCAGGTACTCTCGGACAATATCAATTTTTTGTGGCTTGTGCATCGAGGGCTTCCAGGGCTTAACGTAGGGTGTCTGCCACAAGATAGGTTCTACAAATAACACTTCTTCTCTAGCACTCATCGGGCGCTTTGATGGATTGTCGATGGGGGATCGCTCCTTATTTTCTTGCCTTGCGGACGTTACGTTGCGCGGAGAGGTGCTCAGCTTCGAGGAATCCCACTTTGATACTTTTCTCTTGCCCTTATTCGGTGGGGAAATTACTTCTTCTGCCTCAGGGATTACTTGTCGAACTTCATCCGACCCCATCTCAGTCGATGCAGTGATAGGCGCAGAGGGCTCTTCGGAGGGGTTGGTGGCCGTCATTCTCGGTCAGAATATGAACTTAAAGTTATTGATGTCAGAGGGGGATTCAAAAATAGACATACATAACTCATATATAACAATATGACAGAGATTACAGACAATCACAGACACCCAATATTCAAACAACAAAGGAACCAATTGTGACCCATGCCCACATTTTTATAAGCCATCCCCGGTAAAAATAGTTTCATTCTCATTAATTACCACTTACCTTCAATAAAATGGTAAAAAATCCTCCAATATCGCCTCATTAAATGCAAGAAATCCACTCCAACCAACGGTAATTTCACTTTTTCACCCAGTTTTACTGTTCCAATGGCTAGTTTATTTTCCTGTGTGTCATCCCTGCGCTCTCCTCGCACCTGCCTACGCCTTTGCCTTCTACTGCGCACAGAGCCTTTGATTTAGATGCTTCGACTATATATTCATTTGGTTGGCACTGGATTGTCTCTATATGGCTTCAGACGGCTTCCATTAAAGTAACCGAGAAGGTTCTCTCCGCGCAGCGTGGCCAAGCGCACCGCACCGCCATCAGTGATCTCCTTTACAACATATGGCCCTAAACAATTCTTCCTAAAATTCTCGTGGTGGCGCGCAAACTAACTATCATATAGCAAGACAAAATCTTCCTCCTTAAACACCTTCTGCCAGATGTGTCTATCATGTCAGGCTTTTTCACGCGCCTTCTACACTTGCTGGTGGAAGTTAGCAACGAACCAGTCTTCTTCTAAGGCAACGAGTTGCACTAACCATTCCTCCATAATGTCAGGCTTAGACATATTAGTGAAGTTTTGATGCGCATGCTTGGGATAATATACTCCATTGGCATGATGGCTTCCTGCCCATAGACCATCTTGAAGGGTGTTTTTCTAGTCAAATTTTTGCACGTTGTCCTATAAGCCCATAACACAGAAGGGATATGCACGTCTGAATCATCTCGATTGGAATTAGATGTCTTTGTGAGTGCGTTCTCTAAAATCTTGTTAAAATCTTCTACTATGTCATTTTATTGTGGGTGATAAGGGGTACTCTTCTAGTGGTGGATCTGGAATTCCTATGTCAAAGCTTCAATTGTTTCGTTAACAAAGTGTGTACCTCTATCACTCATCAAAATCTTCAGGCATCCAAACATGTTCAAAATGTGCTCAAAGATGAAGTGCCAGTGGTATCTACAGTACATTCCTTAACCTTTTTCGCTTCTTCCCACCTGGTCACATAATCAGTTGTCGTAATGATATAGCGTGCTCTAGTCTTCTTCCCATGAGGGTTGATTGGTCCGACGAAATCTATAGCCCACTTATCAAATGCCTACAGAGCCATTTTTGGCTGCAGGGGAATTTCATCTCTGCATGAGGCCTTTCCTGTTCTCTGACATGCATCACAGGCACGGCAATATGCATGTGCATCACTGTGTAGGGTGGGCCACCATAACCTAGCACACAATACCTTTTGTGCAGTGGATTTTCCAGCATAATGGCCTTCTACCACCCCTCCATGAGCCTTAGCCAAGATATCTTGTCTTTCATGTTTCAAAACATACCTTCTCAATACTTCATCTGCTCCTAACTTATACAATTGACCCACAATCAAAGTAAAATCAATTGCGCGTGCCACTAAATCCTTCTTCTATTGTACTGAATACTCGGTAGGCGCGCTTCTAGTGGTCAAGAAGTGAATAATATCAACAAAGTGCTCGTAAACCACCTTGATAGCGAAGAGATACACATCAAGTAACCCCTCCACTAGACTTGCTGGTTCTTCCCCATTCTCAATTCGTGACAGATGATTAGGCCCGACATTCAGTCTTCCCGGCTTCACAATAATCTGAAAGTCATACTCCTAAAAAAGCAACGGCCATCTGCATATCTTCCCCCCCAACACAGTCTTATTGACCAGGTATTTCGAAGTAGAATGATCAGTGAACATTTTGAAATTCCCTCTTAGCAGATAGTGTCTATATTTTTGCAGCACGTATACCAATATGGCCAATCCTTCCCTTTCCATCTTTGAATAGTTTTTCTATGTGTTGGAGAGATTCCGACTAGCAAAAGCTATTGGGTGATCAATGTCACCTTCTCCTAGATGCACTAACATAGCCCCAAGTGTTATACCAGATGCATTTGCATGCACATGAAAAACCTTAGACCAGTCTGGGAATATCAAAATAGGTGCAGCGACCATTTTCTCCTTTAGCAGCTCAAATCTCTTCTGACACTCGTCATCCCAAAAAAATGCTACCTCCTTCTTTATCAATTTCTCCATGGGCACAGTGATCAGAGAATATCCTTGTATAAACTTCCTATAATAACCAGTGTGTCCTAAGATGGAGTGCAGTTATTTCTCATTGGTAGGAACTTCTAAGTTGATGATAACCATGATCTTAGCTGGGTCTACCATCAATCCTTGCTGACATACTATATGCCCCAAAAAAATCCCAAAAGGTACGCAAAATATGCACTTCTTCAAGTTGAGAGAAATTTGGTGCTTCCTACAAGAGTCAAGCATCATGCGCAAGTTCGACACATGTTTCTTTACCAATCCAAATATTGTCCAGTCATCAAAATATACCTCCAAGAACTTATGCATGAATTCCTTGAATACAGCTACTACCACGCGCGAGAAGATTGCAGGAGCATTTTTCAATCCGAATGGCATGACAGTATATTGGAAAGAACCCCATTCAGTGGTGAATGTGGTCTTGTTGCAGTATTCCGGTGCAATTTTGATATGATTATACCCCGAAAATCCATCAGTAAATGAATATACTTCTTGTCCTCCTACATTATCCAGGATTTCATTAGAAAACGGAGTAGGGAAAGGGTCATGCACACAGGCATCATTCAAATTTCGTAGATTTACACAAATCCTTATTTCTCCTTTAGTATTTTTCTCTTGGACCACCATTGGTCTTATTAGACTGTTCGGTCGGTTCAATGATGCCTGCAACCACAATATTTTCTAACTCCTCCTTCACTTTCTGCTTATATTTGGGGTTCGATCGATATGGGAACTTCTTGACAGGGCACGCATCTGGTTTCGGCGTGATCTTCATAACACCCAAGTCTCCTACAATTCCCTTCAGCTTAGAGAACTTTGTAGGAAACAAATCCTGATACTCTGTCAGCAGCTTTGCAATATTTCCTATCGTATCATCATGCCAGTAGTCCCCAATCTTGGCCAACTTGGGCTTCTCTTCTGTCCCAATGTTGACTTCTTTCAATTTTACAGGTTTAGTGACATCCGCCATCCCTAATGCGGGTTCTGCAACTGTGCGCTCTCCTTCTGATTCTGGGATATTAACATTCCTTGGGTCATCTTAATTATCCTCGATTGATATATTTCTACAATTGACGATGTCTTGCATATGCGCATCCTAGGCCAGTGCAACACACTCTCTCTAAGACCAGGATTCATTAAATATCAGAGCATCTATGTCCTACAGGGCTTCATCCAATTTGTTCGAGCCACCCACAGAGCCAAAGGTTGCCAGGAAATATTCAGTCATTGTAAACCAGTCTCGACTACCTCAGTGTAGCTCAAATTCTAGATACCAGGTAGTAGGTATCGGTCCCAATGAGTGGACAAACCTATGAACCCACTCGTTCCATGTCTTTTCATCCCATACCTTCATCCACATGGCCAGGTGCTTGCGCAGGTCACCCTAACCATAGAACAATTCAATGCATGGAGTGGCTGGAGGTTCCAAGCGCAGCGCCATCATTTTTCTACATTCCTCCTAGTCCTGGAAAGTTCCCTTGTGTGTCTCCCACCATCGCGCTGGATTTGCGCGCATAGCCAAATCAAGCACCCAGAACCTTCGTTCCTCTGGGACCGCTTTTTCCAATTATTTCAAAAATTCTTTGACACTAACAGAACCATAAAAGTAGGGTAGTTCTCTTACCTCGAAGGAGATGCACCAGAATTTATTTTTGATCTTGAGGTGGCGTAGGGTAGAGACATCATGCAACCAGTTCTGCCAGTTCTCCATTTTTCCATCAGAATCGGAAAAACAGGAGCTATCCTTCTCCTAGTTCAACATACCATCAGTTGTATGGTTTATCTAGTCTTCATCATGTGCAGTCAATTTGTAGATATGGTCAATAGCATCCCATCTATACAGTGGTTCTATGTATTGGTCTCCTTCTACTGGATCTAGTGGGACTATCACCCACGTACCATTATTCTCAAAAATCATACTTATGCACTTCAAATTGATTATGCCTCCCATATCAATGACCCAATCCAATCCGAAAAACGCAGGTTAGGGGTATGCATCATCCATATTATGATTTACTTTGAAATCTGCACATAATTTCACTTTGGCAATGTCTACCACAACCTCTGGAAGTCTTCCAAGTGGAATTATCTTTTGTTGATTAGCCATGCACAGCTGAATGGTGGACCATTCCAACTTTGGCTCTCCCATCTTCTTCCAGGTTTTCTTAGGTAATACATTTGCATCAGACCCCAGATCCAAAATGACCTGATCCATCTCATAGTCTCCAATCTGCACAGTCATGTGCATCTTCCTACCAGTTCGCTTCTTATGCTTATAAACCTTGTTCACAGCCTTGATTTTTGTTCAAGGCACCTCTTTTTCCGCGCAGCTGTCTATCAGAGCCTGGAGATTATCTATTACCTTCTGATTGCATAGTATCTTAATGTAGGCTTGTAGGAATGGTTTAACTTCATCATTAGCCTTTGGGTCCATGGGAGTTATTGACGTGGATGCTCCTACATCAGCAAAATCTTTCCTGGCCTCAATGAAAGACTCTTTTTCTTTCTGCAGTTTTAGGCCTTCCTTCTTGTGATATGCCTTTTTGATCAATGGCTCTACGGAAAAATTTTCCTCTTTTCCTTTGGCGGCAGTACCACTACGTGTAATTAGATTTACACTCGGACCATCGTCGTGCGGTTCAGCCTTAATCATATGTATGTTCTACGTCGATGTCTGCTTCTTTTCCTGCATTTTAGCTATCAACATAGGACAATATTCAATTACATGATCAAATTTCCTACAGTACCTGTAGTATTTTCACGTAGGGTTCTGGAAGTCTCGTGCATAGTGTCCAGCGTCTCCACATTTGCAACAAATTAGTTTCCCTCTCCCTCGACTTGCACCTCCACCTCTCCCCCCTCCCCGTCCTCTTGTTGGGGATCCTCCTCGTCCAGAGGGAGATGTTGGTGACAAATGGTCAGCCTATACTTTTTAGAGGTTCGCTATGTCTATCATCAAGTCATACCTCTGGCAGTTGTGCTCATCGTGACCAACTGAAGAGCAGAATCTGCACTATTGTTGCTTCAATTATGGTACATAGGCTCCTAACTACAGGCAGTGGTCTGTATCATGTCGCCCAGCCACCCAACAATCAACACATCAGAGTGCGTGGGTACTAGGCCCAGCAACATCCCTCGGGCACAATGGATTTTGTCCCCTTACTTGCATATAATCTGACAACATAGGGCATTGATATTTGGTGTGGCCAGCTCCCTTGCAGCGTATGCACCAGACATCTGTGCTAGCTTCTTTACCCTGGTCTCTTAGTAAATTCTGAATTTCTAAGTACATAGATTCTAGTTGGCTCTGAATCTGCAGCGCTCCAAATTGAGCATCGTCCCTTGGCACAGCTTCTAATTTCATAGAAATTTCCAGGGCTCCTGCCTCGGAATCAACATTCTGTTGAACCATATGCTCGCGCAGATGTGGTAATAGCATGGCAATGAACCATTGCTTGTGTTGCTTATCATCGTAAGAAAATCCTCTATCACTGATGGTTTGCTTCAATCACTGGTCATCTTCCCAAACTGATTTCGTAGGCCCTTTCTTAATATCTTTCAGTTCTATTACACATTGAGAATAAGATTTTGGATTTCGAAACAACTGCTTCAGTGCATCCTTGAACCCGACCTTCAAAGGTTATAGCCAGTTGCATTCTCTTGACAGCATCAGTATTGACATTCTTCGTAGTCCACACCACATTCGCCACGAACCAAAATCGGTACATTTCCTCATCCCCCACACCCTTAAAGGTGGGTAAATTCATATGCACGGCCATATCTTCCGTAGGTGAGGGTGGTGGTGGGGTAGGAGGATTCTTACCACTGTGAGAATTTGAAGGTGGCGTAGCAGGAGGGTTATTTTCAACATGCATAGCCTCGCTTACGTTTATATCAGGGGAGTTTCTTAGAGGACTGTATACAGATATACCCACTCTCTAATTCAATCGATAATACTTACCGTTACACGTAGTGCTTTCGCACTAATCAGGGGTCATTCACTCGGTGTGGCTGCACAAAATACCCTTTTCACACAATAGCATCTTAATCACCAGAGGAAAATTTTGTAAGAGCTTCCCTCTCAATCCTTTAAAAAATCTTCTTTCAGCTTCTGAGCATGACACAAACTAGTCAACTACAAACTCTATGAAAAACCCACCCAAGATGCTATCAACCCAGTGATCTACAGTTCGGGTAATGGAATTATCAGTCTTCTCCAACTTTTGGATCAATTCAGGGGTCCATTGCATGACCTGAATGTCCTTCCAACAGGTTTGGAATTCTGCTAATCTTGACAACCACTCCTGTAATTCGTGTGGAAAGGTTACGAAGAAGATCTCGTGAACCTCGATAAAAATGTACTTATTATTCCACTCTTCAACATACATCTTCTTACTTTTGTTTTCTTTTAGGGCAAATTCATGAATCTGGTTTTCAAACCATTCCTCAAGTTCAGGATTTAATGGTTGCCAATGACCTTTCAACATCACCCAACCTCTCTCAAAATGTTCCTAGTCCTGGAAATGGAACCATTTGTTGGCTTGAGTGGTCCTGACCCAAGTTCGGAGTTGAGGTTAACCAACAAAACCCTCTTACTATTGGCCCTTTCGGTAGTGACCAGCTTGTGCAAGTCAAAGCCTCACCCGAAGCAATATGGGGGGGTGCTGGAACCAGGTTTCCACACCCTGAGAGAGGTTTGAATGATGTGGGTGCCTTAAGATCCAAAGTAACCATAAACAGACCTCCGTAACAGTGGCCCTAACCAGGAAACCCTTACAAAAATATTTATGTTCAAATATACAGAATACCTTGCGCAAGTTATCACAGCATCTAGAATTCAAGTAATAACCCTTACCAATCAATAGCATGACCATATACCATCAGATCCATTCATTAATCGTTCATATAAACTTAAACATGGTTGTGCAAGAGATCTAATTGCAGATAATACCGAAATCGGAGATCAGATACATAAACATTTATAACATCAATTCAGACTCAGATATTCGTAACAAAAGTTCCTTTATTAATATCAGTCTAGATTCTTCACACAAAATCCTTCAAAAACCGGTGCACACAGTCAGTGGGGTCCGCACACAGCAGGACTAAGGTCTTCATGCACACCGCCAATAGGAGCCTTCTTCCCAGACAAATCCGCACAAAATATCACAAAGTCACCAGATCTAACATCAACATTCAGACTTATCCCAAAAATTGTCTTCTTAGACTCGATCTAGAATTCTGTTTATACTATTATCCTACGCTACTCTAGGGTTCGCAAACTGTGGTTTGCGGCCCCTTGATCCACCCTTTAGACCCATTACAATTTATGAGGGGCTTTGACCCACCCCAAATCCCCTATGCACAACTAAAATATTACAAAAATATAGCAAAAACCCATCTTCGGACTTAGGGTACCCCGCTCCAACAATCATTTTCTTTGATGGTGCATCATCCTATAATATGCATTGCAAAGGCACTATGTGGGGACAAACATAACTTCAATTTGGATTTCATTATGTGGACCATATTAGGGTTTCAAAGAAACCATATATTTTCAATTAAGTGTTCCCCTCATGCTTTAACTTGATTCATATACCTCCAAGGGTGCTTTCTCATGGGCATCACGTGGCATCATGGTGAGACTTGCAAATCATATTCTCCTAGGTTCATGACCAGTCCCCCTCTCAGCATGTGCATTAGGTTTTGTGAGAATTATATATTTCCCTTGCATCCTTGTAACCCTAGACCACCCCTAGACTTATGTGATTGAATATCCAACCTTGCTTTGAATTAATCATCACTCTCTAGGATGCATGTTAACAAATACTTCCAGGTGTTTGTCCTATAAGTGCGGCATCACCTTGGGAATCACATAATAATATAGTTACCTACAATAAATAGGCCTTATAACATGCTAGAACATTATGTTGGTGATCTGAACTTGTTAGAACCCTGTAATTTACAATATCACAAGGTTACAGTGTACTTTATTTTTGCAAATTTTTCATACTGTACATATATGTCAATATTCAAAAAAAATTTCAAAGCAAGAATCAAAGGAAATAAAGGCATCAGAGAGGCAAGGAGCAGCATCAGACCATTAGCAAAGAGAAAGGCAGCATAAAAGTAGTTAATGCAGAAAAAACAACAAAGGCAAAGTCATGAACGTGCTAGGCAGAGTCATGAACGCTAAAGTGGGTCAAGTAGTGAACGAGTCAAAGTATTACACGAACAAACTAAGAATTGAATGGGCACGGCCAAAGAAACAAAATCGGTAAATCATAGCAAAGGAGCAGTTAGGAGTGTTGGATCTGAGCTTCAATCAACGGCGGAGATTGAATCACATCATCACATTACAAACCCTTTTTCATTTTATTTTCCTTTAAAAACATTAAACTTCACCCATTTCTGCCTTTCCACTTTGTATTCCTACTTTACCTTTTTCACCGCTATATCATTATTCTACCTTCGCTTTCCTAATTTTCCCAGTTGCGATTAAAGTGGGGCCATTCTCCCTGACATGTCACCCCTCCCCCACCATCCATCACAAGATCGTAACTTTACCTATTCAACCACTGTTTCGCATCGCAAATATTATAACTTACAGTTTGAAGCGCCCGCAATGTATGTTGTTTAACCTGCGATGCAGTTGGCCCCACCACAGCAGCTCCGCCACCACTTCAAGTCGTTTGAAATGCATTTATATATCATGAAACCTCGTAAAATTTACCTTGCCATATAAAACATTTGCCTCTTTATAACTTCGTCGATGTGGTGGGCTCCATCTTGCCACATCATCCTCTAATCGGTGCACATCGCATCTTTCAGAGTTTACCTTTGCTGCTTAATGTTAAGACTTGTGATCTTCAGGCTGCGGTCTAGTCCCACCTCTCCTCCACGTCATCGCCTTCTCCCTACGCTTCACACTTCACATATTTTAGAGTTTACCTTTGCTGAAAAATGTTAAGATTTGTGATCTGCGGGCTGCAGTTTGGTCCCACCTTACCTACCACGTTGCCTCGATACTTCGCATCACATCGTCGATTCCATTCCTTATAACTTACACTGTAAAACATGTGATGTGTGATTTTCTATAGACGCGATAAGGTTTAGAACTAAAATCTAAACATTTTTAGGTCCGGGTAAATGGTTTTTTACGATGTTTTGTTTAAAAAGGGCCAAGTTGGGCATATGAGGTTTGAACATCATTTTATGAAGAAATAAGGTTAAATGCGGACGAAAGGGCTCGGTTAGAAAATAGACATCGAGGGTCGAGTCGGGCAAGGTGTTTTACCAAACTTGTTATGTTATGATGGCATAAAGGACTTCTGGCTAAAATAAGCCCCGACAAGGTGTGCAAGAAAAGAAGGTCGAGTCGAGCAAAGGGCGTCCATGCAGAACTGTTATGGTATACTAAGCAGAAGCAGAAAATGCAGTAGAACACATCAGCACCAAGAGCATGTCCAGATGTCAGAGCCACCACTAGTTACCTCTTCGTGACCATCACAACCACCTCCAAGCTTATTGTTTGATCTTCCAAGGAGCCATTGAAGCATTTGGATCTACGAAGAGTTGCCCAAAATTAATTCTACAAGCGATGTCTTTGTCAGAGATTTAAGATCAGGCCTTGCATGGCCACACTTGTCCATTTTCTATTAAATTGTAATCAATGAAAGGTTTCCGAGTAAGATAGGGAAACCGACTTAGTTTTTAGATAAATACTGCTTGACTTAGCAGTATGAGGGGTTGGAAAATTGGACCCCGCTAAAACTTGCAATGTAAGAAGTATTGGAACACTGTAACTGTTTGAGTTGCGCATCAATAATAAGAGACCGTTCACAGGATTCTTGAGCTATGTTAATGGTGATGCTTTTCCTTTGTGTTAATGTTTTTCATTTTTCTTTTCATGTTGTGCATCAATTTATCTAATTTCAAAATAGAAAATTTATATTAAGATTTGCTGAGAGAGCACCTTAATTGTGCCTGTGTTTGTTATCTTAATGTTGTCTTCTGAGACCTGGATGTAGAATTCAGAGACGGTCTGCTCTGCATTTACGCTAAACCTTAATCTCCTCCTCCTTTCCCATTTCACACTGCTAGTAAGATCCATTCTGTGTAGTTAGCTTGCCTTGTGAATTCCCTTGAAAATTTGATGCACAATTCATCCTTTTATGACTCCATAGCCCAACAGATTAGTTTCACAGCTCTATCTGTCCAACCACTCAATCAATCAAACAAACAACCCTCATAATTTCTATAAATTTCCTAATATCAGCATTTAGAATTTTCAAGTTAAATCATAAAAACAGAGAGAGCCCTGTCTGAGTCTAGGAAGGCTAGGTCCCGAACTCCAAAGTGGTTTGATGTTTGTCCTCTGTCATTTGTTCCCTCCAATCTTACAAATTACAGAGTGACAATAGAAATTGTACAAGAATGCAACCGAATACACATATAACCATAAATACAAAGATGTAGTAGAAATAACACTCCATTTCATTAATATCAAATAACTGAAATATGCTTACAAACAAAATGGAAATAAACTAGCTTGGGCAATGGTAGCTTATCTCTGAGAAGAGATGTGGCGGCTACATGCCTCTAAGCTATGGTACAATGAGGCTCAAAGGTATTTTTATTAATGAACTATGAGATAAAACCCTAAAAAACCAGCACCCTAACCCCAAGAGATGGAACGCCAAGAGTTTGTGGGCCTTGTTCGGGTTAGTTGGGTAGCCAACTTCTCAAGGTTGTAACTTGGTCATATTATCTATGTTTGGCGCGTACGACACCTCGTTGGAAATATATCTCTGAGTAATACATGATTTGATGCAGCCCCTTTCCTATGGCTATGGGCCTGTTGCATGACCTTTCCTATGGCTATGGGCCTGTTGTAGACCTCAAAAAACATTGTTTAGAGGGTCAAAACTGCTTCGGAATTTCAGGACCCAAAAAATTGCTAAAAATAGTAAATATTGCTATAAATAAGGAAACTCGTGAAACCGACCCGAGTTCCAGGTGGAATTGGTGGGTGGCCACCAATATCCACCTGTATCATTCCTCCCTCCTTAGGAAGAAATTTTCCCCGTTGCATGTAGAGCCTCCATGAGGTGTGGAAATTTATGTTGAACCTGATCCCTAGTGAACCACTTTCCCTGGTGAAGGAGTTGGCCTTCTTTGAAAACTCGATATAATTGGATCCTTCATTGGTTATTTTTCTTTACTTGCATGTCCATGATCTGATCAGTTGTGGCATGTTCCATGCAATCTGGGTTCAACTCCGTTGGTGTGAGTTTTTCTGCAATGTCGGATGTGTCCAGTAATGGTGGAAAGTATGGTCGAAGTTGGTCCACATTGAAAATAGGGTGCAATATAAGGAATGGCGAAGTGCTGAGTTGGAAGGGATTGCCCCTATAGCATTTTTGATGGTGTACGACTCATATCATCTTGGTCGAAGCTTGTAATGAGGCTTAATGAGGTACTCCTTCTGCAAATGTAGCCAAACTTTGTCTCCTACATGGAACTTGTGTGGCACCCGATCTTGATCATGTCATTGTTTGTACTTAACATTGTCTTTGTCCAATATTTCATGGACCTTTTGGAAGATGTTTTCAATGCACTCAATGAAGCTTTTAGCCCTGTCATCTTTGGACTGGACATTAGCATAATTTTCCTGAGTAACTGCACATCAACGGGACATTGCTAGGTCCCTATAATACTAGTGTATCCCCTTAATGTTATTGTTATTATAGCCCACTTATTGTTATTATTGTGCCCATGTTGTCCCCATATTGTTATTATTGTGCCCTAGAGAAGCCCACTATTGTTATTGTTGTGCCCTTGCATTGTTATTGTTATGTCGGTTAGGATTATATTATGACCCATTGGACTCCTATATATAGAAAGGAGTTTTTGTCATTTGTATGATCCTATAATTGTTCATTTATGTAATGTAAAGGAGGTTTTCCCCTCGAAGAGGCTTATTTCTAAGTCGATGAACTATATTTTCTTCTATTTTGTGAGTTTGTTGCATAAAATTTGGAATCAAAGCTTTGGATTCTAGGGTTCCGTTGCTGCAAATGGGATATCTTGGAATTTTCACTATAAATTTTTTTATACGAAGTTTCACAAGCTGAATAAAAACCTATTTGAGCCGAAATCTAGAGGAACTTAGTAAAAATTTCAGATATTGGTTCGTTATATTTTCGAAGATATGATCTGAGGAAGTTAAGGTTTTTGCAAGATCCATAATTTCATCTCAAACAGGTGGCCAAGAGAAAATAAGCATAACTTTCGTTTCAGACATCCGATTGGAATTATGTAAAAAGTGGCTGAAAGTGTACAGACTGTAGCTTATTGTGTATATATTTCATAGAATAAAATCAAAATAGTGACACGTGGCACATCATAAAAGTTCGCTTTGTTGAACCATTCCATAATTAGGTCATCGTGGGATATAGGACATAACTTTGCCTTGAAGAGTCCAAATTATGTCTGACCTATGGCATTGGAAAGAAGACTCATAGGGATACCACAGGACCGAAGTTAAGATATTGGAGATCCAAAATTACAGATTTACAACCATTTCAAGATCGAGCTCCTAAAAGCAAGAAAAAGGTTTGTATTTAAAAAAATAAAAAATAAATGAAATTAAAAATGCAGAACATTTTTTTGAAAAATCAATTTGAAGTTATTCCAAGGGAATATTGAAGCATTGTTATTAGTACTCGGTTCTATAATGCCTCCCAAAAATAATTCCACACCCAATAATCCCTCAGAAAGCTCTACAATGACGCATGAAGAGGAATAAGTGCAACATGACATATAAAAATTACGATACCAAGTGCAACAATTTTTTCTCTCGCAAATAGTAACCAAAAATGAAATGGAAGCTAAAATTGATGGTTTGAAGAAAGCAATGGAAGCTAAGATAAATGGCGTGGGAGCTAAGATCAATGGTACAGAAGAAAATTTAAAAGTCAACAAGGAATACATGAAGAATGATATAAAATCATACATGGAAGGTTTGAAGTAAGGTTTGACAAAGTTGCTACAAGAAATGGTTCCTAATGGAGAAAAGGTAGTAGAGGAAACTCATGATGAGAAAAAAATAAATGTTGATCGTGATTTCATAGACTCTAATTTTGGATTGAAGAACCACCATATTCTAAATATTGATATGAGGAAGTTTGATGGGAAGGATCACGTAACATGGATACTACAGATGGATCAATACTTTGATCTCCATAATGTGGAAAACACGCAAAAGGTATACATTGCAACTCTATATTTAGAACCCAATACATTTGTATGGTATCGATGGCTCTGACATCGTAAAAAAAAAATCACTTGGTCAATTTTTAAGGAGGAAATGACAGCACGTTATGAGGATACAAAGAGCAACACCTTCTTTATCCAAATGATAAATCTCAAACAAAAGGGTTCAATGGTGGACCACATTGAGGACTTCCAAAAATTGAATATACGGGTAAAGGATATTCCAGAGGAGCATGGGATTGAAGTCTTCATAGGACTTTAAAGGATAACATCCAACATGAGGTTCACCTTTGGGAACCTGATTCATTGGAGAAGGAATTTAGGTTGGTAAGAAAAATTGAAAGAAAAAGTATGGAAACAAGGAAGCCTACCACTCACATCTATAAAGATGTAAGTGTTGCTACTCCTAGACTTCCACAACCTACAAGGTTGACACCACAAAAATTGGAAGAAAAAAGAGCAAAATGGCTTTGCAATAGTTGTGATAGCAAATACACTAAAGGTCATAAGTGTGCTCAGAATAAATTATTTTACATATATTGTGAAGAGGAGGAATAAAAAGAACAAGAAAATTCAAAAGAAGAGGATATACACCAGGAACCGACCCTAGAGGAATAAAAAATAAATCTGACCATATCATGTAATGAATTGGAAGGAATTACCACTCCTCAAACTCTCAAGATAGAAGGACATATCAAGATGAAAAATGTAATAGTGTTGATTTATTCAGGTCGTACCCATAATTTTATTCATTGTAAGGTAGCCAAGGAATTGAATTCATTCTTATACCCAGCACCAGAGTGTCAAGTGATGGTTAAAAATAGAGGAACTATAAATTTCTCTCAAAAGTGCCATAATATCAAGCTAACCATGGGGGAATATGTATTTAATATTCCAATGCTCTCTATTCCAATGGGTGATGTTGATGTTGTACTAGGAGTAAAATGGATACAATCTTTGGGGATGGTAGCTTTTAATTTTCAAGAAAGTTTCTTGAAAAAAAATCAAAAGGAAAGGAAGTTGAATTACAGGGTATTACAGGGAAGCGGATAAAGATAATCGGCTCTAATGTCGTGACAAAGCTTCTGAATAAATTAAAATGAGGCGTAATTGCACAACCATGCTCACTAGAAGTTCAAACATCAAAATCATCTATTTCTCCATATCTCCAAAAAGTCTTGGACAATGATTCCAAGTTATTCGAGACTCCAAAAGGACTCCCACCTATTCGTGATCATGATCATGCAATTCATTTGATTCTAGGAAGTGTTCCTCCAAACATCAGGCCTTACAGATATCCTTATGCTCAAAAGAGTGATATTGAACGTTTGTTTGTAGAAATGCTAGAGGCTGGTATAATTCAACCTAGTCAAAGTTATTTCTCTGCTCCAATAGTATTGGTTCACAAGAAGGATGGATCATGACGCATGTGTCTATATTATAGAAAGATCAAAAAGCTCACAATTAAAGATAAATTTCCCATCCCCATCATTGATGAATTACATGGATAAATTTACTTCACCAAGTTGGATCTTCATTCTGGATATCATCAAATTAGAATGAAGACTGAAGACATTTTGAAAATAACATTCAGAACTCATGAGGGTCGCTATGAATTTTTGGTCATGCCTTTTGTCCTTACTAATTCACCTTCCACATTTCAAGGTTTGATGAATTCAATTTTCAAACCCTTCCTTAGAAAATTTGTGTTAGTATTTTTAGATGATATACTAATATACAACAAGTCTTGGAAGGAACATGTTCAACATGTTGACAGGGTTCTCAAACTATTGGAGGAGAAAAAATTATATGCAAAAACCTCCAAATATTTCTTTTGAGTACAGGAGGTGGAATATTTGGGTCATAGTGTATCTCATGATGGTGTTAAGGTTGACCCTAAAAAAATTAAATCAATGAAGGAATGGAAAATCTCCACAACCATAAAGTATCTTCGAGGATTTTTAGGGTTAATAGGGTATTATCGCAAGTTTGTTAAGAATTATGGGAGAATATCGACACCTTTAAAATCATTACGGAAGAAATATGCATTTTCTTGGACTCAAGAAGCAATTAAGGCCTTTGAACATGTTAAAGAGGCAATGTGCCAAGCATCGGTCTTAACTACGCCAAACTTCACAAAAACTTTTATTGTGGAATGTGATGCCTTGGGAAATGGAATTGGTGTGGTTTTAATGCAAGAAGAAATACCCATTGCTTTTTAAAGTAGTTCAATCACAGGAAAGTATTTACATAAACCTATTTATGAGAAGGAAATGTTGGCAATACTACATGCACTAGAGCAATGGTGACCTTACCTAATGGGAAGAAACTTCAAGGTAAAAACATATCATGATAGTCTTAAGTAATTTTTCGAAAAAAGATTATCTTCAGAAGAGTAGCAAAAATGGGTCACAAAGATGTTGGGTTATGACTTTGAAATCATATACAAAAAAGGGAAGTAAAATTTAGTTGCATATGCACTCTAGAGAAATGATGAGGATGTGGAAGCATTGCTTTCTGTCATTTCTATTATCCAACCTGAGTGGATAATTGAAGCAAGGGATGAATGGAATAATGATGAAGAGGTGTGGATATTCATTCAAAATTTGCAGCAATATCCTTGTACATCTGAAACATTTAGATGGAAAACTGATTCATTATGGTACAAAGATCGTTGATATATTTGTAAGAATTCCCAACTCAAACAAAATATTCTTTTGGAATTGCACACCCCTCCCTTAGGAGAGCACTCAGGATTTTTAAAAACCTACCATAGGGTCAAGAAGGAATTTTTTGGGATGGCCTTAAATCTAATATCCAAAATTTTGTGGCAGAATGTTTATTTTTCCAACAAAATAAAGTTGAGACATTTAAGACCCCAGGTCCGTTACAACCTTTATCAATTCCAAGTCAAATTTGGGAGGAGATTTCAATGGATTTTATCATAGGCTTACCCAAGTCCGAAGGAAATACTGTCACCATGGTGGTAGTTGATAGACTTACCAAGTATGCACACTTTGGTGCATTATATCATCCATTTAAAGCCAGTACAATTTCTACTGCATTTATGGAAACAACTCAAAACCTACATGGAAACCCAAAGATCATTCTAAGTGACGGAGATCCTATTTTTACAGGAAATTTTTGGATGGAATTATTTTCTTGTTTGGGTACTCAATTAGCTCCTAGCTCATCATATCATCCTCAATATGATAGGAAAATTGAGATATTGAACAAATGTTTGGAAGGATATCTTCGTTGCTTTGTATCTGATAAACAGACACAATGGGTTAAGTGGTTACCTCTAGCTGAATGGTGGTATAACACTTCCTTCCATACTGTAGCAAAAATGACCCCATTTATGGAACTTTATGGATATCATTCATCGTCCATCACATCATCTTAAAGAGAAAATTCTAAGGTTCAAGAACTGAAGATCACATCAAGCATCAACAAAAAATTCTCCAACTCTTAAAGGATAACCTCACTTTGGTGCAAAATCAAATGAAACAATAGGCAAATAAACATCGCAGTGAAAGAAGTTTTCATGTAGGCGACTAGGTATTTTTAAGGCTACAACCATACAAAAAATTTCCCTCAAGCAAGCTAAGAAGGATAATAAATTATCACCAAAGTATTATGGTCCTTACAAGGTGTTGCAAAATATTGGTACTATAGCATACAAATTGAAGCTTCATGTATCTTCCTGAGTGCACCCAGTTTTCCATGTTTCATGTTTAAAGAAAGTTATACATGAGAAGCTCCCAGCTCAAACAATAATTTTCCATAACTTAACGAAGAAGGAAAAAAAATATTGGAACCTGAAGCAATCACATAAATAAGAACTCTATAGCTACGAAATAGATCAATTTCATAGTATCTCATCAAGTGGAAGAACTTACCCATTGAATATTTGATATGGGAGGATGATAATTTTATACAGAAGCATCCAGAACTACTCAAGTGTTGAGGACAAAACTTGTTTGAAGGAGAGGAGCATGTTAGGTCCCTATAATACTAGTGTATCCCCTTATTTTTGTTTTTAGTATAGCCCCCTTGTTGTTATTTTTTGTGCCCATGTAGTCCCCATATTGTTATTATTGTGCCCCATAGAAGCCCACTATTTCTATTGACGTTCCATTACATTGTTAATGTTATGTTGGCTAGGATTATATTGTGACCCATTGGACTCCTATATATAGAAAGGAGGTTTTTTCATTTGTCTGATCCAAGAATTTTTCATTCATGTAATGTAAAGGAGGTTTCCCCCTCGAAGAGGTTGATTTCTAAGTCGTTGAACTGTATTTTCTTCTATTTTTTGATATGGTTTCATAATAGACATAGTGGTTGTAATCCCAACCCCACCTGAAATCGGTTGTGGCCAGTTGAGATATGGAGAGATATGTTGAATTTGTTGTGGACATAGGGGAGGATTTCATCCCATGTGTGTGGATGCTTCGAGTTGTGTATGATCATATTGTTGACGACCTATGTTTGGCCATCTGTTTGGGGGTGGAAAGTAATGGACTTAGTGAGCTTGGTATCTATAATCGATCAGAGACTTAACCAAAATGTACTTGGGAACCTGTTTTCCCAATCTGAGATAATGGACTTTTGGATCCCAAAGTGTACCCACACTCGTTCAAAGAAGATCTTAGTAGTGGCTTATGTTGTGATGCTCTTCTTGTAGGCCACTAGAATGGCCATCTTAGAGAATCTGTCAAAGAACATGAATACATAGTCATTTCCATGCTTAGTAGAAGGAAGGACCAACATGTAATCCATGGAGATGGATTCCCAAAGTCGACCGAGAGTACGAAGAGGAGCATAAAAGCCTAGCTTCTTGATGCTCGGTTTGGAAATGGCATAGGAAATGTAGGATCTGATGCACTTCCCAACATCTTGTCGAAGGTTCTGCCAATAAAAATAATTCTGTAGTACTGCCATTGTTTTCTCTACCCCGAAATGTCCAACGACCCAACTGTAGTGTGCCTCAGAAATAATCTTGGCACGCTCGCTTGAAGGAACATAAAGGTATCCCAAGTGGCATAACAGTGCATCTTGGAGGTGATAATTTGGAACTTTTTTCCGAATTTTGGATCACTCTTGTAAAGAGTCAACCATGCCATATTCTCATGCCCACAAGAGTTAAGCACAGTGGTCAGCACCATGACCAGAGGTAGACTAATGCAGTCTGCAACACTATTGGTGTTTCCCTTCTTGTACTTAATGTTCAAATGGAACTATTGCAGGTATGTGTACCATTTTGGATGGCATACGTTCAACAACTTCCCTTGTGTATGTATGAATTGCAGGGATCGGTGCTCTGTAATGTAATTCTTCCATTGTTGAGAAACCTACATAATGGATACATCTCTTTTTCATAGGTGGGATACTTTCGTAATATATCTTAAAGTGTGTCACTGTGATATGCCACCGGATGCCCCTATTGAATAAGAACTACACCAAATGCATATTCTGAGGCATTTGTCTCAATCTCAAATGGTTTCTACAGGTCTGGTAATGTGAGCAATGGTGCAGAGCAAAGGTGATGCTTCAACTCAAAAATTTCTTTTGTTGGGATTCAGACCAAAAGAATTTTTCTTTCGCTCCTCCCTTGGTGACTTAACTCAAAGGCCAAGTGATATGAGAGAATCCCAACATGAACCTGCGGTAGAAGCTGGCAAGACCCAGAAATTTTTGGAGCTTTGTTAGTGTGGTTGGTCTGGCCAGTCTCGAATGACTTGTATCTTGGATGAGTCCACATGCACCCCCCACTCATCAATGATGTACCCCATATATTAAACCTGGGCCATACCAAAAGTGAATTTCTGCAAATTGATACACAACTTGTGTTGTCACAGGGTTTGGAGGACATGTTGAATATGGTGGAGGTGCTCTTCCCAACTATGGCTTAAGATCAGAATGTCATCTAGATACACCGCTACAATTGAGTTGGTGAAGGGTCGCAATATATCATCCATCGTCCTCATGAAGGTTGCGGGGGTATTCATAAACTCGAAAGGTATGACCAACCATTCAAAAAGACCATCCTTGGATTTGAAGGCAGTATTCCACACACCAAAGGGTTTGATTGGTACCTGGTGGTAGCCAGACTTCAAGTCAATCTTGCTGGAATATTTGTCCCCCTTGAGCTAGTCCAGAATTTCATCGATCCATGGGATTGGATACCTATTCTAGATAGTTATCATGTTCAATGGTCGATATTTAATACACAGTCTCCATGTATTGTCTTTCTTCTGTACCAACATGATCAGGATACCACGGGGTGATGAACTTGGCCTAAAGTGCCATTTCTGCAACAACTCTTGAATCTACCTCTTGATTTCATTGTTCTCCGGAACATAGCGACGATAAATCAGTCCATTTGGTAGTGGCATGCCTGAGGTCAGATCGATCGAGTGCTTGAAATAATAGTTTAGAGGTAACCCTATGGGTGATGTGAATATGTACCTGTACTCCTCCATGACCTTTTCCATGTGTTGTTGTAGGGCAGGGGATCCATTTCTGGAGGTCGTGGCCACCATCTTATTCTTTCTTTGAGGGAAAATAATAAGGAAAACAAATTTTACAGTCTAGGAAATGAGCTTAATGCATTGCTTCATAGTGATCAAAGAGATGGAAGTATGTAGTTCTACCTCTATTATATTGTACAATTTATTACCCAAATTAATAATAATTGTGTGAGGCCTAGACTCATACACAGCATGTCACTTCCATAAGTATGGTTGGCCTAATAATACATCACAAACTTCAAGAGGAGCAACATCAGACAGTACCTCATCTGGGAAGGGCTTGATGTTGTAGGGAAGGCGACACTGCTGGTTAATGCAGAGATATCGTCCTTAGTGAAGCAACCAAATGGTGTACGGTTGTGTTTGTGTTGTGTTTGGTGGGCTCAACCACTTCATGACCTCTACTGAAATGAGGTTCTTTTGATCCTGTCGACAATGGACTGCAACCATTCACCCACATATTGGAAAGGAAGAGGTGTTCCCCCTCCTCTGGATCTTCGGGATCATCCTTTTGGATCCTGGTGGTGGAAACGCTGGCACTGGGCTCCACATAAATAATCTTCTTCCTTTTTTCATTCCCCTTATTGGGATCTGACTCATAGACGGAATATGCATCTGATTCGAAAGCCTTTAGCTCAGCCACCAAAGACTACTTGGCCCGAAATTCACTTTTATTGTGAGTGGGTCTCTTATGGAACTCACATCACTTTCCTATATCCTTCTTTGTCTGTGTGGTGTTATTATTTTGTTGCGACTCCGGTGAGTTGTCGTGGGTCGCCCCACCTTGGCTTTGTCCTTTTTTCTGCAGTTTTGGGGCGCCTTTCCCTTGCTTCGGATTCGCAAATCAAAGGTCTCGCTCCTTCAGTTTAAATTTATGCTTGATCTTGGCAACATATAGGTATGTTTCACCAAGCGAGGAGATTTCAAGTAACTCCATTTCCTCATAAATGTATCAGTGCAAACAACTGTGGTAGTTAACCAAGAAATATTTTTCCCACCCTTTGATACCAAACTTTGTGCGCATGGTATGGAATATATTCATCAGATCATTCACATATTAATCACTTTTCTCCCTCATCTTTATTTTCTTTCACCATGGGAGTTCATAGAGGTTTGCGAGGTTGGACTTGCAAAGGTTCAACCAGTTCGAGCCCTAACTCCTTATACCTTGACCTTGTTGGGGACATGGAAAGAAAAATAGAGAAGAACATACCTATCTAATACCAATGATTTGAACTTAAACAGGAATGCAACATAATACAGGTATAACCATAAATACATAGATGTAGCAGAAATAACATTTCATTTCATTAATATCAAATAACTGAAATATGCTTACAGACATAATGGAAATAAACTAGCTCGGGTGATGGTAGCTTATCTCTGAGAAGAGATGTGGCGGCTACATGCCTCTGAACTATGTTACAATGAGTCTCAAAGGACTTTTTATTATTTAACAACAAGAGAAAACCATAAACAACCAAAACCCTAACCCTAAGAGATGGAACACCAAGATTTTGTGGGCCTCATTGGCGTTAGTTGGGAAGCCAACTTCCCAGGGTTGTAACTTGGTCATATTATATCTATTTTGCGTGTACGATACCACATTGGAAATATTTCTCTGATTACTAAATGATTTGTTGTAGGCCCCTACCTATTACTCTAGGCCTACTACGAACCTAAAAAAAACGTCATTTAGGGGGTCAAAACTACTCCTAAAGTTCAGGACTCGAAAAAATGCTAAAAATGGTAAATGGTGTTATAAAAAAGGAAACTAATGAAACCGACTGGAGATCTAGGTGGAATAGGCGGGTGGACACCAATATCCACCTAGATCAGTTGGTTTCAAATTCAAATATATTTTTTTTAACCAATTTAAATCATGATACCTTACTTTGGTGATTTCTAGTGAATTGCTTCATTACTTATCCTATTGTATGGTTGTGACGTGCAAAGTAATTTATAATAAAATAATGGTATATTTTGTTTTATCTGTAGAAGCTTTAAAAAATCTATCTTGGATATAATAACAAAGGGTCACATTGAACCAATTATGGAGAATGATACCTTTTAATCTATGAAACAAGACGCATTTTGATACATGGTATGGTGGGTGCTTGATTTATAGGTAGTTGGTTTATGTTTTGTTGGAAAGAGGGAGTAAATGATATATCATACATTATTAATGTATGCAATCCACATAAAAGTGATGCACGAGGGAAAAGCAAAGGGAGGACACCCGATAAGTCCAAACCAAGTTTCGAAGCCACCAACATTGGCGAACACACTTAATTTTTCCATTAATCATCTAATTTGGTTCAGCGCATATACAAGAAAAGATAATTGACACCTTCAATTAAAGAAATAATTTACCAGAGAATATGATGCAGCCATATGGCCGCAAATACCCAAATGTGCAGACCTAAGACTTAGTCTTCCCAAAACCCAATGATAGGTTCATGTATCTCTAAGAACCTTTAAAAACGCAGTTTAAACATTAACAAAATTCATTTTGTGAAAGCTCCCTTCAGTCAAACCTTATATCGAAATAAAATAATCCCTAACTTCTACATGGAATAAACATCGAAACCATGCTTTGTGGGACCTCGATCAAAACCCAAAGTGTTCTTCACTACAAGTGCAATTAACACTTATCCTTACCTTATCGCCTTCCACAATATTACAACCCAAGCAATATCACATTTCGCAAAACCAAACCCTTTCCTTTAGCTCTTCATCGTGCATCACAAAACTTACCTCATCACAGCTTCGCAAATTTAACTTATTGAAATTTCAAAAATCGTCGCTATACCTTATCGCATGCGATGTGCGATATTTACCGCATTTCACAAATCTTAATTTACCTCTCTTCGCATCGCATCTCCGAACCACATCTTATCCCATCGCAACTTCGCAAATTTAACCATATTGCAAACTTACATCCTTTACCAAACATGATATGCGATGTCATATCCCATCGACACATGGCTTCTCTTCACAACCTCCGATCCATTAACTCTCTTGCATCTTTTTTTGCGATATCCATTCTCGACCTCTTATCTCTGACTTAGATCTCGTGATCTAATCTTTTCCATCCATCTGACTTGCATTTATGTGCTATTATCTCTACCATCCATCTCTCTGCTTCAATTCTACGCTTTGATCCTGACTATCTATTTTCTCCTTTACACTTCCTCTAAAACTCTTAATTTTTTAAGGAAAATATGCCAGTTCTCTGTCTTCGAGAAATCTGTATGATTTCTTCAATAATGAACATTGTTTCATTCAACAGGCCCGCATACGTTCCTTTAAAGAATAAATGATCTTAATTAATAATTTGGTTTTCTCCACAGCATAACCCTCCTGAGCTTTTTCAGTATTCTGTAGCGCTAGTCTCTCCTAAGCTTGGATCTAGTTCATATTTATAACTATCTGACCATTGTACACTTCTCATATCACTGTCTAGTTCTTCTCGAACTCACCTGCACACTTATAATATGCAGAGTTATGTTTTTCACACTTACAGTCTATAATTTATAAATACAATAATAAATTCATCAACACACCATACTCTGCACAACTCATAATTGATTTTTTATATATACAAACATATATTTACACAATGAATTCCTTCTCGGCCTAATTTTCTATATTAGTGGCCTCTCAACACTACTTCTCTCTCTTTGATCGTAGGATTACAATCAAATTTCTTCTATTATCTATCTAAGAATAATGGTCCTTTAATGCCTTCGAGGCTTACAAATATATACAAAATGGTCTGCAACCAATTCTGGTTCAGATCCTCAATCTTCTCAACTAAATCTTAAGAATCCTCTAAATCCACAAAATCATCAACTAATTCCTAAGTCTAGGATTGACAATCCCTTTGAAATCTCAACTAGCCTAATTCTCTCATGTTCTCCTACATTCGAGAACATTTACAAATATGCCTCACAATATTTAATTAAATCCTATTCTAAATGTCTCACATAAAATCACTCAAAACATTGAAAATTGCATTAATTAAATACTTAGGGAACCAACTCCCTTGAAAACATAAGACCCCCTAGATTCTACTAAATGTACAAAATTTGGAACCATGATGCTCCTGCATCAGACTCCCAAGGTAGAAAACAATCATGAACTCCAGATCATGTGTCTTAAATGTTGATGGAATTCCTCCTGGATCCCAAACTTTGTTCTGTAGTTTGTCTTTGGTTGTTGATGTTGTTATTTGTTGTTGTTCTCCAGGTATCCATACTTTATGTTGCATTTCCCCACTAGCTATGCTTTCGCAATATACTGTTGTCTTTTCCTTGTTGTTGCTACTTTTCTTTCTTGTTGTTGTCTTCTTCTAAGACACCTTCATCATAAACCTTCTTGATATTTCAATATCCATGTCCAGTTTATCTTCTGACTGGTAATCATTCTGCCATTTGTTGTTTCTTCTTTTTTTAGCTTCTCCTGCCTCAACTTCTGCTATTATTCTTGAGATTGCTCTAGGTACTGTTGTAGATATTTCTATTTCTGCCATCCAAACTTCCTAAATATCCTTGAGGATATCTCTCTCCTTCATTTGACTAGTCTCCTATACCAAATATTCTTTAATCTTTGCAACAGTACCTTCATCAAAACCTTTAATCATAAGCCAGTTATTAGAATTTAAAATATAAGGCCTCATTGCCTTTTCCTTCTCTGGCAACATCTCAGTATGCTGCTCTGATTTTTCCTTTAAATCCTTTGTCAGCACATCATTATGTTGATTTAAATTCTGCAAAGAACTCACGAGACTGTCAACTAGTGTCTCCCTGCTCTGGTTCACCATAATGAACTCCTTCCTCTGTAATTTCGATTTGATGAACTCTTATTACCACTCTTACATCCTTAGCCTCTTCTTCATGATTGTCATTCATGACAATTTCTTTGTCTTCCTTCTTCAATAATTCATCTTGAGTATATATCCTCTGCTTTTCCAACTTTCTTCTTTGAAGGTCTAACTTTCTATATAAATCAAAAATTTCAATTGGAGTAGAATTTGGAAACTTTACACAGTTTTCCATACTTTCATAGGTTTTTCCTGAAGATGAGTCCTGATTTAGACTCGAAACGTTGACCAAAAATGAGGACTGTGGAGATTTCGAGTTTTACATCTAAAAATCTACACCACAGAAACCTCCAATCTATCACTTTCACTTATTGTTGACCAATAATCAGATGACCCTTCTCCCTCTGCTAAATATACACACATGTCTAAATAATCATGTTTAAAAATTCCAAACTCATTAGGCATAGTAAATATATTTTCTTCATCATGCTTTTTAATTGCATCTTCAGTGTAGAATTCTTCATTCTTTTGAACAATATTCAGTAATTGTTCCTTTTCTATTGTCATCTCAACAGATTCTTGCCGCTCAACTCCTTTGAGATTCTTCGACCTCAATTTAACATCCATTGTCTGCTCAAGCTTTCTAAGCTCCTCTATTAACTGAGTATTCACCTACTGCTTTCTCTTCTTTTGTAGTATATGCCATTTCACCTTCTTTCTCATTATATAATTATACCTCTGGTCTTCTTTAATTCTCTGTAACATTTCCATCAATAATTCAAGATGGAATTTTATCTCAGCTTTCTCTCTTTCAATTGTTGGGTGTGGAGCCTGATTATCTTGTTTATTTTGTATCACAACATTGGACCCCTGTACCTTAATGGGGCGGCAACGTCGCCCGTAATTAAACGTTGCCTGGGGGGTCCATGGGGGGGCGGTTGCGACTTCATGGAGCCCCCCCTAGTGGGGGGTTTCGGGGTCAGCGCCCTCGAAGCTAAAAACAAATGTAAAATTGCCTTGTAAAAGTATAGCAATTTCTAGTCAATCTAGGCCGTTCATTAGGCGGATGATCTAACAGTAGAAGTTAAGTTTATTTTAGGGTTTTTTTCCCTATAAGGCAACCTAAAACTTTTATTGAGTGTGCTGTGTAATTTGTGTATGAATGTATTCTGTGGCAGTGGGAAGCGTGAGAAGGAATAGAGGATACTCTTGGCCGAATCTGTTATGGGATGGCGTCCTCTTCATTTTTCTTTGGATAATAGAAAAGGAAGGACTAGGCTGACCAGGTGGTATGGCAAAATTTAGTGAACCCGCATTCTCCACGTATCTCACAGTTTTATATGTTTTGTGTGCTTATTATTTTTAGCATAATTTATTTGTTTCATTTGCTCGTAATATAAGATTTTCTAACAAGCGGTCACCGGAGCCGAGTCTATTTAGGTATCGCGGAAAGAAGGGTTTTCCTGGTTTAAATTAGAACGAGAAATGGCGGAAGATAGTAAATTTAGGGTGAAAATTAATGGCAAAACTTCCAACATGGAAGATCTGGTCGGTGTCTCACGTATCGAAGATGTACCTACATTGAGCTCATGGTAGCGACTATGCATGAGAATGGTATATTCTTGATAGAAAGGCACTCGGAACAGTACGGTTGTGCCTCGCGGCATCAGTAGCCTTCAATATTTCGAAGGAAACAACAACAAAGGGTTTGATTAAGGCATTGGAGAAACTATATGAAAAACCCTCGGCCTCAAACAAGGTATTTCTTATGAAACATTTATTTAATATGAAGATGTCGGAAGGTGGATCTGTTGCAGACCATTTAAATGATTTTAATATAGTTACCAGACAGTTAAGTTAAGCGAGGTAAACTTTGATAAGTTAAACTATGTTATTTGTGCTCATTGCGAAGCTGGAATGGGCTAGTTATGGCCATTAGTAACTCTGTCTTTGGATCTAGTACTTTAAAGTTTGATGATGTTGTTGGTGCTATCCTTAGCGAGGAAATGTGACGGAAAAGCTCTGGTGAGACATCAAGTAATGCTTTGAGTGCAGAGTCTAGGGGAAGAAGAATGGAAAGAGGAAAGAGCTCGGGATATCGCAGTAAATCAAGGAAAGGCAGATCCAAGTCCAGATCGGGGATAGTGTGCTGGAATTGCGGAAAGAAAGGACACCTAAAGAAAGACTATAGATCTCGGAAGGGAAAAGAAGGAGACACACAACAAGAAAACAATCATGAAGCAAATGTAACAGGTGATGTGTTACAAGATGCTTTGATTCTTTCTTTCGAAAATGTTACTGATTCTTGGGTTGTAGATTCAGGGGCTTCATTCCATGCCACACCTGATAAGAAATATTTTCATGACTATGTTCAAGGAGATTTTGGACAAGTTCGTTTGGGTGATGATAAACCCTATAAAATTGTTGGAATGAGTAAAGTTCTTGTAAAACAACAAAATGGAAACCAATGGCTACTAAAGGAGGTAAGGCATGTTCCAGATCTGAAGAAAAATCTGATTTCAACAGGGCAGTTAGGCAGTGAAGGTTGTGTGACAACTTTCACAGATAAAACTTGGAAGGTCACCAAAGGAGCCCTAGTAATAGCAAAAGGCGAAAAGGTTGGTACATTGTATTTATGCAATGGTATTTCTAACTATGTTAATGCTTTAACTTCCAAAGGAGCAGATGCAGCATTATGGCATCATAGGCTCGGACACATGAGTGAGAAGGGAATGAAGATTCTTCACTCAAGAAATTTGTTGCCAGGTTTGAAGAATGTTGATTTAGATTTCTGTGAAAATTGCATTTATGGAAAACAAAAGAGAGTCAGATTTCTCAGAGTTGGGAAAGAAAAGAAGAGCGAAAAATTGGAGCTTGTGCATACAGATGTATGGGGACCTGCTCAGGTATCATCTCTCGGTGGCTCTTGTTATTATGTTACTTTTATTGGTGATGCAACTAGAAAAACATGGATTTATTGTATTCAGAATAAATCTGATGTATTTGATACTTTCAAGAAATGGAAAGCTTTGGTTGAGATTGAGACAGGAAAGAAGTTGAAGTGTCTCAGATCAGACAATGGAGGTG
The DNA here is from genome assembly GCA_034641835.2 of Pinus albicaulis. Lineage (NCBI taxonomy): Eukaryota > Viridiplantae > Streptophyta > Pinopsida > Pinales > Pinaceae > Pinus > Pinus albicaulis. The sequence continues at coordinate 127,470,583 of CM076575.1, forward strand.
AGTATTGCAGCAAAGAGTTTGATAGGTATTGTTCAGAGCATGGAATTCATAGAGAGAAGACAGTTCCCAGAACACCACAAGAAAATGGTGTGTCAGAAAGGATGAACAGAACAATCATGGAGCGTGCAAGGTGCATGAGATTGCATGCAGGATTGCCTTTACAATTTTGGGCATATGTTGTAGATATTGTTGTTTATCTAATAAACAGAGGGCCTTCAAGTTCCTTGGATGGTGGTATTCCAGAGGAAGCATGGACAGGTAAAAAGGTAAACTACTCTTTTTTAAAGCCTTTTGGTTGTGAGGCCTTTGTCCATATTAATAAAGAAAACAGAACCAAGCTTGAGGAAAAATCAAAGAAATTTACCTTTATTGGATATGGTGTTAATGATTTTGGTTATCGCTTATATGATTATGAAAATCACAAAATCATTAGGAGAAAAGATGTAATATTCAATGAAAAGGTATTGTATAAGAATCAGTTGCAGGAAAAGAAATAGGAAAAAGAAAACAAAGAATACACAATTCTTGATGAGATCACAAAAAATTTAAAGGTGCCTGAAAATAATAATAATCAAGAGCCACAACAACAACAACCACCACAACAGCAACAGGCACCTCAAACACCTGAAAGTGGTGTTAGAAGATCTACCACGATAAGTAGACCGCCTGAATGATACTCTCCTTCATTATATTATTTATTGTTGACTGATTCTGGTGAGCATGAATGTTATGAAGAAGCAATGTAGGTTGAAATCAGGAAGAAGTGGGAGCTAGCCATGGAAGAAGAGATGGACTCCTTAATGCATAACCAAACTTGGGACTTAGTCAGGTTGCCTGCAGGTAAAACTACATTGTAGAATAAATGGGTTTATAGGTTGAAGGAAGAAGATGGAGGAAAACAGAGGTACAAAGCTAGACTTGTGGTGAAGGGGTTTGCACAGAAGAAAGGTATTTATTTTGATGAAATATTTTCTCCTGTTGTTAAGATGACTTCAATCAGAACTATTTTAATTCTTGTAGCAGCGGAATATTTACATCTTGAACAGTTAGATGTAAAGACAACATTTCTCCATGGAGATTTGGAGGAAGAGATCTATATGGAGCAACCAGAAGGATATGAGGTCAAAGGGAAAGAAAAATTAGTGTGCAGGTTAAATAAGAGCTTGTATGGCTTAAAACAGGCTCCAAGGCAGTGGTATCTAAAATTTGACAAGTTTTTCTCTGAACAAGGTTATACTAGATGTCACTCTGATCATTGTGTTTATCTGAAAAGGCAAAATGATGGCAGCTATATTATATTGTTATTGTATGTAGATGACATGCTTGTTGCAGGGTCTGACATTGAGGAAATAAATGTGCTCAACAGAAAATTGGAAAATTCATTTGCAATGAAGGATTTGGGAGCTGCAAAACAAATCCTTGGTATGAGAATAACTACAGATAGGAAAAATTGCAAATTAACACTGTCTCAGAATGAGTACATACAAAAGGTGTTGAAAAGATTTAATATGCAGAATGCAAAACCAGTTAGCACACCTTTCGCTAGCCATTTCAAACTTAGTAAGGATATGTGCCCCAAGACCCACGAAGAAATGGAATATATGTCTAAAGTTCCATATGCATCAGCAGTTGGAAGCTTAATGTATGCAATGGTCTGCACAAGGCTTGATAATGCACATGCAGTTGGAGTTGTAAAATTGCCTTGTAAAAGTATATTAATTTCTAGTCAATCTGGGTCGTTCATTAGGCAGATGATCTGACGGTAGAAGTTATGTTTAGTTTAGGGTGTTTTGCCCTAGAAGGAAACCCCTCACTTTTATAAGGGTATTGTATTGCGGCTGTGTATGGTATGTGTATTCTCGGAGTGAGAAACATTGAGGGAGACTGTGAGAGAGAACAGAGGATATTACAGCAGATCTGCTGTAGGTTGTGTCTCTTCATTTTGTTGGATAATAGAAAGGAAGGACTGGCTGTTCGGGGTGGATATAGCCCAAACAGGGTGAGCCACGTATATCTGTGTCTCTCTAGTTTTATGTGTTTTTTGTGCTTGTGTTTTCTGCATATTTTATGTGTTTCATTGCTCTGTAATATATAATTTTCTAACATCAATCTCCTCTTCACTCATCATCTCTATGCCCTTTTCCTTGGAATATTTCTTTTTGATGTGGCTTTCCTCTGAACCTCTGCAATGACTTTCATTGATCATTGACTTCCCCTCATTTATGAACTTCATCTTGTTCACTTTTGAATTTCACTAAGCCTCTCTTTCTCAGCAAGTCTCTATACCTACTGCAAGTACCTCACCAAGCCTCTCTCCTTTGAGCTCGGTCTTTTGGTAACACTGGTTCTATTTCTCTAGAACCTCTATTGAGAAACGCCTTTACACCTTGGCTTCTGCAATTCTACTTTCTTCTAAGAACTCTCTTGTCCTCTTTTTCCAACCTTCAACTGGATTCTTCAGGTTCACTACCACTTTTCCCAGAGTATCCACTTTACTCTGCCTTCAAGAACGCAACTGGTTCTTCTTCTTAATGATCTTCTTGTTGTTTTGTTGCTGAGATATTACCTCTTTTTCTGCAACCTAAAATATGCAAACATGTTCTCAAACCAGAGTTAAATAAAAACATACCATATAACCTTCAAGATCTCTACATGATCTTGTTCCACCATTCATATGAACTTTGAATGGACTATTCCCTATTCCTTTGCCTCTACGAATTCTCTTCAAGAGTATTAATTATTCTCCATATTCTGCCACACTTCTATCTCTATGTGTCTACTCCCTGTCAGATTTAAAATATGATCCTTTCTTCCTTTACACACAGAATCATCTTTTGCTCTGATACCAAAAATGATGTAGCCATATGGCCACAAATACCCAAATGTGAAAACCTAAGACTTAGTCTGCCTAAAACCCGAGGATAGGTTCATGTATCTCTAAGAACCTTTAAAACAAAGTTTAAACATTAACAAAATTCATTTCGCGGAAGCTCCCTTCATTCCAACCTTATATCAAAAGAAAAGAATCTCGAACTTCTACACGGAATAAACATCGAAACTAGGCTTTGTGGGATCTCGGACAAAACCCAAAGTGTTATTCACTACAAGTGTGATTGACACATAACCTTACCTTATCTCCTTCCTCAATATTACAACCCAAGCAACATCACATTTATAAAAACCAAACCCTTTCCTTTAGCGCTTCATCGCACATCGCAAAATTTACCTCGTCGCAGCTTCGCAACTTTTTAACTTATTTCAATTTCACAAATCGCCGCTATACTTTATCGCATGTGATGTGCGATATTTACCACATCGCACAGATCTTAATTTACCGCTCTTCGCATCACATCATCGAACCACATCTTATCGCATCGCAACTTCACAAGTTTAACCATATTGCAAATTTATATCCTTTACCGAATGTGATATGTGATGTCATCTCCCACTGACACATGGCTTCTCTTCACAACCTCCGATCCATTAACTCTCTTGCATCTTTATTTGCGATATCCATTCTCGACTGCTTATCCCTGACTTAGATCTCGTGATATAATCTTTTCCATCCATCTGACTTTCATTTTTGTGCTATGATCTCTGCCATCCATCTCTCTACTTCAATTATGCGCTTTGATCCTAACCTTCTATTTTCTCCTTTACACCTGCTCCAAAACTCTTAAGTTTTTAAGGAAAATATGTCAGTTCTCTGCCTTCAGGAAATCTGTACGATTTCTTCAATAATGAACATTGTTTCATTCAATAGGCTCGCATATGTTCCTTTAAGGAATAAATGATCTTAATTACTAATTTGGTTTTCTCCACAGCATAACCCTCCTGAGCTTGTTCGGTATTTTGTAGTGCTAATCTCTCCTAAGCTTGGATCTAGTTCATATTTAGAACTATCCAACCATTGGACACTTCTCAGCCCATTGTCTAGTTCTTCTCAAACTCACCTGCACACCTATAATATGCAGAATTATGTTTTTCACACTTACAGTCTATAATTTATAAACACAATAAAAAATTCATCAACACACCATACTCTGTAGATCTCAAAATTGAATTTTTATATCTACAAACATATATTTACACAATGAATTCCTTCTCGGCCTGATTTTCTATATCAGTGGCCTCTCAACACTACGTCTCTCACTCTGCACGTAGGCTTACAATCAGATTTCTTCTATTATCTATCTAAGAATAATGGTCCTTTAATGCCTTTGAGGCTTAAAAATATATAAAAAAGGGTCTGCAACCAATTCTGGTTCAGATTCTCAATCTTCTCAAATAAATCCTAAGAATCCTCTAAATCCACAAAATCATCAACTAATTCCTAAGTCTAGGATTCACAATCCCTTTGAAATATCAACTAGCCTAAATCTCTCATGTTATCCTGTATTCGAGAACATTTACAAATATGCCTCACAATATTTAATTAAATCTTATTCTAAATTTCTCACATAAAATCACTCAAAACATTAAAAATTACATTAATTAAATACTATGGGAACCAACTCCCTTGAAAACATAAGACCCCCTAGATTCTACTAAATGTACAAAATTTGGAACCATGGTGCTCCTGCATCAGAATATAAATAATTACCAAGAGGAATAATAAAACATAACCAGCAAAAAAACACATAAACATGAACACAGATTTTTATCCAGAAAAAACCCCGACTTCGGGGAAAACCCATCCAATGAAATTTCATTAACCATTGGCCAAAACCATGATCAATCCGGCCATGTGAGCCTTCACTGCTCACCTCCAGGCCCCCCTTACAATTAATTCTTCCCAACCTTTTATAGGCTCCATTACATGCAATACCATGTGCCCCAAAACTACCCGATGGTTTAACCTGGTCAACCCTTACTCTAACCTAGAGTCAATTTACCTAACATTACCCCTTAAACTTGACTTAGGTTTCCTTGACTAAATCCATCCAACCTTGCCAAGTGAGTCATCCCAGCCCTGCTCACTCTCACCCTTACCCCCCTCAAAGCTTTTACCTCAGGTATCTATTAACCCAACATCCCCCCTATCACCTTTACCAGTGATTACCCAGGGGTACGCATGGCTTACCAGGTCTTACAGTAGTATGTCCATTTACATGTAATAAAATTTGACTCCATTACAATTTAAAAAAAAAAAAAAAATCATTGTTGCTTTTCTTTTCTTTTTTCATCCTCTCAAATTGATACACTTAGTAACTCATGCTCTCGTGATCTAATTTCTGATCACATGCTCCTCATGTATACACCATGGCTCATAAACATGAACCAATTTAAATTTGTCTTTGGATGAAATTTTGTACATCTCTAGCACCGATCTCATTAAGGGATCCAGCACCCAATACTACATTCTTGCTACCTCCAAGAAATTTTTTCTCCTCGCACCATTTTTATCGCGGCTCATTCTTTCGGAAATGTGAATAAGCCCATTCGAGGAAATAGATCAAGCGTTGCAGATCAAGCCTTACACATTGTATCTCCATTCACAGGCCAACAAAACCCTTGGCTACAAAAGCATCCCTCTGAAGCCAAAAATGGCTCTGATACCAAATGAAGAAATAATTTACTAGATGTTGAAATTCAACAAGAAAATTTCAGCACCCACATCTAGTGCTTTAAGCACCCACACTAGGGTGGGGCCCACATGGATAAATTGTGTGTGTGTGTCTATTTTAGTTATTCCTTAATTAAGATGGACAATAAAATGTAATATAGTCTCAAAATAACTTGTAATAGTTAACTAAGAGTGATAAACTTAGTTAGCTCATGAATTTTGAGTTAGAGGTACCTGGTGAGGAATGCAAAGTAATTCTAGTTCTAATAGAGTTCGAAGTGAAGTGGTGCATTAGTTAATGCAGGTTGTAATCAGTTTAACTCAGTTAAGTGAGTTAAACTCACTTGTGCTAGTAGTAAATGTTTGATACACTAGTGAGAGAACAAGTGAATTAAATATTAATTAATTCACAATCAGTGATCTCACATGAAACTGAGGATTTACTATTATTAGTTGCATGCATGTCAGATCCAGTGGAGACCCAGTTGAGAACTAGGTGAAAGGGAAGTTGACTATCAGTTGTAGGATTATTGGGTTGCACCCATGCAACCAAACACCCATTGGAGTGCCCATGATAATTTCGCAGTCATGGAAGGCCAAAATTCCTACTCTTTAGGGATTGCATTCATCAAGGATTGCGCAAGCAAGGCAGGTTGTCTAGAGGCAGTAAATTGGCTAAGTATTAGGCAGTTTTATGTATGGAAGTGTGAGACAATTAGTTGAGTACAGGAGGGCTCTTGTGAGAAGTGTTGTATGTAATTGTTTCATGATTCCATATTGAATATACAATAGAAGATAGTGGGGTTTTGAGCAGCAATATTTCCCTAGAAAATTATCTATGTTTTGGCTTCATTGATTCTTCTTTCCTTCATGTGATTGGTGATTGTGTTTTTTAATTCTGCAATTTATTTGTAGAAGAGATTTAGTATTTAACTTTAGTACATTGTTAGATCATATTGAATCCATGATATACATGCTTGTTTTATAATTTCTACATGGTATCAGAGCACAAGAAATCACAATTGTGAAGGAGGAGTTGAGTTTGTGACTGGATAGAATTCGAATTTGCAGAAAGACTTTCTTGGTGCTACAGCTGATTTAGGATAAAAATGGCTTTCAATGGCTTGAGGTTTGAGTATGCACTCAAGGGAAAATAAAACTATATTTCTTGGAAGGACAGGATGGAGGCAGTACTCGAATACAATGGCTTGAAGGAATTCATTAACAATGATGTTCCTAAACCCGTTGTGATAGATGTTGAAAATATTTATGCATGGAAAAAGAAAGCGGAAAAGGCGAGGAGGATCCTATTGGAGGGAGTACAATACCACACTGTCTAAAGCCTCCATGGGAAAGCCACACCATATGCAATGTGGAAGGCTTTGACGGATCTATTCCAGAGAAACAACGACCATAGGAAATTTCCGCTCAAAGATAAACTCAGGAAGATCGAGATGGAGAAGGGCGACTCCATACCAAAATATCTAACAAGTTTTGTCTAATGTCGGGATGAACTGGGGAGCGTTGGTATAATTGTCGCTGATGATGATTTGGTGAGCTTGTCTCTCCTAGGACTTCCCAAGAGTTGTCATAGTTATCAAGGCTCTGTCAATGGAAGGGAAAATCTGCCAGATTGGGAACGACTGTGGTTGGATTTGGTTCAGGAGGATTTTAGACGGAACACCAGAGATGGATATTCATCTAAGAATGAAGATGAAGAATATTTTGCTTTGGCTGCCAAGGAAAATAAGGGGAAGGGGAAGAAATTACATTCCAAATATGAGTCCAAAAATGGAAAGAAGTAGGATATGTCCAAGGTGAAGTGTTTTCACTGTCATGAGCATGGGCATTGTTAGCACTGAAATGTTAATGGTGTAATCTCCATTGTGTCATTGTTCTTAAATTCTTATTGTGTCTTATTCCATGCCCAAAGTTTGAGTAATTTCCAGTAAAATTTAAAAAAGATTCCCAACATCAAGGTATTTTTAAGTGAATAGGTGTCATAGTGTTTTAGAGTCCTAAAATAAGTTAAAATATATTTTTTGGCTTATCTTAGTGTTGAAAGTTAGTCGATGTTTGGGTAATAAAATTGTAGTCATCTAGTTTGGAATAATAGCTACTTTTGTTGCAAATTCATTGTCAAAACAGTAAAGGGCATCTATTTCTCAGAAATGGAAGTCATATATTCCACACAGTGAAAAGTGCAGCTATTTCACTGAGATTTTGGTTATCTCATAAAAGAGGCTATGGGTAAACAGATAATCATTTTTCAAAGCAGGAAAATTAAGGCTTCATGGAAACCAAAGTTCTTTAAAATCAAATCACAGCCAGAAGAAAACAGCTTAACCAACAGAGTGGGAGATCCGAAGAAGAGCACCAGACAATATTTAAAGGAAGCTAGCCAGGAAATAGACTAAGGAATGAAGCAAGAGAGAAGAACCGTGTGCAAAAGGAATGGATGGCCATTATCTAATCGCAGATCCAAAGGGGAGCAGACCGACGGCTAAGATTAAAGTGCACATGGAGGAACTTCGCACAGCGCAGTTTTTAAAGTTTATTGTTAAGTCAAATCGCATGGTATGTTAAGTGATTTTCGATGTGATGAGGCAAAAATCGAGCAAGGAATACCGTCAGATCTGGGCGCAGATCAACGGTGGAGATTAAAGCATAGATGAAGCAATTTCGCAAATTGCAATTTTTAAAGTTTATCGTTAAAGCAATCGCATGGTATGTTAAGAGGTTTGCAATGCAATGAGGCGAGGGGCACGTGTCGGCGTAGCGCACTAGCGCGATTTCACAAATCGCAGAGTTTAAGGTTTAGTCGTTATCAGTGTAGAGTTAAACTTGCGAGCGACCGATTTGCGATTGATTCCTATTGGTCAACTGGTTGTGGGGCCCTAGAACCGCAATTCTGCGTGTATGCATATTGTTTGGGAGTAATTTTGGTTTTGTCTAAAGTTCCTATAAAGTGATTGATGGTTATTTCATGCATATTTATGTTTATAAAAATTCTGATGCATGATCTACGATCGGTCTCGTTTCTCTGCCACGTCACCTCTACTCCCATCGCACATCTCACTTCGCCATTTTCAACATTTAACTCCCGCATTTCACAATAAAACTTCTGATGCGCGATCTGCAATCGGTCCCACTTCTTCACCACATCACCACCCCCCCTTTCTTATCATTTATTATGCTCCATGTCTCCTTTATCTATTAAACTTGTTTCAAAGGATTTTCTTTGTAATTTCTCATAAAATGAAACTCTGCCATTCTATCCAAAAGTTTCTAGTTTTTCGCCATTACAAAGGGTTTTCAACCAAAATAAAAGAGAAAGGAACAATGGAACAGCGGCAGAATTTCTCTCAAACAGTTTTCTACCACTACTCTCAATACCAGCATGTTTTTACCAAACACCGGGCAGCATTCAAGGAACAGCCACACACCATTTTCACTGTTGTTTGCACTTTTTATGGATTTGGTTGCACCAAAACGGAAGAGGAATCTTCCCATAAAACTGTCACATCATACAAACCACTTCGAACTATTAGCCTTAATATTTTTATTTTCATTATGTCATAATTCTCAGGATTAAAGTTTTAGATAAGCCTCACCTCATGCACGAGGTTGTAATGACTTTTGAAATAGATTTACCTTTTTCTGTGGAACATGACAGTATCATTTTTTGTATATATATGCCAAATTGATATGAAGTCAGGGTTGGTTGGTGGTTATAGAATTTTGACTTATATGAATTGTAATATTTTTTGTGAATGAAATGGAATAATACTACTGAGTACTTATTACCAATTTGTTATGTGTATTGTCTACTTTACTTGTGTTTCCATATCTCCTCTCTTCCAATTCTAGTTTGAAAATCATCACATTTTTATGTGTTTTTATTAGTCTCTTAAGCTTGTTATGTGTTTTATCAATTTTTTTTAGTCTCACACAGTGAGAGTTCCTGATAAAATCTATATTATAAGAGTGGAAGAGCATCACTCATGATAGTTAATCTTCATGATATTTCAGTGAGAATCTTGTCAGACTAGAAATATCTTTTTTTCAATGGAATATTGTCAAACTGCTACTTTTGTGAATTTCTACTAAATCAATAGATTTTTGTTTTACAAACCTACTGATTCTTCTCTCATCTTACATTTTCCTCTCCTCATAAACTACAAACTTGCATCTTTCTACGACATCAACTTACAATACCCTGATTAGTAGAACTGTGGATTTGACTGAAATCTCTTTTCAGTGAATTAAATTTTGTACCACCTACCAATCTCACAAAACAAATCATTAAATCTCTTTATAGTTTAAGATGTGTCTGGTTAGGTGATTGTTGCAGTCCAAGTGTTGATTCCAGTACCAGCATGTTTTGGTGCGTCTGTCGGGAGCCGAAGGCCTTGTAACGAAGTATTCTCCCGAGTCAATTGTTATGAATTGTTGATAATCAGTTCTTGATGGTGAACAAGAATTGGTGGCCTAAAGAATACTACAAATTTATTCACCTAGCGACTCCACGAAGAGGAAGAGGAGTTTCAAGACCTCCTTCTACAAGGAGGAGTCAGATATCTCAAACTGTGACTCCAGTTGCTGACCCAGAGAAAATCATCAAAGATGCTAAAGGAAAAAAAAGATCAGTTGAAGCCACATCTCAGTCAGTGAAGAAGTTACACAAAAACTACGTTCCAAAGAAAAAGGTACCTCTATCTACTTTAGAATCTAAAGAGGTTTTATTTTCAAAAAACTCTGCTGAAAAATCTCAAGTTGAAGCTACTCCTCTAGAAAATAAAGTGGATGTTGTTAACCTAGGTTCAGTTGAAGGTTTGTCTTACTCGTCACCTAGTAAATCTAAAATAAGTATTGTTCTAGTTAAACAAGGAGAAACTGAATTTCTAAGTATTGAAAATAAGTCAAAAGAATTTTTTCTGAATGAAAGTGAATTAGAACAAGTATTGGCTATTGCACCCTTTCTTGATAGGGATATTTTGACTAGAGAAGACTTCAAGACTATTTTAAATTTCCTTCAGACTAATCCGGAATACCAGTCTCTTGTAACCCTTCAGCAAGAATATTTTCCTTTCTCCCCAAATCTAGATGTTGGGGCATCTTCTTCTCATCCACTTGAAAAGATTGTACCCGAAGGTCTTACCTTTAACTTATCTGATTTCCTTGCTCAACAAAATAAAGCTGAATTAACTCCATACCCTCAAGAGACAACTTTAGATTCTGATTCTTCTACTGAAGGAGTAGTCAAGACATCCTCTATTCATCTTTTTGAAAATCCACTCTTCTCAGTTCCAAAGCCTGACAAATCAGCTCAAGGCCCCCAATTTTCTACTGTCCAAAATCAGAATCAGAATTCACCAATTGTAATTCCTATTTCCCAAATAGCTACATCAATTGTACAACAGAAAAATATGGCTCAGCCTGCCCTTACAAGGATGCAGTAGATAGTGGTTGCTATATATGTGCCACTTGTTCTCCCTCAACACATGCATGCACTTCCCCAAGCAGATTACTTGAAATATCTTCCAAAATACACTGGGGAGGGTGAAGGAGTTTCTGTTGAAGAACATTTAGTGGCTTTCTATAGTTATGCTAACAATCAGAATATTGAACATGAAGATGTTTGGTCAAGACTCTTTGTTCAAATCTTGGATGGTGAAGCTCGAAAATGGTTTAGAAGTTTGGCTCCAAATTCAATTATAGGAATTGATGAATTATAAGAGATATTTGTGAAGCATTGGGGTGATAGGAAAGACTGTTTATTATCTTACATAATTTGGAACTCTGAAGAAAAAGGAAGATGAGTCTTTAGATCATTTTACTAAGAGGTTTAATCATATTTATCAGAAAATTCCTGAAGAGATTAAACCCACTGAATCCACAGCTATGATAAATTTTGCAAATGCTTTAGATTCTGAATTTTCCTTATGGTTGAGGTTTGAAAAAGCACATACACTGACAACTATGCAAGAGGCTACAATTGGAGTGTAGTCTAATCTCATGGCTTCTAATAAATTAAAAATGGAGGAAGAAAAGGCAGCAAAAGACAAAAATAAATGAAAGAAGAAAATCCTTCTTCTTCTAAATCTATTTCAGCAAAATAAAATATTGATCAAATTTTCAATATTTGATCAAGGAACTTGCCTCTAAGATGGAAAAATTAGAGGTATAAAATAAATCAGCTGCTAGAGCCAATCAAAACGAAGCTAATAGAAATCAGGCTCCCTTCAGGAGGCCTTTTCAGCCTCAAAAAATCCTACAACGCCCAAGGAGGAATGCTGATGATCAAAATGTTTAGCCTCCTTTGAATAATTTTCTTGAATAAGACCAGCAAAAAAATGAGAAAAAAAATGAATAAATAAACCATGTGGGAGAAACTTTATAGTCAACATGTTTGACATTGCAGGAATATGAAGATAGATCAAGAATTTGTTTGTTTTCTAATTATATGAATGCTCAAATTTATGCACATAATCATCAAAAATAGCAAGACGTTCAAAACAAAAATTACCCTTTGAGGTCAAAATGTCCTATTCAACAGCCTCAACAAAAGTCATATTTAGAAAAACAAGCTACTAAACATAAGGCCAAGGTAAATGAGGTTCCTCCACCTCAAAATTCTACCCCAATTGTTAAAATTACTGCATAAAATAAGGAATTAGTTCCAATTTATTTTAGTTTCATATCTGAATTGAATCAAAACAAAATTCCAGTTCCACTCCTGGAATTATTGAAAAATCCATCATATAAAGAGTCTTTTAAGAGTCTCCTAAAGCCTCCTCTCGGCCCTGATTTAGCCAACCTTGAGGATGAGCATCCCACCATTTATCTAGGTTTTCATGTCCAAGACCAAAATGATGATAACTCACCTCCTTTTTACCTGTCACTCAATATACATGACAAATTGTTGCATAATTGTCTGTTAGTTTCTGGAGCTTCCCACAATATCATGCCAAAGAAAGTGATGGATGAATTGGAATTAGAGATCACCAAGAAATACCATGACCTTTACACCTTTGACCCAAAAAAATTCAAGTGTCTAGGAGTGATTAAGGATTTGGTTGTTTCCCTTACCCAGTTGCCTATGAAAAGCTTAGTGATGGACATTGTGGTTGCTGACATTCCTTCTAGATTTTGGATGTTACTTTCCAAATCTTGGTCTAAGAAATTGGGGGGTACCCTTCATATGAACATGTCATATGCTACCATCCCAGTATTCGGAGGGGAATTCAGAAGGTTGTATAGGGAAAATCAAATTGCATACATCATTAGAGATCAAGACAATCCATCAAACCATCCCATATATGCTGAAGAAAAGGAATTGGGGTCACTGCTCCTTGTTGTTGATAACAATGATTTCCAACCTGAATCAAGTGAAAAACAACACTTTCAAAGTGAAAATGAGCAGCATTCAAAAGGAGGACAGATCTGTAAATTGTACTTTGATGGAGCCTCATCAAGAGAGGGATCAAGAACTGGTGTAGTCCTGATTTCTCCTACTTAGCAGAAGGTAACCATATCATACAAACTTTAACTTTCTACCACTAACAAAACTGATGAGTATGAAGCACTTGTGCTGAGTATGAAGGCAGTGAAAGATTTGGGAGCAGAATAGATAATTTCCTTTGGTAATTCAGAGTTGGTGATTAAGCAGGTGAGAAATAATTACCAAGTGAAAATTTCCAAATTGAAGAATTATAGGAATGAAGTCTGGGATTTGATTGAACATTAATTTTTAGCATTTAATATAAAAAAATTCAGTAGAGAAGAAAATCAAATTGTTGATTCACTAGCTATTGTTGCTAGTAATTTCAAAGTTCCTCTAGATGTCAAGGCCGTCTATGATGTTCAAATAAAAAACATACCTTCAATTCCTGATAACATCAAGCACTGGCAAGAATTTGAAGATGACAGGGAGATTCATAATTTTTTTGAGTCTGTAGAAGAGTTTTCAGAAATACAAATTGATGATGAGCAGGAAATTGTTGAAAACCAAAATAGCAGAACTTTTAAGAAAACTATGGCTGGGAAAAAAATTATAGATCTTAAAACTAACTTTATTCCTAAGGGTTTGGTTCCTTTAGAAATACTGTTTGATAATAATGATGTTTTTATCAAGCTTGAAAGCAAGGTTGAAGGAGATAGTACAATAGAGTGTAACATTGGTACAGAAGATCAGCCAAGATTAGTCAAAGTGTCCAAATTCCTTCCTCTCGAAACCAGAACAAAATATATCAAACTGCTAAAGGAATTTGCTGATATTTTTGCATGGTCTTATAGTGAGTTGAAAACTTATGATAAGAGCATAATGGAGCATAAGATCCCTTTGAAAAAATATGCAAAGCATGTAGCAAAAAAAATCAGACACATCAATCCCATGTTGCTTCCAATAATTGAGAAAGAAATCAAAAAATTATGGGAAGCAAAGATTATTTTGCCTTTGATATTTTCTAACTGGGTAGCTAATATAGTCCCAGTCTGGAAAAAGAATGGAGAAATAAGGATTTGTGTTGATTTTCGCAACCTAAACCTGTGCTCCTTGAAAGATAACTATCCACTGCCCAAGATGGATTATATCTTTCAGAAGGTTGTAGGATAAAAAAGAATATCAATGATTGATGGCTTTTCAGGATACAATCAGATTTCAGTTGACAGGCAAGACAGAGAAAAGACAACATTTACCACACGCTAGGGCACATACATGTACAACAAAATGCCATTTGGTTTGATGAACGCAAGTGCAACCTTTCAAAGAGAAATGGATATTGCCTTTGCAGGAGAAAACGATAGATTTGTGGTCATCTATTTGGATGACATAACAGTATATTAAAAATCTGAAGAAGACCACTTGAAACATCTGAAGCAAGTTTTTGACAAATGTAGAAAGTTTGGTTTGTCCTTAAACCCCAAAAAGTTGTCTTTTGTTGTCCAAGAAGGTAAGTTATTGGGACATATTGTAACAGAAAGTGGCATCTCTATTGATCCAGGAAGAGTAGAAGCTATTCAGAAGATTGGTTTGCCAAGAAATAGGAAGGAATTGCAATCATTTTTAGGGAAAATTAATTTTCCGAGGTGTTTTGTTCCTAACTTTGCAGAGTTGATCAAACATATAAATGTTTTTCTGAAAAAAGATGCAGAATTTAAGTGGCAAGATGAAGCAAAGAATTCTTTTTCAACAATTAAGTCTGCCTTGACTGAAGCACCAGTTTTGATTAGTCCTGATTTTGAAAAGGGTTTTCTGAATTTTTCATATGCTTCAGAAGAAACAATTGCAGCTGCCTTACTACAGAAGAAAAAGGAGGGTTTGGAGTAGCCAATTTCATTTTTCAGTCGTGCTTTAAGGGGTGCTGAATTAAAGTACATCTTGACCGAAAAACAAACATATGCACTAGTTAAGGCTTTGAAGTCTTTTCAAGTTTATGTTTTACATTCAAAAATAATTGCTTTTCTGCCTGATATCACTGTTAAAGATGTGTTGCTGCAGCTAGATACAGATGGAAGGAGAGGAAGATAGTTGACCAAAATTCTGGAATTTGATGTTGAAATCAAACCAACTAAATTGATAAAGGGTCAGGGCTTGGCTCGCTTGATGGCTGAATCTAATTGTAAAGCTTTAAATCTAAATGTAGAGGCAGTTGAAGGAGAATGTGGAGAAGGTATTGCTAATTATGCTGAAATATTCAATTCAGATTGGTATAAGGATATAGTTTATTTCTTGTTAAATTTCAATCATCCACCTGAAATGTAGAAGTTTAAAAGAAGAGATTTTAAACTGAGAGCTATTAAGTATTGCATTGTGGAAGACCATATTTACTGGAAACATCCTGTTGGAGTCTTGTTAAGATGTGTAGATGAAGCAGAATCCGAGGAGATTATGATAGAGATACATGCAGGACTGTGTGGAGGGAATTTGTATTGGAGAGAAACTACAAACAAAATCTTAAGAGATGGCTATTATTAGCCAACTTTTTTCTCTGATGTCTTTGCCAAAGTCAGGAGTTGTTTCGAATGTCAGAAATTTGTTGGTAAACAGAAATTTCTACCTCTCATTCCTATTTCAGCAGATGTTCCTTTCCAGCAGTGGGGGCTAGACTTCATCGGTGAAATTCATCCACCTTCATCGGGATAGCATAGATGGATTATTATAGCTACAGACTATTTCACTAAATGGATTGAAGCTATACCAACCAGAAATGCTACTGATATGGTAATTATTAAATTTATGTTGGAAAATATTATGTCAATATTTGGTTGTCCACAGAAATTAGTAATTGATAATGCAATGGCCTTTAAGTCTGCTAAGATGTACAAATTTTGTCAGCAATATGGGACTAAATTGACTCATTCCACGCCTTATTACCCTCAAGGTAATGGATTGGCTAAGTCATCCAATAAAATTTTGGTAAGGATTATTAAAAAAATGTTGCCTTAAAATAAGAGGAATTGGGACACTCAGCTGATACATGCTCTATGGGCAGATAGAGTAAGTGGTACAAAATCACTTGGAATTTCTCCATTTCAGCTTGTATATGGTACAGAAGCTGTATTTCCTTTGAAATTAGCTCTTCCTGTAATGAAGTTCCTACAAGATGAAGTTGATCATGAAAACCTAGTCCAAAGGATAATGCTACAGTTGATAGAGGCACACCAAATTAGAGAATCATTGCTGGAAAAAGTTTAGAAGTATCAGGCTAAAGTCAAATCTGTTTTTGATAAAAGAGAAAATTAGCAATTATTTCAGGAGAATTATTTGTTGCTGCGTTGGGATGCTAGGAAAGAATACCATTCAAAGCATGGTAAGTTCTACAATCTGTGGTTTGGGCCATTTAAAATTGCTGAAGTTTTTGAGAATAATACTTTTCTGCTCAAACATCTGGATGATGATCAGCTGATTGGAGGCCCAGTCAATGGTCATTTTCTTAAAAGGTTCTTTATTTAGTAAAGTCAATTGAGTCACTCCATTGTAAATATCCGGTGTGATGTGTAAATAAACTCCATGCCCAACGGTACTTATGTCTATATATATGGTCAGTCTTGAGTCCAGTATGTCAATGGTCAATCCTAGTCTCTATTTTTTAGAAGTATTCTAAGTTTCAAGATTTTTTGAGGCACTGAGTCTACAGTCCTTGAAGCCTCACAGGGAGGACTTCATCCCCAATAGGAGCCACTGTTAGCATTGAAAATTTTAATGGTTTAATCGTCATCGTATCATTGTTCTCAAATTTTTATTGTGTCTTAGTCCATGTCCAAAGTTTCATTCATTTCCAATGAAAGTTAAAAAAGAGTTCCAACATCTAGGTATTTTTAAGTGAATATGTGTCAGAGTGTTTTAGAGTCCTAAAATAAGTTAAAATATATGTTTTGGCTTATTTTAGTGTTGAAATTTATTCGATGTTTGGGTAATAAAATTGCAGTGATCAAGTTTGGAATAATAGCTACTTTTGTTGTAAATTTATTGTCAAAACAGTAAAGGGCAGCTATTTCTCATAAATGTAAGTCATATATTCCACACAGTGAAAAGTGCAGCTATTTCACTGAGATTTTGGTTATCTCAGAAAAGAGGCTACGGGTAAACAAATAATCAGTTTTCAAATCAGGCAGTTAAGGCTTCCTGGCAACCAGAGTTCTTTAAAATCAAAGCGCGGCCGGAAGAAAATAGCTTAACCAACAGAGTGGGAGATCCAAAGAAGAGCAGAAGATAATATTTAAATGAATTTGGTTGGGAAATAGATAAAGGGCTGAAGCAATGGAGAAGAACCGTGTGCAAAAGGAACGGATGGCCATGATCTAATCGCGGATCCAAAGGGGAGCAGGCTGACGGCTGAGATTAAAGCGCACATAGAGCGACTTCGCAGAGCACAGTTTTTAAAGTTTATTGTTAAGTCAAATCGGATGGTATGTTAAGTGATTTGCGATGCGATGAGGCGAAGAGCGAGCAAGGAAGACCATCAGATCTGGGTGTAGATCAACGGTGGAGATTAAAGTGCAAATGAAGTGATTTCACAAATCGCAATTTTTAAAGTTTATCATTAAAGTAATCGCATGGTATGTTAAGTGATTTGCGATGCGATGAGGCGAGGGGCACATGTCAGCATAGCGCACCAGCGTGATTTTGAAAATCACAGAGTTTAAGGTTTAGCCATTATCAGTGTAGATTTAAACTTACGGGCGACTGATTTGCGATTACTTCCTATTGGTCAACTAGTTGTCGGGCCCTAGAATCGCAATTATGCGTGTATGCTTATTGTTTGGGAGTAACTGCGGTTTTTTCTAAAGTTCTTATAAAGCGATTGTTTTTTATTGCACGTGTATGTATGTTTATAAAAATTCTTATGCATGATCTGCGATTGGTCCCATTTCTCTGCCATGTCATCTCCACTCCCATCGCACATTGCACTTCGCCATTTTCAACATTTAACTCTCGCATTTCACAATAAAACTTTTGATGCACGATCTGCGATCGGTCCCACTTTTTCACCACGTCACCACCCCCCCTCGCTTATCATTTATTCTGATCCATGTCTCCTTCATCAATTAAACCTATTTCAAATGATTTTCTTTGTAATTTCTCATAAAATGAAACTTCGTCATTCTATCCAAAAGTTTCGAGTTTTCTGCCATTATAAAGGGTTTTCAACCAAAAAAAAAATATAAAGAAACAGCGGAACAGCGGCATAATTTCTCTCAAACAGTTTTCTACCACTACTCTCAGTACTAGCACGTTTTTACCAGACACCGGGTAGCATTCAAGGAACAGCCACACACCATTTTCACTATTGTTTGCACTTTTTATGGATTTGGTTGCACCAGAATGGAAGAGGAGTCTTCCCCTAAAACTGCCACATCATACAAACCACTTCAAACTGTTAGCCTTAATGTTGTTGTTTTCGTTATGTCATAACACTTTGTATTAAAGTTTTAGATAAGCCTCACCTCTTGCACAAGGTTTTAATGACTTTTGAAACATATTTACCTTTTTCTGTGGAAGATGACAGTAACATATTTTGTATATATATGCCAAACTGATATGAAGTCAGGGTCATTTGGTGGTTATAGAATTTTGACTTATATGAACTGTAATATTTTTTGTGAATGAAATGGAATAATACTACTGAGGACTTATTACCAATTTGTTGTGTGTATTGTCTACTTTACTTGTGTTTCCATATCTCCTTTCTTCCAGTTCCAGTTTGCAAATCATCATATTTTTATGTGTTTTTATTAGTCTCTTAAGCTTGTTATGTGTTTTATCGGTTTTTTTTGTCTCACACAGTGAGAATTCCTGATAAAATCTATATTATAATAGTGGAAGAGCATCACTCATGATAGTTAATCTTCATGATATTTCAGTGAGAATCTTGTCAGACTAGAAATAGCTTTCTCTCAATGGAATATTGTCAAACTGCTACTTTTGTGAATTTCTACTAAATCAGTAGACTTATGTTTTACAGACCTACTGATTCTTCTCTCATCTTACAGTTTCCTCTCCTCATAAACTACAAACTTGCACCTTGCTACCACATCAAGTTACAATACCCTCATTAGTAGAACTGTGGATTTGACTGAAATATCTTTTCAGTGAATCAAAGTTTGTACCACCTACCAATATGACAAAAAATATCATTAAATTTCTTTATAGTTTTAGATATTGTGTCTGGTCAAGCACTTGTTGCAGTCCAAGTGTTGATTCTAGCGCCAACGGGCATTATGCTACTAACTGTCCACAAAAGAAAAAGAAAAAGAAGGTTGGAGGATCTGCAGCTGGTGAGGCTTTGGCCTCGCAATTTGAGCTTCACTTCTCATTGATCGTATTTGAATAGTAGCACTTCCTTTCACATGACAGGAGACAAGGAACTTTTCAGTAACTTGGAGGAGAAGGATCTCCATATGCATATTGAAATGGGTGATGACGGGTGATACAGTGTTACCGGGATTGGTACCATTACCTTCCAGAGGCAGTCAGCTAAACCCTTTCAATTAAAATATGTAATGCATGTACCAGGTTTGAAGAAAAATTTAGTCTTAGTCGCAATGTTGGAGGATAGAGGCTATGATTTTGTTTTTAGTGAAGGAAAATCTTTCCTGCGACAGAAAAAAACAAGACAAGCCAATAGGATATGGATTTGAGTTAAGAATATCTACAAGATGGAGGTATATGGATGCGCATCAATGATTGGCAAGGTGTACAAAGTGGTGAGCCGGGATGAGGGCGAATTATGGCACAGGAGATTGGCCATCTTCACCATGAAGCCTTGAAAGTCAGGCAGCAGATTTCTACTGGTCTTCCTAGGGGTACACTTGCGCAGTCAGACACATGCAAGGGATGTACTATGGGAAAATATGTAAAGGCCACCTTTCATGAGAAGGAGAACTGAGCTTCGAGGATCCTTGAGAGAGTTCACACAGACATGTGTGGACCATTATTTGTTTCTTCAATAGCAAAACATAAGTACTATGTGATATTTGTTGATGACTTTTCTTGTAATTTTTGGATCTTCTTCATGCAGAAGAAAGACCAGACATTCTCAAATTTTCTTGAGTTTAAAGCATTGGTGGAGAAAGAGTCGGGGAAGCAAGTGAAGGCTCTTAGGAGCGATAATGGTGCAGAATACATCTCTAACGAATTCAAGAACTTCTGCAGCAAAGAAGGAATTTGAAGAGAACTGATAGCGCCTCATAACCCACAGTAGAGTGGGGTCACGAAAATAAAAAACAGAAATATCGTGGGTGCCGCAAGAGCAATGTTGCATGATCAAGGCCTACCGATGCATCTGTGGGCGGAAGAATGCAACGCTACAGTATTTGTGCAAAACCATTGTCCTCATAGGATACTTGGCATGAGTACACCTGAAGAGATTTCACTGGTAAGAAACCTGATGTTTCACACTATAAGATTTTTGGCTCATTTATTTATGTGCATGTGACCAAAGACACCGGGAAGAAGCTGGAACTAACATTTAAGATCGGGTTTTTTGTGGGGTACACTAAAACGCCCCATAATTATCGAGTGTATTTCCCTAACAACATAATGATTGTTGTGCGACGGGATATAAATTTTGATGAGGAGAAATCCATGCGGTTGTCCCTTGAGAGGGAGTTGGACTTGCATGCAAAGGAGGAATTGTTGGTTCCCAAGGATGAGCCTCAAGATGTGGAGCAGCCACATGAGGAGGATCATGGAGTGGAGGAAAAATCTCATGCAGAGCCATCCATTAGAAATGGCAGAAGGCACACCACAAAAGCTAATAGATTGAGACTTGATGTTGTGGAGAATGTAGGAGCCCCTACTTCACAGCACAGACAAAGACAATCTCCTAACAGGTTTATTGGATACATGGCTCTTATGAGCAAATGTATTGTGACTGAACCATATTCCTTTCAGGAAGCAGTGCAGCAACCAACTTGGGTTGATGCAATGGTGGAGGAGTATGACTCCATTTTCAAGAACAGTGCATGGGAGATCGTCCCAAGACCGGTCGACAAATCAGTGGTTGGACCGAGATGGATCTACAAGGTAAAGAAAGATGTTGATGGGAGTTTGGAGCAAGGCCAGATTTGTGGCCCAGGGATTCTCACAGATCAAGGGGATCGATTATGATGAGATTTTTTCACCTGTTGCAAGGTACTCTTCCATTAGATCCATACTTTCACTCTCAGCGCAGATGAGCTAGAGCATTCATCAGATGGATGTGAAAATTGTGTTTCTCAATGGGATCATTGAGGAAGAAGTGTACATAGAGCAGCTTGAAGGTTTCGAGATCTTCAACAGTGAGTCGCATGTGTGTCGACTCAAGAGAGCACTGTATGGGATGAAGCAAGCACCTTGTGCTTAGTACACTCGGATAGACAGTTATTTCACTGGACTGAGCTTCACCAGAAGTGAAGCAAATGCAAACTTGTACCAGATTGTGGTTGATGGTAAGCTATTAATTATTGTTCTTTATGTTGATGATCTAATTTTGACTGGTGATGAGCAGTTGATACACTCATGCAAGGAGGATCTTGCAAGGGAGTTCAAAATGAAGGACATGGGACTCCTTCATTATTTCCTTGGATTGGAAATATGGAAGCGGGATGGTGAGCTTTTTGTGTCTCAAGGAAAGTATGCAAAGGAGATACTGGGTATGTCTCACATGGAGAGCTGCAAACCCATGTATACTCCTCTTCCAGGAAATTGGAGGAAAGAGGATGCCACTTCTGGAGAGGTAGTGGATGCTACTGTCTACAAGAAGTTAGTTGGTTCACTAATGTATCTAGTGAACACTAGACCAGACATTTTCTACGCATTTAACCAGTTGAGTCAAGCTATGATTAAGCCTACCAAGTTCTTTTGGTAAGCGGGGAATCATTTCTTGAGATACTTGAGGGGCACATTAGAGTATGGTTTATGGTACAGATGGACAGAGGGAGTGAAGCTTCAAGGCTTCGCGGATGCAGATTGGGTGGGAAGTCCATCAGACAGAAAGAGCACATCAGGACGGATCAACAACATTTTCCTGGTACAACAGGAAACAACGATCTGTGGCACTTAGTTCAGCAGTAGCAGATTACATGGCAGCAATTCAAGCTGCATGTGAGGCTATCTGGATGAGAAAGATCTTGGTTGGTTTTTTTGGTTCTCAGATGGATCCGACAATGATACATTTTTATAATCAGAGTTGCATTAAACTCTCGATTAATATTGTGTTTAATGATAGGTCCAAGCACATAGATATTTGGTGCCATCATCTTATATGTTGTGTCCAAAGAAGAACAATGTTGCTTCAGTACATTCCCATGGAAGATCAGGATGCAGATATTCTGACGAAGGCGCTCACCAGGAGAAAATTCGAATACCATAGAGACAGGATCGGGGTGAAGGATAATCCCTTTCTTTTTGAGAGGGAGTGTTGAAATTCAACAAGAAAATTTTAGCACCCACACCTAGTGCATTAAGCACCTATAGTAGGGTGGGGCCCACAAGGCTAAATTTTGTGCATGTCTATTTTAATTATCCCTTAATTAAGATCGATAATAAAATGTAATCTAGTCTCAAAATAACTAGTAATATTTAACTGAGAGTGATAAACTCAGTTAGCTCATGAATTTCGAGTTAGAGGTAGTTGATGAGGCATGCAGAGTAATTCTAGTTGTAACAGAGTTCGAAGTGCAGTGGTGCATTAGTTAATGCAGATTGTAATCAGTTTAACTCAGTTAAGTGAGTTAAAATCAGTTGTGCTAGTTGTAATTGTTTGATGCACTAGCAAGTGAATTAAATATTAATTAATTCATAATCAGTGATCTCACATGCAACTCAAGATTTACGATTATTAGTTTCATGCATGTCAGATCCAGTGGAGACCCAGTTGAGATCTAGGTGAAATGGAAGTTGACTATCAATTGTAGGATTATTGGGTTGCACCCATGCAACCAAACACCCATTGGAGTTCCCATGATACTTGCGCAGTCAAGGAAGGCCAAAATTCCTATTCTTTAAGGATTTCATTCATCAAGGATTGCGCAAGAAAGGAAAGTTGTCTGGAGGTAGTAAATTGGCTAAGTATTGGTCAGTTTTATGTATGACAGTGTGAGACAATTACCTGAGTACAGGAGGGCTCTTGTGGGAAGAGTTGTATGTAAATGTTTAATGATTACATGCTAAATATACAATAGAAGATAGTGGGGTTTTGAGCAGCAAGCTTTCCCCGAGAAATTATCTGTGTTGTGGTTTGATTGATTCTTCTTTGCTTCATGTGATTGGCGATTGTGTTTTTTAATTCTGCAATTGATTTGTAGAAGCGATTTAGTATTTAAGTTTAGTACATTGTTAGATCGGATCGAATCCATGATATACGTGCTTGTTGTATAATTTCTACACCAGAGAATATAAATAATTATCAAGATAAATAATAAAACATAACCAGCAACAAAACACATAAACATGAACACATATTTTTATCGGAAAAAAACCTCAACTTCGATGAAAACCCATCCAATGAAATTTCATTAACCATTGGCAAAAACCATGACCAATCCGTCCATGTGAGCCTTCACCGCTCACCTCCAGGCCCCCCTTATAATGAAGTCTTCCAAAAAATTTATAGGCTAGCCTATACCATGGGCCGAAAACCATGGGTATGTGTGGGTTACAGGATGGTGTTAGGATCATGTTGCAAGAACTCACGCTACATGTGTGTGAAAGATACCAAATCTTATGATTTAGCCGAAGACTCTAAACGGGAAAGGGGAGTCTACTCCTTGAGCCAGGATCATAGCAAGCCATATACTCAATGAGATTTGAACCGCAATCTCTTGGGTTTCACCCAAGAGAACTAATCGTCAAACCACACATCACTATATATGAGGTTGAACGTTATTACCAAGTAGCATTGACAATGTTTGAAGACATTTAAATAATACTTTGTTCAATCATCCAAATAATGTTTTGAGAAGTGTGTTGGACAAGTGTCAAAATCATTGAAGGAACTAAGCATCAGCTATAAAATTGTTGCAATCGAAACCCATGCATTAGCAACATTTTATCACCATGTGTTAGTTTTTGTTGCATAACACCAGGCGTTGGGTTATGGCAGAATCAGATGCCATGCATTATTGATGATAGCCTTTAAGAAGGATGTTGGGCATGTGTATAAATATCGACCCCGCATGAAAATCACCAATGAACACGATGATATGAGCCACATGGCTAATGTGTGATACCAGTGTCATGGAGTTGTCAAAATAATTATGGCACCTGGATGATATATATAATGCGTCCACATCAGCTCGGAAGCTCTTTGATCGATTTGTATGTAATGAAATAAGGGGTAAATGTTTTGAATATACATAACCCTGTACATATGAAGCATTGAAGCAATTCCAGGATCAATGCATGAAGAGCACGATATGTAAAGCATCAACTTCAAGGAAATAGAGATGTCAGGCGTAGTTTTGGCCCTAGGGGTCTATTGCAACTCAAGAGAAATCTAATATTATACACTGGCATAGAATAAGTGAAGAGGGATTGTCTATCATTGGGAAACAAATGATAGAAGACACAAACTGTAAAATTCCTTCATTGAATTTCTTACAAAATTTAAATGGGTGTTGTGACACCAACAGAAAAGGAAATGCAGTTACAGAGCTTTGCTCAGAGATGGGGTAGATGTTGCGTGACTCAACCTTTGATATCGAAAGATTTTATGACATTAATTTTTCTCTAAAAATATGTGAAACAAAAAGGATATTCTCCACAAGCCGAAGTTTGTTTTCTACAAACTCCTGGTTGTAAATTCCCATCAGGTCGCATTTGTCAAATGTGACATCTCCCAAGGTCACAAAATCACATTGTTGATCCTTAGGAAATCCATCAGGAAGTTTGACCGCTATGTATTGCCACTATGCGACCTCTAGTAAGTCGCACTTCTACAGAAGTCGCAAAATTTCACTCCACAACCTCAAAGAAGCAGCTAGAGTGAACGACCTATCTGTAACGTGACTATGCAACCTCTAGTAAGTCGCACTTCCACCAGGGTGGCACAGTCACATTTTTATACCTCAGGGAAGCATCTAGAAGATGTGAATTTTCTCTAACGTGACTATTTGGCCTTCATAAGTCACAAACTACCTCACAGGTCATCATTTCTCCCAAAGGTCACGATTTCAACAACAGATCATGACTTTTTCGAACTTCTTCAAGTCACATTTCCAAATGTTATTGGTTTAATGATTGTGAGACTGTTGGATCCATGCTTGGTTCATGAAGGTTCCATGATTTTATTTGAATAGGGGCTTCTCAAACCGATTCAAGATGTTGCATGGGGAAGTGAAAATGAGCACTATGCATTTCTTCCTTAAAATAATGATGAGAAGGTGCAACAACCATGAGACAAAATCAATCATGAATTAAATAAAGGATAAACAATTTATTGATTCCTCCAATTTACATGGGGTGCACTGGCTACAAATAATCTCCTGGATAGTAATACCAATGGAAAAGGGAGATATTATCAATGTCCAAATGACATGGAAGTTAGAGACGATTCGTGCAATATACTTCTTAATGGAGTTATCTTTGATTCGGAAGAGCGAAAGTTACATTACCAGTTTTTCTTATGAGATTCCATTTCCTTTGGATATCATAGTATTTGGATTATGGATGAACATATGTGGCATTGAGAATAAACCTTCATAGTCATCCAAAAGCAAATTCAAGGGAGTTAGCCACATGCATTAGAGTGTTGGATCCTGAAGCCCGGAAGTTATATGCCTCTTGGCATTGCATTTCCTCTATAGAAGATAAAAAATTATTTGGGTCCTTCACCCTAAAACACCACTTTATGATCAATTTGAGCAAGGAGATATTGGATAGTTCTTTTAGGAATTGTTGTAAACATTTTGGGGCCCAAGGACACCCCATAAAGATCGCATTCATTAACTGCACTGTCGCACAAAAAGTGAATATACAGGGGACCAAAATGATGTTTTAATTTCAATTAATTTTTCATGTTCCTGGAATAATCCTTTGTTTGCATATTTATATGAAAATGTTATTTGTTTACAGGTGGAACTGTTTATTTGCATGGAGAAATCCAACGTTTCTTGCAAGAAGTCTTGCAATAAGGGTTTTGACAAACATGCTAGATGGATCCATGTACTTTCGTGAAACACTATGTCAACCATGATGGTAGGAACTGTAGCACACAAATAAAAATTCAACATAGCAATTGGATCGCAACCATATTTGGTGGCTCATCATGATTGTGTAGTAGCATTAGCGTTTCTGGCAACCCTACTCATTCTCCTCACAATTACTCTTCTGCTAATATGTACATGTTTCTCATCATAATGCCCACAACTATGTACAGATCAATTGAGCACGTGGTAGTCAAGAGACACGAGAGAAGATTGAGGAAGGTCAAGAGTCATGAGGGTAGGTAAAAGGTCACTGGAGGAGGTGAAAGGTCATCCTCCTCACCTCTATAAGTATACCCTCATGCGTCATTATAAAGGGGGGAATTTAGCACTAAAGTAGGAGCTAGGATAAGATAGTTAATTTGTGCTTAAGAGGTAGAGGCACTCAGGTATTAGAAGATCATAGAGTGAATTGTAGTGAGGCTATTGTTTTGTACCGAAAAATGAAAGGAGAATCCCATGCTCCACTATTGGGATTTGATATTTTGCATAATATGAACTTGTACTTCCAGCAACTTTAATAAGAAGCACTTTATCTTTTTCATTGACTATCATGCTTTTCAGCTTAGTTATATTGACTCTTCAGTGTTTCCATTGTGGTTGTATGTGTGTTTTCATGTGAGAAATATGTTTATGAACTATTTTATAACTCATTTCTTTCATGTCTACTTCGAATCCTTTCTTTCTCACTCCATGCCATGCCCGTGACCTATTGTGAATTAATTTGTGACTAACCTCAGGCATTTTTTTGTTCATGTATCTCTGATTGGGTTTTGGTTCACTGATCCTTCTTATGGCATACTTATTTTTATTGTTGTTGTGACTCTCTCGTGCCTCTTTCTGTATTTTGTCAATATTGGGCCAACTTTGTTTCATTGTCTCGACATTTATTTCTTGTCCTCACTGTGACACATTTTCACTTGACAACCAAGAGTGAAAACATTCTTGGTGGCATATGGGCCCACATATTAGATGGGGCTCCTATCCCAAATGGTGTGAGGTCTAATTGGTACATTACACCGGGGATACCCCCTAGTTTTTGGTGGCATCTGACACCGTCAACATATTTTGGCATTAGAAGGAGGGTCGAATGACAAGTTAAGCCCTTAGAGCCTGTAGTTTAGCCTCATATTCTGTAAATAGGTCTATCTTGAATCTCTATTCCCGAGCTTCTTTTCTAAAAATATGAATCATGCAATTCCTACAGAAGTAGTCTATCACTTGTCACAGTGGAAGTTTTATGGCGAGGGTCGAACAACGGAATTTGGACACATGCTTCAGGTTCTGCAGTTATTTCACTCTAACTAAATACATTGCGAAGATGTTATTGGTGGATTTTTTACCCTCACGCTTGAAGGTCACATCAAGCAGTGGTGCCACGTGTTTCGAGTAGCTTCCATCCATTCATTTTAAAAACTCATTAGTAAGCTTTGACAAGCCTTTGATAGGTATGATTTGTAAGATGTTTTTTAAAAGGATTAATAAACTTAGAATAAAACCTGAAGAATCCCTAGAATATTTTGCTACTAGGTTTGTTAATATTTGTTTTTAATTTTGAGAGAAATATGTTGATTGGATGTATTTGGGTGATAAATTTCGACGTTTGGTTTATGTATCTCGGAAACATCATCGATCTAAAACAAATTCTGATTCTGGTGATCATCATGTTAAACTGCAAGTTACCAATTGGCCATATCTTATCCCTAATATTGTCTTGCCTATCTCTGTGAGTCAGGAAAAGCCTCAAGCCTCCAAGGAGGAAATTATTGCTTGTGAAAGTTCTCATCCCCCTTTTGATTAGTTACCTAATGAAATTTTGGTCATAAATGTTTTAGATGATGAAGATTGTTTACATGGAAATGAATCAGCTTGTATCGCTTTCTCAGCTCTCATACATCTTGTTGAATTTGACCCTAAATATCAAGTTGATGTAATATATCTCCCTGTTGATGAAAACTAACTCGAGCCCATTAAACATATGCCTAGGTGTATTCTTGAATTGCATCCACCTGTAGGGAATGACTTGGGTCTTGTCTTAGATAAATTTGATTGTCATATCAAATCCATAGACCATGACATGCATGTAAATTAATTACTCCCTCTAGTTGACACTAATGCGCAGAATGTGAGTACTGGTACAATTGGTGCCCCTTCATCTGAACCTCTTTATCCATTATACCCTGACTTATTTCATGAGTATACCACACCAATAGTTTCTTCAAATCATTCAGATATTTATCCTACTATTGTTTATTTCAATCATGTACATGAGGATTGTTGTCGATCCTAGAGACAGTCTTGAGTTGTGAAAGACCAATGCCTAGGACATCTTATATAGAAGAGAGCAAAAGTAATATGTTATGACCGGGATGACTAGCAGAACTAAGCTCTCATGCTTTTTCTTTGTAAATAGGAAATTTAACTTGAATGGGACCAAAACTTCCAGAAGTTAATAACAGAGAAAGCAATATTGCAGAGGCAAGATGTGAAACTCTAACACGAGATGTAGCAGACAGTTCAAAAGCAGCTTAACTGTAAAGACGGCTGGATTCTAAACACTTCATAGAGATTGGTAATCACAGAGTATCTATTGCATTCGTAGAATAAAGAGGATACTAACTTCTGTTAAGACAACATCCAGAAACATATACCAGCATGTAGTGGGCTTGGTAAAATAAGAATCCACACATGAAGACAAAATTTGTAAATAACATCTCATTAGCATTCAATATAGCAGAAATGCGGATGAACTAGAAATGAAACAGTATGTCACACCTGAGCCATATTTAAAGTTCCGAAAAGCTTATGACATAAGTATCGACAAGGATAAATTTATATCAGAAACAGTGGGCTACTCGCATTCTAGAATGTGACACAAGATAAATGGATATAAATCGAATTAATGGCTAAGCTACAGCACATAAGAAATAAGTACACACTGTAAAGCACCAAGATCAGAATCCTCCTTAAAGATCAAAACTCTTTCTCATTGAAAACCCAACGGGCTCTTCACATTTGTATTAAAACTTTCACAAAAAGCATACAAGACATCCTTTTACAGTCAATTCTTCAGAAAATTTGGAACCTGTTTTTCCCTTTGGCTCTTTCTTATATAGACATCTTCATAACTGAGTGAGAAGATATTTTTGGGAAAAATATCTTCCTCGCATGACCAAAATTTGTTAAAGGTCCATATCAAATTAAAAAAATTTATGATGAGGAGTAAAGGCCTCTCATCATTTACAGTCAGGCACTCGGCCATTTTTTTTTTTAAACAAAATATTAAACAACAGTCTGGTAAAAAGTAAAATGCTGAAGTGGAACATGAAGCCCACTTGAAACTTGAAAAGTGGCTAACTAAGTAAAAATTAAAAAGGCCACTGAGGCCAAATCATGAGTTGGCAGTGTTTCACAGATGCGAAGGGGTTGAGGCAGTTGCGGACGCTGGTGGTGGAACATTTGCGGACGAGCTGGCGATCTGACTGGCGAACTGAGTGCATCTTTTCTGGCTGTCTGCTGATGGTTCGGGCATTGCTGCGAATTTTTCCACCCTGACATAGGCCTCTGTGAGGTTGTTGAAACTTGCCTCGGTGGGGAGCTTGTGCTTTATAAGATGAAGGAGGGCGAACTCTTGGCGGAGGGATGAAACAATTGTTTCGGCCTTTAACCGAGCGGTTTTATCCGACAGGATGTCCGTCCGGTCTTTTTCTTCCTGTAGGCATGTCTTATACTCTGTCAATGGTCGTAGCACGGAAGGAGTGGTTGGGTCCCAACAAGACGGCAATCCAGCTGTGGTAATCTCGCCCCATACTGCATCGAAACGACCCACGTTTGCTACCACCTGTTGCAGGGCTCTCGAAGCTGTAACTCGGGTCGGCTCCTTGTCAATGATTTTTTGGCATTCAAAGACTTCCATGAATCAACTTGGTATGCCATGCTTCTCCACCTCATTAGATTCCAACTCCTTTAAGAATGAAATATAGTTTCTGGCGTGCAGGGCTCTGACGGACAAGTTGAGATCTGCCTCCTGCAATTTCCTGTTGAGATAGGGTATAGCAGATTTATTTTCTCCCATCGTTCTTAGGAAACCCCATTGTTCCATCACCGCTGAGATTATATCCGACCAGATTATACCTCTCGCTTCACTGAGGGTGATATTTCCCTTCATGCGACTTTTGAGGTCAGTGATGGTTTTCTGCTGGTCGGCTCTTGTCTTCTTTTCCTGCTCGATCTCTTTCTGCAGTGTCTCTATTCTCCTGTTATTCTCAGCCAGAAGATTTTCCAAATCAGTGATCCTCTGCCTAGTGGTGGATGCCTGCTTTTCTAATATATCATTTGCATCTTTCGCTGCATTCAATTTCTCTAACAGCGGACTTGTATCTGGTGGAGTTGTAGCAGGCGCGCAGCTGTGCGTGTCCCATGTGTTCTGCAGCTCCATCAACCTATTCTGCAAAGTGGCAATTGTTTCAGCCATTTTTTCTTTGTCCTCCCTCTCTTTTTCCAGTGTGTTAGCTAGTTCAGCTTTTTCCTTCTCTGCTTGCGCCAATTCGGCCGTCTGCACATGGTGGGAGGCCGGTATGTTGACCTTACCTTTCAATGACGCGACCTCCTTCTGCAATTGTTCTATCAAAGCGCGTTGTGGGTTTGTTTCTCTCGTATCCTTTCCCTTGATTAACTCCTGGAGGTCGCGTACTTGATTTTCCTGGGCATGAGAGTTTTCCTGTTCATTCTTTAGGGTCGCCCTCACCTGTTCATGCTTTTTCTCTAGCTTTCTCAGTGCAATGGTGACCCGCATCACCTCGTCCTTCAACATATCACCCACGACCTGAAAAAGGTTACACATATCGGTTGCTGGCACCTTGGCCATGTCAATTGCATGTTTGAGCACCCGGTAACTAGTGGCACCTGTATTGGGATCCAAGATGGCCTCAGCCATAGATAATACCAGGTGTTCTGTGTCCACATTCATGGTGGCGGAAACCCTGGTGTGATATTTCTCTATATACTCTTCCAGCTCGGCTTTGTACTTATCCCTGATCGTCCTATTTGCCTGGTTCCTTGCAACTTCCCTTGATGAGGTATGATCTTTGATGGCCTGTGAGACTTCCAAGAAGTCAGAAGAGGTGGTACTGTCTCTCAGCACTTTTATCCCAGCTTTACTCTTGTCCAGTTGACCATACGATGTCTAGCAGTTTCTCTTCTGTTTGAGATAATTTTCTGAGGATCATAGGCCCAACCCTTTCCCAACCTTAGGTCCAGGCCTTGCAACATTTTCTCGACAATGGGAAGGGCATGTCTCGAATTCACAACAAAAGGGACGATTGTGATGGGGATTCTCAGGATGAAACCCTTCTTTGCAGGGACAAAATGGAGTTGGTCAGCCTTGAGGGTCTGCCGAATGTACTCCAGCGCATATACTCGTCGAACAGGAAACACAAGCCGCTGGTAAGGGGAAACCTCGGCTCTGTAGACCCAAATTTCAGTGTAATTGTCAAATAGATACCAGTCCCCAGTGCTCTGGGATTTTCCGGCTTGTAGCCAGCTCTTCATCTCAGGAAAAACTCTAGGTGAGGTTGAATCGTGGATAATAGTATAGGAAATGGACATGAAATTATTTACAAAACTGGAATAACCCTCCCCCTTAGGTAATTGGCGTACAAAATAATTCCAGTCAAAAACTGGTCGAGGTTGGGAATTCATGTCATATACCCTATCTAAACCCAAACCCTCAAACTTATCAGCGTGCTGATGTAAGAAAAGATAGAAGACCATCGAACAGAAACGGAAGTGACTGGCTTCTGAAAGCTCCCGGAACTGGGTCCAAATGTTAGCCGCAAGGAAACCAGGGATATCTAACACTACCACCTTTTGAGACATTAACCACAAGAAATAGACACATATCCTGGTGATTTCCCCCAAAGCGCCTACACCTAAAAGACCCGCGATGAGAGCAAGGATTGGCTGCACTTCCTCTTGGAACAAACTCAGCGGGAAAGGGTCTGCAGCAGGAAGAGAAGTAGCATGGTTGCTGGTGATGGAGGAAATGAAGTCGTTTTGGTGCTCCGATGGCAGTTTGGTGAACTGGGAGGTTAAAGCCACTTCACTGAAATTGATATATGTGTCACTGCTGGGAAATCGAAGGGCTTGCCTGATAATGTCGTGGGAAAGAGAAAATATCTTATTCCCTTGAGGAGAGGTAAACATGCCTCGCTTCTCATCATAAGCATCTCTGAGCCAGCAAATAAAATCAACCACAAAATAGACTGGGGGGGTAATTTGATGGTATAAACCAGACACAACCACCCGGTATCGATCTCTATTCCTAATATGTCTTCTAAAAAGCTCAGGTTTAATGCTACTGATGAGAAAAGGGTATTGGGGATCACGGATTTCGGCTTGCAGGTCGATGAAAGGCTCGAACCCGGGAGGATTTCTGGTTTCTCGGACCTGAGGGGTTTCTGGTTCGGATTTCTTGGGCGTGCCCCTTCCCATGATTGACATATAAAACTTTTAAAAGACGAAAGGAAAGCAGAGAGAAAATGAGGGACAGAATACCTGTGCAACAGGGAAATATACTCAGGAAAATGATGCGGGGGTGTTGACAGCGACTGGGTAGACCTTGGCACCGATTCCCACTTAGTTTATACCGTAGCTGGAAGACCTGCGACTTTTACTGGAGTAAACTACAGGAAGACTTTTATTTTACGACTGAGCGTTCTGAGGTAAAAATACGGATAGGTAAAATAAACAGGGGGAAAGTGTCGTAAGGACACTGACAGTGGAGCACATGGCGCGTAGGGATTGGGCGTCAGCTGGGGACAGGTGAACACCGCGTGTCGGGTTTAATACTGGTACGGGCCTCTGTACCAGTTAGCCTAGAGACATACCTTACCTTTCTGCTACAATGAACCATACGATTCTCGAAACCTCTTATTTGTGAGCCGGGTTAAATATACTGCGTACTAGTCTTTAGGGCCCACGTTCCGATCTGCCACGTTACTCTTTACCTTGGGCCCACCCCGTGATGCTTCAATGTAATTCCGCAAGGGTATGGGTCTGTCCTCCCTTCCGCCTCTTAAACCCCGCGGAAATTCCCATATAAGGAATTTCCTCACGTGCACATTTGGGATGTGGCTGATCTCTTAATGGTTTTCGTTTTGTCGTCTTTTGCACCATGTATTTGCGCCTTTATGCGGCACCTTTGCTTTTTTGTTTTATATTTTGGATCCTACTTGTATACATGTTTTGCTTTAAGCGCAATACTTGTCACATCCTCGTCTCTTTTCACCCAACCTTTTAAATGCTTCATCATCTACCCTAACATTCGATACATGTCTATCCAAAAGTTAACTCCCAAGAATAACTAATGGTAATTCATGACCAACAAGGATGATGTTTCATAATCAGAGGTTGAGAATGTTTAATATCTTGTTCCTGATCTCTCCATCTACGGCCTTTAACAGGTGAAGGAGAAGACCTTACATCTCAAAATTTTCAAGATTGTTCTTTGTTTGATTCATCTTCACTCTTGATCTAAGAAGATATTTATGTGTCATATACCCAACCTGATCAAATCGGTGGCTTTAGTGATTGTCGTTCTATAGAAAAAATATTAGCTCGCATCCCTAATTATTGTTGTTGGTGCTGGAATCAGCACTTGGACTACAGCAAGCGCCTGACCAGACACATCTTAAACTCTAAGGCAATTTTAATGTTTTGTTTTATGGGATTGGAAGATGGTACAAACTCTCATTCACTGAAGAGATATTTTGGTCAAATCCACAGTTCTACTAATGAGGGTATTGTAACTTGATGTGGTATCAAGGTGCAAGTTTGTAGTCTTATGAGGAGAGGAAACGGTAATATGAGAGAAGAATCAGTAGGTATGTAAAACAGAAGTCTATTGATTTAGTAGAAATTCATAAAAGTAGCAGTTTGACAATATACCACTATAGAAACTTATTTCTAGTCTGAAAAGATTCTCATTGAAATATCATGAAGATTAACTATCATGAGTGATGCACTTCCACTATTATAATATAGATTTTATCAGGAATGCTCAATGTGTGAGACTACCAAAAACCGATAAAACACATAACAAGCTTAAGAGACTAATAAAAACACATAAAAGTATGATGATTTGCAAATTGGAACTAGAAGAAAGGAGATATGGAAACACAAGTAAAGTAAACAATACACACAGAAAATTGATAATAAGTCCTTCGTAGTATCATTCTATTTCGTTCAAAAAAACAATTATAGTTCATATAAGTCAAAATTCAATAATGACCAACCAACCCTGACTTCATTTCAGTTTGGCATATATATACAAGATATGATACTGTCCTCTTCCACAGAAAAAGGTAAATCTATTTCAACAGTCATTACAACCTCATGCAAGAGGTGAGGCTTATCTAAAAATTTAATACGAAGTGCCATGACATAATGAAAATAACAACATTAAGGCTAATAGTTTGAAGTGGTTTGTATGATGTGGCAGTTTTATGGGAAGACTCCTCTTCTGTTCTGGTGTAACCAACTCCATAACAAGTGCAAACAACAGTGAAAATGGTGTGTGGTTGTTCCTTGAATGTTGCTCGATGTTTGGTAAAAACGTGCTGGTACTGAGAGTAGTGGTAGAAAACTATTTCAGAGAAACTTTTCCACTGTTCCGTTGTTCATTTCCCTTTTTTGATTGAAGACCCTTTGTAATGGCAGAAAAACCTGAAACTTTTGGATAGAATGACGGAGGTTCATTTTATGAGGAATTACAAAGAAAATATTTTGAAACAGGTTTAATTGATATAGGAGATATGGATTAGAATAAATGATAAGTGAGGGGGGGTGGTGACGTGGCGAAAACGTGGGATTGATCGCAGATCTCGCATCAGAAGTTTAATGTTGAAAACGGAAAAGTGCGATGTGCGATGGGAGCGGAGGTGAATAGCATTTATCATAACTTTAAACAAAACCAAAATTGTTTCCAAACAATATGCATTCACGCGGAATTGTGGTTCTTGGGCCCCACAACCAGTTGACCAATAGAAAGCGATCGCAAATCGCCCGCTCGCAAATTTAACTTTACACTGGTAACGGCTAAACCATAAACTCTATGATTTACGAAATTGTGCTGGTGCGCTACGTCGACACGTGTCCCTTACCTCATCGCATCACAAATTGCTTAACATACCATGCGAAGCCTTAACGATAAACTTTAAAAATTGTGATTTGTGAAATCGCTCCATCTGCGCTTTAATATCCATTGTTGATCTGTGCCCAGATCTAACGGTCTTCCTTGCTTGATTTTCACCTCATCCAATCACAAATCACTGATTTGACTTAACAATAAACTTTAAAAGTTGCGTTGTGCGAAGTAACTCCATGTGCGCTTTAATCTCAGTCATCGATTTGCTCTCCTTTGGATCTGCGATTAGATCATGGCCATCCATTCCTTTTGCACGCATTTCTTCTCTGTTGCTTCATTCCTTAGTCTATTTCCCGGCCAACTTCCTTTAAATATTGTCTGCTGCTCTTCTTCAGATCTCCCACTCTATTGGTTAAGTTGTTTTCTTCCCGCTGCACTTTAATTTTAAAGAACTCTGGTTGCCATGAAGCCTCAATTTTCTTGCTTCGAAAACTGAATACATGTTTACCCGTAGCCTCTTTTATAAGATAACCAAAATCTCAGTGAAATAGCTAAGTTTTTCACTATGTGGAATATATGACTTCCATTTCTGAGAAATAGTCGCCCTTTACTGTATTATTGTTTTGACAATGAATTTGCAACAAAGGTGGCTATTATTCCAGAATAGATCACTGCAATTTTATTACCCAAACATCGACTAACCTTCAACAATAACATAAGTCAAAATAGAGATTTTAACTTATTTTAGGACTCTGAAACACTATGACACCTATTCACTTAAAAATATCTTGATGTTGGGACTCTTTTTTAACTTTTATTGGAAATGACTCAAACTTTGGACATGGACTAAGACACAATAAAAATTTGAGAACAGTGACACAATGGTGATTACACCATTAACATTTTTAGTGCTAACAGTGGCTCATATTGGGGATGAAGTCCTCACTGTGAGGCTTCAAGGACTCAGTGCCTCAAAAACTCTTGAAACTCGGAATACTTTTTGAAAATAATGACTAGGATTGACCATTGACATATTGGACTCAAGACTGACCATATATACAGACATAAGTACCATTGGGCATGGAGTTTATTAACACATCACACCGGATATTTACAATGGAGTGAATCAACTAACTTTACTAAATAAAGAATATTTTAAGAAAATGACCATTGACTAGGCCTCCAGTCAGCTGATCACCATCCAAATGTTTGAGCAGAAAATTATTATTCTCCAAAACTTCAGCAATTTTAAATGGCCCAAACCACAGATTGTCGAACTTACCATGATTTCCATGGTCTTCTCTCCTAGCATCCCAACGCAGCACCAAATAATTCTCTTGAAACAACTGTTGATTAGCTCTTTTATCAAAAACAAATTTGACTTTAGCCTGATACTTCTGAACTTTTTCCAGCAATGATTCTTTGATTTGGTGTGCCTCTATCAACTGTATCATTCTCCTTTGGACTGGGTTTTCATGATCAACTTCATCTTGTAGTAAATTCATCACAGAAAGAGCTAACTGCAAAGGCATTACAGCTTCTATACCATATACAAGTTGAAAAGGAGACATTCCAATTGATTTTTTACCACTTACTCTATCTGCCCACAGAGCATGTATCAACTCAGTGTCCCAATTCCTCTTATTTTCAGGTAGCATTTTCTTCATAAACTTTACCAAACTTTTATTGGATGACTCATACAAACCATTACCGTGAGGGAAATAAGGTGTGGAATGAGTCAATTCAATCCCATATTGATGACAAAAGTTGTACATATTAGCAGACTTAAAGGCCATTGCATTATCAGTTACTAGTTTCTGTGGACAACCAAATCTTGACATAATATTTTCCAACAGAAATTTGATAATTACCGTATCAGTAGAATTCCTCATTGGTACAGCTTCAATCCATTTAGTGAAATATTCTGTAGCTGTGAGAATCCATATATGTTTTCCTGATGAAGGTGGATGAATTTCACTGATGAAATCTAGTCCCCACTGTTAGTCATCAATATTTTTCACTTGTTAGTGATGACTAGATCCATAGCTGAGTTTTCTAGAAGCTGATCTCCATATGTCAATTTGTCATCTAGAAAACCCTCATAAAACTTTTTTTTTCGCCCTCCTACTTCTCAGTCCGCCCATGTCAAAGTCAAAACTCATTATCACTATCCTATCTAGCTTCATCCCTACTGGTCTGCCCATCAGCTCTAAAAGGCAAATCCCAGTTTGTTTCAAAAGCCTCCCCTAAGTTAGGAAGTGGCGCTTTAAGGCATTTTACCCTTGGCAACCATTAAAAAGCCAAAAAACCTCCATCTGCTACAGACCAATCATGACAGACCTTTCACTCTGCAAATGAAATTGATAACAGCCCTAAGTCGCGCCATTTACACACCCCTAGGTCTCAGCACTGCATAAACCACAGTCTCAAGCTGATTATTAGGTGTTTCACAGTGTTTTATGGATTCTACAAAGACAAGAAATATAACTTCATCTCAGGAGAAAATTCTTGAATCTACATTTAGAAGAACAGCTGCTTCTCAATGTAAACATGAGCCTGAGATATATCTGCATGACAGAGAGTTACTCATCAATACCTTGCAGCTTCCTTTCAGCATGAAAATCACAGTAAGAGAAAGACACCACTGTCACACAGACTGGTAATTTTTTATGGCCAAGAACCTCCTTCATCTACAAGCAGAGGGTTAAGGCGCCTCCTTCATACACAAGCAGACGGCGCTGGCCAATATTGACTTTAAGGATTGCAAAAGCCCAGGTTTGTTTTTTGCTAGACAGTAAATAGTGACTCTAGGTTTTCTGAGTGTAAGTAATGATCATAACAGGGCTAGGATCTGAAGTGTGCAAGAAAAAGGGAAAACAGAGTTTTGGTCTTGTAAAGGAAGTCATTTGAAGTTTTCAAATCATATGAATTGTTAAAACCTTGAAGAGACATTTCATTAGTGAAAACAATTCTAATCATAAGCAGCCTGCTGTTTCAACAAGACCAAATTGAAGAAAAATTGACAAGTCATGTCATTACACAGGCAGAAGAAAAGGTGGTTGTTTTTCAAAGGGGTGCTAACCTCCATACTCACAGAGATTACCTTTCAAATAACTTGTCATAAGTTGACCAAGGCAAATGGTGACATTTCAGTTCTCCTCAGCAAAGAGCAGTGCAATGAGACAGTGAAGAGCTCCTTCACAGGAAACATAAAGAGCAGTTCTCCTTGTTTCACTTTCTAACTCTCATACATCATCCCCTGTTTTGTCTTCTACCCACAGTCAAAGAAGAAAGCTCAAAGAGACCTAGCACTTGCATCTACAGTCAAGCAAAACCTGTCACCTAATTATATTTACATTGCAGGCAAGATTATGACATAATACCCAGAGCAAAAATGTGTTTGATCTAGTGTGTCTCTTACAAACAGGTATACAAGATCATCAAATACAAAAAGAGTTTTGGCACAGTGTTTCAGGTTCTAGAAATCATCAAAGGAAAATTTTAAATGCCACTGCTCCAAAAAGAGACTTTTCCTCCTCTAAGTAGAGAAAAGTCAAAGTTTCAAAGGACATTTTATCCACAAGTTATCATCTGAGTTTTGAAAAACTTTGAAAGGCATAGAAATAAAATCAGCTGGCAAGGGCAATCTGAGCTTTCATTACCAAGAGATAGCACCCTTTGAACTATTGTTCACCATGTCCAAAAGAGAGTCATTTGACATACTGTCAGTTTTGGAGGTTTGAAACAAACACAGCTTTTTCATTATTTCAAAAAGACAGAGATATCATAGGTGATATATTCTAAGCAGAGAAACCAAAGGAACTGTGGCATATTTTTCAAAGTTTTATTAATCATTAAAGGCAAAAAATATACACACCATTGTTACAAAAGGCAGATTTTTCCCTCTGGTAAGAAACAGTCAAAACTGTGAAGGAAAAGTTCTTAAAGGAGAGGTTACATCATCAAGGGAAAACAGGTTTAGAAAGGAGTGATCATTGCCTTCATATTTTTGTTTGAAAACAAAGAAGTCTGAAATTACAGATGTTAAAAAGGAGGACCCTTTTTCTCTGGTTTAGAAATAGTCAAAAGATTTCAATCTCTCACAAGGTTTAAGAAAGGTCTCGCCTATGAAATAAGTAGTTTTCGCCTTTGTGTACATGATCAAATGAAAGATATCCGTTGCATGTTCAAAAGGAGGTTTTAGATTTCGGTTTAAAAAACAAAGGCTGTTTAAAAGAAACGTTGAAAGAAACCCTCTCCAAATCCAATATGAAAGGGCCGTTGAAGTGTTGCTTTCTAAAAGGTCCACAACCATGGCTCGTTCATAATTTCAAACTCTAAATCTCGAGCAAGGCCTCTTTGCTACTCTCAGCATCAAAACAAAGAAGTTTCGAGTCGATTTGCAGGAGTTTGCCACTTTTTTTCACCGCGAGACGCGCCTGGAAAATTGCGCGACGCGCCCAGGAGCAGATTTGCATGGGTGCTCAAATGTCGCGCGACGCGCCTGTACGTGCGCGCGACGCGCTTGTACACGGCGCCCGGCCGACCCGACAGAGCCACCCGACAATCTTTTTTGGCGCGGCACTCTGAAAGCCCAGCACGTCGCGCATCTGTATGACCCTCGTAAGCTATTCAAACACCTCTGGAGCTAGCCTAAAACGCATCAATAAGGTTTTTCATCATATTCTCGAGGTATTTCCATGAACCCTCTCAGTTTTTCAAACAAAGTGCTAAGTGATATGAAGGGTTAAGAAACTCTGCTTTCAAGCTGTGGTGTGAGGGCAAAATAGTGTTTTCTGATTGACTGTTGAAATATCAAAACACCTGTGAGCTGTATTTTTATTAAAAGATCATCAAAACACCCTCACTGCTGTGGTGAAGCAAAGTTGAGGATGTCCATATACAGTTAGAGTTTGTTTGTATCAGATTAGTGTAAAGAAAACAGTGTGTTGAACTGCTACAATTCTTTCATACCACAGCATACAAAGCTTTCAAACTTTGTCAACACATCTGAGAAAACAGTGTTTTGACTGTGTGGTGATCCGAGGTGTAAAACTGTGGTGAAATGCTGAATGTGTTATTAAAGGCACCTACAGGAAAGAAATTGTGCTGAACTAGGAGCTGTATGTTTTCACCTTCATTAATCAAAGGACCAGAGATCCTATACCTTCAAAGCATCAAAGGGAAAAATTTAAACCCTATAGACCACAGAAGGGGCAGTTTTTCCTGAGTTTTCCACTTGACTGTCTTGTTCTTCAAGCTTATTTTGACAAGTTGATTTTCAGATGGGGTAGGGGTTTTTTCTACAAAGGACAGGGTTTCCATATTAAACAGGAGTTTTGATTATGGGAAAGAAATAAGCTGCTACAGCCTCTGTTGAAACTTTAGAGCTTGTTTAAAACTCTGTCACCTTGTTCTATAACAGTGAGTTTAACTATATGCCCACACTGGAGGTTGGCTATGTATGTAGTATGATTTTGTTTGATGGAGTGACATACCTATAGAGGACAGTGAAGTGTAATCAGAAAAAAGGGTTTTTGTCAAAGAGCAGTTTATAGGTTGAAAGCTACAGGGGAAAGTTGCTCACACTTCTCACAGAAAAGACAGTGTTCACTGTGTTTGTTGCTTGACTGTCTTTTGTTTTTCGAGCTTATTGATAAGTGGATGTTCATATAGAGTAGAGGTTTTTTCTGCAAAGGCAAGGGTTACATTGATAAGGGGCCACTGATTATTTTGAAAGAAATAAGCTGCTACAGCCCCTGTTGAAACTTTATAGCTTGTTTAACTCTGTCACCTCTGTTCTCTAACTGTGAACTTGACTGTATACTTACACTGAGGGTTGATTTCATAAGCCATAAGTCTGTTGATTCATTAGCACAATAGGAAAGGCAGGTTTGTAATGATTGGAAAGTCTACCTTGGGACAAAGATATAAATGTGTTGTTGATCTCTAAACTTCACAAGAACAAGGTGATTTCTTGACACTTTGCACAGACAATTCACCTAACTATTGCTTCCTGTTCATTGTATGGTCTCTTATTGAGAAATCTACTGACAGAGATACATTCAAGGTAGAAGGCCACTTTTTAAGGGAGCAGGGGTTCTTTATATTGTGAGGGAACAATGTGCAGTCATCCAAAGACATTTTTCAATATCTAAACAGTGAATTGACACAGTTTGACTCCAAGAAGGCAGTTTACACACAGTGAGGCAGTTTGTTTCTTCAAAAGCCCATTTAGGTCAAAATGCCTCCAAGGCAAGACAACAGAAGTGGTCCGCACAAAATATATGAGCCAATCTCTACAGAGGAGGTTAATGCTCATCCATCCATCCTTTTCAACTTCCATGAAGTAGGTTGTCTAGACTTCTGCCAGAAGATACAGGAGGTCAAAAAAATTTCGCCATTAACACACCTATGCGCCCTGAGGTTCCAGAACAAGCATTTCTAGGTAGCGGACCTTGATTTCAAGTTTTCTCCAAGATCAGTGTCCAAGGCCACCAAGATTCCATGTCATGGCGAAAAATGGTTCAAACAGACCCATCTTGACTTAGAAGATTACAAGCCTTTCATCAAGCCTGAGCATAGAGATGCTTTCAATGCTATTTTCCCTTTTTCTTATCTTCTTGACAGTTATGCTCCTCTTATGAAAGTCATAATGAAATATTTTACTTGTGAAGGGAGGTTTGATCGAGTTTATGCCTACCATGTCCGACTATTGATGCATTTCACTAGAAACAGGCAACTAAATATTCCTTACTTTTTATACAAAAGCATCGAGAAGATGGCATCCACAGTCCAGAAGAAGGCCCCACCTCTGCAAATACCTTCTCTTTTCCATCATTCTCTGATCAAAATTATCATCCTACACCAGCTAGAGAAAAAGGAGGTTCCATGGGATATTTTTATCAGCCACCCAGATTTCTCTACTGTTCCTCCAGTCCATGTATCTCCCACTCAGCCTATTCATCGCCCTATACCTTTGTCCAGCAGGCCTACTCCTAGAAGGCTCAAAATTACCACTGAACATTCAAGGCAGCAGGAAGAAGGAGAAGGGAGTAGACAGCAAGAAGAGAAAATTCATGAGCAAGAGGAAAGGGAGGAACAGCAGCGAACACAAGATGAGGAACAGCAGCAGGACAGTGGTGAAGGTCAGCAGCAAACAGAAGGTGATGAACAGCAGGTACAAAATGAAGAACAATAGTTTGATATTGGAGGACAGGAACATCAGCTTGGGCAGGAGGTTGAGCAACAACTTGAGACACAAAATGAGCAGGAAATCCAAGCACAGCAGCAGCTTGATTTTGGTGAAAAAGGGCAGCAAGGTGAAACACAAATTGAACAAGGCAGTGATGAAGAACAGCAAATTGATGTTGGCGAACAGGGGCAGAAAATTGGACAGCAAGAAGAAGACACCCAGCAGCCTCAAGGAGAGCAGCAGTTTCACGAAGATGTCAAGGGTAAATCAGTTGTGTCTCCTCCCCCCAAAAAGAACAAAGCTTAGCACAGCAAGGAAGAAAGGGTCTAAGGCTGCCACTCCAAGAGTGACAAAAGTTGTCCCTAGCAAAAGAAAATTGCCCAAAAGGTCTCCCATGAGCATGCCAAGAAGGAAGAGTGCAAGATTGGCCTTCAAAGGGAAAAGCAAGGTTGGAAAAAGTCAAGAACATGAAGGAGCATCAGCTATCATTCCAATCCAGAGTGATGACAGCGATAATGAAGCCCACCTTCTTGAAAACCTCCTAATCCATAAAGAGGGGCAAATTGAGACATTGGAAAATGATCTTCAACGGGCAAGGAACTTCAACTATTTCTTGGAAACCCAAAACAAGCAGATGAGTGTTCACACAGCTGTTCATGAAGCACGGGCGATCAAATACAAAAATGAAGCAGCTAAGGCGCAAATGAGAATAGAGGAGCTCATCGGTGAGTTTGATGAGGAAGAAGAAGAGGGAGACCAGCCTAGGCGGAAGAGGCCTAGAACCATAGGGCTTAAAAGAGCCTTGGAAAAGCATAAAGAAGAAGAACAGACCCACCTTCAAGCTTTTCCCCTCACTGCCCTACTTGAGCAGGAAATTGAAGAAAACAAAGAGGCATGGCTAGAAAGAGCCAAAAAACACTTGGATATGAAGCTTGAAAGAGAAAACAGAGATCTGGAGCTGCAAAGGAAGAGGACACATCACTTTCAAAAGTTGAATCAGTTTGCCCGGCGCAAACTAAAGGCAGCCCAAGAGAAACTGAAGAAGGCAAAGGGGAAGCGCCCAGCACGGAAAGAGGAGAAAGGCACATCATCACTTGATATTTTGGCCTCAATTTTGGAGCATGTTGCTAGGGACCCTTGAGGGTCATGCATGCCAATTTTGGGCCCATTTCGACAACTTTTTGTTTTTTGGCATTTTTTGGGTTTTTGGTCGAAAACTCATAAATTCGCCATTTCAGTTTGAGGATTTTTCAAGGGAGAAGGATGATACCATCTAATGCCATAATTTCATGATCAGTTCCTCAGCAATTTTCAGAGCATTTTGAGATCATTCGCCCCCTCAAATTGGCGAAAAATGCTCACTTTTTGCACATTCTGCCCGGCATATCAGCAGTCTGCAATTTTCTGGCTTTTTACACACAGGTACAGATTTGAAAGACTTCCAGGCTTCAGATTGAGGTGATTTCAATTGTGCCGGAAAGTAGACACAGAGAGATTTCCAACGAGCCATCATGAGCCTCGTTTCGACACCGGGAAGGCTGCCAAATGTTTCCGGCAAGTCAGGGGACCTTTTTCTGATATAAATTTGAAGTATTTTTGTAATTTTTGAACCTCAAAAATCTGCTTTTTCCAAATGTGCGTTTAGCTATTTTTGCACTTGGAAAATGATGCAAAGTCAATATAATTTCTTTTTTTAGCATTTTTTTAGATATTTTATGGGATATTTTGTGCCTTGGGCTTTGCAAAGCCTCAAGGACAA
The DNA here is from genome assembly GCA_034641835.2 of Pinus albicaulis. Classification (NCBI taxonomy): domain Eukaryota; kingdom Viridiplantae; phylum Streptophyta; class Pinopsida; order Pinales; family Pinaceae; genus Pinus; species Pinus albicaulis. Next base: position 127,514,939 of record CM076575.1, read on the forward strand.
GTTTAGATATTTTGATTAGGCCAATGGGATAGCTAGTTGCTCCATGAGGTTTTCCTCTCTTAAACCTATTTATTCCAAAGGCTTCATTGTAAAACAAGGCTGAACTTGAGAGAAGAAGTAATATATTGGTCATATGAGCTTTGAAGAACATACTTGTGTTATGATTTTGGACTGCCTCTTGGATGCTTTTGATGAATGATGAAGGATTGTTGATGGATTCCATGACATGGTAGAATGGTATAGTGTTTCTTGCTTTGTTGTTGTCTTCTAGTTTTCATTCATGATACATGCTTCTTGCTACTATAGATCAGTAGAGATTAAGTTTGAGATATGCCCATGGAGGCACCTTAAAATTCCTGAATCTTCATAGCTTTTATGTTTTCTTCTTCCTTAGTTGCACTAAATAATTCTTAACTGCTCTTTAGTAACTTAAGGATATTGTTGCTAGTTTCATTCATAAGTTCTATGCATGTTGAGTAGGATGTATGGTGTGCCCTGCTTACCTATGACTGTCCATAGTTCTGTCCATGAAACTATCTCTTTGACTGATTAGATTATCATCTTGTTGAACCAAGGAGGCCTAGTCCCGATCTAGCCCTTTGCCTAAAACTGTGAAAGCTTGTTTGTCAAAGTGCCCAATAACTTAAAAACTGTGTTTAGGCGTTCCAGCATAGTTTTATGAGTTGTTAGTCTGTCTTATGTGTTTTCCCCAAAGTCTGATAGCCATTTCCCAAAGTTAGAGGGTCTTATACTTCTATGCATGGCTTGAATGTTTGTTTCGATGTGTTGATTAGTTTATAGTTACATGTTGCATGATTAAAGGTTTTCTTTACCATGTTTATGTTATCTATTAAACCAGTGATGCTTGAAACTCGTTGTTATTCACAAACTTGATGTCCATTTACTCCATTTTGCCCAAAGATCCTTTCTACTTTGAATCAAATCGGCCCTACAGCAGCCTTATATCATCATCTAATAGCTTCCTTGACCTTTTTGACCCCATAGCCCAGTTGATCTGACTTCTTGTTACCTGTTTTATACCTTTGATCAGTTTATCCCTCACAAACTTAAAAACCAAAAATCAAAAAACTCACTTCATAACTAGCCTAATATCAGAACACCATAAGCAAACACACCAATATCTTTTACACATATAGAGAGAGCCCTCTCTGAGTCCAGGAAGGCTAGGTCCTTGGGCTCCAAAGCTTGGTTTGATGTTACATCGTCATTTGGCTCACCAATCGGCCAAATCACGGGACCCTAACACCCACTGCTAGAAAGGAACATCTGTTGAAATAGCAATGAGAGGTAATGGTAGCAATTTTTGTTTACCAGCAAATTTCTGAAATTCGACACAACTCCTAACTTTGGCATAGACATCAAAGAAAAGAGTTGTCCAATAATAGCCAGCTCTTAAGATTTTTTTGCAGTAGCTCTCCAATATAAATGCCCTTCGCATACTCCTACATGTATCTCTGTCATAATCTCCTAGGATTATGCTTCATATACACATCTTAACAAGACTCCAACAGGATCTTTCCAGTAAAGATGGTCTTCCAAAATGCAATACTTCACAGCTCTCAGTTTAAAAGCTCTCCTTTTAGACTTCTCCATTTCAAATGGACAATTTAAATTTAACAAGAAGTAAACTATATCCTTGTACCAATATGAATTGAATATTTCAGGATAATTAGAAATACCTTCTCCATATTCTCATTCAGTTGCCTCTACATTCAAATTTAAGGCATTACAGTTAGATTCGGCCATCAAGTGAGCCAAGCCCTGACCCTTTATCAATTTAGTTGGTTTGATCTCAACATCAAATTCCAAAACCTTGGTCAGCCATCGTCCTCTCCTTCCATCTGTATCTAACTGCAGCAATACATCTTTAATAGTGATATCAAGCACAAAATAAATTACTTTTTAATGCAGCACATAAACTCGAAATGCCTTCAAAGCCTTAACTAGTGCATATGCTTATTTTTCATTCAAGTTGTACTTTAATTCAGCATCCCTTAAAGCATGACTAAAAAATGAAATTGGCTGCTCCAAACCCACCTTATTCTTTTGTAGTAAGACAGTTGCAATTGTTTCTTCTGAAGCATATGAAAAAATCAGAAACTCCTTTTCAAAATCAAGACTAATCAAAACTAGTGCTTCAGTCAAGGCGGATTTAATTGCTGAAAAAGAATCTTTAGCTTCATCTTGCATCTTAAATTCTGCATCTTTTTTTAGCAAAACATTTATATGTTTGAACAGCTCTGCAAAGTTAGGAACAAAATGCCTCAGAAAATTGATTTTCCCTAAAAATGACTGCAATTCCTTCTTATTTCTTGGCAAACCAATCTTCTAAATAGCTTCTACTCTTCCCGGATCAATACAGATGCCACTTTCTGTTACAATATGTCCTAATAACTTACCTTCTTGGACATCAAAAGGCGACTTTTTTGGGTTTAAGGACAAACCAAACTTTCTACATTTGTCAAAAACTTGCTTCAGATGTTTCAAGTGGTCTTCATCAGATTTTGAATATACTGTGTTGTCATCCAAATAGATTACCACAAATCTGTCATTTTCTCTCGCAAAGGCAATATCCATTTCCCTTTGAAAGTTTACACCTGCGTTCATCAAACCAAATGGAATTTTGTTGCACATGAATGTGCCCCAGGGTATGGTAAATGTTGTCTTTTCTCTGTCTTGCTTGTCAACTGAAATCTGATTATAGCCTGAAAAGCCATCAATCATTGACAGTCTTTTGGATCCTACAACCTTCTGCAAGATATAATCCACCTTGGGAAGTGGATAGTTATCTTTCAAGGAGCACCAATTCAGCTTGCGAAAATCAACACAAATCCTTATTTCTCCATTCTTTTTCCGGACTGGAACTATATTAGCTACCTAGTTAGAAAATCTCAAAGGCAGAATAATATTTGCTTACCATAATTTTTTGATTTCTTTCTCAATGATTGGTAGCAGCATGGGATTGATGTGTCTGATTTTTTGTGCTACAGGCTTTGCATCTGTTTTCAAAGGGATCTTGTGCTCCATTATTCTCTTAGCATAAGTTTTCAACTCACTATAAGACCATGCAAAAATATTAGCAAATTCCTTCAGCAGTTTGATATATTTTGTTCTCATTTCCAGAGGAAGGAATTTAGACACTTTGACTAATCTTGGTTGATCTTATGTACCAATGTTACACTCTATAGTACTCTATCCATCAACCTTGTTTTCAGGCCTAAGAAAAACATCATTATTATCAAACATTCTTTCTAAAGGAACCAAACCCTTAGGAATAAAGTTAGTTTTTAGATCTATAATGTTTTTCCCAGCCATAGTTTTCTTAAAAGGGCTGTTATTTTAGTTTTCAACAATTTCTTGCTCATCATCAATTTGTATGTCTGCAAACTCTTCTACAGACTCCAAAAATTTCTGAATCTTCCTGTCATCTTCAAATACTTGCCAGTGCTTGATGTTATCATGAATTGAAGGTGTGTCTTTTATTTGAACATCATAGACTGCCTTGACATCTAGATGAACTTTGAAATTACTAGCAGCAATAGCTATTGAATCAGAAATTTGATTTTCTTCTCTAATGACAAAATTTATATTAAATGCTAAAAAGTAATGTTCAATCAAATCCCAGACTTCATTCCTATAATTTTTCAATTTGGAATTTTTCACTTGGCAATTATTTCTCACCTGCTTAATCACCAACTCTGAATCACCAAAGGCAATTAGTTGTTCTACTCCCAAATATTTCGTTGTCTTCATACCTAGCACAAGTTCTTCATACTCAGCAGTGCTGTTAGTGGTAGCAAATTTCAGTTTGTATGATATGGTTACCTTCTGTTGAGTAGGAGAAATGAGGACTACATCGACTCCCGATCCTTCTCTTGAATAAGCTTCATCAAAGTACAATTCCAGATCTGTCCTCCTTTTGAATGCTACTCATTTTCACTTTGAAAGTGTTGTTTTTCACTTGGGTTGGAAATTATTGTCATCGGCATCAAGGTGCAGAATTGATGACCCCAATTCCTTTTCTTCAGCATATATGGGATGGTTTGATGGATTGTCCTGATCACTAATGATGTAGGCCATTTTATTTTCGCTATACAGCCTTTTGAATTCCCCTCCAACTATTGGGATGGTAGCATATGACATTTCCATCTGAAGGGTACCTCCCAATTTCTTAGACTAAGATCTAGAAAGTAACATCCCAAATCTAGAAGAAATGTTAGCAACCACAATGTCCATCACTAAGCTCTTCATAGGCAATTGGGTAAGCGAAGCAAAAAAATCATTAATCACTCCTAGACACTCCTAGTTCATGGTATTGCTTGGTTATCTCTAATCCCAATTCATCCATTACTTTCTTTGGCATGAGATTGTGGGAAGCTCTAGAATCTAACAGAAAATTATGTAGAAATTTTTCATGTATATTGAGTGACAGGTAGAAATGAGGTGAGTTATCATCATTTTGGTCTTGGACATGATAGCCTAGATAACTAGTGGGATGTTCATCCTCAAGGTTGACTAAATCATGGGCAAGAGGAGGTTGCAGTAGACTCTTAAAAGAATCTTTAAATGCTGGATTTTTCAATAATTCTAGGAGTGGAACTGGAATTTTGATTTTATTCAATTCATATTTGAAACTAAAATAAATTGGAACTAATTCCTTATTTTCTGTTGTAATTTTAAAAATTGGATCAGAATTTTGAGGTGGAGGAACCTCATTTACTTTCGCCTTCTATTTAGCAGCTTGTTTATCTGAATCTGATTTTTGTTGAGGTTGTTGAATAGGAAATTTTTACCTCAAAGGGTAATTTCTGTTTTGAACTTCTTGTTGTTTTTTATCATTCTGTGCATAAATTTGAGCATTCATATCATCAGAAAACAAACAAATTCTTGATCTATCTTCATATTCCTGCAATGTCAAACATGTTGACTATGAAGTTTCTCCCACATGGTTTATTTCTTCATTTTATTCCTCATTTCCTTGTTGTTCTTCTTCAGCAAAATTATTCAAAGGAGGCTGAACATTTTGATCATCAACATTCCTCCTTGGGCATTATAGGATTTGTTGAGGCTGAAAAGGCCTCCTGAAGGGAGCCTGATTTCTATTAGCTTCGTTTTGATTGGCTCTAGCAGCTGGTTTATTTTCTACCTCTAATTTTGAGATCTTAGAGGCAAGTTCCTTGATCAAATTGGACATTTGATCGATATTTTCTTCTGTTGAAAGAGACTTGGAAGAAGAAGGCTTTTCTTCTTTCATCTTCTTTTTATCTTTTGTTTCTTTTTCTTCCTCCATTTTTAATTTATTAGAAGCCATGAGATTATACTGCACTCCAATTACAACCTCTTGCATAGTTTTTAGTGTCCGTGCTTTTTCAGCCCTCAACCATAAGGAAAACTCAGAATCTAAAGCATTTGAAGATATTATCATAGTTGTGGTTTCAGTAGGTTTAATTTCTTTAGGAATTTTCTGATAAATCTTATTAAACCTCTTAGTGAAATCAACTAATGACTCATCTTCTTTCTTCTTCAGAGTTCCAAATTCTATAAGATAATAAACATAGTATTTCCTATCACCCCAATACTTCACAAATATCTCTTCTAATTCATCAATTCATGTAATTAAATTTGGAGCCAAACTTATAAACCATTTTTGAGCTTCACCATCCAAGCTCTGAACAAATATTCTTGACCAGACATCTTCATGTTCAATATTCTGATTGTCAGCATAACTATAGAAAGCCACTAAAATTTCTTCAGTAGAAACTCCTTCTCCTTCCCCAGTGTATTTTGGAAGATATTTCAAGTAATCTCCTTGAGAAAGTGGAAGTAAGTGTTGAGGGAGAACAAGTGTTGCATATCTTGCAGCCATTATCTGTTGCATCCTTGTAACGAAAGGTTGAGCCATATTTTGTTGATGTACAATTGATGTAGTTGTTTGGGAAATAGGAATTACAAGTGGTGAATTCTGATTCTGATTTAGGACAGCAGAAAATTGAGGGCCTTGAGATGATTTTTCAGCTTTGGAACTGAGAAGAGTGGGTTTTCAAAAACATGAAGAGAGGATGTCTTGACTTCTCCTTTAGCAGAAGAGTCAAAATCTAAAATTGTGTCTTGAGGGGATGGAGTTAATTCAGCTTTATTTTGCTGAGAAAGGAAATCAAATAAACTAAAAGTAAGAACTTCAGGTACAATCCCTTTAAGTGGATAAGAGGAAGATGAACCAACAACTGGATTTGGAGAGAAAGGAAAATATTCTTGCTGAGGGGTGACAAGAGACTAGTATTCAAGATGAGTCTAAAGGAAATTTAAAATAGTATTGAAGTATTCTTCAGTCAAAATATCCCTATCAAGAAAAGGTGCAATAGCCAATACTTGTTCTAATTCCCCTTCAGTCAACACAAACTCTTATGATTTCTTATCAACGCTTAGAAATTCATTTTCTCTCTCTTTGACTAGAACAGTACTTATTTCAGATTTACTAGGTGATGAGTAAGAAAAAATTTCAGCTAAGCCTAGGTTGACGACATCCACTTTATTTTCTAGGCGAGTAACTTCAACTTGATATTTTTCACCAGAATATTTTGAAACTAAAACCTCACTAGAAAATTTGGTGGAAATTCCGACGGCCAATTCGTCGCTATTCTGACACATAGTCGTCGCAAGAGCGATAGTTCGAGGGCGGGCAAAACGTGGTTTGCCATACCGTCGCAGTTCCGACGCAATTAAAAAGTGTCGCACTATCGACACTTTTTCCGTCGCTTCCAAACAAGCGTCACTCTTCTGACGTTTCCCAATCCATCGCACTTCCAACCTTTGTAAACTGTCGCACTTCCGACGAAATGTGGTTCGACGTTTTGAACGTCACTCTTCCGACGTTTGTAAACTGTCACAATTACGACGAAATGTGGTCCGACGTTTTGAACGTCGCTCTTCCGACGTTTGTAAACTGTCGCAATTCCGACGCAATGTGGTCCGACATTTTGGACGTCGCTCTTCCGACGGTTGTAAACTGTTACAATTCCGACAAAATGTGGTCTGAAGTTTTGGACGTCGCTCTTCTGACATTTGTAAACTGTCGCAATTCCAACGAAATGTGGTCCGATGTTTTGAACGTCGCTTTTCCGACGTTTTTATACTGTCGCTCTTCCGACTTTTTTAATCTGTCGCAATTCCGACGCTTACAAGGCATCGGTATAGCGACGACGGGTTCAATTTTTAAAAAAATGAAACTTTAAAAGAGGAAAAATGTTGTTTTGAATATATTATATGAAGTAAAACAGTCCATGAAGTCATTAAATTTTCACATCTGAAGATTTGAACCCAAATATCCATCCAGAAAAGTGGAAGTCCCACCCCAGACAATGATAGAAAAATACCCCATGTCACATACAGGGACATGATATAAAACCCAGTAACGGTCCACATGGAGATTATCGACAATATGAGAAAGCATCCAAATATGCCCGAGGCATCTATAAGAAAGTGAAATAGCAGTATGTAGAATAGTAAAGCAACAGATAGAGTACCGACGTCTATTGTTCCAAATACAAATTAAAGTACCCAAAATCCTTGAACAGAGAAAAACGCTAATCATGTGAGGAGTGTGATATGTCCAAAATATAAAATGACCATCAGACCATATCAATAAACCAACAACATAGACCAGCATCGCTAGTTTTGAAGGCAGAGTGATAAACATTAATCATTTTTTTTTCACAAGAGAAAAAACAATGTTTTGAATATATTATATGAAGTAAAACAGTCCATGAAGTCATTACATTTTCACATCTGAAGATTGGAACCCAAATATCCATCCAGAAAAGTGGAAGTCCCACCCCAGACAATGATAGAAAAATACCCCATGTCACATACAGGGACATGATATAAAACCCGGTAATGGTCCACATGGAGATTATCGACAAATCTGAGAAAGCATCCAAATATGCCCGAGGCATCTATAAGAAAGTGAAATAGCAGTATGTAGAATAGTAAAACAACAGATAGAGTACTGACGTCCATTGTTCCAAATACAAGTTAAAGTACCCAAAATCCTTGAACAGAGAAAAACGCTAATCATGTGAGGAGTGTGATATGTCCAAAATATAAAAAGACCATCAGACCATATCAATAAACCGGCAACATAGACCAGCATCGCTAGTTTTGAAGGCAGAGTGATAAACATTAATCATTTTTTTTTTCACAAGAGAAAAAACGTTGTTTTGAATATATTATATGAAGTAAAACAGTCCATGAAGTCATTACATTTTCACATCTGAAGATTGGAACCCAAATATCCATCCGGAAAAGTGGAAGTCCCACCCCAGACAGTGATAGAAAAATACCCCATGTCACATACAGGGACTTGATATAAAACCCAGTAACGGTCCACATGGAGATTATCGACAATCCGAGAAAGCATCCAAATATGCCCGAGGCATCTATAAGAAAGTGAAATAGCAGTATGTAGAATAGTAAAGCAACAGATAGAGTACCGACGTCCATTGTTCCAAATACAAATTAAAGTACCCAAAATCCTTGAACGGAGAAAAACGCTAATCATGTGAGGAGTGTGATAACCATCTGTAGAAACCCAGGCTCGCTTGTAAGATCAGGCTCGCTTGATTCCAAAATTGGTAACCATCTGTTGCATCTGAGATGTAAGGTTCAGGCTCACTTGTTTCCATTAGTAGCCTGCTACAACATCCACCCTGTTCATAGCAAAAAGGTTCCTGTAGATATATAGAGAAAGAGTATAATACGTAGACCATATAAACATGGCTATGTATTTCAAAAAACAGGTTTAAAATAGAAACAGGGCAACATTTTTTTTTCTAAGTAAAGTTAATCTATTAACAGTGGGAATAAAATTACACCGAAGTCAAAATCATTGCCCAGACTCATGGCAAATTTGTCATCAAAAAATAAAAAAATTAAGAAGACTGCCCTCATACGGGGAAACCAGTCTTGAACGTTTAATTTACAGAATTCAAAAATATTACAAAGGTCTAGCACAGTAAAATAATATAAAAGCAACCCAATTAAGTGGGCTGCGAAGCAAGAAAAACAAATTAACCAAACTACTCCTCCGGCTCCTCAACGATTCGGCACCATCCTTCGGAAGGTCCAGGATCGCTAGGTGCTACCTCCACATTCATGCCACAGCTCCCCTCCTGAAGGCCCGAATGTTGGTCGGCTTTTTCCGAGCTCAGACCCACCGGACGGGTGCATTCTTCCTCCGTTTGGGCCTCCTCGCGGAAAACCACAGTGACTGAAGCTGTAATTTGTGGGCGGTTGAGAGAGAAATTAAAGGAAAATTGCACAGTGTGCATCGTGGGAGAAGGTGAACTAGCGGTGAGGAAACGAGGAGCAGGGGAATCCATACGGTGGCCAGATCCTACAACCCGACCCCGCCCACTCCTAGTATTTGGATAGCGACCTGCGTAATAATCACTGGATTGGCCGGAAGACAACTCGGTTGAGGGGCTGGAGGGAGCGTGTAGGAGTTGACCTCTAGTGCTCCCCCTGCGGCAACGCATCCTTTGACGCACGCGAGGCATGGGTGCAGTCTCACTAGTAGTGGGCACAAGAGGAGACAGAGAAGCAGAATTCCAAGAAACAGGGGAAGACAGAAAAGGACCAGACCGAGAGAAATGCAGATATGCAGCAAGGTCTACGCAGTAGTTCAGCTGGCCACTTGTCCTTCTCATCATAGTGAGCAGGCAGTGTAACCCAGCAACCGGCTCGTCTAAAAAACCATAGCGAAATGCCAATTTATCGACCCAACTGCAATGCAATCAAAGGATACCCATCATAATTAATCTCTGATCATTAATGAGAGCCGAAGGTCAGATCATATTGGAGCATGCAGAATCGCTAACAGGAGTGGAGGTCCGATCTTGAACAGTGTTAAAACTTAATGCGATTAGATGTGAAAACCTTGGAACTTAATTGAACATCGTTAAAACTTAATGCGATTGATATGAAATCGCCACATCCATGTCCCATCGCCTTAAACGCCATCGAATGCACCCACAGCCAGGAGCAGGGCAAGTTTTGATTGACGACACGTGGCAAAAATTGTTTGGAGCGAATATTTGTTTGGGCCGCTCGCGCAGTGGAAATCCGGACCCAAAAAATATTAGGGCAAATTTGATAAGAAATTCGTGTCACAACTCTCGCTCCGTACACCAGCTCAACTTCCGACTCGAAAAAGATTAGGGCGGAATTCATTTGGTTTTCGCGTCACAAAATTGGCCGACGTCAGCAGCCTATTTTGGAACGCGAATTTTGTTTGAATTATGGTTTATCGCCATTTGAAGTCCGGAGGGCTCGACTTAAGAACAATTTTGTTTGATCCCATCTTATAAAATTTGTGTTGGTTTTCTTTGATAATACACATATTTATAATAAATCATGGGAATACCACACTAAACATGTGGAAAAGTTATATAAATTATTGTGAACAATCATTTTTATGTAAAAATATCCAAATGTGCTTTTGGGAAATAAGAATTCGAGTATTTGGTTCATATTGTTTTAAAGGAAGGAGTGAAGTTGGAGCCTCAAAAGATGCAAGCTATTACAAAATGACCTATTCCTAGGAAAATCAAGGTTCTTAGAAGATTTTTTAGACTTACATGATCAGTATGATGATAATTATGATAATTTCACAAAACAATCACTAGCTATTTTGAGGGATGAGATATTAGAACTTCAGCTTGATGAGGATTTTTTAAGAGCTTTATTTCTTCTCTTGAAATCAAGAAAATATTCTCCCAAACTGAAAATATGTGTTCTTGAGATAATTTCTGAAAATTATGAAAATGAAATTAAACTTTTGCATTCTCAAATTCAGTCATACAATTTCCGAAATCCTAAAGAATTCTTTGAAAATCTTCCTTCTCCTAAGCAAGAGGAAATTGTACTATCTTTTGACTTGCATATTGAGGATGATTATTCTTTCAAACACAAGATAGAAGAAATAGTTTCAAGGCTCAATATTCAGAATACAACTGAGCAACCAGTCATTGAAGGCCTAGAAGTAAATAACATACATCATACTTTTATTGATCCTATATCAGATTATATGGAGAATATTTTCAGCCTAAATCTGCAAACATGTTTTCTCTATAAGGATCAAATACATCAAAAGTGGTCTTTACACATCATATCATTTATTATAAAGGCGCATGATCATAATATACTTCCAATTTTGATCATAAGCAATCAAGTTATCCATTTATTTTTACAGCTACTTGATTGGCTTCATTGGCATTTTTGTATTACCTGATTCAATAAGATTTTTAGTAGATTGAGTAGGTAGATGAGTGCCAATAAGCTCAGAATTTTGAGCATTTTTTTTTAGTTTTCAATTTTCAGCTAGTTTTTCATTAAGTTGGTTTGAAAAATTTTGTGTGTTGTTTTAGTTTCAGATCAGATTTCAGTTTGCAGAAGACAGAAGACATTTACAAGTTCATCAAGGTCAATGGATGAGGACAACTGACCTGTTGTTCTTGACTTTTCACCAGGAAAAGCCATCCCCAAGTGGAGCCAGTGTTAGACTCCTATACCAATAGGTGTCATATTTCATGATTGACTTGATGGGCTATGTAATATGTACATACATTTTCTTGTTGCAAAGGTTTTCCATATTATCAAAAAATCAAAAAAATTTCAAAAATGTAAAGAGGGTATACCCTAAAAGAAAAATCAAAGGGTAAAAAGAATAAAAATGGCCAAAAAAGTAAAAGAAAATGAACCCCACCAAAAGAAAGGCCAAGGACAGCGCGCCAAGTATAAATGCCACTACTTTTTTCTCTTATGTAATAAATAAAATTGTGTGCAACTTGTATCCTATGCCACAATTTATGAATAGTCAAACAGTTTAAGCTTGGCTATTTCATCTTTCAATTTCATGTTTTAGAGATAGAGAATAAAATCTGACCAAATTGTTTAATCTTGGCAGATAAGTAGATAGGTAAAGTAAATAAAAGGAGCTCAATAGCTTAATCTGAGCCCTTGGATGTAATAAGGTTAGACTTAGATAGATTTCTACATGTAAAAGAAAAGAAAGTGTGATAAGGGTTTTCCAATCTAAGTGCACCCTAATAAAGAAGAAAAAATGGTAGAGTAAAGTAGGTAGGGTAGGTAGATGATGTTGCAGAATTGCATGTGATGGACAATGACTCTAAATGTGTTAATATTTACTTTCATCACAAAGTGCAAAGGCAGACACTATATTGGAAGAAATTCAAAGCAAAGCAAAGTCAAAGTTATTAACTTCCCTTCTCATCTTCCCCTAAATATTTCACTAATTTCCCCTAAGTACTAAGGTATTTGAAAATTAGAGGGGCTCAAGGCATTTCCTTGACTTTTGGAGGGACCGGACCCTCGACCCAATAATTGGAAAAGCCTAAGTACTTGAAGTCATTCTTCATAACATTCACTCATTTCTAAACATCTTTTCCTAAGTAAAATCCCATTTTACTTAGGAAAATTATGCATTATTTCATAAAAAAACCTCAAAATCACATTTTATTCCAAGTCTAAGTGATGAAGTGATTATAATGCAATTTGCTTTTAAATCTTCACTTTCTTAGTTATATTAATGTATTTTGAGTTTACATTGTCCCCTTGTCATATTAACATTGATTTTATGTATTAAATCCTTACAAAAATAACCTTCTCCTATTATATACAACTCATTTTTATATAATATCCCCAAAAACCCATTAATAAATTTTAGCCAAAGTTATTTATTCCCACATGTTTAAATAAAAATCCCACTTTATGCCCCCTTTGGCTAAATATATCGTAATATTAAATTCCGCCCCCTATGGTAATTAGATTAATCTGATTTAATTATCATATAATAAAAGTATATTGAAAAAATAATTAAAACATGTTTTATTACGTGTTTTCATACAAAAATAATTCTTCCCCTGTGTATTTTAACCCCTCGACTCCCTTTCCCAAGGTTAAAACTATAAAGCCTTTGTAAAATCCCCAATACCTCCCTTAACCGCTAACCTTGGTTAAATCATTTCCCGATCACTTTCCTGCATTTTTATAAACAAATTGATTAATCCTCACGATTAATTAACTCCGCCAATCAGATTCCCCCCGATGAGATTAATTAACGTTTAATTGCGTCGGGCCCTCCATATTAAATCTCTGTCACTTCCACGTCCCCATCGTCGTTCGATCAACCCATCTGAGATCAATGGTTATTAATGATATCGCTAGCCATCCGCGTCCGAACAATAACGCGTGATGGCCTGGCGGTTTTCAAACAGTGCCATACCACGCATCAATCATTCTATGGAATCACTCGCCCTCCGCCCAAAACCACTTTTCCCCAAAAGCGGTGCGATGGAAACTGCTTACGGCTTGCCTCCCGTGACTCATCCTCCGTACCTGCTGACGTCATCCATTAAATAAATAAATAAAACCCCGTCACCCTTTGGACTTTGTGAATAAAACAATTTTTCCCGCGTCATTTTCATTATTCTATGAATGACCAAAGTCTCATGCAGATAATTTCAAAAACAAACTGTCAAGCGCCATCCACTGTATTTTGCTGAAGACAATTGCATACCAGTAATCCAGAGTTTGTGCGCCATAGCCTGCACCTGTTTAATCACTGTTCATCTCCCAAAAAATAGGTATTTACCCCAATTCCCATTAAAACTCTGTGAAATCCTAGCTTTTGTTTTAAATTCCGCACGAAAGACAGAAACAGAGTTCAATTTGGTCTTGTTCAATCCCCAGAATTGTAAATTGCATTCGCAAAACTTGTAATTGTGTTTGTTCTTCACAAAAACCCGAAAATTCATTTCCGAATCCACAAGAACCAGAAATGGAGGTTCCAGTGGCTCTGAACGTCGCACCTTTGAATGCCCCTCACAGATATTTAGACTATCTGCCCCTAGCAGATAGAGATTTTCAAATTAAAGACCTCACTTTTAGTGATAATCCTCTTCAAACCTTTTGTCGCTGCAGAGATAACTTTATAAACGGTTCTGATATTATTGGATTATGGGAATCCAATCTCCCCATGTATCTTCTCCCCTCAGTCCATATTTTTCCTGAGTTAATTCATTACTGCCATGCAAACTATGACCCCAATCAAAGAGCAGTTTTGTCCCTGAGTCAGAAAATCCTTTTCCCAATCACTACTCAGTCGATAAATGAAATGCTGCAATTTCAACCTGGTCAAGCCCTCACTCCCCTGTCCATGGGAGAATTACTTGAAAAGTCTGCCAATTTGTCCCATGAAGAGTTAAATTGCATTTGTCAAACCTTCATGTTACCATAGCATCAGCCCAAAGGCCCTCCCCCCTATGGTTATACTTTTTTCACTGATGTGGGCAGGCTTATTCTGAATATGATATCCTTTATCATGGGTTTCAATACTAGTGAATATGTTGATCAATTAACCCTAGTATTGTTGTCTATATTTACCCCTGGACAGTCCCCTGCTGTCAAGTATGATTTTGCATCCTACATTGCTGATAAAATCCATGATCAATTCATGAGATTTGAGAATGAAAAAGTGTTCAAATATTCTTCTGTTATATATCATCTCATGATTTATTACCAATCAGAAAGTTTCCCTTTCCATGTTCAGAAACTTGATGCCAAAGGAAATCCTAGGTCCGTGATATTTTGGTCTGCCATCACCCATAATTCCCCTGATTCTCCTTACTCCTATAATGAGTTTATTGACCTATTTGTACACCCTGCAACCACTTTGTTAACAGGAGTTTCCCCTCCTAGAGTCAATAATGAAATCAAGAAAATTCTACAGCTCTCAAAACAATATAGGGTAGGTGACTGGTACTTGTATCAAAATCACACTGAGATCAAAATATATGGATGTGAATTTTGCCCATTCAAGTTGCCCAAATATGTCCCCATGAGACTCTTTGCACTAGAGTATTTCAGGCAGTTGATTAACTCGGATATAGTTCATTTATGCAATGCAAAGAAAAAGGCTCAACTCAGGATCAAAAGTCAATTAGGTCCCTTTGTTTGTAACTCTAGAGATGCTGGAAAGGAAGCAGAAAGAATCTTAGAAGAATATCTCAGATTACAAAAAAAAAATTATTGGGTGCCTTATGACCCAAATAGCTTTATCTGTGATAGAAGAATGAAAAATAAACTATCACCATACATTCATCACAAAATTCCAGAAATTGAACAATATGCCAATATGGATGAATGGATGGAAGGAACATTGGTAGAACAGGATAGTGAGCAGGTCAATGCTGAAAATGTAATGAAAGACCTTGAGAAAATACTTGACCTAGACTCTTTTGGATAGGTGTAGAAACCAGGTATTGGTCCTTCTTCTGCAGGGAATTCTCAGCAAAATTTACAGGAGATCAGTGCATTGGCCACAATACAATCTAAAGGAAAAGAAAAGGAGCCTGACATACAAGTATTTGAAAAATTCACAATGACAGAGCAACCTGAGACTTCTAAAGAACAGGGTCAAGTACAAATTCCTCCTATTCAGATCAATGAGCCAGAAATTTCAATTTTACAACTCCTATCAATATAGAAAAAGGCAAAAAGAATAAAATGGCCAAAAAAGTAAAAGAAAATGAACCCCACCAAAAGAAAGGCCAACAGTGTGCAAGTCTAAATGCTACTACTTTTTTGCTCTTATGTAATAATAAAATCGTGTGCAACTTGTATCCTATGCCTCAATTTATGAATAGTCAACGCCTTTTAAGCTTGGCTATTTCATCTTTCAATTTCATGTTTTAGAGATAGAGAATAAAATCTGACCAAACTGTTTAATCTTGGCAGATAAGTAGATAGGTAGAGTAAATAAAAGGAGCCCAATAGCTTAATCTGAGCCCTTGGATGTAATAAGGTTAGACTTAGATAGATTTCTACATGTAAAAGAAAAGAAAGTGTGATAAGGGTTTGCCAGTCTAAGTGCACCCTAATAAAGAAGAAAAAATGGTAGAGTAAAGTAGGTAGGGTAGGTAGATGATGTTGCAGAATTGCATGTGATGGACAATGACTCTAATGTGTTAATATTTACTTTCATCACAAAGTGCAAAGGCAGACATTTAAGAGGGGGAACTAATACAACGTTAAAAAATAAAACTTGAGCACACATCTACAAATTACCTCCTTACCTACTGTCACACCATCATTAACTATTTTCGGAGAACCATGCTTGCTCTCCAAGACAACATTTTCCCCTTCGCCCCAAGGGTGACTCCAACAAGATCAGCAAGTTTGTTCACACCGCCTGCAAGACAAATTGACAATGCTTTCAGTAAGTTTGCAATTGAATGTCAGACCATATGCCAAAACAACCCTCCATGAAAAATTAAAATAACACATTAAAATCAAATATAAGTGGACAAGGAAAGATCCACCGTAGTGAAGTTTCACGTGCAGGTGACCTTCCTTTAAACATAATTTTTTCTCTGACCTGCAATTTTTTTGTCACTAAGCCATCCTTGTTGAAGTACAAATCCTTTTCCATAGCTCTTGTATTAACTACCTTCTCTCTGTCGCGTAATCTCAGAGTCCCTCTTCTGCTTGAGCGATTAAAGGAAATGGGTGAAAAAACTGAAAGAGAAGACAATTGACTGCCATAATTATCAAACATTGCACCCAACTTATTCCCCTTTCCATTGTTACCCAATGTGGTAGATGTGGCAATTGTTGTCATACTGCCCAAAGAAGAGGCCATCTTCTCTTATCCTGAATATAGAATTACAAGATCTTCATATTAGTATGAACCTTAAAAAACATGACTCCCATTGCTAAAAACCACTTTTAAGTTGTAACAAGAAAACTAAACAACTATCGCAACTTTTGGCAACTTCTAGAGCATTAAGAGAGAAACAACCAAAGAGAAATACAACCACAATCCTCATTTTAATGAGACCGGACTATATATTTGCATTAAGATAATAGAAAGAAATCACGACTATATTAAGGCCGGCACAAAACAATCTTTAACCAGTGTCTCTCGCGGCCTTCAGGTTGCCATGCTAGAGGTTGCATATTTTTAATTTAAATTCTTGACCTCTCGTGCTCATCTATGAATGCATCCAATGGGATATCTACATCAAATGCTCCTTTATATCCCCAAAAACAAATTCCCTACTACAAGAGCACCAGTATTGATGGATCACTCCACACCATCCCACCCACTAGAAACGGTGAAAAAGGAAACCCAAGAAAACTTCTGAAATATCTCAAGATGACTATATGGGTGGTTCTTATGAATCAACCAACCATTCAGAACATGCTCATCAATCCAAACCATGAGTATTATGTGACGATATTCAAGTAGGCACTGAATTGGATTTCTGAAGCTATGTTAGAGAAACCCTAAACTCTCACTGAAAATAGGTGAAATGTGGCACCACTCAGAGATTGACATGTGCCAATTGGTGCAAGTGGTAGACAATTGGCATGCTCAAACAATGAGGTGATGTAGGAATGACATGAGGGAGAAAATATCAGAAAAGCCCCAAATCTGGAGAACTAAAGCTCATCACCAACCTGAGATTGACAACTTTACATGATGTAACCTATGAAATCGTAAATGGAGAAATCATAGTAACAATAAAGTAACATATGTAACAATAAAGTCGGATTCATCCTGGGAGTGGTAATGGGAGAAATCATAGTGAACAACAGGAAACATGCAGAGTTGCTTACAATCAAATAAATGAAAAAACACATACAAAAAACCTAGATAATAATCATGAACAAGCTTAATATTGAATTATGAACTGTAAAGGAACTTACAAAATGTGACATTAAGAACCTGGTCAAGCTCACAAGCAAAAATATCCTGGACATGACCCTGGTTGACAAGTTGTATTACTCATGATGCAAGAGGATTTGTACCTGCACTGCCAAGTCAATCAAAATCCATCATTATCTATACAATAAATACAAGTAATTGATGTAGTATTTTTTTACTCTAAGATGCATTCTTATGATAATGTTAGAACATATGTTGAAAATGTCAAAACATACCTGAATAAGCTCCTCTTCGTTTCAAGAATAATTTATTGGAGTCGCATGAACTTGGAACAAGCCTCCCACGATCTGAAAGAGTAGCAACTAAGTCAACAGTGACTTTTTTGTTGCTACGCTGGATCAAGGGAGGTTTGCTCCAAGATTAAATCGCTCCAATAAATTATTCTCTACTAAACAGGGCCAACAACGTGAAGGTGGAAGCTCTTATGGCCTCTCCCCCCCCCCCTCACATCACTCTCAATTCCCCAATACCCAATTTATATTTCATTTTTTACTTTCATGAGCATAAAAAAAAATATTCAATAACTAATAAAAAAACAATTCAACAAAAAGTACACAAGGAAACATTGCAATTAATGCTTGACATAAAAATAGTATGATAAATGATTTTTTTATATAACGCAAAAAACGTTCCAAGTATGGTAACGTTTGTCTTATAATAATACAATATTTTACATTATCAAATTTTCTTTTTCTTTTTCTTCTTCCTATTTCTAAAGCTCCTAATTACATCATCAATATCATCATCCTCTACTCCTGTTTCGTGCCTTTCGACCCGCACTGCTGACCTAGTTGCGTAGTCACGATGTCTGGTCTCATCCAGTGACGGGGCATCGCCTACAAAAATAGATAATATTAAATTTTAATTGTCAGTTTTTAAATATCATTGAACTAGTTCGGTAATATTAATAAAAAAAATTGCAATGAGATTATTTACCTGGTGCACCAGTTGTCGCCGCTGACCTAGTTGCGTAGTCACGATGTCTGGTCTCATCCAGTGACGGGGCATTGCCTACAAAAATAGATAATATTAAATTTTAATTGTCAATTTTTAAATATCATTGAACTAGTTCGGTAATATTAATAAAAAAAATTGCAATGAGATTATTTACCTGGTGCACCTGTTGTCGCCACTGACCTAGTTGTGTAGTCACGATGTCTGGTCTCATCCAGTGATGGGGCATCGCCTACAAAAACAGATAATATTAAATTTTAATTGTCAGTTTTTAAATATCATTGAACTAGTTCGGTAATATTAATAAAAAATTGCAATGAGATTATTTACCTAGTGCACCAGTTGTCGCCGCTGACCTAGTTGCGTAGTCACGATGTCTGGTCTCATCCAGTGACGGGGCATCGCCTACAAAAACAGATAATATTAAATTTTAATTGTCAGTTTTTAAATATCATTTAACTAGTTCGGTAATATTAATAAAAAAAATTGCAATGAGATTATTTACCTGGTGCACCAGTTGTCGTCGTTGGGACTGTTGCCCTGTCTTCCTCTCTGGTGGTAAGATCCTCAAGGGAAACATTCTCTGTCATTTAAACAAAAAACGTTATAAGGACAACCATCAAGGTATAATTAGATAAAATTATAATTGGAAATTAATTACCGTCACGACCCTCACTGATAGTAGCATTTTCGGCCTGGTCCCCACTACAATGATCAGGTTGCACGTGAGGATCATCTACATCTGGCTCTAAAACTGGGTTATTTGCCTCGTTGGTAGTGCTGCTCCCCTGATTTAAAAAAAGTTGTTAGACATTAAATTTATGGACGAAAACAAACATATTTAAAGGTTAATGTTTTACCTTATCGGGCATTCTGGATCTTGGGACCTGCCCCAAGCTTCTGCGACGTTCAACTACGGCTTGATAGCCGAAATGGAAAGCGATATTTTTATCTTCCTCTGTAGTTTCTGTTCCGAAGTCATCACCCTACATTACATATGATTGTGTATTTTTAATCATATTTGATAGGATTACAAAAACATTGGAAGGCGATACAATTAATTATAAGATGTTTAGCTACTTAATTACAATTCTTGCGGCTAATTTCAAGTAGCCGCCCTGGCCTAGCTTGTGATGACCATTTTTTTCAATCCTAGCCTTGGTTTCCTTTGAGGTTTCAGGCAACCTAGCATCAAAAGATTGAAGTCAGATATGACGTAGCACACTTTTATTTTAGACATAGAGAAAATTAAAGTTATTGAATTAAAGTTGTAATTTACCTTGCGGGTCCAGTTGGCATTTTTCCTTCTTTCTTTGCCCTTTTCTCTTTTCCGTCATGGATGAGTGCTCTCCACTCACTCTCTGAAACTGCGAGAGGACGCTCATATCTAGGGTTAAATTGCAATTGCGTCCTATAGGTGTCCCTGGTATATTTCAAATATTTTTCGGCTACCCGAGCCACCGTTGTTCTGTCAAATGTGCCGACCCCAAAAAGGGCTTCTAGATAATCTAGAAGTTCCTTTTTCAAGTTGGAACTCTGGGAATTCCACCCTGTGCGTATGGTTGGGCCAAAAATTACCAACGCATGGCTCTCCAAATACCTATATAACTCATTGTTTCCTAAAAAAAAAAAAGATATTATCATTTATTTAAAAATAAAAATCATGATAAATATGTTTTAGATAAAGTACATGAAATAGTTAAAATATTAAAATTTACCTGGGAGTTGTACATGCTTTATAGGGACACCTTCATCGTTCACCAACAATGTGCCATTAATGGTCCCTGTGGAGCTGACACGTGTAGCTCCAGGAAACGCAATAATGTAGTTGGCCATATCAACCTCATCATTGCCAACACGTTCAGCAGTTGGCTGGGTGTCAGCTTGGGCAGGGTGTGTTTCTTGGCTAGCACCTAAAGGAGTAGAAGGTGTACGAGAGGGTTGTTGGTCAATCTCTTGCCCTTGTGTCCCACTACCACCAACACCGGGTTCAGCAAATGCCAGAAGACGCTACATACAAAAGAACTTTTTGTTAGTTTAGTCAATGTAAAAAATAAAAATCAAACTATCACAATTCATCTCATGCAGAACAAAAAAAATATCCTTTTGACTTTTTATTATTACCTGATATCTATTTAGCTGCCTCATAAGATGTTGTATCCTCTCTTCTGTTTCAGGTGTTTGAGGCGCATCTATCAAAGCATTAAATTCCGACCTTGCATCTTGTGCCTTTTTTTGCAACAACAACACTGGAGATAGGGATGAAAAAAGCTCTTCCTCAAAGAGGGAATCATCAGGCGTACCATGGCTAGGTGTCTGCATATTTGAACAAAATTAATATTATTTCAATTATGTAAATAACTAAAATACCTGAAGATAGAGCAATGTTGGCACTTTACATGTTCTTCCGCTGGCCTCTTTCCGCGATCATCCAGTCTCGGGGTTGTTCCTGCACTGCTCTGATCAGTATGCCACATTGCAATAAAATTATAAATGTAAAAACTTGAAAACAATATCTAACTTGAAAACACAAAATGAAAACCGAAATAATTTCTAATAAGACACCGGAAGACAGAGTTAGAGTTTCAAATATGCCTTGCATTGAATTCAGTCCTGGAAACATGTCATTGCACATTAAGGCACCCAAACAAGAGACGAGTTGACAATGAAGACCTAATTGAATATATTGTTGGAGCAACTTCTAGTAAATTTGTTGTGAATACCTTGAGGATATTTTTGGAGCAACATTGTTGAAGCTGATGGTATAGCATTGTTCGAGACGATCTTGAATGGCCTTGAAGTGAAGCTTTTGGAGCAACTATTGAAAAATCCTTAGAGCATTTAAGTAAGGCACTTTCTATCTTCCATCACCTTTTTCCTTTCAATATCCTTTAAACAATTTTGTTGATATTTTATGTTTGAAATCATGTTATAATTCCTTGATTATATGTGTTTGGGGACTTTCCCTTTGAAATTACCCAAAAACACCCTGGCAATTTTATCTTCAGGATGCATGTCTGACCCTATTGTTCAATATTTTGATTGATAGTAGTAAACATAGAGAGTTAGGGGGCTCTTGACTTGGTTTAGTTGGGCCATTAGATTCCTAACATCTACTAGGGAGAACCCCCCTTGAGTTGGAGGAGAGCTAGCTCGAAGTGAAAAGAGGTTGGTGAGGTGACAATGGGGCTATTGAATTACACATGGTATCACACTTTAGCTTTAGGACTTTATCTTGAGAAGTGCGAGATTTTGCTATATCAATTTTCAAATTGTTTACAACACTATTGTTAAGAACTAATAAGAAGTGATGTTGAGGGGTTTTTGGGTATAAGAAACAATACCATTTAAAAACTAGGGTTCTCAGTCCTTGGCATTCCTTCACCTGGGCCTAGAGGCACACTAGAATAATTTCACACTAAACCATGCAAACTTAAAAGTAACTTAACAGATCCATAAAGTAATAATAATCATAATTCCTAATTTCCTATTATACGATATGATGCAAATTATTCAAACATGAAGCAATGAAGACATGCAATGTCCGAATTTCAAGATTGATGAACCAATACAAGAAGTTAGAAACTACAACTTTGATTCAATACTCCGTGTCCTAACTCCAGGAAGGAATCTAGTTTGTAGTACAGAACATGCATCGTGTATTATCAATTCTTAATTGACAACAACTAAAGGTCATCTACCTCATCAATTCCTTCCCATTTTGTGTTTTTATGTTATATTCCTTATGAAAGTGTCAAATTTCTCTCAAAGTAAGCAACCACTAAATAAAACAAAAAATAGTTGAGATATGATTGAGAAATGGTCATTTATTTCTTGAAAGGATCTTCACAATTTCTTTGGTATTTTTTCATCTCAAGAAACAAGAAATGACCTAAGAAACTATCGTGATGTAATATAAGAAACAACACGGTGCAATGGCCATTTTCAAAGCCAAATGATGTCCATTGAGGACATGGCCTTTATTTGGTTTCTGTTTCATAGGAGTTTTGGGTAGAAATGGAACTTTTTTGTACCATTTCCAGTAGTAAAAAGGGAAAACCTTCTTTTTCCATGGGAAATAATTTACCTTTCCTTTTTAAAGATAATCTAAATCACAAAAAATATGAACTATACTGCACACATTCTTGGATAATGTGAAAGTGGAAAAGGAATACCCTACACAAGTGATGCGCACATGTACATTTGAACACTAATAGATTTTTGTAGTTGAAATGCAATGCTTGTTTTCATTTAAATGTAGGGTTTTTAAAGCAGGGAGAAATAATGGTTGCCAAATTAATAAGTGTTTCTTTAGGAAAAATTTAAATCTTGTATTGGGTGATGAAGATAATAGAGGGTATTGAATCTTGATTCTTGACATCTAGAGAGAACCCTACAGCCTAACACAATCCAATGGAATTGACCAAAAAAACCCAAATAGATTCAACCCTACTATAGGAGGAAGGGCCTGCAGTAAGAACTTACCATTTTGCAAGAGCTGAGGGCGAATGTTGTTCTGCAAGAGCTGAGGGCGAATGTTGTTCTGTAAGAGATGAGGGCGAATGCAGGGCTAATGTTGTTCTACAAGAGCTGAGGGCGAATGTTGTTCTGCAAGAGCTGAGGGCGAATGTTGTTCTGCAAGAGCTCAGGGCGAATGCTAAGGGCAAATGTTGTTCTGCAAGAGATGAGGGCGAATGCTGAGGGCGAATGCTGTTCTGCAAGAGCGGAGGGCGTATGCGCACGTGATATCAGACGTTAACGTAGCACACATGTACATTTCAACACTAATATATTTTTGTAGTTGAAATGCAATGCTTGTTTTCATTTAAATGTAGGGTTTTTAAAGCAGGGAGAAATAATGGCTGCCAAATTAATAAGCGTTTCTTTGGGAAAAATTTAAATCTTGTATTGGGTGATGAAGATAATATAGGGTATTGAATCTTGATTCTTGACATCTAGAGAGAACCCTACAGCCTAACACAATCCAATGGAATTGACCAAAAAAACCCAAATAGAGTAAACCCTACTATAGGAGGAAGGGCCTGCAGTAAGAACACATTTGCAGAGGCGGGGTGAATGTTGTTATTCTGCAGAAGGTAGAAAGCGAAATCTTTGAGGAAAATGTTGTTCTATGGTAAGGAGTAGATATTTGTTCTGCAAGAGCGGAGGGCGAATGCGCGCATGATATCAGACGTTAATGTAGCTATTGCGACGGATACGAAACAATAAAATCATTTTTATGTAGCGTGCATATAAGTTTCGTATTTTTATGTAGCGCACATATAAGTGTCGTTATACCGACGGCGGACAAAGCATCGCTATTGCGACGGGTGCCTCCAAACATCGCAATTGCGACACTTAGACATTGTGTCGCACTTGCGATGTTTGGAGGCCGTCGTAATAGCGACACTTTGGGCCATAGTGTCGCAATTGTGACGTCTTCGTCCAAACGTCGCAATTGTGACACTTTTTCTAAGTGTTGGTATTGCGACACTTTTCTATAAACGTCGGTATAGCAACGGTTTCGGGCGGGATGGAAAAATTTTGGGGAAATTTCTGACATTTGGTCAAAAGAGTCGGAACCAAGTGTCGGAATTTCCGCCAAATGTAGTAGTGCCTCTTTAGATTCTAAAGTAGATAGAGGTACCTTTTTCTTTGGAACGTACTTTTTGTGAACCTTATTCACTAACTGAGATGTGGCTTCAACTGATTTTTGCTTTCCTTTACCATCTTTGACAATTTTCTCTGGGTCAACAACTGGAGTCACAGTTGGAGATCTTTGATTCCTCCTTGTAGAAGGAGGTCTTGAAACCCCTCTTCCCCTTCATGGAGTCGCCAGGTGAACAAATTTTCAGTCTTCTTCAGGTCACCAATTCTTGTTCACCATCAAGAATTGATTATCAACAATTCATAACAATAGACTCGGGAGAATACTTCGTTACAAGACCTTTGTCTCCCGGCAGACGCACCAAAAGATGTTGGCACTGGAATCAGCACTTGGACTGCAGCAAGCGCCTGACCAGACACATCTTAAACTCTAAGGAAATTTTAATGTTTTGTTTTATGGGATTGGAAGATGGTATAAACTCTCATTCACTGAAGAGATATTTCGGTCAAATCCATAGTTCTACTAATGAGGGTATTGTAACTTGATGTGGTAGCAAGGTGCAAGTTTGTAGTCTTATGAGGAGAGGAAACGGTAGGATGAGAGATGAATCAGTAGGTCAGTAAAACATAAGTCTATTGATTTAGTAGAAATTCACAGAAGTAGCAGTTTGACAATATTCCATTGAGAGAAAGCTATTTCTAGTCTTACAAGATTCTCACTGAAATATCATGAAGATTAACTATCATGAGTGATGCACTTCCACTGTTATAATATAGATTTTATCAGGAATTCTCACTGTGTGACACTAACAAAAACCGATAAAACACATATAACAAGCTTAAGAGACTAATAAAAACACATAACAGTATGATGATTTGCAAACTAGAACTGGAAGAAAGGAGATATGGAAACACAAGTAAAGTAGACAATACACGCAGCAAATTGATAATAAGTTTGAGGGAGGCCTTAGAAATTGAAAAGAGGTCAGTCAACCTTCACAAGGATGATGGGTGGAGTATTAGCAAATGATGGATCCCTGCCCTTCATTCTTAGTTGTTGGTTTTCTTCTCGTCGGTTCTCACTCATGTCTTTTCCCTCCTCTGGTCCCCGATTTCTTTCTCCCTCTCTGTTCTTTGCTAATTTCTTTATTTATATTTATTTAATTCTTAATATTTTTAATATTTTTTATTTTTTTATTTTTTTATTTTTTATTTATTTATTTAATGATTTCAATATAATATTTTTATATTCCTAATTAATAATGATTTAATTATAATATTTATGATTTTAATAAATTCTTATCTACAATATTTAATAGAAAATAAATAAATAAATAAAATAATAATAATAATAATACTAATGAAAATAAAATGAATAAACAAATAAATAATAATAATAATAAATTTTAAAAATTTTAAAAATAAATAAATAAATAATAATAATAATAACATTAATTCAACTGTTAATTTGTTTTATATTAAATTTCTTATTCCATTCAAACTAGTCGTTATTCTAAAATGGCTAGTTGGAGCTTCCTTATCTATTTAAACTGGGTCCATGGTCAGATCTCTCATCTTGTCCTAATGATGAACTACACTGGCTGGTTCAAAACACGTCGACAAATTCTTCTTGAATCTGATTTTCACCTAAAAATTTTATACGTGATAATAAGTCCTCAATAGTATCATTCTATTTCATTCAGAAAAAACATTACAGTTCATATAAGTCAAAATTCAATAACCACCAACCAACCCTGACTTCGTATCGGTTTGGCATATATATACAAGATATGATATTGTCCTCTTCCACAGAAAAAGGTAAATATGATTCAACAGTCATTACAACCTCGTGCAAGAGGTGAGGCTTATCTTAAACTTTAATACGGAGTGCCATGACAAAATGAAACTAACAACATTAAGGCTAACAGTTTTAAGTGGTTTGTATGATGTGGCAGTTTTATGGGAAGACTCCTCTTCCATTCTAGTGTAACCAACTCCATAAAAAATGCAAACAACAGTGAAAATGGTGTGTGGTTGTTCCTTGAATTCTGCCCTGTGTCTAGTAAAAACGTGCTGGTACTAAGAGTAGTGGTAGAAAATTGTTTGAGAGAAAAATTTTCATTGTTCCGTTGTTCCTTTCCCTTTTTTGATTGAAGACCCTTTGTAACGGTGGAAAAAACCGAAACTTTTGGATAGAATGACGGAGGTTCATTTTATGAGTAATTACAAAGAAAATCCTTTGAAACAAGTTTATTTGATAGAGGAGATATGGAGCGGAATAAATGATAAGCGAGGGGGGCGGGGGGAGTAGACGTGGCAAAGAAGTGGGACCAATCGCAGATCGCACATCAGAAGTTTTATTGTGAAATGCGGAAGTTAAATTTTAAAAATGGCGAAGTGCGATGTGCGATGGGAGCGGAGGTGAACATCATTTATCAAAAATTTAAACAAAACCACAAATGTTCCCAAAAAATATGCATTCACATGGAATTGTGGTTCTTGAGCCCCACAAACAGTTGACCAATAGGAAGCAATCATAAATTGGTCGCCTGCAAATTTAACTTTACACTTATAACGGCTAAACCATAAACTGTGATTTTCGAAATCACGCTGGTGCGCTACATCGACATGTGTCCCTCACCTCATCGCATCACAAATCGCTTAACATACCATGTGAAGCCTTAACAATAAACTTTAAAAACTGTGATTTGCAAAATCGCTCCATCTGTGCTTTAATCTCCACCATTGATCTGCGCCCAGATCTGACGGTCTTCCTTGCTCGCTTTTCACCTCATCGCATCACAAATCACTTAACATGCCATGTGATTTGACTTAACAATAAACTTTAAAAACTGCGTTGTGCGAAGTCACTCCATGTGCACTTTAATCTCAGTCATCGTTCTTCTCTCATTTGGATATGTGATTAGATCATGGCCATCCATTCCTTTTACACATGGTTCTTCTCCGTTGCTTCATTCCTTAGTTTATTTCCCGTCCAGCTTCCTTTAAATATTGTCTGCTGCTCTTCTTCGGATCTCCCACTCTGCTGGTTAAGCTGTTTTCTTCCAGCTGTGCTTTGATTTTAAAGAACTCTGGTTTCCATGAAGCCTTAATTTGCCTGCTTCGAAAACTGATTACCTGTTTACCCGTAGCCTCTTTTATGAGATAACCAAAATCTCAGTGAAATAACTGTGTTTTTCACTGTGTGGAATATATGACTTCCATTTCTGAGAAATAGCTGCCCTTTACTGTATTATTGTTTTGACAATGAATTTGCAACAAAGGTGGCTATTATTCCAGACCAGATGACTGCAATTTTATTACCCAAACATCGACTAACCTTCAACACTAACATAAGTAAAAATAGAGATTTTAACTTATTTTAGGACTCTGAAACACTATGACACCTATTCACTTAAAAATACCTTGATGTTGGGACTCTTTTTTAACTTTTATTGGAAATGACTCAAACTTTGGACATGGACTAAGACACAATAAAAATTTGAGAATAGTGACACAATGGTGATTACACCATTAACATTTTCAGTGCTAACAATTTCCATTCATATCCATATGATGATCCTATGAAGCCACTGAAATTTTATGATTCACCTTTTGAAGGCTTGGGGACTCATCAAGAAGTTGAGACATTTCATCTTCCGCTAATGGTTATGTCAGGTTCTCACGATCCTGATGAGTCCCCTAAACCAAGAAAATTAGGGTTTCTAGAATTAGGGGTTCCCCTCACGATTCCTCTCTTAGCACTATCAATACTAGAATATTTTCATTCATGATTTTGATAGCACATATGATGGGTACCATGTGCATTCACCTGTTGATCTCACGAAATCACCGATTTTTTATGCATTCACTTGTTGGAGGTCTAGAGATTTGTCAGGATGGTGAGGCACTTCATCTCCTGCTGATGGTTATGTCAGGTCCTTACGTCCTCGAAGAAATCCATGAATAAATTCATACTAGTGTTTCTGAAATTATGGTTTATGCGCTTAAATCCTCTGGTATCTCAGTTGCACCTAGAAAACACCCATATTTTCAAGATTATGAAGTTGATCATACTCAATATCATGATAGGATTGTTGAATTTCTTGATGATCAGGACTTATGCAGGAACGCAATAAAATACAAAAATACACATAAGCGTAGAGATGCAACAGAAATAACACTTCATTTCATTAATATCAATTACTAAAATATGCTTACAAGCAGAATGGAAATAAAGTAGCTAGGGCGTTGGTAGTTGTTATCTGAGAAGAGATGTGGTAACTACATGCCTCTGAATTGTGTTACAATGAGGCTCGAGGGCCCTTTTATTATTGAACAACATAGGAAAACCCTAAGCAACCAAAACCCTAAACCCAGGAGATGAAACACCAAGAGTTTTTGGGCCCCGTTGGGGTTAGCTATGCAACCAACTTCCCGAGGTCGTAACTTGGTCATATTATATTTTTTTGGCACGTACAATATATCATCGGATAGATCTCTCTGAGTACTACAGGTTTTTTTGCAAGCCCCTACAGACCTCAAAAAAGTGTCGTTTAGGAGGTCAAAACTTCTAAAAATAGTAAATGTTGCTGTAAAAAAAGGAAACTAAGTGGAATAGGTGGGTAGCCACCAATATCCACCTAGATCATTTCTCCCCCTTAGGAAGAAATGGTCCTCATTGCATGCAGAGCCTCCATGAGGTGAGGAAATTTCTATTGAACCTGGTCCTTAGTGACCACTTGCCTTGGTGAAGGAGTTGACCTGCTTTGACAACTCAATATAGCCATATCTTCTGTTGGTGGGTGTTCTTGATCTGTGTGTCCATGATCTAATCATTTGTGGCTTGTTCCATGAAGTCTAGGTTTAAATTTTTTGGTGTGGGTTGTTCTTCCATGTTGGATGTGTACAGTAGAGGTGGAAAGTAGGGTCGAAGATGGTCCATATTGAACACTAGGTGCAGACTAACGAATGGTGGAATACTGAGCTCGAAGGCATTGTCCCCTACAGCCTTGGCAATGATGTATGGCCCATAGCAGAGCGGACGAAGCTTGCGGTGAGGTCCAGCGAGGCTCTCCTTCTGCAAATGTAGCCACACTTTGTTGCCCACCTGGAAGTTATGTGGAACCTGATGCTGATCATGTCACTGCTTGTACTTATCATTGGTTATTTCCAATATTTCCATGAACCTGTTTTCGGACGTGTTGAATGTGCTCAATGAATTTTTTCGCCTTGTCCACTTCAGACTAGACATGAGCTGAATCTTCCTGAGTAGCCGCAAATGGCATGGCTATGTCAATGGGACATAGTGGTTGGAATCCCACGCCCACATGAAATGGATTTTGGCTAGCTGAGTTGTGGAGAGCCTGGTTATAGTTGTGTTGTAAATAGGGGAGAATCTCATCTCGTGTGTGTGGATGCTTTGAGTTGTACATGCGTAGAATGTGTACAATCGTCATGTTGACGACCTATGTGTGTCCATCAGTTAGGGGATGGCAAGTTGTGGACTTGGTGAGCTTGGTGTCTAGGATAGACCAGAGGTTGGACCAAAATGTACTAAGGAACCTATTGTCCTAATCTGAGATGATACACTTTGGGATCCCAAAGTGTACCCACACTCATTCAAAGAAGAGTTTAGCAGTGGCTTCTGTTGTGATATTCTTCTTGCACGCTGCCATAATGGCCATCTTTGAGAATTTGCCAAAGACCACAAAAACATAGTTGTTTCCATGCTTAGTGGAAGGAACGCCTGACATGTAATCCATGGAGATGGATTCCCAAGGTTTACTAAGGGTCGGTAGCGGAGTATAGAGGCCTTGCTTCTTGATGGTTGGTTTTGTAATGGCGCAGGCAGTGTAGGATTTGATGTACTTACTGACATCCTCTCAAAGGTTCGGCCAATAGAAATAATTCTGTGGTATTGTCACTGTTTTCTCGACCCTGAAATGCCCAGCAACCAGACTGTAGTGTGCTTCCCAAACCATCTTGGCATGCTCGCTTGAAGGAACACAAAGGTGTCCTAAGTCACATAGCAATACATCTTGGAGGTGAAAATTTGGAACTTTCTTACCCTGAAAAAGCATCTTGTATATATGGTCGTATTCTGGATCATTTTTATAGAGAAGCAACAATCAGAAGTCTCATGCCCACAAGAGTTGAGCACGGTAGTTAGTGCCACGGTCGGTGGTCTACTAAGGCAGTCTGCAACATTGTTGGTGTTTCCCTTCTTGTACTTGATGTTCAAATGAAATTTTTTTAGGTATGTGGACCACTTCTGATGGTGATATCTTTGCAACTTCCCTTGAGTCAGTATGAACTGCAGGGGTCATTGGTCTCTGTGGATGACCGTTTACTTCCCCAAAATGTAATGCTTCCATTATCGGAAAGCCTGCACAATGGAATACATCTCTTTTTCATAAGTGGAATACTTTTGTACTGTGTCGGAAAGTGTCTCATTGTGATATGCCACAGGATTCCCTTGTCGAATAAGAACTGCCCCAATAGCATAGTCATAGGAATTTGTCTCAATCTCAAATGGTTGTTGCAAGTATGGTAATGTGAGTACTAGTGCAAATTAGAGGCAATGTTTCAACTCTATGAATTCCTTCTGTTGAGATTTAGACCAAAATAATTTTTCTTTTTCTCCTCCCTTGTTGAGTTGACTCAAGGGCCAAGTGATATGAGAGAATCTGAACACGAACCTGCGGTAGAAATTGGCAAGACCCGTAAAGCTACGAAGATCTATTAAATTTTTTTGGGTTGTCCAATCCTGAATGACTTGGATCTTAGCTGGATCCACATGCGCCCCCCGCTCATCAATAATGTATCCTAGATACTAAACCTCGGTCATGCAAAAATCGCACTTCTCCAAATTGGCACACAACTTGTGTTGCCACAGTTTTTGGAGGACATGTCAGATGTGGTGGAGGTGCTCTTCTCAAGTTTGGTTGAATATCAGGATGTCATCCAAGTACACCACCACAAATGAGTTGGTGAATCGCTTCGAGATGTCTTCCATCATCCTCATGAAGCTTGTGGGAGCATTCTTCAACCTGAAAAGCATGATCATCCATTCAAAAAGCTCCTCCCTGGCTTTGAAGGTAGTGTTCAAGTTGATCTTGTTGAAAAAATTTCCCCACTTGAGTTGGTCCAGAAGGTCATCAATATGTGGGATCGGGTACCTACTCCAGACAATGATCTTGATCAACGCCCGATAGTCAATGCAGAGTCTCCAAGTCCCATCCTTCTTCTACACCAACACAAACGGGCTCCCACAAGGCGATGAACTCGGCCGGATGTGACCTTTCTGCAGCAGCTCCTGAATCTGCCTCTTGATTTTCTCGTTCTCCATAATAGAGCGCAAATAGATTGGTCCATTGGGAAACTACGCACCTGAGGTTAGATCGATAGATTTTTTGACCTGACAGTGCAGAGGCACCCCTGTGGGTGACGTGAAGATGTCCCCAACCTCCTCCATGACCTTGTCCATCTGTTGTTGTCATACAGAGGAGCCTTGTCTGGATGTTGTGGCCATAGCCTTCTTCTTGCCCTGAGGGTGGATCATCAACAAAACAAATTTCCCGGTTTTGGAAATGGTCTTATCGCATTATTTTTCAGTAACCAAAGAGATGGCAGTAGGTGGTGCTACCTCCAGTATCTTGTACAACTTATTTCTGAAAGTAACAATAACATCACAAGGCCTAGACTCATACACAGCATGTCACTTCTACAAGTATGGTTGGCCTAATAATACATCACATACATCAAGAGGTGCAATGTCACATAATACCTCATATGTGAAGGTCTTGATGTTGTAGAGAAGGCGGCATTATTGGCTGACACGGAGATCTCATCCTTGGTGAATCCACCCAATGGTGTACAATTAGGGGTGTGTTGTGGTTGAAAATCCCACCCGCTTGATGACCTATGCGTAAATGAGGTTCTTTTGTCTCATGTTATCGACAATGAACTGTAGCGGGGAACCCTTTACCCACATCTAGGAATGGAAGAGGCGCTCCCCCCCCTTTGGATCTTATGTTTCCTCCTTCTATATCTTCGTGGTGGAAACAGTCGCATTGGGCTCCGCATCGATAATTTTCTTCCCTTTGTCATTCCCCTTGTTTGATTCTGATTCTGATTTGTAGCATGCATCCAATTCAGTAGCCTTCATCTTGGCCACCAGTGACTTCTTGGCCCGACACTCACTTGTGTTATGGGTGGAGATCTTATGGAACTCACACCACTTTCTCGTGTCCTTCTTTGGCTTCACGGTGTTGTTCTTTGCTTGCAGCTTTGGACGGTTGTCCTGGGTCGCCCCGCCTTGGATTTTTCCTTTGTTTCGTTGTTTTGGGGCACCTTTCCCTTGATTCTGATTTGCATATCCAAAGTCTCGCTTCTTCTGTTTGAATTTATGCTCAATATTGGAAGCACACTGTTATGCTGCACCAAGTGAGGAGATGTCGAGGAACTCCATTTCCTCCTAAATGTATCTATGCAGACAATTGCGGTACCTCAGCACCAAATGTTTCTCCAAATATTTGATACCCAAATTTGAGCGTAGGGTATGGAACAGATTCTTCAGCTCATGCACATCTTGATCCCTTTCTTTCTGCAACGTAGTCTATTTTATTTACTTGTCCTCATAGCTCCCCACGGGATAATATTGTTCTTTAATGGCATCTCGGAAATAATCCCAAGTGGGTGCGGATGAGAACAGAGAGGGTTCCCTATCGTCCTTTTGGTCATAGTGGTTTTCCCACCAGTCCTTGACATGGGGGGCGGCTTTGAGGAGTGAAAAAGTAATATTTTCCCGATTGGAAAATTCATGAACTCAGAAATATCCTTCTAACATATTCAACCATCTATCTATGACGTCTACATCTATTTGGCCCTCAAATACGAGAATTTCAAATTTTACTTGTACCTTAAAAGGAGTGGAGCCTCCAGAGTGGCTACTAGATGCAGATGTGTTGTCAGTGGGCAGTCGTTGAAGGATCTGGGAATTATCTATCATCGCATTCCTTTGTTTCTCGAGGGCCTACTTGAGCAATTTTTTGAAAGGATATCCTACTCCCTCATCTTTCTTTTCTTCCCCCATGGGTGGTCGTCGGGGTTTGCGACGTTGATCTTGCAAAGGTTCCACTAGATAGAGCCCTAACTCCTTATACCTTGACCTCGTTGGGGACATGCAAAGAAGGATCGAGAAAGACAAGACCGCTCTAATACCACTAATCCATACTTACACAGGAACATAATAAATTAAATAAATACACATAAACGCAGAGATGCAACAGAAATAACACTTCATTTCATTAATATCAATAACTGAAATATGCATACAGACAGAATGGAAATAAACTAGCTAGGGCACTGGTATCTTATCTCTGAGAAGAGTTGTGTTGGCTACAGGCCTTTGAATTGTTTTACAATGATGCTTAAGGGCCCTTTTATTATTTAGCAACATGGGAAAACCCTAACCCCAAGATATGAAATTTCAAGAGTTTGTGGGCCCTGTTGGGGTTAGTTGGGTAGCCAACTTCCCGAGGTCGTAACTTGGTCATATTATCTCTATTAGGTGCATACAAAATATCATCAGAAATATCTCTCTGATTACTACAGGTTTTGTTGTAGTCCCTTGCCTACGACTAGGAGCCTATTGCAGACCTCGAAAAACATCATTTAGGGGGTTAAAACTGCTCCAGAAGTTCAGGACCCGAAAAACTACTAAAAATAGAAAATGCTGCTATAAAAAAGGAAACTGATGATGGAAGTCTAGGTGGAATAGGTGGGTAGCCACCAATATCCACCTAGATCACTTGAAGTATTTCATCTTCCAGATTCCTCTGCAATCAAGCGGCGTCTTGGGTTGGATTTAGGGTTAAGCGTAAATGTATGTGTGTCATGGCTAGATGATTATGGTTTTCAAGTTTATCATTTTCTTTACCAGGATAGATTCACAACTTGGTTGGAAAAATAATTTATGGCACGTGTTATTTCCTGTAGGTGTGACCCTCTTGATCTTGTGCATGTTTCAGAGGTAAGAATCGTTGTTGTTGCACAATTCTCCATACTAGTTCTAATCGCAGACATATTTGTTTTTGTAGGTCGAGAACTCCTATGATGGTTGCATTGCAAGTTTGATTCCACATGACCTAACTTCCTCTCTAGTTAAATTAGGGTTTTTGATTTTGCTTATTAATTTTTTAAATAGGGTTTGTTTGTCATTAGAGTTTGCTTGTATGGCTAAGGTTTAGATATGCTTTTCATATTTTCTTTATCATGGGAAGTTCATTTTTTGCATGACATTATGCATTCATGTTCTTGCATTTCTCATCATTGCATTGCTTTCACGAACCCTCGGCGTATACATTACACGGCTCTTTTAATTGAAATTAGTTGATTTCTTCCTTGCATTTGCATATCATTGCATTGAATTGTATCCCTTCTTATTACATTACATCATGCATTCATCTTCTTTCATAACATACATTGGCCATTGACCTAGCCTTTCATTTTCTCTATGTTGCAGTCCACTACATGAGTCTTCACAAACCTGGATCCCTTCAAACCTTTGGTGTTATGACTAGATTTCTCACACTTGTTTGCACATGGTTAAACCTTAAAGGGACTTCTTTAGCCTCTTTTAACGTGATGAAACTCTAGAAAAACTACCCTAGTCTCTTTTCCCTAATGTGGAAACCCTAACTCCAGGATGCGGGTCTATAAATGCTGGAGGAGGATAGCAAGCCCAGCGTGCGCCACATGGCCACGCATGGGCTCTATCCGGATGCATTTAAAATAGCTAGCGGCTCGCCTCCTTCCACCTTTAATGCGCTCAGATTGAATTTTCGTTCTGCTCTCCACATCATGGCTCCGCGTTTCACTATTCCTCCATTTCCCTCCCGCTGTATCTGCCCCTCTGCGATCTCAGATCCGAGCTCTCGAAGGCACACAGGGAGGCAGTGCAGCCTCCATTGCTGCCTCACGCTTGCTCCTGACCTCCATTTCACTCACAGTCTTTATTGCAGCCTCACTTTCACTCCTCCGCATCAAGAATTCAATCCCTTCGCTCGCTTTGTCACCCCACCTTCACTAACCTGCCTCCCAAACGATTCTGACTGCTCCAACATGCCCAGACGGCACAGAATGCATTGTTGCCACAGCAGTGGTCGAGGTCAGGCGTCTCTCCCCCTTCTATCCATTCACTCAACGTCTCTTTCTCCACCTCCTGAAGAGAATTCCACCCTTTATCCTTCCACTCGTCGAGGTAGAGGTAGAGGTCAAGCTTCTCGACTGCCTCTTGTTGTTGATCCTGAACCATGCACCTTGTCGCTTGAAGAAACTTTGATCCAGAGCCACTCCACAGTCCGAGACAGAGTACGGGGTCAGGCTTCTCATCCTCCGCAGTCCATTCACTTGGAGCCACGCCCGCTGCTGCCTAAGGAGAATTCCACGTAATTTCATTACAACTGTTCTCTAGACAGACCTCGACTTACCGCCACCATCACCATCAGTTTCCAGGAAGAAGCCTCCTTTTCTACAAAACGCAGCACTAAGAAGAGACCTAGATAATACACCATTGCCACAGTTCCTCCGCGGCTCTCGAGGAAGTCTGAGGCCCTACCTACTAAGCCTGCTACCAATTCATCCAACAGCAGTGGTAGTGGCAGGAGCGAAAGTGGGAGTCCAGAATGGTCAGGTGAAGATTGCAAGAAGGGCAGTGTCAGCGTAGTTCGCACCGCTACAACACCTGAACCATCTGCCCATCAGGTGACACATGTTGATAACTCCTTCGATAAGTAAAGGTGCCTCATTGTGGAGGAACCACCGCCTCAAAAAAATGACACCTAGCTTGAAGAGGTCTTATCTTACTGCTATGTTTATTTTCTATGTTAAAATGTCTTTCCAGAACATTTTCTCAACTTTTAAGTTTCTTTTGTCTGAAGCCGGTTTCCCCTTTGAGGGCAACTGTATCATGACCGGTTTCCCCATATGGGGTGGTTATTATTTTGTTTTTCTGACTTATAATGCCTCCGTAATTGGCTAGTACAGCAATTCTAGAGGCCCGACTCATCCTATATATTATGTTACATTAATAGAATTTAGTCCAACAACATAGTTACCGATCAAATAGGCAACTGAACTGGTACCTACTTTTTTGAGGTAGCAAGAAAAACACCCAATTTTGAAAAGTGGTGATGCAGAATCAATTATTTTTTTGGAACATGTTTTTGGCACATTATTATTATTATTATTATTTTTATTTTTATTTTTTTTTTGTCATGCTTTTTATGTCTATTTTGAATAGTGGTGGTGTATCATCACCAACATTTTTTTAGAGGACTTATTTTGACACTATACATTTTCTAATGTCTTCTTCTTCCCTCAAATGTTTATTTTTAAGCGCATTTATGTACTTGTGTTTTAAAAAGAAAAAATTAAAATATAAATTTGTAATGAAATCTTCATTTTTTTCACATAGATAAAAAAAATGAAAAAATGGTCAATATTATAAAGTTTATATTTTCGACATGTTTATGTAATGTTCATTAATATTTCAATGTACATCAAATAATTGTCGCTAAAAAACCAATATTTTGAACCATATAACAAAAAAATACAATTTTTCAATATAAATAGAATGCAAAAAATACACTTTTAGAGACATTTTGTTAAAAAAAACATGTTAAATAAACTATTTTTTTAGGAAAATACTAACAAAAAAATTTAAGAAAATAGCATTTGTATTGAATTTTATGTCAAAAATTAACAGTAATCACATGTTTTTTGCAAAAAATAAGGATTCTTCTCATAAAATATCAAAGTCTAAACATTACAAGTAAAATTGATTAATAGATCTCAAAACTAAGCTTTATTTGCAAGCGTAACTTAAAGATCATCAACAATATCAACTAATCCATGTTCAACATCTTCTAGAACATCATTGATGTCTTCTTCCACAACATTTTCTATTTCATTTTAGTCATTGTCATCTTCTAATGGATCTTTCATGTCTGCAAATCTTCCAAAGTGTCCATTTCCAATCATTCCATATAATGGTGGTTGAGGTTCCTTTGCTTTTTTTTCCACACGTGATTCATTAAAATCCCCTTTCCTCAAACCAACTTCTTGCTTCGCATCTGGAAGGAATTCAAGAGCGTTAATTCTTTGTTGAATAAATTTGCATTACACCAGGTATTTCAACAATGGCAATGCAATTTCTTCCTTTTGGTAGACAACATGCTAGTGTTATACCTAATCATCAAGCACAAAAGAAATAAATAAGAAAATTAGTATAAAGACATAACAAGTAAAAAATAAAATATTTAAATTCAAATTTGTATAATAAAAATTACATGAACCTGAGAATAAATCCAAAACCCAATCTCCTTCATTTGAACATAGATCTATAAGATAGTTAATCAATGCTTGCGGTTTTTTATAAATGTTAACTATATCTCCTTTTGCATCTTTATCCTAATATGTTAGTTTTCTTACAATTGCATCATGAACCAATACTTGATTGTGACTCTTCCCATCTACTCAATTCATAAGAATACGCTTATAGCTGTCCTCTTTCATCCAACATTCAACATGGATGAACTCACAATCATTTATAATAGGTTGATCTTCGAAAGAAACAATATTTGACTTCTGCCTGTAACATAACATAGTAAAAGTTCAATTAAATTGTACGTAAATAATAATAAAAATTAACAGTAATCAAACATACAATTTCAAATTCATACCATGTAAGTTGCATCCTTGAGTTTGTTTTTCCCTTGAAGCTTGTTAATAACATTGCAAACTGTGTGTTTGAATGAAATGTCACAATTCGTCAAAGTGGTGATGTTGTCACTTCTTGAAAACCCATAACCACTTTACTAAAAGCTTGATAAGTATATGGTTCACTATCATATTCAATGTCTCAGAAATTGAAACCATGAGGAATATCTACAATAACTAGGGCATATTCCCTTTAGGTATTAGTGATGCAATGTCTTCACAATCACCTTGTATTATTTGATATTGGATACTGTCGAGCCCATTCCAAATGTAATGATTAAGAGTAGGATCAAGTTCAACATTCATAAGATGCTTCTTCCTCATCTTTTCCAACTTAATTTTTTCAATAAAGCGTTTGAAAGTATCTGGTACTCCATTTCCATCCTTCTTCGACATCTTTAATGACATAAAAATATATATCTATAAGTAATAAAATAAAAATAGTTTAAATATGAATAAAATGAATGTATAAATCAACATACCTTATTGAATGCAATATAAAAATCTTTAAGTGTTGTTGTAGAACTTGCTTCTGGGTAGTGGCGCATAACATCATCCCAACTATCTTCATTCAACATTTTAACCATATGTTCTTATATTTTCATAAAAATCTTCTAACTGAATAAATAAAGTTAAAATTGTTAGTTTAATGACATGTATAAAAATTCTACCAACAACATTATGTTTTATTTAAAATGAAATTATAATGAAAGGAAAATAAAAAATAATTCAAGAAACTTACTTTTGAAATTCTGCATACATTTCATCCATTGATAATTCACCCGAATTCACACGGGCTAGTATTGATTTCACTAGTTTCTCATCCTTCACACCGTGCATTGTTCTCCAAGGTGTGATAGTCATATCCTCTGGAAGTTGCTTCATTTCAGGACCTGTCTTACTGTTCGTACATATTATGGGTTTACTCTTTTTAGCCTTCCGATTTTTTATGGAAATATTCTCCCACCGCTCAAAAATTTCATCAATCAAATCCCATATCTCCCCAGTTCTAAATGCCAACTGAAAAATGTTATCCATGCTTCTGAATATACTTGAATGCATTTTTCTGTCTTTTGCTTTGATTTTTTCATCAATTTCATAACTTGCTTCCATTAAACATTCCTTCCGAAATGTTAGAGTAACTTGTGTCTTATCCCCACCACATTTTTCTATGAATTCATTATGAATAAATCTGACCCTTTGGATGAAAGTCATTTTCATTCTGTACTCATTATCTGCATTATGATCCCATGCCAATAACTTTGATTCTATTTCTGTTAAGCCAACGTAAATGATGCATTTCGTTGTTTGAAAAAGATAGTTATTGGGATATTCCTCAATTAATTTTCCTTTAGCCTCTACCGAATGGTTCCTCCAATTACATAATACTTATAATCAAAACATGTTGTCTAGTCAAATGCTTGTTTGTTGGGAACTTGATGTGGATCAACAAGAACCACATAATCCACCACATGCGCATATGGATTGAACCTGAACAATGTTTTCAGATTATGTACATGTAGGTGATGGGCCTTTCTAATTTGATATTGAGATTGTCCTTCATCTGCTATAAAATTGGCTGACATTAAGCTCAAATTTTTGGCCACCAAGAATTAATTTATTCTTCCTCAACTCATATCGAATGGCATTTTGTTTTGTTTTAATAATGCTGTCCTCTAACTCAGCACCTGGTGTTATGATTTCTCTGCTTCCGTTAGAGCTTTCAGTTTGTTCTTCACTGCTGCTCATGACTTTTATAGATTGACCAATATTTGATTTCCTATTCTTATTGGTTAACATATCAGTTCTTTAATAAACAAGCTCTTCATCATCAAGTAAAAGAGAGACATCTTTGGCCTTTTTCCTTTTTGGTGTCTAATTTTTTTTCTCCTTTTGCACAACAGTTCTAATCTCCTCCTCACTAATTCTATCATAAGTTTTAGTTTCATGTTCCATATCTTCAAAAGCAACATGTTTAGGTTTACTAGATTGACCCAC
This sequence comes from Pinus albicaulis, assembly GCA_034641835.2. NCBI lineage: Eukaryota > Viridiplantae > Streptophyta > Pinopsida > Pinales > Pinaceae > Pinus > Pinus albicaulis. The sequence continues at coordinate 127,555,110 of CM076575.1, forward strand.
CTTAGTGACTCTTGGTTGATCCCCTCTTTGTACTATTGCAATGTCACGAGCTATTTATCTTTGCTTCAATCTCCTTTCCTCTACGTTGTCTATGTGGAAAGTGTTGATCACAGTCATAACATTTGGCTCCATATGATAAATACCTTCAAAAATGTTTGAAAGACTCGAAAAAAAATCCTATGAAACAAAATAAAACATGTCAATGATCAATAACTTATAAAAAAATGAATGATCCTTACAACAATGCATAGCGTAAATATAAATAAGCATACTTACAATGTTATTTGCGATCTTTCTTGAGATTTCTTCAAAAAACTTAGTAGATATTTCATTTGTGTCATACTTGACCTTTGATAGACAATATCTAACCTTCTCACGTTTATTAGCCTCCCTTGCAAGAACATAAATAGTGTTTGTATTAGGGACCATACATATGTCTCGCACTCTGCCAATCACTTCATATGGTTCATTTAAGTCAATCATACCACAAACCAGATAGATATGTATATCAACCTCAGTTTCATTGTCTTCAAGATACCATGAGAAACCAGTTTTATTTATTTCCTCGGCGTTCTTCCAATCATGAATAACCTTTAATGAACCTGGTGGGCCACTTGCTTGACTTTTATTAGTGTGTGCAACAATCTCCTTATTGCGTCTAGCAGTATCCATAGTGCATCCAGCTGCAACTTTAGATTTCGAATTTGTATCCATAGTGCGTCGAATTGCAACTTTAGATTTGGGAGTTGTAGCCCTAGGTGCAGAAACATTCACATAAATCTTTTTTGATGCCATTTTCCTGATAAAAAGAAATATATATATTAGTTAATGAGAAAACACATAACTTCTAAGTTAATCAAATTTGTTTTTAAGTTTGCCAATATTAATTTAAAATTTACCAAAAAATAATGTCTATAAAATAAATTAAAAAAACAAGATTTATTTGTAAAACTAATAAATTGAAAATAAACCAATAAAAATGACTATAGAAAATTTTCATTTAAAAACAAAATATTAAAAATCATATTTAGATATATGTATATATATCTATATAATATTGTTTGAGTACATTTTATAAATAAAAATTAATTTCAAACTTAAGTTTATATTTAAGATTAAAAACAAAAAACACAAAAAAAAATATTTATTGTTTAAGAAATGTTAAAATAATTTTTTTTATATAAGCTAAAGAGAAAATTAAAAATAAAATAAAATAAAATAAAAAAATTAATGTTAATTTAATTTTTTATTTTAATTTTAATTGTTTTGTTTTAAATTTTTTTCCCTGTGTTTTAATGTTTTGTTTTATTTTAAACAACAAATTTTTTTTTAATATAACTGTTTTAATTTAAAAATAAAAATTAAAAATTAAAAATTAAAAATTAAAACAAATTAAACCTAATATATATATTATTTTGTTTGTATTATAAAACATATATATATATTTAATTTTTTTAACTAGTTTTTAATTATAATTATAAAACATATATATTAATAACAATTATAATTAAATTGAATAATTATAATTATAATTTTTAAAACATATATATATTTTAATTTATATATTAGTTTTAATATATATATATATATATATTAATCAATAAAAAAAATTGTTTATTATTAATCTTATATATATATATATATATATATATATATATATATATTTTGGTTTTATAGTTTTTTTTTTTTAAATTAAAAAATTAATTTTTGGCCGTCTGTCGGGGGCCGGATCGACCTCCGCCCAGCCGGGGGCCAGAGGCCGACCGGGCGGCGCCATCGAGGGCTACCCAGCCGGCCTCCGCCCAGCCAGGGGCCAGAGGCAGGCTGGGCAACCCTCGACGGCGATGCCCGGCCAACCACCAGCCCCCAACGACCGGCCAAAATTTAAAATTTTTTATTTTAAACAAAAAAAAAACAATAACTATGTTAAAAACTTTTTTTTTATTTTTTTTTTAAACCAATAAATATATAAAAAAATCTATATATATTTTAAATGTTTAAAAAATAAAACAATTATAATAATAATAAGTGTTAAAAAAAAAATTATATTAATGTTTTATAATATAAACAAAACAATATAAAATAAAATAAAATAAATAAAAATAATAATTTATTTTTATTTTTTAAATATTAAAACAATTATAATAAAAACAAAGTTTTGTTTCATAAAAAAATTAATACTATTCAATTTAAAAGAAACAAAAATTATATATATATATATCGTTTAATATACTATAAAATACCCCCGGATGCGGGTGTTTCCAAGGTTCGTTAATGGGATGGGACGGAGGGGCGGCAAGCCATGCCGACACCTGCCCCTGTGGTACGCGGAGTTAAATGGACAGCTGCGCCACAGCATGTCTCATTTACACTCCCCTCCTTCCAATGTTATGAGCTCTGCTTCCAACAGCACTCGTGCGCCTTCAAACAGGTTGAACCCTGCCTCCGCATGCTCTGGCGAGATTTTCACTCTGATAGCAGTTAAGAAGATGGATTTGTTTGGTTTGGGAAGGACGAACTCGGCGCATGTTATGACCTGTCTCATGGCAGATGGATTTCATAAGCAACAGGTTAAATTCCTCCCGGTCTTGGCTTTCCCACAGAATCGTATTGGCGTCGTTGGTTACTATATGCACAGTCGGGAGAAAGTCTATATGTGTCTGTTGCGCTCTACGCAGAGGGAGGTCTTTTCTCTTGGGCATCTTCAGCTGTCTCCGCGTCCTCGCTCGAGTTTGGGCCACCTTGGGCTGGCGGGCACTTTTGTTAAAGTTTTCTGGACCCCGCTCCTTCACACTATGCCGAGGCTTCGACATCGTATGCGGAGTAGGAGGGGCAGCTCTCGGAGCCATCCCACTCGTTTTCCTTCCAGTCCTTCCCCGGACACATCCTCCTTCGATGATGGCTCCAGCCACTACCCCAGAACTCGAAGCGGCAGGGGGCGCTCTCTGGATTTTTGCTCGTACTGGGGTCCCCATTCGCGTCGCTCGTCCGCTGCCTCTGCTAATACAACAGGCACCACTCGGTTCACCTTCCAGAGCACCCTCAATCGCCCGAGGATAACTGCCATTCTCTCGGTGGTTTTTATGGAAGACAGCTTTCCAGAGGATTCAAGCGTGCAGCCGGCCGTTCCTATGGAGAATTTTGCTCCTGCCACCCAGTTCTCGCAATTCAATCTGGGCAGTGGCAGCACTTCGTCGCAGCCTCCGTCTCGCCCTGCAGACTTTGTTCCTGATGAAGACATGCTCTCTGCTGAACCTGGTCCCCCGGCTTCCCAGGCAGAACTTGCTCCTGAAATGCTCGCCACCGGCTGGTGCAGGATCGTGGAGGAGACTCCGGAAGACTAATGGGTTCGTTGCTTGGTCTTTTTCTCTGTTTGTGTCACCCAACTTCTTGGGTTTTTTCTGTTCTGGTAGCTATGAAGCTTTCTGGCCCCTTTTTGTCTTTTCTGGGTCACAGCATCTTTTGGAGAAATCTTACTCTGCACCCCTGCGTGGGTTTCGACAGTCCACTTCTCTGTTTTTTCCTGAATTTTCTGCCTTCAAGGCAGTAGCTTTTGACTTCGGTCTCGATGTAAAATTATCAGTTTGTTAATAGATCAGTATCACTTAGAAAAAAAAAATAATATATTATACAATACTATACAATCGAAATTTTTAAAAATAAAAAATAATAAAAAAATAAAAAAAATTAAAGTATATATTTTAAAATCTAAACAAAAACAAATTAAAATTAAGAATAAGATTTAAAAAAAAACAAAACAAAACAAAATATAAAATAAAAAATAAAAAAAATTTCAAATAAAAAACAAAAAAAAACAATTTAAATAATGAAGCCGCCAATTTATTTATAATAAAAAAAACAAAGAGGTTTAATATAAATTAAAACTATATATTCTCCTTTAAATAAACAAAAAATATAAATTTGTGTCCTAAAAACCCTACAAAAATTGAGTTTTTTTTTCCATTTTTTTCACTAAAACAATATAAACAAATTATGGTTTTCGAACATAAAAACAATAAAAAATAAAATAAAAATAGTTTTTGAACACAAAAACCATAGAAAAAACAGATTTTGCCCAAAATCATCATTAAATGGACAGAATAGAAGGAAAACTAACATTTCAAATGTGAAAAAATCATGTTACCAATCTGAACACAACGCCTCCACAAAATTACCAATGCCAACACAACGCCTCCAATGCGAATGCAACGCCTCCACAAAGTTATCAATGCCAACACAACACCTCCAAAAAATTGCTCCAACAAAAACCAGAAGACTTGATGTGATGTCATGAATAGAAACAATGATTCTTATTATATAGCGAATATTGTGTGATTGGTTTACTGTTTAACGAATGTGGGATTAAAATTTAAAATTTAAAATATTACATGTAGTTAAATATAGTTAATATTATATTAAAATAGATTATATATGCATGTAGTTATTATAGTTAATATTTACATGTACTCAATGTTAAATCATTCAAATCTAATCTGGGATTAAAATTTAAAATTAGAAAAATTTACATGTAGTTAATTATAGTTAAAATAGTTAATATTTGCATGTACTTATTACAGTTAATATTTACATGTAGTCAATGTTAAATCATTTAAATAAGAAAATTATTTTAGTTTGGAAGACATGCATGAAAGGAATTTTTGTGGATATTTTGAATAGAAAGTATGGTGAAATATTTCAAGACCAACTGTTTATTAAGAAATTTTGACATATATTTTAGACAAATATGATTTAGGTTTAAAATTTAAAATTTAAAATATTTACATGTAGTTAATTATACTTAAAATAGTTAATATTTGGGTGTAGTTATTATAGTTAATATTTACATGTAGTCAATGTTAAATCATTAAAATAACAAGATTATTTTAGTTTGGAAGGCATGCATGATAGGAATATTTTGTGGATATTTTGAATAGAAATATCGGTAAAATATTCCAACACAAACAGTTTATTAAAATGTTTTTAAATACATTTTATATGAATATTTTGTAAGAAATCTTTGAAACGAAAATTTTGGAGGGAAATTTTTTCGCAAAAATTTGGTGGGGGGGGGGGGGGGGATTTGGAGGGAAATTTTTAGTATTTAAGCTATATATTGTAATTGGGAGAGGCATTTGTATCATTCAACATCTTCTTATTGAAAGCAATGGGTTCTTCTGATAGCGAAGTTTTTCTGTCTACAACATCAACTTCTTCGTCATGTAACAACTCTATTCAGATTGATGAAAATAACAGGAGTTCGTTCACCATGAATAGAGAGTCTAAAATTTGAATTGGTCGTAATCCTAAGGATGATGAGAACATAATTGATGAGGTGCAGCAAAAATAAATTTATGTAAATCGAGAGTCAGTTATTCCACTTACTCTTAATCCTAAGGATTATGAAAGCAACAGTGATGAAGGGCATGATGAAGAATTTCCAGAGTCAAAAATTTCACTACGTCCTAATCCTAAGGATTATGAAGGCACCACTGAATAATGGGGAGATGAAGAATATCCTTTTCGCCCTAATCCTAAGGATTATGTGAGCACCATAGATGAAGAGGGGAATAAAGAATTTGCAAAGTCAAAATATCCAATTCATCATAATCCTAAGGATTATGCCAGCACCACTGATGAAGAGGGGAATGAAGAATTTCCAGATTCAATATATCCACTTCATCCTAATCCTAAGGATTATGCCATCACCACTGATGAAGGGGGGAATGAAGAATTTGCAACGTCAAAATATCCACTCCGTCTTAATCCTAAGGATTATGCCAGCACCACTGATGAAGAGGGGAATGATAAAATTCTAGAGTCAAAATATCCACTTCGTCCTAAACCTAAGGATTATGCCAGCACCACTGATGAAGAGGGGAATGAAAAATTTGTAGCGTCAAGAAATCCACTCCGTCCTAATCCTAAGGATTATGCGAGCACCACTGATGAAGAGGGGGATGAAAAAATTACAGAGTCAAAATATCCACTTCGTCCTAATCCTAAGGATTATGCGAGCACCACATATGAAGAGGGGAATGAAGAATTTGTAGAGTCAAAATATCCACTTCGGCCTAATCCTAAGGATTATGCTAGCACCACTGATGAAGAGAGGAATGAAGAATTTGCAGCGTCAAAATATCCACTTCCTCCTAATCCTAAGGATTATGCTAGTAGCACTGATGAAGAGGGGGATGAATTTCCAGAGTCAAAATTTTCACTTCATCATAATCGTAAATATTATAAGAGCAACACTGATGAAGGGGGGGATGAATAATTTCCAATAAATATAGATTCAAGGCATCCACTTATTCCTAATCCTAAGGAGTATGAGAGCACCAGTGAGGAAGCGGAGGGATGGGATGAAGAAATTCTAGTGAATACAGATTCAAAGCTTCCACTTAGGCCTAATCCCAAGGATTATGAGAGCACCACTAAAGAAGGGGAGGATGAAGAGTTTATTTCAAATGATAATTTTAGAGGCACAGATCTGAATAATGCATTTTCTCTAAGTGATTGTTTCAAAGACACCCAAGGTGATGAAGAATTGAATCCTCCCAGTGAAGAATCTGAAAGCATGGATCAAGATGGTGAAGGATTTGGTCTAATTCAGGCTTACAAAAGCACAAATGATTTTTGTGAAATGTTTTCTTCAAGTAAGGATGGTAATGAAAATTTTCCAGGTAGTGATGTTGATGAGTTACTTAACTATGTTTAGAATGATGATAGTGGGGATAATATTCCTCCTAATGGTGATGAAACTACTTTTACAAAGGACGATGGAATGATGATGCCGTTACAATCAAATATTTTAACTAGGAGTAGGAGTAGACCTTTTCATATCAATCGAAAATATTCCAATTATACAAGGGTCACAGGTGAGGACAACATATCTCACAAAAAGAAGTTATGTCATTCATTTGATTTCAAGTGAATGTTGGCGAAGGGATTGCTTGAAACATATGGAATTCAACTTTTCTTTGGAGAAAAGGAAAACATATCTGTCAATGAATAAAATCATGCAAAATTCATATTTAGTGGCTTGCATTCAATCTACACTAGCAGGTTATTATTATCATATTGGGAATGTATTGCTCTGCAGAAAGGCTTTCAAAATGTTGCATTCAATTGGTTATTGTCGTTTTTCAAGAATCCAAGAAAAACTGGAAAAGGATCCCACATATTATTCAGAAGTACGTTATAAATGGGAGGTTGGGCCGTTAGGAAATACTGTTATGTCATGGATGAAAGACTTCTTTTCAAAGCATAGAGAGTGTCTGCCAAATAAAGACACAATACATATTCCAAATAATTTCTAGAGACGAGAAATATTCAACTTATACAGAGATTATGCAGAAGTTGCCGAAGGATTCGGTAATTCTATTACATATTCTTATTTTACAAGGGTATGGAAAAGTGAATTCAACAATGTTCGTATTCCTAAGAAGACAAGGATGGGAGTTTGCAACACATGTGCTTCTCTTAAAGCAAAAATAGATAAATATCAAGGGCCAGAAAGAGGTATGAGTTCAAAACATTGTTTTTTAAAATTGGATAGTTATCAACTATGAAAATATATTTATTCATATGTTTCTTTTATTTTATGTACAGATTCAGTTGTCAAATAACTTCAAGAGCATCACAATCACCAAACAAGTGAAAGGAAAAAGTTATATAAACATCGAAAGAAGTGTTATGATAATCCAAATAAATATCTGGGTTTGATAATTGATGGTATGGACCAAAAGAAAACACTTCTTCCACATTTTGTCCGCACGCCAAAAAAATTACAGGAGGAAATTTTCATTCAGTTCCACTTGGTTGGTTGTATTGTATTTAATGAGAAGATGTTTCCAAGAGTTTTCTTCACAACTCCAAATATTCATAATGATGCAAATCTGACCATAACTATAATTCATGATGTGGTTACTCATTGGTCTGGTATTCTTCCTGAAGTTCTGTATGTACAATTAGACAACACAAGCCGTGAAAACAAAAATCAAGTTCTTTTTGGGTATCTAAACATGCTCGTTGAATTGGGAATTTTTAAAAAGATAAAGGTCGGTTTCCTGCTTGTTGGACATACTCATGATCATATTGATCAAATGTTCAGTCGTTTTTCAGTAACATTGAGGAGGAAAGGTGTTGGGAGCCTGCCATTGAATGTATTAATAAATCGTACATTCCAGAGCCTATTTTTCATGTGTTGGAAGAAACTATTGACATGCGAAGGTTTATTTTGGGATCGCATGGTGAGGAAAAATGCATTGAACAACTTAACGACATTAGCTTCCAACATCAATTTCGTATCAAAAAAATTGATGGGATAACACTTATATGGGGCAAGAAGTATTCAACTGTTGCAGAATGGGGGCCATTATCAGGTTTAGAATTTTTGAAGTTCATTCCAGAGCGTCCAATATTTTCATCAAAGATATTGTTATTACAGTCAATTGTTGAACTCCATAATGCACGAAGGCATAAGAGAGACATAAATTATTCTGAATGTCTGGAGGAAATTAAAAGATGTATTAGAGATACATATGAGTACTTCGATGTTGTTGATTCAGTTTGGTGGGAGTATTTTTTTAGTAATCAAAGTGATATGATTTCAAGATAAATAAATGAGGATACACTTTTGAAGACTCCTTTTTTTTTGCCACAAAATATTCCAAATGAACATGAGGAAACACACATTGTTGAACAAAAACAGTCTCAAGCTATTATTAATTCTCCATGTAGAGGAAAGAGAAATCTATATTGGTTCTAGAAGATCACGTGTACAACGTGAAGCCATGGAAGACCTTTATAGGGGTTCTATGTAGGATGTTAAGGAGGGTTGCATGATAGCAGTATTAGCAGATGAAGATCCACTTGGCTATCCATTCTAGATTGCCAAGGTTATAAAGGTCATTAATGAAAATGAATATATTACAGTTGTTGATGTACATTGGTATGCCACAAGTACCCACCCTTTCAATGGTGTGTACAAGCCAGAGATGGTAGTTGAAAAAAAAATTGGCAGAAAGAGAAAAATAAAGGGCACAAATATAAATCGTCGCTGCACAGATGTCTTAAAATTGGAGGATGTTGACATACTTGTGTATGACTTCAATTTGACAAAGAGAGGAACTCTTCGGTTGCAGACCATAAATATTTTGAAGAAATTTCTACCAGAACAATTACTGCTGAGATTGGACTCTGCAGAATGTAGTCGTAGATCTACAAGACATTGGAACCCTGAAATGGTGGGCATGCATGTTGACTCAGATGGAGCACTAGTTGATGAAAGAGAAGAATAAGGATCATCTTCATCTGCATCAAGTCATTCATCTGAAGATGTAGGTTCTGATGGTGTGCCAGAACCTATGGTTGATTTTGAATAACTTTCTAAGACACTTTCATGCAGTTGATGTTTGCATAGCAACTTGAAATAAATATTTTGACTTCCATCTGATTTTTCATGAAGTTATGAGGCATTTCTATTTTTGTTGAATTATATGTTTTAATTATGAAGAATTCATATCTTTATAATATCCACAGCGCAACAATGAATTACAAAAATAATTTATGTTGTATTCAATGTACCGATTTTGATATTTTGATTAGAAGTAAAAAAGCAAATAGAAATTAATGTTGACTTTTTAGATTATGCAGTGATATTGCCATGATATTATGTATTGTTACCATTTCGTATAAGATACTTTTAAAAATTATAAAAATTATATGCCTCATTGAAAGGGGACACTTTGTTTTGATGTTTGATTTTTAGGTTTTGGTTGAATTAGATTTATATTTGTCATAGGCTAAGATTTGAAAAGAGATATATTTTTATCCTTTAAAATTAAAATTACTCTTGGAATAATAAATATTTCATTTACTTGTTCATTTTTTAAAATTGTTTAAGTCATATAATTTCTCCATAATTTCATGCTTCAAGTATGTTGAATACTTAAGATTTAAAAACTTGAGATTTATAACTTGTAATTAAGGTTTTTATGCGCTATGAAATTTTATCTTTAATGTTATGGTTGAAAACAATTACAATTTTAGGGTTGTTTAGAGTCAAGATATTTTATCTTTAACAACATAGATGAAAATTGTTCGAAATGATAAGGCCTTCAGACATGATTTTGTTAATATTTAACATCATGTATCAATTTTTTTAGAATTTTATGATTTTTCAATGTCCTAATATGTTGTCTTTAATTCCATTGTTACAATGTGTCAAAAGTGTGACACAATGTTTTTTTTGTTATTCCAGCATCAACTCGTTTTTCTTTGAGGGTGTTTTTTCAATCCTTTTTTCAAGAAAAAATTTCATTTTTAGCATAATTTTATAAAATGTTGGAATTTGACCTTCAGAAAAAACCAAATGCGTTCTAGAATACACAATTTTTGTTTTTGGGGCTTTTTTTCATGTTTTTTGAGTCTTTTTGGCTAGAGTTCCTGTTTTGAGGTAATAATTCTCATTCGATCAATAACTATGTTCAACTTAGAAGAAAAAAATGTGGAAACCCTAACCCTAACGGTTGTGTGCAAATTGTAAAGGCTACTCCAAGACGATTCCTCTCATAGAACCAGTAATCGAAATTGTGTCTGGAACATGTCTCCTATTGTTCTATCTCATTAACAAGGAAAATATGAGCAAGTACTCGTGGGGAAACCTAATTAGTCCAAATGACCTATATCTATAACCTTAACTCTATTTCTAGCTTAGTCCTGGATATTTCCTAGTACGTTTTCTTTTTTCACCTGTCGATTGGAGATGTGACATGGAAACAAGGCATGAGAGAAAACCTAAATCAAAATATATTTAAGTTTAACAAACAAGAAACAACCTCTCTTTCCCATAAAATAATTCAAGATCCCTCATCTGCCCTAGCATAATAAACACCCAATAAAAATTTCCAATGTGCACATGAAATAAAATAAAATTAAATAAAGAGTAAAGGATCGAGAAAGGCTTCCTACATCGAGAGGTGATGCAACGACTCTACCATGGTACTGACCAAGCTTACTGGAAGCAGAGAAAAAATTTTGATTCCTTAAAGTGACTTTATTGGGGTATTGTCCAGGCCTGTTGGTAGTGTAGCAACACCATAAACCTATTTTAAAATTATGAATACAATAATCCCTTTGCCTTTTTCTTTGCATCATCCATAACTACTAGCATGCGTTAACTTCTAATTTGGTGTTTAATGACTAGTAGGACCTATATGAGACAAACAGGAAGGGAAAATATGTAAAGGTCAAGGGAATGCTAGAGGTACCCATAGTGATTGTTCAATACTTCCTTGCATTATCATTCAGACTCAATCTGTAATAGGGACGTAACCAGAGATATTGGATTCTACCAGTGGTTCGCCAATTGTTTTAGTTTCTACAATAGCACCTGTCATATTCAAAATTTCGGGTCCCCCTCCACTCGCCTCAAGCCATTAGGGTTATGATCTTGTTTTCAATGTGTAAATATCCCCATGAATTATTTCTATCGAACCCTATCAATACACATGCTCAAGTGATGCACATTGCATTCATTCCTCACTTTGCATCTCGAGTATTGACCTCATGACTGCATTAGGGTTTAGGTTGGTCATTTTCTTTGATGGTGCATCGTCCTATAATATGGATCGCAAAGGTACTATGTGTGGATAGATAGGGCTTCCATTTGGCTTTCATTATGTGGACCATATTAGGGTTTGGAAGAAATCCTAGATTGTCAAAATAAGGGTTCCACTCATGCTTTAACCTGATTCATATACCTCCAAGGGTGCATTCTCATTGGAATCGCATGGGATCATGGTGAGAATCATTGCAAATCATATTCCCCTAGGTTTGGGGTTGACCTAGGTTTGAACTATACTGTGCAGCAGCAAAACCCTTGATCACTAGCCCTTTCGGAAATGACTTGCAAGAAGATGTTAGGTCCCTATATTACTAGTATTGTCCCTTATTATGCTAGTGTAACCCCCTTATTGTTATTTTTGTACCCCTGTAACCCCCATATTGTTATTATTGTGCCCGTACATTATTATTGTTAGGTCAGCTAGGATTACATTGTGGCCCCATGGACTCCTATATATAGAAAAGAGGTTTTGGTCATTTCAATCATCCAATAATTGTCCATTTATTTAATGTATTGGAGGTTCCCCCCTAGAAGTGGCTGATTTCTAAGGCGTTGACCTCTCTTCTCTTCTATTTTTGGAGCTAGTTTCTAACATTTTGATCCAGGAGGATCTTGATCATTACAGTTCAGCAAAAAGGTCCAAGTCAACTCCAGCAGTTCGATGTCCAGTTCAGTTTCCAAATCCGCAGTTTCGTCAATTCGCCAGTGAAAAAGTCCTTCAGTATCATGGTTCAGTTGGGTTCATGTTATACATCAGTTTTGAAATAGGTGTGTGGCACGATATATGGGTTTTTTAATGGGTTAAAACCACGGTGAAATACCTTATACAAATGTAAAGTTCTAAGTTTTTAACCTAAGGACCTAGACCTAACACCTAAAAATCTATGGTGACAAAAGTCCTAGCGCAAACCTAGCCTAAACCCTAATATCTAAGGTTAAAACTCTATACACATATCCTAGACCTAAGCCTAAAATTTCTAGACCTAAGGTGTCAAATTCTAAGACATGTCATTAAACCCTATGGATCTAAAAAACCTAACCTATATACTAAGCTCCTATACATAAACATTAAACCTAAGGTGATAAAGTTCTAGCGTAAAATAAAATCCATGTATTAAAACCTATGATATAACACCTTATTATAAGGTTTTTTGGGTTAGTACATTGATATAAAACTACATTTAAAACAAAACAGAGTTAAACCACTAGCTGCCAGCAAACCGTGTCGGAGTTTTATTGCACATGTGAATAGGGTTGGGAAAACCACGACGGGAGTTGTTTGGATGTCCACCAGTTGTAACTGCACAGAGACCGTCGGGTTAATAGCCATGTGATAGGTCTGACCGAAATGAAAAATTTCAAAGGTAAACAGTTGTGTATGCCGCGTATTAATAAACCTCGTCGGAACCGCATTCATATGATAAGGTTTTAAAATTGCGAGAGTTAACTGCGGCGGAGTAACACTATTAATAACCACGGAGATCTGCTTCACCTATTCACATGGTTAGTTGTTACATCTTCCCGCACGGTTAGGATAACCATCGAGTTAAGGGCCTATCCAAAGTTTTAAAATGGGTTTTTAAATTTAAATCAGTGCTAAGGTTTGGGAACTTAATCCCCAAGGTTCATGAATGGAGAATAATTCGAGACCCTCATCACCATTTTTTCTCAACCAATTTCTATTTTGGCTATCCATGGTTCGAATGTAGACTTATAAAGCCATGTAATTTCTTCATTGAAGATCAACTTGGATTTTTGTGAGGACATTGAGCTTTTGGAGATCAGTTTCAGCAGGATAGAGGAAAATTTGTTTGCAGCATTGCTCAGTGGTCGGTGGTCAGAATTGTGCACGGAGACAGGCGTCGGAAAGGTGAGTAAGAGTAATTTATGTTTATAGGGTTCAGAATTGCCTAGAGCACGGTCATTCTATTCCATTTCAATGTAAATATTCTTCAAGGTCAATCCTAATAAAAACAGACGCCCACTTAAAAGCGGACCCGGAGATGTAGTCCAGGAGGGACGAACTCCGTCATCAAATCATTTGCCTCTTCTTCTCTCTGATTATCGTTGTTATTCAATTCATTTATGTTATTGGTTTATGTCATTTTTCATTAAAGCATACTTCAGTTAACAGTCAATCTAAAAGACAAACTAATCAAACTGCTTAAGCCCTTTATTCGATCAGTTATGGATGACATTTGGTATCAGAGCTTTGAATTCTAGGGTTTCGCTACTCGAAATAGGTCATCGTGGAATTTTCACTATAAGGAACATCGTGGAAAAATTTCAGATCCTGGTTCACAATATTTTCGGAGATATGATCTACGCAAGTTAGGGATTCTTGCAGGCTCCTGAATTTAACCTAAATAGGTCATTGTGGAATTTTCGCTATAACTTTTTTTCTACGAGGGTTCAGAAGCTAAAATTTTCATAGAGAGAATCTCCAATCCTGAGCAACATTGTGGAAAAATTTCAGAGCTTGATTCGCAATATTTTTTTAGATATGGTCAGTGGAAGTTAGGGATTTTTCAGGCTCCCGAATTTCATCTCAAAGAGGTGACCGTAGGAAAATCGTCATAACTCTCTCTCCGAGCATTGGATTGGAATTATGTAAAAAGTGGCTGCAAGTACATGGATTTTTGTTTCTACTATATCAATTACAGAGCATAAGGACGAAACAGTGGCACGTGGCAAGTCGTACAAGTTCACTCCACTGAACCAGTCCATAATTAGGTCATCGTAGGAGATTGGGCATAACCTTGTCTTCAAGAATCCAAATCAGGTAATACCTGTGGAATTCAAAAGAAGATTCAGAGGGCTAATTTAGGGCTGAATTTCAGATATTGAATATCCAAAATCACAGAGAAAATTCAGTTTCAATATCGAGCTCCCCAAAATCAAGAAAAAGGTGTGTATTTTGTTTTCAAATTGCATAAGTCTTGTTTGAAAAATCAGTTTTAAGTGATTCCAAAGGCCTATTGAGCATAGATATCAATATTTTGTTCTAAAATGCCTCCTAAAAAGAATTCAACACCCATTAATCCCTCAGAGTACTCTACTATGACTCATGAAGATGAAGAATTGCAACATGATCTATCAAAATTACAAGAGCAAGTGCACCAAATTTCCCTCTCGCGAAGAGCAACAAAAAATGAAATGGAAGTTTTGAAGAAAGGTGTGGAAGCGAAGATGGATGGTTTGAAGAATAATATGGATGGAATGGAAGCTACGATGGATGAAATGGAAGAAAAAATGAAAGACAACATGAAAAACATGAAGAATGATCTAGAAGCAGACATGGAAGGTTTGACAAAGTTGATACAAGAAATGTTTCCTAATGGCGAAAATATAGTAGAGAAAACTCATGATGCTAACAAAATAAATGTTAATCGTGATTTCATAAACTCTAATGTTGGATGAAAGAACCACCATAATTCCAAAAATGGATATGAGGAAGTTTGATGGCAAGGATCACGTAACATGGATACTACAAATGGAGCAATATTTTGATCTCAATAATTTGCAAAACACACAAAAGGTACGCATTGCAACTTTACATTTAGAACAAAATACATTTGTACGGTATCGATGGCTTTGCTCTCGTAAAAAAATTGTCACTTGGTCAATTTTTACGGAGGAAATGATAGCACATTGTGAGGATACAAAGAGCAACACCTTCTTTAGCCAATTGGTAAATCTCAAACAAATGGGTTCAGTGGGGGAGCACATTGAGGACTTCCAAAAATTGAATATAAGGGTAACTGATATTCCAGAGGAACACAAGATTGATGTCTTCATAGGGACTTTAAAGGATAACATCCAACATGAAGTTCATGTTTGGGAACCTGTTTCATTGGAGAAGGCATTCAGGTTGGCAAGAAAAATTGAATGTAAAATTATGGTGACAAGGAAGCCTACCACTCACATCTATAAATATGGAAGTGTTGCTACTACTAGACTTCCACAACCTACAAGGTTGACACCAAAACAATTGGAAGAAAAAAGAGCAAAATGGCTTTGCTACAGTTGTGATAGAAAATACACTAAAGGTCATAATAAATTATTTTACATAGATTGTGAAGAGAAAGAAGAAAATGAACAAGAAACTTCAAAAGAAGAGGGTATACACCAGGAACCATCCCTAGAAGAAGAAGAAATGAGTCTGACCATATCGTGTAATGCATTGGCAGGAATTACCACTCCTCAAACTCTCAAGATAGAAGGACATATCAAGAAGAAAAAGGTAATAGTGTTGATTGATTTAGGTAGTGCCCATAATTTTATTCATTGTAAGGTAGCCAAGGAATTGAATTGTTTCCTATACCCAACACCAGAATGTCAAGTGATGGTTGCAAATGGAGGAACTATAAATTGCTCTGGAAAATGCCATAATATCAAGCTAACCATGGGGGAATATGTATTTAATAGTCCAATGATTTCCATTCCAATGGGAGGTGTTGATGTTGTACTAGGAGTACAATGGTTACAATCTTTGGGGACGGTAGCTTTTAATTTTCAAGAACTTTTCTTGAATTTTTTTTCAGAAGGAAAGGAAGTCGAATTACGGGGTATTGAAGGGAAGCCGGGAAGGATAATAAGCTCTAATGTCATGACAAATATTCTAAAGAAAGAACAACGAGGCGTAATTGCACAATTATGCTCACTAGAAGTTCCGACATCAAAATCATCTATTTCTGCAGATCTCCAACAAGTCTTGGACAATCATTCCAAGGTGTTTGAAACTCCCAAAGGACTCTCACCTATTCGTGATCATGATCATGCTATTCATTTGATTCTAGGAAGTGTTCCTCCAAACATCAGGCCTTATAGATATCCTTACGTCCAAAAGAGCGAAATTGAACGTATGATTGCAGAAATGTTAGAGGCGGGTATAATTCAACCTAGTCGAAGTTCTTTCTCTGCTCCTGTAGTATTGGTACACAAGAAGGATGGATCATGGCGAATGTGTCCGGATTATAGGGAGCTCAATAAGCTCACCATTAAAGACAAATTTCCCATTCCTGTGATTGATGAATTATTGGATGAATTACATGGAGCAATTTATTTTACCAAGTTGGATCTTCGTTCGGGATATCATCAAATTAGAATGAAGACTGAAGATATTCCAAAAACAGCATTTCGAACTCATGAGGGTCATTATGAATTTTTGGTCATGCCTTTTGGCCTTACCAATGCACCTTCTACATTCAAGGGTTGATGAATTCCATTTTCAAACCCTTCCTTAGAAAATTTGTGCTGGTATTTTTTGATGATATACTAATCTACAGCAGGTCTTGGAAGGATCATGTTGAACATGTTGACAGGGTGCTCAAACTATTGCAGGAGAAACAATTATATGCAAAAACATCCAAATGTTTCTTTGGAGTACAAGACGTGGAATATCTGGGTCATATTGTATCTCACGAGGGTGTTAAAGTAGACCCTAACAAAATTAAAGCCATTAAGGAATGGAAAGTCCCCACAACCATAAAGTAGTTGCGAGGATTTCTCGGGTTAACGGGGTATTATCGCAAGTTTGTTAAGAATTATGGGAGAATAGCAGCACCTCTAACAACATTATTGAAGAAAGATGCATTTTCATGGACTCCTGAAGCAACTAAGGCCTTTGAACGTCTTAAAGAGGCAATGTGCCTAGCACCGGTCTTAGCTACACCAGACTTCACAAAAACCTTTGTTGTGGAATGTGATGCCTCAGGAAATGGAATTGGTGCAGTTTTAATGCAGGAAGGAAGACCCATTTCTTTTGAAAGTCGTCCAATCAAAGGAAAGTATTTACAAAAACCTATTTATGAGAAGGAAATGTTAGCAATACTACATGCATTAAAGAAATGGCGAACTTACCTAATGGGAAGACACTTCAAGGTAAAAACTGATCATGATAGTCTTAAACACTTTTTGGAACAAAGACTATCTTCAGAAGAGCGACAAAAATGGGTCACAAAGATGTTGGGTTATGACTTTGAAATAATCTACAAAAAAGGAAAGCTTAATGTTGTTGCAGATGCACTCTCAAGAAAGAATGAAGAGGTGGAAGCATTGCTTTGTGCCATTTCTGTTATCCAACCAGATTGGATAACCGAAGCAAGAGATGAATGGAAGAAGGACAAAGATGTATGGACACTCATTCAAAAGTTGCAGCAAGATCCTAGTACATCTAATACATTTAATTGGAAAAATGATTCCTTATGGTACAAAGATCGCTTATATCTTTGTAAGAATTCCCAACTAAAACAAAATATTCTTTTGGAATTGCACACTTCTCCTTTAGGAGGACACTCTGGATTTTTAAAAACTTACCACAAGGTGAAGAAAGAATTTTTTTGGGATGGCCTTAAATCTGATATTCAAAAGTTTGTGGCGGAATGTTTGGTTTGCCAGTAGAATAAAGTTGAGACAATTAAGACCCCAAGTCTTCTACAACCTTTATCCATTCCAAGTCAATGTTGGGAGGAGATTTCAATGGATTTTATCACAGGTTTACCTAAGTCCGAAGGAAAGAGTGTCATCATGGTGGTAGTTGATAGACTTACCAAGTACGCACACTTTTGTGCATTATCTCATCCATTTAAAGCAAGTACAGTTGCTACTGCATTTATGGAAACAATTCAAAAGCTACATGGAAACTCGAAGATTATTGTAAGTGACAGAGATCCCATTTTTATAGGAAATTTTTGGACGGAATTATTTTCTTGTTTGGGTACTCAACTAGCTCATAGCTCATCTTATCATCCTCAATCCGATGGTCAAACTGAGATAGTGAATAAATTTTTGGAAGTATATCTTCGTTGTTTTGTATATGATAAGCAAGCAAAATGGGTCAAGTGGTTACCTCTCGTTGAATGGTGGTGTAACACTTCCTTTCATACTGCAACAAAAATGACCCCATTTATGGCACTTTATGGATATCATCCACTGTCCATCACATATTCTTTAAGGGAAAATTCTACGCTTCAAGCAGTGGAATATCACATAGAGCATCAACAAGAAGTTCTCCAACTCTTAAAGGATAACCTAAATTTAGCACAAAATTGAATGAAACAATAGGTAGATCAACATCGCAGTGAGAGAAGTTTTGATGTAGGAGACT
Organism: Pinus albicaulis; assembly: GCA_034641835.2. Lineage (NCBI taxonomy): Eukaryota > Viridiplantae > Streptophyta > Pinopsida > Pinales > Pinaceae > Pinus > Pinus albicaulis. Next base: position 127,573,844 of record CM076575.1, read on the forward strand.
GGGTATTTTTACGAATACAACCATACAAACAAATGTCCCTCAAGCAAGCTAAGAAGGATAATAAATTATCGCCAAAGTACTATGGTCCTTACAAGGTGTTGCAAAAGATTGGTACTGTGGCATACAAATTGGAGCTTCCTACTTCTTAGCGAGTGCATCCAGTTTTCCATGTTTCATGCTTAAAGAAGGTTATATGGGACAAACTTCCAATTCAAACAATATTGCCAGAACTTGATGAGGAAGGAAAAACCATATTGGAACCTGAAGTAGTCACGTAAACAAGAACTCGACAGCTACGAAATCAATCAATTTCAGAGTATCTCATCAAATGGAAGAACTTACCCACTGAAGATTCTACATGAGAGGATGAGAATTTTATACAGAAGCACCCAGAGCTACTCAAGCATTGAGGACAACACTTTTTTGAAGGAGAGGAGCATGTTAGGTCCCTATATTACTAGTATAGTCACTTATTGTTGCTAGTGTAACCCCCTTATTGTTATTGTTGTACCCTGTAACCCCCATATTGTTATTATTGTGCCCTTACATTATTATTGTTAGGTCGGCTAGGATTACATTGTGGCTCCATGGACTCCTATATATAGAAAGGAGGTTTTGGTCATTTCAATCATCCAAGAATTGTTCATTTATGTAATGTATTGGAGGTTTCCCCTTCGAAGTGGCTGATTTCTAAGGCGTTGACCTCTCTTCTCTTCTATTTTTGGAGTTGGTTTCATAACAGAAGATCATAGTCTCACCCGAAGTGACTATGGGTGGTTGTAGAACTAGGTTTCTGCAGCCTTGAGGGACTGCGCGATGTGGTATTCTTAAGTTTTCTACCTTACAACTTCATAAATTACTTCGCAACATTCACTTAATCACATAACGTCACATCATATACCAATACTGCGATGATCTAACATGTAACTATGATAATTACTTCACAATAACAGATATTAAGCAAATGGGTATAGAAAACAAATAAAACACATAGTATCATCCAAAAACTTGCTTCTTTATTAAGATGTATCCTCGATTACAATTAGCTCTCTGACCTATGCACACAGTTGTAGGTGGTCTACACACTAAGCTGCAAACTCTTCCAAGGTCTCTACGCATTCAGCTACAGATCCTTCCCTTCGCTACAAAATACATATACAAGAATATCCCTTAACCATCTATCATTCGATTACATTATGATTCTAACATAGTATAACATTCCTTTATATAATATTACATCGACAAAATACCATGGTCTGAATACCATGGGCTTCTCAAAACAAGCAAAATACAACCCGAAACCCTTTACAAAAATGAGGGGATTCGACCCACCCCGAAGCCCCATGATACTGTGCGGTATATCTAACATGCTCCACTTCTCGGTCCACTTCGCATTCCGCTCCTCAAAATGTAGAGTTTTCATCAAAATCTAGGCCAAGTTGGGTTGCGCCCAACAGGCCCCCAACACTCACATGTGACTCATCCCGAGTCACTCAGCTACTTTTCCCTTTGATCTTTGCTACTATGTTGTTGTCGGCATTGTTGAACTTCTGTAGCACCTCTGCGACTTGCTTCTCCTGACTACGGACTTCTTCTAATACTGCGTCTGTGATTTATCATGTAGTCTTCTTCAATATTGCCTCTTCCTGTTTTCGAAGCTCCTAGAGCTTCTCGTCCACCTGTTGCGATGGTTGGAGAGCCTCATCCTACCATGGTTGGATTCTCTCTGTCAAAAATTTTTCTTCCTTCCTTAGCTCTCCTATCTTCTTTTGAAGCACCTTTCCTTCATTGATCCTTGCGAGCTTCTCTGAAACTGGAAAGTTCTTCATTTTTGTCTATATTTCCTCCAACTACTACTTTTGCTAGATGTCTTCTTCTATCTTCTGTACATTTTGATTTCCTGCAACGAAGTCCAAATCTACAAGGTCTCTTCCATTAATTTTTCGCACTCTGCCACTGTCCCGGAGATGCCTATCACTACAGCCTTCAGTTCGATCTCCCTTTAATCTTGCACCTTTGGTGGCGTGGTTGGATGCAGCTTCATTTGTAGCTCACTGATCTTTACTTCACACTCAAATTGCATGTATGTGATCTTCTTCTTTGATTCCTTGATTTCAATGCCAAGCTTCGTGACCTTGTCTTCTACTGGTTCCTCCTCGCGAGCAACTTTCTTACACAGGTTGTGTTGTGTGTACTTCTGCCAAAGTGCAACACATTCAGCATATTCAGTAATCCAGACTGCTCCAACCCTTTCGCCCACTGATGCAGCTCCAATATTGTCACACCACTATCTGGGTAGTTAACCTGCTTCAAATACCTTTGTGGTGCGAACTATAGGTATTTATTTCTATCATTGAAGTCGTAGTTTGTGAACTTCAACTGCATAATATTTCCAAGCAGTTCTCCCTCAAATGGAAATTTCTCTAGTAGCAGTGGTGTAAATGTGTCATACTTCACGTTTTTTTATTCCTTGACTGGTTTTGCATTAGGTTTTCTGGGTGGCATGTATGGTGGAAGAGGGGATGGAAGTGTTGAAATTTCTATTTCCATGTATTCTTGCTCGAATTCCTCTTCATTATCTCTGATTGGTTCAGGTTCTGGATGCAGGTTGACAAGTTTCTTATCCTTGTTATGTTTTGTTCTCTGCTCCTTGGATTTTCTTCCTAAGAGATTTTGTTGTGATAGGGGCGACGTTGTTGCAGGTGAGGGTGATGTTTCGGGTGTACTAGATGATGTTGTGGCTTCCATGAGTCCTGTTAGACCTTTCTCTTCAAATGTGTGAATGAATTATCCTTTGTTCATACAATCGCGCAACTTCTGCAACTTATCAGCACTTAGTGATTTCTGAGCTGTCAAACAGCAAAGTGCCAAAATCTTGGAGGGACACGGCTTTTTATAATGATCTTGAACTTCTGACCTCATCATTAGCTTAGATCTTGCTTGGATTTTTCTCACTAAATGCATATCTATCCCTGGATATTTGCAAATATGTCTCCATAAATGTTATATTCCGCTCTCCAAAGACAATTTTTTCTTTTAATGCTCATATTTTTTTGGCTGGCTTCAACACGTTCATTTTACAACGCACAACCCTTCATACACCATAGTTCCTACGATATTTGACATAATCCGGACTATAGTGGATTATCTTCCCATGTCAAAGCTCTCTCTGCAGAGTATTTTATAGTCCAGTGCCCACTTTCAACTGCAGGTGGCACTAAGACTTTTCTCCTTTCTTCTTCAGAGAAAAGTTGTAGGGACAGAGTCGTCCCTGTAAAACTTCAACCTATTTCCATTTTCCCTTCCCTGAATCAATTCTCCATTCAAATTCATCATTTGAACTGCACCTCCATCAGTAATATGCTTTATAATATATGGGCCCAACCAATGTGTTTAGAATTTTTCTGAAAATTTCACAAAATTACTGTCATAGAGGAGAACAAGGTCTCCTACCTTGAAACACATTTTGTTTGATATTTATTTCATGCCAAGCCTTTTCTCTTGCCTTCTGCACCTACTGATGGAATCCTTCTACAAATATGTCTTATTCCAAGGCAATCAACTGTGAAATTTTTTCCTCCATTGTTTCAGGGTCTACCATATCTGTTAAGGCTGCAATCCTCAAGTTGGACACAATATACTCCATGGGCATCATAGCTTCTTGTCCATATACCAACCTGAAGGGTGTATGTCCTATAAAGTTCTTGAATGTGGTCTTGTAAGCCCATAATACAATTAGAATTTTGGGGTCCCAATCATCTATATTCACATTGCATACCTTAGTGAGTGCATTCTCCAAAATATTTTGAAAGCCTCCACTTTTCCATTGGCCTGAGGATGACAAGGAGTACTCTTTTGATGATAGAATTAGAACTCCTCAGTCAATTCTTCAATAGACTTATTCAGAAAATTTGAGCCTTGGTCACTCATCAAGATCTTCAGAGACCCAAATCTAGACAATATGTATTCAAAAATAAACTTCGTTGCATTTTCTGTGATTCAGTTCCTTACTGGTTGTGCTTCGGCCCATCTTGTCAGATAATCAGTCGCAGTTATTATGTACCTCACACCAGTCTTCTTTCTAGGTGGGTTGATAGGTCCAACGAAATCAATGGCTCACTTATCAAAATCCTGCCATGTAACTTGTGGAACTAATGGCATCTCATCCCTTCTTGAAGGCTTCCCTATTCTTTGGCATACATCACATTCTCTAAAATACTTCTTTGCATCCTTATGTAGTGTGGGCCACCACAATCCTAATCTCAAGATCTTTTTCATAGTATCCTTTCCTGCATAATGTCCACCAGCTGTGCCTCCATGAGCTTCTGCTAGAATCATCGATTCTCCATGTTCAGGGACATATCTACGTAGTATATCATCTAGTTAAATCTTATATAATTGTCCTGCTATCAATGAAAATTCAGTTGCCTTTACCACCAATTATCTCTTCTTATGTGTACTACATTATGAAGGAGCCATCCATGTGGTCAAAAACTGAATAATGTCTGCAAAATGGTCATTTTCTACTCTGATTGCAAATAACTACACATCAGGGATATTATCTTATATGCTAGTTGGTTCTTCCCCTATTTCCAATCTTGACAGATGGTTAGGTCCTGCATTCATCCTTCCTAGTTTAACAACTTCAAATTCAGACTCCTGAAATAAAAATAACCATATGCAACTATTTACTCCTAAAACAGGCTTATTGACCAAGTACTTCAATGTAGACTAATCTGTAAACATCTTAAAATGTGATCCCGGCAAATAATGTTTGAATTTCTGCAAAGCATACACCATAGCTATACCTTCCCTTTCTGTGGTAGTGTAGTTCTTCTCAGCTGTAGACAACTTCCTATTTGCGAAAGCTATAGGATGGTCAATTTCTCCTTCACGAGGTTGTGCCAATACCATTCCCAAAGCTATGCAAGAAGCGTCGACATGGACATGGAATTCCTTATTCCAGTCAGGGAATATTAGAATAGCTGCAATTACCATCTTGGAATTCTTCATCCAACTTAAAGGTCACAACTTTCTTCAGCAATTTGTCCATTGGCGCAATGATATGCGCATACCCCTTAATGAATTTTCTGTAGTATCTTCTATGTCCCAATGAAGTGCATGGTTGTCTTACTGTCTTAGGTGGGTCCAAGTTCACAATGACAACAATATTAGCAGGGTCTTCCATCAATCCTTGCTTACAAAAAATATGGCCCAAAAACATACCAAAAGTTACATAAAATATGCACTTCTTTAGATTCAAAGATATCTGATATTGTCTACAAGTGTAGAGAATAAGCCTCAAACTCCCCACATTTTTTCTCAACAGTCCAAAAATTGTCCAATCATCAAAGTATACCTCTAAAAATTTATGAATGAACTCCTTAAAAGTTGCAACCACCACTTTGGAAAATATAGCAGGGTCATTCTTCAACCCAAAATGCATCATTGTATAATGATATGAGCCCCATTATGTAGCAAGTGTGGTCTTATGTTGATCTTCCCAAGTAATTCTGATCTGATGTTAACCTAAGAAAATATGTGAATTAATAGGCTTCCTGACCTCCTACATTGTCTAGTGCTTCATCTGTGAAAACGGTAGGAAAAGGATCATGTAAACATGCATTGTTCAACTTTTTGAGGTCAACACAGATTGTATTCTTCCTTGAGTCTTCTTTTTCTGCACCACCATTGGACTTACCCATTCCGACTCTTCAACAGGTTCAATAATCATTGTTGTTATCATATTATCAACTTCTATCTTCACTTTCTCTTTGTACTTTGGGTTCAACCTATAAGGTCTCTGCTTGACTGGCTTCGCATCAGGCTTCAGGGGAATCTTCATGACCCCTAGATCTCCTAATATCCCCTTCATATCTAAAAATCTAGTCGGAAATAGTTCTTGATATTCATGGAGTAGTTATCTAACATCACTGACTGTCTCCTCATCCCAGTAATCTCCTACTATTGCAAACTTCAATTCTCCTTCTGATCCTATATTCACCTTCTTAGTCTTCAATGGATTCTTTATGTGTGGTGTGTCTATATTAGGTCCTTGTACATCGTGGTGTCCTTCTGATTCTGTTATGCCAATCTTGTGAGGATCTTCTTTATCTTATGCAATAATGTTATAACACTTCAATGCATACACCATCGACACAGCCCAATTAGGTTGTTTCCATGTTTGTGTGGTTACACCCTGAAAAATATTCTCTTTTAATACCTAAAGGGTTGAATCTATGCCTAGACATTCATCCTCAAAACTTAATGCTAAAATAAAACCATCAAACAAATATGCCCAGTTTAGAGTACCATGTCACAGTTCTATTCATAGGTACCAATTCTTAGGACTTGTCTCCAATGTGTGAATAAATCCATAGATCCATTCTTGTTGAGGAATCTCCTTCCATGTTGTAGTGCATAGTTGAATATGCTTTCTAGGGTGAATTTCACCATCATGTTTCTTCTGCATTTATGTTTCTACTTGTCCAAACCTTATCCACATTAGTCTTTGACATACCTACCAATCTCCTATATTCTTCTTGTGTCTACCCCACCATCTAGCAGGGGTAGATCTTAGGGTTGTATCCAAAGCTAACAATGTTTGATTTTCTGGTACCCTCTCTTCATAATCATTAAGAAAATTTTCTATATTACCCAAACCATAATAATAATGCAGGTTGCATACCTCAGATTTCATACAACGAACTAATTTTGTCAATATTGCACAGAGTTTTGTAGATGTTTCATGAAACTTGTTCTCCCAATTCTCCAATTCTTCTTCTGAATCTGATGTACATATAATATCATGATCCCAATTCAACTTTCCATTTGCAATAGGGTTAATATAATCTTCTTCCTTAGTTGTTAATTGATAGATGTTATCTATGTCAATTGCATTGTATAATACTCCTCTGATTGGATCTGTATATATTACTCCTTCGGCGGATCTAAAGGAACAATCACCCTCATATTGTTTCCTTCAAATATCATTTGTCTCTTCTTTAGATTGATTATGGCCATATTGTACATTGCCCAATAAATTCCAAGAAAAGCGGGCTAAGGATTACTATCATCAACAATTTCTATAACTTCAAAATCATCAATAGTGTGAACTCCATCAATATCTACTGTGACACCTGGTAGTCTTCCCATTGGAAAGATCTTTTGCTGATTTTCCAATCTTAACTGAATGTTTGACCATTGCAGCTTCGGTTTGCCCATTAATTCTAGTGTCTATTTTTTCCACACATTAGCATCAGATCCCAAATCCAGAATGACTTGATCCATTTCATATTCTCCAATCTACGCACTAAGTCTCATTTCTTTCCCAATTTTCTTCTGTCGATGTACATTATTAACTGTGTGCATCTCATTTCGTGGTGCTTCTTTGGATGTGCAGGAATCTATCAATTCTTGAGCCCTTCTACATCCTTCTGATCTCTTAACAACTTCATACAAGTATGCATATAATATCTCAAAATACTTACTTGATCTGCTAAATTCCGTGTCAAAGCTCGATCCCACATCATGGCTTGGTTATGTGTCAGAACTATTGACTTGTCACAATTATTAGACCCTCGATTTGCAGCAACATTTGAAGCTCCCGCATCCATAAAACTTTGCTTCACTTCCATAAACACTTTCTTTTTTATGTGAACCTCAAAAATAGAAACTTTCTCAGGATTCTTTCTGACTCATGCACCTAGATTTTCAAATTCCTTCTTCCCATATGCTTTATCACTTACAATCGCAACTCCACTTCTAGTGACAATATTAACGCGAGGTTCATCTGTCCTCCTTTTAAAAGTCATCATTTGTATGTTCTATGTGGGTTGTTGGTTCCTTTTTTCTTGCATCTTCTCCATAAGCACAAGATAGTCTTCAATTCTATGATCAATGGATTTTCAATAATTACATGTCGTAGTGGGATTATGGAAGTCTCTTGCAAAATGACCTGTCCGACCACAGTTATAGCATATGACCTGTCCACGTCCTCGACCAGCTCCACCTCCTCGGTGTCTTCCTTTATATCCTCCTCGACCACTGCATTGTCCATTGGCTTCATGTGTGCGTTCTTCTATTTTCATTTTGTTAGTATCAACATTGCGCTCCATCATTAGATCATAACTTCAACAGTTATTCTCATCGTGTCCTACTGACTTCAGAAATTACAAAATAGATTCCTTGGGGTCTGCACATATTTCTGCAACAAATATCATTCTTTTGGGCAATGTTGATGTCTATTTCTGCATATCTCGCACCACAAGTTGGATCCTATATTCAAGTGATTAGGTGCTCCACTAGCCATGTAATCCCTGGAAACAGGGCATTGTTCCTTAAAATGGCCCTTTGATTTTCACTTTGTACACCACACTTCTTCTTGAACTTATTTTCCTTTCTTGATATCTTGCAATTGAAAGGTCAAGTTGGCCAACTGACTTTGAATTTGTTGCATACCTTCATTAGTGTCTCCTATACGTGAAGCTTCCAACTTCATCGCAATTTCCAGAGCTTCGTTTTAAGTTGCTAACTTTTGTTGCGTTAATGGCAACCTGATGTGTGGTAACTATAAACCATTATTTATGTTGTTGCGGAGGTATGTTGAAGATTACTTGATCCAATAAGACCTTAAATATTTGATCAAACTCCCACACAGGCTCAGTATTTTTCTGCTTGATCTCCTTTAACTCAGTAATACACTGTGATTCAGACTTCGGCTTCTTGAACACTTTTATCAATGGTTTCTTAATGTCTGCAAATGTACCAGTCTGATTAGTCGAATACTTCATGTACCATGTCAGTTCTTTATCTCGCAACATCGTAAGGAGATGTGCCTTCCTTATATATTTTTCATTGATCTACTTCATTGTCCATACAACTTCGGCTAGAAACCAAAACTATTCTGGATCCTCTAACCCAGTTCCTCTAAAAATAGGTAACTTAATATCATCATCCATACCTTTCTTTAGGGTGTAAGGGGGAGGGGGTACGGGGTAGGGGGTAGGAGGGGCAGAGGGAGAAGGGAGACCACCAGTGCCCTGACTACTATATTTTGGCTTCGGCGAACTCTACGATGGAGGGGGGTATACTGTGAAGTTTCCAAGGAGTTCTCTGGGTAGTTTTCTTATTTTTCACCTTCAAATTCACTCAGAAAAGGACTATAATCAGTCTCTATGAAGGTCTTCCACTCTGCTTTGCGATATCTATTTCTGGTATCTACTCTATACCTTTTTCCACTTCATGTTGTACCAACTTCTTGCTCAGATTTACTTCTTCCTCCAAACATAAGTAAACTGGCAATCTGATTGCATCCGTAAAACTCCCTTTTCACACAGAAGCATCTTAATCCATAGTTTCAAATATTTTAAGTACTTACCTCGTGGTCCTTTGATAATATTCGCTCTACTTCATTGTAGGACACAGTTGAATCTACTGCGAACTCAGTAATGAAACTTCCCAAGATGTTATCAATCTAGAAATCGACAGCCCTTGAAATCTTGTTGTTAGTGCCTTTGAGTTGTTGTATCAGCTCAGGGGTCCACGATGTAGGTTCGTCGTTCTTAAAGCAGTCCTTCCTTTCAAGCAACCTCGATACCCACTCGTATAATTCACCAGGAAATGATCCAAAGAAAATTTTGTACTACTTTGTGAAAATACACCTCTGTAACCAAGCTTCGTATGTCAAACGAGGGATTTTTTCTCTTAATCTGCAAATTCTCACTCCTTATGTACTATCCAATCTTGAATTTACTTCTTCTACGGGTTCCACATCCACATATCCCTCAAGCAGATCCCGTTCTTGGCAATGGAACCATTTTTTGGCTCGTTTGGGCTTGATCCAGGTTTGATCTATACTGCGCACTAACAAAACCCTTGATCACTAGCCCTTTCAGCGACAACCTGCAAAAATATCACAGTCTCATTCAAAGTGACTATGGGTGGTTGTAGAACCAGGTTTATGTAGCCTTGAGGGACTGTGCGATGTGGTATTCTTATGTTTTCTACCTTACAACTTCATAAATTACTTCGCAACATTCACTTAATCATATAGCATTACATCATATACCAGTGCTTTATATAACAAGTAACTGTAATAACTACTTCGCAATAATAGATATTAATCAAATAGGTACAGAAAACACATAATAGAGAGTATCATCCCAAAAATTTCTTCTTTATTAAGATGTATTCTCGATTACAATCAGATCTCTGACCTGTGCACACAGCTGCAGGTGGTCTGCGCACTAAGTTGTAGAGTCTTCCAAGGTATTTGTGCACTTAGCTGAAGAGTCTTCCCTTCGCTACAAAATACAGATACAAAACTAGCCCTTAATCATCTACCATTCGAGAACATTACGATTCTAACATAGCATTACAATTCTTTATATAATATTATATCGACAAATACCATGATCCAAATACCATGGGGTTCTCAAAACAAGAAAAATACAACCTGAAACCCTTTACAAAAAAGAGAGGCTTTGAACCACCCTGAAACCCCTATGATACTGCATGATATATCCAACATGCTCCATTGTGCGGTTCACTTTGCACTCTTCTCCTCAAAATGTGATTTTTTCCTCAAAATCTAAGCCAAGTTGGGGTGCGGCCAATAGTCCACATCAGCTTGGAAACTCTTTGATCGATTTGCATGGAATGCAATAAAGTTAAATGTTTCAAATATACATAATATACATAGCCATACATAGAAAGCATGGAATCGATGCCAAGATCAATGCATGAAGAACACGAGCTGTAAAGCATCAACACCAAGGAAATAGATATGCGAGACAGAGTTTTGGCTCTAAGGATCTATTGCAACTCAAGAGAAATATAATATTATACACTAAACAAAATAAGCGAAGATGGATTGACTATGAGTGGGAAACCAAAAATAGAAATAAAAAGTTATCAAATTCCTTCAATGAATTTCTTACAGAATTTAAAGGGTTGTTGTGACCAGGCCTGGAAATTGACGTCCTACTGGACGTATTTTAATTTTTAGGACGTATTTTACGGTCAGGCAAAAATTGTGCACGTCAAACCTGACGTGTAAAATACATTGACTCCCATCATTTTGACGTTCACTTAAAAATAGAAACTGTAATATTTTAATGTATTCAAAAATATAAATTCTCAAAATTATTTATTATATATTATAATTCACATACTACAATAATTCACTGGGAATTTCTAAATTTATGCGGAATTTCTAAATTTATTTTGGAGATTTTAGATTTCATATGATCTGATAACTTAGCAATAATAATAATTATCTACAATGTACACACTGCACAGTACACGCCGCGGCCACTGTAACAACTTTCCAATTCGTTCCATGATTTTTCTATTTACTAATTTCCAAATAAATTTACCAGACTGCTTTACTTCTTTGTCATCTCGTTCCATAAATTTGTTGAAGAATTTGTCATCTAGTTCCATACTTTTCTCTACTTACTAATTGCCAAAAATTGTAACTATTAACATCGCTAATATATCACAGATTCACATACATTTTTTAATTTTCCCTACCCGACTGCACTGTTAAAAATTTGTAGAAGACTGCACTGTTGAAGAATTTGTGGTTGAAGTGTGCATTCTTTCTCGATCCGAAGTGTTACTACTATCAGCTTAATCTCCGGAGTGTTACTGCGATCAGCCTAATCTAACCAGCGTGGGGAGCATTTTAAACTAATGTAAGGTTGGTAGCTTGAGCTTTGATGCATTTTCAAATTCAAGAGAAAAATGTGTGAATTTTATTTTTTTTTGTATTTCATTTCATTTGTATTTATTCTATTTTGTTAATATTTTGTGGGTTATAATACATTAATAATTTATAATAAATTTTTTGCATATGATTCTACACATGTTATATTAGTCCACAAAACAAAATTATGAGTTTTTTGGGTGAATAATTAAATTAATTTATTATGTAACTTGCTCAAGTGTTTTTGAAAACTCTGTATTGCTAATATTTTTGCAATAAAAATTGTAGTAATAGACCAATAAGCTGTATACTGGAACATTCTTGTAGAGGCTCAGAAAATTTTCACCTTGAAGGCACACATTTAGACAACTCAGACTTCTGATAGGGACAATTTCAAGTAGATTGCAAACTATGGTAGATTTTAAAATTCAGTGTAAAATGAACTCGGTCTATATGAAAATCAACAGTGGAAGCTAATGCTCAAATTTGTGTCATTTACTTGAAATTTATTAACTATGATAAGGCTCCTTCAAGATCGGTCTTATTGCAGTTGACAAACCCATGAACTGTTGCAGACTTATATGTTGAGACCACTACTGGAACATTCTTGTAGAGACTCAGAAAATTTTCACCTTGAAGGCATACATTTGGACAACTCGGATTTCTGATAGGGACAATTTCAAGTACATTGCAAACTATGGTAGATTTTAAATTTCAGTGTAAAATGAACTCGGTCTATATAAAAATTAACCGTGGAAGCTAATGCTCAAATTTGTGTCATTTACTTGAAATTTATTGATTGTGATAAGGCTCCTTCAAGATCGGTCTTATTGCCGTTGACAAACCCATGAATTGTTGCAGACTTATCTGTTGAGAGTCGTTCACCAAGGCTTGGATGGTCAAGGCTGCTGGATGTTGCACACTGCTTATTAGAATCACTACAAATGTATTGATAAGTCACTACTATATGTGTAAACTATATGATTTTAAAATAAACTTTTATGAACAACTTATGAACAAAATAGAGTTATGGCTAGATTATTGCATAAAAAAAAAATCCTGGAAGATATAATGCTACTCATTTAGTTTATTAGCATTTGCACTATATGATTCTATCCTTAATCTTTATGAACAAAACATAGAGCTATGGCTTGTTTATTGCATAAAAGAGCTGAAGGCTGGAAGGATGGAATATCTAATGCTACTAGTTTAGTTTATGAAAGGTAGATAATTGAGATAAAACCTAAAATATAAGGCACGTAAAATTTAAAAACGTCATAAAATTTTCATTTGACAGGCAAAGGGGATTTGAAATTCCAGGCGTGGTTGTGACACCAACAGAAAATGAAATGCGGTTACAGAGCTTCGCTCAAAGACTGGGCAGATGTTGCGTGACTCAAGATTAGATACTAGAAGATTTGCTGACATTACTTTTGCGTCGAAAAGGTGTTAAAAAGAAAGGAGATTCCCCACAAGCTGAAGCTTCTTTTCTGCAAACTCTACTTCGCAAATCCCCGTCAACTTGCATTTTTCAACTGCAACTTCTCCCAAGGTCGCAAAATCGCATTGCTGACCCTCAAGAAAGCCACCAGGAAGTGCGACAAGCTGCGTATTGCAACTATGTTACCTTTGGTAAGTTGCACTTCCACCGAAGTTGCGAAATCGCACTCTGGAGCCTCAAAGAAGCAGCCAGAGAGAGTGACCTATCTGCAACGCCACTATGCAACATCAAGTAAGTTGCACTTCCACCGAGGTCATACAATCGCAATTTTATGCCTTAGGGAAGTAGGCAGAAGATGTGACTTCGTTGTAACGCGACTATGTGACCTTCATAAGTCACAAACTACCTCACATGTCACCATTTCTCCCAAAGGTCACGATTTCTTCCACATATCATTCGAACTTCTTCAAGTCGCATTTACAAATGTGATTGGTTTAAAGATTGTGATGTTGTTGGATCCACGCTGAGGTCATGAAAGTGCCAGGATTTTATTTGAATAGGTTCTTCTCAAACTGATTCAAGATGTTGCATGGGGCAGTGAAAATGAGAACTATGCATTTCTTCCTTAAAATAATGATGGGAAAGTGCAGCAACAATGAAGTAAATAAAGGACAAACAATTTATTGCTTCTGCTAGTTTACATGGGGTGCACTGGCTACAAATCATCTCCTGGATAGTATTACCGATGGCAAAGGGGGATATTCTCAATATACATATGACGGGGAAGTTAGAGAAGTGTCGTGCAACAGTCTTCTTAATGGAGTTGTCTTTTATTCGGAATAGCAGAAGTTACGTTGTTAGTTTTTCTTATGAGATGTTATTTCCTTTTACTACTGTAACGTTTCGATTATGGATGAACATATGTGGTATTGATAAGAAACCTTCATGGTTGTCCTAAAGCAGATTCAAGGGAGTTGGCCACATGCATTAGAGTGTTGGATCCTGAAGCCCGGGAAGCTATATGCCTCATAGAATTGCATTTCCTCCATAAAAGATAACAAATGTTATGGGTCCTTCACCCTAAAATATCTCTTGATGATCAATTCGAGCGAGGAGAGAGATGGACAATTCTTTCAGGAATTGTTGTAAACATTTTGGGCCCGAGGACAGCCCATGAAGAATGCATTAATTAACTGCATTGTGGCACAGAAAAGGACTATACAGGGGTCCAAATTGATGCTTTACTTTCAATTAATTTTCCATGTTTCTTGAATCATTCTCTATATGCATATTTATATGACAATGTTATTTGTTTGCAGGTGGAAATGCTTATTTGCATGGAGAAAGCCAAGGTTTTTTGCAAGAAGGCTTGCAATTAGGATTTCGATAAATAGGCTAGTTGGATCCATGCATTGGGCGACAAAGAAATATTATATCACGTGTGTTCATATTGGGGTAATTTTTTTTACAAAAACCAGAAACATTATATTGGATATATACCTAAGGGTTAGTGGGTTGTTTTTTATTACATATGGAATATAAATATTTTAAGGTATTTTTTATTTACTTTTTAGGCCAAATGGGATTGTTTTGCAGGTTTGGAAAAATAAAAAGAGTGCCCGATATTGTGTGAGGCATCATTGGAATTCGAGCACCATTGGAGCAAGAGGTTTGGCCGACTAAACATTTCTTATGCGCGGATCTAAGCATGTGAACCTGCCTGGTACCGAGCAGACAACACCATTGGAACAAGAGGTTTGGCCGACTGAAAATTTCTTGTGCGCGGATCTGAGCATGTGAACCTGCCTAGTACTGAGTAGCCAGATGCAGGAGGAGGGATCACTAAGAGAAAAGAGAGACATACCCCTCCATTGACAAATTGGGGACAGGTGAACGACCTTTCTTTATTGATGGCATTGCTCGGGCAGGATCCAAATGCAACAGAATTAGTTAGTTGGATTAGTTACTAGAATAGAGACAATATTCTGCGAGGAAGGGGTGAGGAGAACCATAAGCCTTGAACCTGTAACCTTGAAACTATCAATGTTAGCCTTAAGCAAAGCCTTCCTGTGACAGATCAGAGCATTCGAGCAAAGAGGGAAAGAGGATTTGACTGAGAAATATCATGCATTCGACAAACATTGTGAGAGAGGGAAAGATCATTCGTGTTTTCATCTAAGATTTGTTTTCATTTGGCATCACGAGGGCAACAGGGGGACCTACAACACTAGAGGTTAGTCACAGTGAACCTACAGAGAATAATGTGATAGATTCTTACTATTTTTGTGCATGGATGCTAGGGTTTATTTTAGCAAACAATTTTGTGTTTGAAACTAGGTTAACTGAGGTATATGTTGTGAATAATTTAGCGCCTAGAGGCTAGGGTGTATTCTAGCAAATTGCTTTGTTTGAAACTAGGTTAACTAAGAAACATGTGGTGACTAACATGACTTAATCCATCATAGTGATGTCAATCCTTATTGCTAGTTTATTTCCTGATGTACCTTGGTTATATGGTATTCATACTTGCATACACACTTCGCTAAAAAAATAATCTAATTGTCCTTATCTTTAGAGGGTGAAAACCCTGTCGTTAAGTTCTTTTTGCAAACACACTGGTAGTAACGCTACTGCTTGAATGTCATTACCATTTAGAAAACAAAGACTTGTAGTCATGTCCATTTGACCTAACTAATTTCCAACTGGATTCGTGGGAAAACAATTAGGTCAACCTTTATGTCTCATAACTTTACATTGTAGACATCAACATTATTCTTTTAGGACATCGTGTCTGTCACACAAATTCAACTGTGTCTTGTGGTTCATTCCAATATGGTAGTTGGAAAGCACTCAACGAGTTTAAAATATTTTTATGATGGTGGTGATTAACACTTGAAAGATCTGGTCAAATTTAAGAAATTATTGAAACAATATTAAACTTAATTTTATCTTATTAGTCGATGTGGAAATTAGTTATGGCCTAAGTGGTTGATTTGTCCCTTTTATTATTTATTTAGTTTGGTCATCATCAAGGCATTGCTTGTTTTGGCCCAAGATAATTCGAATAACATTGGATTTAGTATTTGTGGTTAATACAACTAGTGTGAACGCATTGAATATTGATTTAATGGTGTTCAATGGACCGATCTAGAGTATTGAGCCTCAATTTATATATGCCATGATTTTGGATAAATGATGGTTTTTGAAAAAGCATGGGAAACAAGTTTAAATGGTATGTTCTCCTGTAGCGTAATCAAGATTGTATATGTTATCTTTTATTGTTCATATCAGAGTGATGATGCAATTTGAAGAAGTCATGTATACACTAGTGCATATGAGATCTTGAAATGTGGTTGAATAATCTTGTTCATGGTAGAGTTTACTTCTATAATGGGCAAGAGACTAATAAATCGTTCATTGTTTTATGAATGGAAGAGAGCCAGACTGGACTTTACTGCACAATAAGGAGATTCATCCAAACCTCCATCAAACATATCATTTAGATCCATTTCTTGTAGCATCATAAAATTCTTATATGGGTCATTGGGATCATATGAATATAGTTTTGGTGTTGAAAATAAAAATTTAGATATGCATGCCAAACTTAACAGGGAAATGGAGCAAAAAAATTGATTGAACACCCTTGGAGTGCAGTAAAATGCGATGATCTACATTTTGGAAGAAATAATTATGTTATTGATGCTTGTGGACTTATTTTCCTGTTGTTTTCAAGTTATTAATGCATTTCTCTACTCTAGTATAACATGTTGTTGCAGAATTGAAGCTCTTAATTGTTTTTATCAAAGGACATAATGCCTCCCTGGTTTTGTAGCATGGTGCAGAAATCAGTTCCTTAATGTCTTATGCAAAACTCCATTTCTAGAAGAATGTTGTAAAAGATATTAAATCCAGAAAGTAATCTTGTGCAAGGCAAAATTTTGACCTACTAAAGTCCTAATGGTGTGTGCAGATTCGAGACAAAGTATTGAGTTAGATTGATGTGATACCATGAATTCTTGTTGATAATAGCTTATTGTTATAGGAAGAGTATGGAAAATATTTTATTAATATCGTTGAGTCTAGCTTTGGTTGTTATAGAATGTTTATGTCCATGGTAGAATTGATGTTTCTACGGTGACTTTCTTATTTGGACTGAAATCATTGTTGATGTTTGATCTCTTCCTTATAATTGTTTCTTGAAGATGATCATTCTTCTATACTCGTTGCAAGGATATGGCAGATCTTTTTACAAGAAAACCTTGATGATGATACCTTGAGTTGCATCTTGGTTGAGTGTTTATAATTGCTTGGTATATATTGATTTGATCAATACAGTGCTATTTAGTGATTGGTTTGATAATTTGTGGAAAAATATTACATTATCATGTTGTTTCTTGTCCTTGTTTCATTCATTGGCTTAAAAGTTGTTACATATTGGGCTGGTCTATGTTCTGGCTAGATTGGCTTTTCAAAAACAATGGATAATTGATTATCTCTTGGGTAGTTAGACATTTTTCATTATAATTGAAAATCTTGGATCGCTAATGTATGATGTTTTGAAGGGGAGAAGTATTTTGGATAACATGTGCTACAATTTTAAATCTCTTTACATGGGTTGGTACATCAGTGTTATATCTCAAGTACTATTGTGCAGCTGAGGTAATTGTGTCACTAAAAATAATGTGCTACTACATAGTAGGTTGTAAGAATTTATGAGTGTCTTGTTGATGTATATATGGGGGTCTTGAGTCTTGTTGTAGTAATATATATGGGCTGATGATACTCCAAATTTGTATCTCATGAGTATGACAATGCTTAAATGTAAAGAGAGTCATGAGTTCTAGAAAATTAAAGAGGACATTGCTTATTTTTGTCATATGTGGGCTTATTTTCAATGTCATGGTTTTTTATTTCATGGTGAAGCCTTGTAAAATTGTATGTAATTTGTGTTGTTCATTGTCATGAAATCGCACATTGGTGAAAATCAGTCCTCAGTTGAGATAAAGAATCTTTAGTGCCCATCATTGGGCTTATGGAGTCCTAGTGGTACTTTATGATGTGAGTTAATTGTTTCATCCATGAACTATATCTATGAAGCCCTATATTTTGTGGTCAAGTATTTAGTCAAGTGTCAGTCTTCTGGTCTATGAGGTGTCACTTTCAGTGAGGAGGTCTACATTATAGATTGTTGATGAAGATAATGCTCGGGGAGAGCATGTCTAGTGTTTTGTTGTTGATCAGATATGGATGTTGTTAAGGGTGTATGGATGGTCGCTATGTTGTTTCTTTTCCATTTTCTTCATATATGTGTTTCTTCATATATGTGTTTGACTGAAATTGAGAGATTGGAACTTCAGGCCCTGGTTTGATCAAGGATGCAGATTCGGGAAGAGGCCCCAACAGAAAGATATTTGTAGGAAAAAGGAAGACCCATTGGGCGCTTGTAATATTCAACGTTTTGTCACTTATTGTGGGTCAAGCTGTTGCTTCACTTCTTAACGGGTATGGGTTGATGATACTCCAAAATTGTATCTCATGAGTATGAAAACGCTTAAATGTAAAGAGAGTCATGAGTTCTAGAAAATTAAAGAGGACATTCCTTATTTTTGTCATATGTGGGCTTGTTTTCAATGTCATGGTTTTTTATTTCATGGTGAAGCCTTGTAAAATTGTATGTAATTTGTGTTTTTCATTTTCATGAAATCACACATTGGTGAAAATCAATCCTCAGTTGAGATAAAGAATTTTTAGTGCCCATCATTGGGCATATGGAGTCCTAGTGATAGTTTATGATGTGAGTTAATTGTTTCATCCATGAAAGATATCTATGAAGCCCTGTATTTTGTGGTCAAGTATTTTTTCAAGTGTTTGTCTTCTCGTCTATGAGGTGTCACTTTCAGTGAGGTGGTCTACATTATAGATTGTTGATGAAGATAATGCTCGGGAGAGCATGTCTAGTGTTTTGTTGTTTATCAAATATGGATATTGTTAATGGTGTATGAATAGTCACTATGTTGTTTCTTTTCCCTTTTCTTCATATATGTGTTTGACTGACCTTGAGAGATTGGAACTTCAAGCGTTGGTTTGATCAGGGATACAGATCCAGGAAGAGGCCCCAATAGAAAGATATTTGCAAGAAAAGGGAAGACCCATTGGGCACTTGTAATATTTAGCGTTTTGTCACTTATTGTGGTTCAATTTGCTGCTTCACTTCTTAGCATATATTACTTTGATTATGGTGGTAACAATAGATGGATATCAACTCTGGTGCAACAAGACATTAGTCATCAATACATTCAGGCCACATCATGCATGTATTTGTTTAATAAGTGGGTTTACCAATATGTCGATGGATCCTTCCACCAAAAGCTAGTCTTCAAAGTTAATATACCATTAGGTATGCATTATATAGGTATGTAAAGTTCCACATCTAGTGCAGGTAGATTAGCAATTTTTCTTTTGTTACACATGTCTAGCATATGCAGTTTTTTAAAATGTGCCATTTAGTGAATTTTTTATTTGATCCATGTTTTCTCTATATTGCTTATTTTATTCATTAATTTCAAACAGCTGTAGGTACATTTTACAAGGTGATAAACAAGAAAAAATAGAATTGCTTGCTAAGGATGGGGACAACTATAACAAGCTTGCGTGTTCTTTAGCTCCATAAATATTTGGATACGAGGATGTCAAAAAATCCCTGCTTCTTCTTCTTTTTGGTACGCCAACTAGAAAATGCAAGGATGGAATGAAGATATAATTCTTTTACTGAAGAGTTTGTTACAAAGAAACATGATTATCCCATTGGTGACTGTATGAGAAAAATGTCTTGTTATTCCCCCTTATCTAGTCTCTGGAGTCTGTATACAAAGGAAAATTTATATTTATTGCTCATATTTCTGTTTTACTTGTCAAATAAGAGGTGATTTGCATGCCTGTTTGATGGGAGATCCTAGAGTTGCAAAGATTCAATTGTTGAAACACACGATTAGTGTGGCACCTCAAGGAGTTTACACCACAGGTCGAGGAAGTTGTGGTGTTGGTCTGATATATGTTGTTCAAAGGGATCTGGTCACCAAAAAAATGGTACTTGAAGGCAGGGCCCTCGTATGTAAACCCTAACATAAATGGTATTTAATGAGATATATTTCTAATGTGATTTTAAGTTTTCTTATGGTGTTTTCTTGTGCGATTTTGATTATCCTGTGCCTCAATATTTGTGGAACTTGTGTTATATGTGAATAGGATGAGTCAACATGGATTGAACTTCTGATGCTCAATAATAAATGCATTAATCATTATACCAAACACAATTAGAAGAGTAGATAGTCTGCTTATTGAAAAATTGTTGCAAATTGAATATAGTTTATTGTTATGTTAGTTGGTGCAAAATTTATGTCTGATGGGAGTGAGGACTAAACTTCGTTAAGAAGTTCAAATGATGAATAAGGTTGTTAGAAAGCTTAACAATGGAATGCCTAATTACAATGCGCACACACAGACAACCATAGGTTGAGGAAGATTGAATGAATAATTTTTTTTCAGAGTTTAATATAAATCATTCACAATTTTGCTCTTAATAATTCCATATAATCTTGTATTTACTTGTCAAATCAAATCTTCATTATTTAAGATTGTTCATCGTGTTTTCATTATCAAGACTTTTTTTAGGGAAAAAATGACACAGTGCATCATTTTTATTTCTTCTATCAATCTGTATAGAAGAAAAGCCTAAGTCTGGCACTACTCATTGATCATGGCGTTACCTTTCAAATTTCTGTATCATTTTTTTCTCTTTTCATTTTCCTGTCGTCATCAAACAAGGAATTGGGGTGCTGCAGGTGCTTGCGTTTGGTAATTATATGTTTCTTGTGATGATTTAAAGTCCAAATATATGTATTAGGTAACTAAGAGAGGCAAAGAGTGATGCATGTGATGATTTTAAAGTCCTTTCTTCTTTCTTTTAGTTTGAATTCATTCACAGTTAAAGTCCATTTTTTTGCTTTCAATTTCACCTCATTTACTGTATGCTTTCTATTTATGTAGTTAGAGTATGAATTATGTTCCATCAACAAAATAAGTTATTGGCATGTCTTTTCCTATTTAATGATTTAAGCCTTGAATTTCCCTATCTGTATTCTCATTCTCAATTTTTTTTCCTTTATTCGTATGTGTTTTTGAATGTTTATTGTTACTTTATTTGTTTTCTGAATCTCAATTTGTACCTCCACTGGTTACATCCTTCTCCTCTAATCATTTTTCAATCTATATAACCTTGTTGCTAGCTTTCCCACACAAGTCCTTATGTTTATTTTGAAGTGAATAATGTGATAGTTGACTTCTTCAATCTGTTATGTCATTAACATAATATCATTTCCCATTTCAATGCCATCACTTATTATGGTCACCGTTATCTATTTGATGTCTACCAAATTTTATTGCTTTCCATTTCAGTGTCATGACTTGTGGTTGCTATATGTTTGGTATTTACATTACTGTCTTACTCTTTTCTATCTAAAATTTTGCGTAATAATGTTTTAGAGTTATATGTTAAATATTTTGGCAATGCTTCTACTCTTTGTTTTAGGTATCATTTGATGGATATTGACCTTTTTCTAGTTACTGCTTTCTACTCGAAATATTTAGTACTTTTCAATCCTCGGGGATATTCATTTAATGACTTACATAGTAGATATCCCTATGGTTGGTATCATTTCTAGCTTTGTTGCTTATGAAAATTAAGTTGCACCTTAAAAAAAAATGATAAAGTTGGAAGAACAAATATCTTTCAACTTCCTAATGAACGCTGGCTCATTTCATTTATATTGTTTGCATGGGGTTTCAACTTGGGACATAGACTACTGTATGTATTCTAAATGTTAGTGCATATATTTACTATTTGGTCAATGTTGATGTAGAGAATATTTTATCCGTCACTTTAAACATGGTGTTTTTTCTCTCGTGCTTGCAGCACTTACAACTAATGATCTAGACAAGTTCTTGAGGTCGATTGGGAAATAACCCGCTTATGTGGACTTAGAGGTAAACCATAAAAGTATAGACCTCAGTAGTACAAAGCACAATATAGAAGTTCAGCATGAGCATGCCTACCTGTATGAATATTTTTCTAATTTTCTTATCATTTCTTTAGGTTGTATTGTCTATGGGAAAGGGTCAACCGCCTGATCTTGTTGGTCACGTTCTGATGGAAGTGGTTATAGCCTCTAATCTGCATTCTGCACAAGGACTAGATAATGAGACAAGACCTCCGAATATTATTCATAGAGATAATGAAACTAGCAAACATAAATTGGTGATTATGCTAAATCTTTCACGGTGTATGTCTTTTAATTAAAAATATTCTTGATCTTTTAATTGACACTTTGCAGAATTTGATGTGTTTTTCGGCACCCTGAATTCATATGCATTTTTTCATGTAGGAAGTGCTATTGATCTAGGCTTGTTCATTACATGGTCATCCTAAACTCTATAGTGAATATCTTGAGCCAAAAAGGTAGAAGTTGCAATCACACTAAAATTGAGTTTGATCACTCCCAAATCAAAAATTTGGCATTTGCAAATGTAGTAAAGGTTTCTTCTTCAGGTGATTAATCAATGTGTGGTAGAAACAATAGACTTTTTCCTCTCCATCACAGGCTTGTCATCATCAAATAGATTGTAGATTGAGTTTCTAAAGCAAGGGCTTCTGTGGCAGTGAAAAGAACTAATGGAAGTCTATGTGCTTGTGCGTTCATGACCAAGCCTTAAAAGTATACAATTGTCTAGGATTTTGATGTATTGAGTTGTCTAGCTAGATGCAAATAAGTCTTGAGTCTATCTATGTATCATAGATAGCATGTTCTAGAGCTTATTAACAAATTTAATTTCATTTGGTTGTTGCAAGATTTGATTCTTGAGGCAGTATGGTTGAGCATGGTGATTGAGCATTTAATATCATCAAAATGTCTTGACACCTTTGGTGACATAAGAGAACCTTGATTTGAAAATGACATTTATAGTAATAATGTGGATAGATAATAATGAGAATGTCAAGGGAAGTAATCTATAGACTGTGACCTATGTGTCAGTGACTGACCCTGTTACACATTTATATACTAATTTTTAATGACAACATGATAGATCTTGCTTTTGTCACAATAACCTTGACATCTGTATAGAAACAATCTTCTCTGTGACATGGTGACAATGATCCCCTTTTGTGAATATTTTTGAAGATTCATCTTGAGGTTGTTGAGTATAATTTTTATAGTAATTATGACTAAAGGTTCATCTTGAGGTTGTTGAGTATAGTTTTTACAGTAATTATGACTGAAGATTCATCTTGAGGTTGTTGAGTATAGTTGTTACAATAATTATGACTACATCTCCAATGCTTCCAAATGGGCCTTGAAATTTCTATTATCATTTTGAAAACACATTCTTGTCTTAAGCTAGTGAATATTGGGCTTATTAAATCTTCTCTAATCCAACCAAGAGAGTGTTGTGACCCCACAGATCCCTCCAAATGTGAAATCCCATCTTTGAAAAATGCTTACTAAAAAACTTGGGGGTAGACCTACCTAGCATGTTGATGTTGGGAAGGTTCATAAAACATAGCCACATAATACCATCCATTTGAACTTGGGGGAAACTGTCTACAATGCTTACAAAATCTTTTTGATAATCCTGAAAACAAGAAATCTAGCAGTAAGAGCTCTTTAAATCACATTACCAAGCTTAAAAAACCATTAATGCCATCCACATGGGTCGTTTCCAAATGATATCTTAATAAAATATACCATGGGGATCTCATTAAAACACTTAAATTAAAAACAACATAGAACAATGTTTTTTCTTCATTAAAGCAAAGGGAGGGTCTCATAACTCTCATCCTCACATTGCCTTTTCTTCTCTATATAACTCTCTGAAACTGTAACTTTTGTTGTTCCACCTTAATAAGACACTAGTTTGAGTACATGAGGTTGTAGTTGGATTTTTTAACAAGAAGCTTTCAAAGGGAAGAGGGTCTAGACTTGTGATTGAACACCTTATTTGGTGCAAACATATTCATAAAGATTGATCAATTGATTTTTCATCATCATATAGATCAATTTATATGTCATTTTATAGACATTCACATAATCAATCTTCTTGAAACATGGTTTATCTTTGTATGCCGTAGACCATTAAATGTCGCAAATCATAGTGAGATGTGCTTGAGTGTGGATTGAGTAATCACATTGTGGGAATACTAATGTGCATCTCCTATGTATATCACAAGAAGAAAGGTGAATTGTAGAATGCATGTGGGGTCATAAGAGAGGCATCATGTCATTATGTTAAGGATATAAATATAAATGGATGCAAAAAATGTTAATGAAAAAACGGATACATACAATATCTAGTGAAAGTAGGGGTTTTTTAAATTGGGAAAATGCAATGGGTTTGTATTGGTAGGGAGTTAAATAAAGTGATGTTTAGAGGTATTTTCCAATATGTATTCATATTAAGGGTATTGTTTAGTATGCCACGAACACACATGCTATGCCATAGGTTAATTGGGTGACACCTCTGTGGATCCATGCAGCTACTCGAAACACTATGTCAACCATTATGACAGGAACTATAATAGGAAAATCAACATTCAACATAGCAATTGGATCGAAACCCTATTCGGTGGCTCATCATGACTACGTAGCAGCATTAGGGTTTATACAACCCTACTCATTCTCCTCACAATTACTCTTTTTCTAATATGTGCATGTTTCTCATCATAATTCCCACAACTATGTACAGATCAATTGAGCACATAGTATTCAAGAGACACAAGAGAAGAGAAAGGAAGGTAAAGAGTCATGAGTGTAGGTGAAAGGTCATTGGAGTAGGAGAAAGGTCATCCTCCTCACCTCTATAAGTAGACCCTCATGCCTCATTGTAAAGTGGGGACTTTAGCACATAAGTAGGGGCTAGGATAATATAGTTGATTTGTTCTTGAGAGCTAGAGGCACTCAACTCTTGCCAACTCGTAGGGTGAGTTGTAGTGAGGTTAGGCTTTTGTATCAGCTAATGAAAGGAGCAACCCATGCTCCACTATTGGTATTTTATGTTTTTCAAAATGTGTACTTGTAATTACGACAACTTTAATAAGAAATGCTTTATATTTTTCATTGATTCTAGTGATTTTCATCTTGGTTATATTGACTCTTCAGTATTTCCATTGTGGTTGTATGTGTGTTTTCATGTGAGAAATGTGTTTATGAACTAGTTTGTAACTCATTGCTTGTATGTCTACATTGAATCCTTGCTTTCTCACTCCATGTCATTCATGTGACCTGTTCTGAACTAATTTGTGACTAAGCTCTAGCATGTTTTTGTTCATGTATGTATGATTAGGTTTTGGCTCACTGAACCTTCGTATGGCATACGTATTCTTATTGTTGATGTGACTTGCTCGTACCTCTTTCTGTAGTTTTTCAATCTAGGGTCGATTTTTCTTCATTGTCTCAGCATTTCTTTCTTGTCCTCACTATGACAAATTTTCACTTGACAACCAGGAGAAAAAACATTCATGGTGGCAGCTGAGCCCACATACCAGATGAGGCTCCTATCCCAAACAGTTGAGGTCTAATTGGGACCTCACACCGAGGATACCCCCTAGTTTTTGCCTTCAACTAGCACCGTCAACAGTATTCCAACCCATTTAGTAGTTATACATAAACAACAACAAAATTTGAACAACAACAAATAGTTTCCAAGTGAATCATCCACCAAAAAGAACTATACAAATGATGAATAGTAGTAGCATGGAAGTTGTGACGTAGACTAACCTTACACTCAAAAATTTGCAGTGAGAAAGAATGATACCACAAGTAGATATGTGTACACGGGTCTATGGAGCTTAGTCGCCTCGCCGCTCACTCCCCCCCCCCCCCCGCAAAAGAAAACAACAAAAAAACCCTACTATGAAATCGAGGTACTAAAAAATTCCTGAGCGATCGATGTTTGCAACAAAATGCTAGCAAACTCAATTGTACATATTTCATATAGGTATATATGGCAAGTGGAAAAGTAAGAGAAGGGACCTAATAGCTAGATAACTAAAAACTACACCTAGAGTTTTAAAATATATATATACTGAGAATGAACTCCTATAACAAAAAATACTAGTTTCAGAAAAATAATTAGGCTTGGTAAAAAAATAGTCTTGTTAGCCACAAAACCTAAAAAATGGCCAAAAAGCTTTATATTATAAAATAAAATAAAATAAATATCAAGTCTAGATTAGGCAAACTTATTCAAAAACGGGCAAACCAAAGCCAATTTTAATGAACCAATAGTTAATCCTAGTCGATTTCCTTGTTTTAGAGCTAACAGTGAAATTAGAATTAAATTAAATTAACAAACAAAAACAAAAAACTTATAACGAAAATGCCCAAATCCAAAGAGAAATCTTAATGACTACTAGATTTTATGGAAAAACTACAAAAAAAATAAGTGCTCAAAAAAAGTGTAGAAAATATTGTTATAAAAATTTATTGGAGGTATATTAGAAAATATTGTTATAAAAATTTATTGGAGGTATATAATAGTAACATGCTTTGATACCATGTTAGAATATTGATAAATATGCATAAATATGCAACAATATAAAACAAACACAGAAACCTACTAGTATATCCTCCTATGCATATAATAACAATACCTAATCAATATAACAAAAGAGACAAGAGACCACAAAAAAAGAGCACATCAGATATATGTGGTAAAACCTAAATTGGGGAAACATCTACAAGAAAGTAATAGTGTTTTTATTATCTTTAAAAATCTCCAATCTCACATAAAAAAACACCTCCCCAAATTCTTGACCATAATACCCTCATATTCAATTGTGTCATATATATCATGGGATTCCCTTCCTTCCATTATATACCAAGAGATATGGAGAAATTACATCCCACTTATACATGTAGAGTAAATATAATTTCATCTCTTTATATAGTAAATTATTACAAAGATATTTTTTACAAGTTATTCAACATAACCTAGACATTCCAACAACTAGACCGATGTTAGAAGTTTTAAATAAAGAGGCATTACATATCAACTCGAACTTGAAAAATGTGATCTCTTTGAGCATGAATTGGTTTATTAGAGATATGTCATATGTCATATCGTAGCAAGTATTAAGCATAGCTCTTAAGAAAGTGATATCCATATTGAAAAATGTGATCTCTTTGAGCATGAATTGGTTTATTAGAGATATGTCATATGTCATATCGTAGCAAGTATTAAGCATAGCTCTTAAGAAAGTGAAATCCATGTTGAAAAATGTGATCTCTTTGAGCATGAATTGGTTTATTAGAGATATGTCATATGTCATATCGTAGCAAGTATTAAGCATAGCTCTTAAGAAAGTGAAATCCATATTGGATTCTGTCTAGTACCACAAAATGCGCATGATGTATGGAGTATTCATTGCATTGCTCATTTCCACGTGAAGTTTATGAAGGGGTCTATTGTAATTTACGCATTCAGCAAAAGAAAAATAATTTATTAATTGGAATAAACAAGTATAATAAATATTTGAATTGTTTCAGGAGAGATCGACTATGGCGTTAGCATTACATTTGCCAAATTTTGAGAAAGTATTAGGTGGAATGTGATGTAAGTCAAGTGACTATTAAAGTAGTGATAAGCTAAGAAGCCTCCACAATGTATTTAGTAAGAAGTTAAACGAGGGTAGGAAAAGGCATTTTATTTACTATTTGGAATTTGTGTTTTGAAGATTAAATAGATAAGTGCATTGATTTTATTTGGAGAAGTGTAAGTTTTACATGTCTCTTGTTCTTTTTAAAATAGGTTGTTATCTCATGTTAATGTAGAGTAAATGTTTATAATTTTTTACGGATTAATTTTATTTTAAATAAATAAATAAAATATCAATAAAAGTAATTTTTTACTTGTATTTTATATTTGTAATTTTTTTTTTTTAAATAGAAATCTCGCATTCTATAAACATAATAAAGTATATTATATTTTTATTTTTATTATCTAAACATGTTTTTGCATAAAACCAAAACTTAAATATAGGTTACAGTGATGAGAATTTGAGACTTTTACAAATACGTTTTATTTATGTATATTAAAACAATTATATTAATTGTGTCGAGAGGCACTCTCAAGCCAAGTATAGTAGAGATGTTTTAATGTAATGTTTAACATTTTGACTAAATCAAATTACATAAAAAAAAGACTAATGTAATGTAATTTAAACCTTTTAACTTAGTCAAAATAAAATAAAAATGACCCTTTAAAAATAAAATAAAAATGACACATGGTATTAAGAACGTGTGGTATTTGTGTAGAATATAACTTATTTAAAAAGAGAAATTAAACTAGCCTAGATCCATTTTAACTCCAAATCTACCAAGCCCCAAAAGAGATCAAATCTCTCAATTTACATATGAAGAGATTTGATCCATCAAAAAATTTGATCTCCAAACACTTGCTAAATCTAAAATTAAATATATCTCTCTAAATCTTTATAATAAATATATAATACTTTTATCTATAAAAACTTTTATTAATCTTTACTTTTACTCATTCTTTTTATATATATATATATATATATATATATATATATATATATATATATATATATATATATATATATATATATATATATATATATATATATATATATATATATACTTTTACTCTTACTATATATATAATCGTGACATCCCCTCGTTATAATTTGAATTTCGTAATGCCTTGAAATTTTGAATTCATTTAAAATAACTAAGTTATATAATCGATATGAAGAAGAAACTTCGTCCATTGTTTAGCCCACTTGTACAACCAACCATAATAGAACATTAGGGGCTAACATTTAATGGATTGAATCTGAGAGGGGAAGAATATCATTATTCTACTTTATTAACCAGACAAGTCCCTATCAACTATATATATTTATAATATATTAAATTGCAAATTTAATTTTCACCTTATAAAGTTCTATTTTCAAGGTGACTTATTTAAATCAATGACGTGTTCTTTATACAAAAGGTCAAAGTTGGACACAAGTGTCTAATAATTTTAACATAATAAATAACCCTAAAAGTTAAATAACACTTTACTGGAATCTTAAAGATAGTTTATAATAACTATCTATAAATTCACATTTTCGAGCTCACATATCCATGTGGAACACAACTACCCGAACTCATTATTTTTACATAACACAAAATAAGATAATGAATAGTTTTTGACTTTAGAATGCAACTAATAATTAGGTTGACAAGATGACATCATTGTTCATTGTATTTTTTCCACATCACTAGCTGGAATCCAATGTGGTTTTGGTAACCCTTGGGTGCCCAACAAGTGTCTCCTCTACCATTAATGTTAAAGATTCTAGAATTCTATATTTAACTAATTCACACATAAAGGGTCTTTATGACAATGGGATATGTCTAAGTTAATATCTCATCACTTAACATACTTTCTTTGTTGGTGAATAACTATAAAGTGTACAATATTATATGAAATACTTTCTTTGTTGGTGAATAACTATAAAGTGTACAATATTATATGAAATGTTTTCATCATCCAATGTATTCATGTGACCCCCGGGGTCCCCTCTCATTCATGATAATGATTCTAAAATTTTACATATGAAAAACTTACACAAAAGGCCTTTATGACATTGGAGACACTCGGATGTCTCTAAATTAAGATTTGTTCTTTTTACATACTCTATACACCTTGTTTTTTATGTGTTCTGGTTGGTGTATACACACAATAATCTTGATTACTTTCGAATTTTTGCATTAGTTGGTGTGGTGTGAATTCATACTTTAGATCTTGGTGTTTGTAATAAAAGGTGGAGCTCCAAATGTTACAAATGCTTTTATCAGAGATCATCGTGGATGTTGCGTACCTAAATGTTAGGCCATTGCATGCAATTATGGGATATAAAGTATTTTGGATGAGAAATGTTGAAGGAATAAGGTTATAGATAGGAGGATCATTGATGTTGATGTAGTAGGATTATTGAAAACTAACACATTTTCTAGGAGGGTATAAATTGACAAGCAATTTATCAACAAAGTGTTAAAGTGTTATTGATATGAGATATTTTTAAGAGAGGGTTGTCAATCAGAGTGTGTTGATGTTTTTTTTATTAAGGAAAAAAGTCAATCTTTTAGGGATTGTTTTCATATTTTTTCTACATTTTTATAGAGGTGGTACACCTCTTTATGCACGCATCGAGATATTCAAAATAACTTAAATATCAAAATGTAGTCATTTGGCACATGCACTGAGAGTGGACCAGGTGTTTTCAAAATACAAATAAATAAGGATAAGAGAAATAAATATACTCTTCAATATTCATTCCACTATATTCATCCATTCACACAACATGAGAGAATACATTTGAAGAAAATTCAATAGAGAGAAATAAAAGAGTATGGTTCAGATATGAGAGAGCTATAAAATGATTTCAAGCATTCAAATTCACTAAAGCATAAAAAAGATCCATGAGATTCCTTCTACTTTTTTAAGTCTCATAACCACAAATGGGATGTTCTCCTTAAATGCTCTCTGTAAGAGTCAAAGAATAAGTTCACAAATCTGAATAAAGTTAAGTGCTTAAAGCACTTGACAAAATCCTAATATTTACTACAAATGTAAAGGTGTTTGTCCCTAAGGTATTGGGATTGGGTTTCTATGGACTATTTAATGTAAGGGTACTAGTCTTGGAGGAAAGAAAGAAATTACACTCAGAGATTGGATTTACAAACATATAAGCCAATTCATATAGTTGGACAACCAAAGAATGGGAAGAAATTGGGGAAGTGCTTCAAAATAAATAAAGAACACTCACAAAATTGCAAAAGGATGAAGTGTGGAATGAACTAATGGCATTCATCTTTGTGGTTGTTATAGAAGATGTAATTATATGTGGATGTTGGAAGCTTGTTAGTCCAACAGCTCAGGTAGTAACTCAAGGTTAACAATTTCATTTAGGGACGTTCTAAGCCACTCTTCAATGTATTCCTTCATTGGTGAGGCCATTATATCTTGTTTGACTCTTAACACAAATATTTCTTCCTCTAGGTCCTATGCATCTAACCATAGTTGCTCCATTGTAGCCAATTAGTAACATATAATTATTCCTTTAATACATCTTTAGGGATCAACATGGAGTTCCTAATCATTCATGGACCACATAAGTCTTCAACAACTTTAATGGCTTTGAGGAGGGTGTTACTCCTACAACCATCAATAGTTGAACACTCCATGATTTCATCTTGTAACATTTGCATTCTTACAGATCAACCCACCTTGATTTGTTTCATCCTTTTTCCTCCAAGGAGGCCATGTTATTTTCTTTGGAAATCAGTTATGGTATTGATTTTATAAATGAAGGTCAATAAATAATTATCAACAAATTTTTGATCAAGCTCAATATCTTTTTCTAAATATTCAACGAATGAATGGATTCTTTGAGATAGGTTTCTAAATGTAGAGAAAACTTCATGCTTCTTCAATAATTTCTTGTTTCTTATTTGTGTTCATTATGACATAGGATCTAATGCAATTAAACAATTGGGCTACTTTTCTTACTTTATGGGGTGTGTGGGGTGTACTTGCAGCAACTTCTGGTGGTTGGATAGCTAGAGGGACCATGAATAAGGGAGTGGGGCTAAGAGCCTCTTCAAGTTCATTTATTCTTCTTTTCAACCTTAGATTCTTTTCCTCTAGCTTAGTGATAGAGTGAGCAAGGACATCCCATGTAATACGGTGTAATTTCAAGAGTCTTGTAGGTCCAACTCCTAAAATATCTAGCTTGAACTTCCATTAATTGGTAACCTTCTTATTTCGCACATGTACCTTCAGAAATTACAACTTCTTGGTAGCCCTGTCATAATAGGTATTATGCATGGTTGAATATTGATCCTCAAAGATGATCAACTCTTCAGCAGCCAATTCTTCGACTATTTTTTCAATTCTCGACCATGTGCAATACCACTCATTCTAAAGTAGTAGCACTGTCCACTTTGATATCCGTGGGTCCTTCTACATGTTAGGACCCCTTATTTGTTGACCTTTTACTCTTTTATGAAGTAACAACATGGTACCTTTCAAGGGTGACTCATGGGTGTGTTTCTTCTCCATCTCCTCCATCAGAATGTGTATCATTACACTCTCCTCGAATAACTATAGTATCCTTTCTTCTTTGATTCAAGGAGGAACTTCGAGAGGCCTGCGGATTTGAAATTGGTTGAGTACTAATTAGCTTCTTTCCTATTTCCTTAGTTCTTCCTTCAGTATTTGTGCTCACTACTATGACTATATCATTAGCAGGGGTAGGTTTCTCATTCTCTTTCGATGGGCCAATGTGACTTTCTCTGCTTTCTTCACTAGCTTTGGTATATAAATTTCCATATTTGACTTATGCCACATGGTCGAATCCTTGGGTGGGTATGGCCTCAACTAGATTAAAGGGCTTCAATAGCTAAGATAACTCCACAAGATGAGCACAATTCTTCATAATAATGTTTCTAATAGTAAATAACAATGTTATAAATTGCTTCTTTTTCTTCCTCTCAAATAAGATAAGCCAAGGGTGATATTGTCTACAAACCTATACAATAAAATAATTGTCTTGGAAAGGTTTAGGTAGCAATAGATGTTTATATTCATATCCATACAATCTTATTTTTCCTCATGCATTCTCTTTCCCATAAGAATTTTTGGGTCTTCGAGGTTATTCTCCTGGGCTCCTGCCTTGTTACTAGGTCGTTGAATTCTTTGACCAAGTCTTATACTTGAGAAAAAATGGAAGGGGATGTATGTCTCCATCATATGAGGTGCCATAATTGCATTACCTCTGTGTCAGAATTCAAATAGAATTTATGGAGTAGTCCATGAAATGAATTGCAAGAAATAATGGCTATTACTTGATAAATCGTCATAAGGAATCGATGGGTCTTGAAGTAATTAACTAACTAAAAGGAAATCTCATTTGAAATGACTTCATCCCTGTCAAATATGATGTCCTTTCCAAAATAAAAAAAAAGTATGTACAAAACTTATATGTGTATATTATCAATAGTTTATTGTCACATAACCTACGAAAATAATGAAGAAAAATCTATACAAGGCTTAAAACACAAGTTGGATAGGACCTGTGCAAAAGGAAACATTAACTCTTGAATGAAATTCATTTCACCACCCTGGAAGTCCAAAAAAGCATAAGCTTCAGATAACTTCAGTTGCTCAATGGCCTCTAGCTTCTTTAATATGTTCCCAAAAACTTTAGGATTAACAGATTAGGTTCTTCTTCAGGTTGAGCTTAATAGTTCCAGTCATGGTGTCAAATTGTCGATCACACCAGTTAACCATTTCTTTGAAGTCAAATAATTTTGGGACACATGCAAATTTTGTCAATCTTGTACTCCAAATCTCATTATTTTTCCTCTCTTCTGGGGCCAAATTTAAATATCATTGACATGCAACTGACTAGTAGAAGTTCTTGTCTTAAAGAGCTAGTGAGTTAGTTGTATCCCCGCAAATTGGCTCATTCTTCCATTTGGTCTCCATAATGCTTATTTTGTTCAATTTACTTAGGAATACATGACATATAAATTAGGTTTTACTAGAAATCTTAGCCATTTAATCCTCATTTTATTGTAGCATTAGTAGGATGTTACTTCTTCACCTACCATTTTCATTAGTCCATGCAATAATAATAATGGAAAGTTAATAGCTTACAAAAATTCTTTAAGAGGTGTGTTATCAGGTAATTCACATATAACAATTCCAATCACCTCTTTTTACCTTGAGGATTGGGATTTATAAATGAGCTTTCAATTAGCCTCAAACGGAGCAAAAGTTTGATATCCACTTAAAGCACGGATTAAAGGCAATGAAGTGAAATT
Source organism: Pinus albicaulis (assembly GCA_034641835.2). NCBI lineage: Eukaryota > Viridiplantae > Streptophyta > Pinopsida > Pinales > Pinaceae > Pinus > Pinus albicaulis. The sequence goes on from CM076575.1 coordinate 127,607,946, forward strand.
TATGGCATATCATATACAGAGATTTGATATGTGCAGGAAATTTCTTGTGCAAAGAAAAACATTTGTTGAAAGTTGAACTATATGGAGGATGAACTGTGCAAAACAAATGGATTATTGCTTTTTCACACACACATCATTAGAAATCAACAAAACTAAATACCTCTAATATCAAAATATGTAGGAATTCAATAAATTTACAGGTAAAAAGGATGAGGGGGTGGATTGCCTTTATCTGAGCTGTAAAATTAAACTATACCATGAATCTTCTTTCAGATCAAATAAAATGGATGAAAAAGATGGTAAGAAGAATCAAAGGTGGCATTCTATATTAAAAAAGTAGTACACGAAGGCTTTCCAATTGCTTCCTTTTTAAGATAATCGGTTTCAAAATAGATGAATTGAATTAAAACGCTAAGGGATTCATCTTGGAAGAAGAATGAAATAGAGGCAATATTTTGTGAACCGTATCACAACAAATACTTCAAAGTTAGGTAGCTCTCAAGTTGATTTCTTTCAATAAAATTTGTTTTCAAATTAAATGAATGAAAAAACCTAGATTGATAGCTTAGCCCTCGAAGAAGGAATCAAAGGGAGCATTTTGTGGTCAAAAAAGAGAAAATTGGATTTCCTTAGAAAACGTGTTCATAAAACAAAATTGTGTGCATAAGGTCAGATGTCTTTCTAGTCAACTTATTTTGAAAGATTTAATATTATGAAATCAGACATACCAGAAACAGGGAAATCTAAGAAGAATACTAAAATTTGGAACTCTAATTTCTAACACATGAAGAGACAAGTGACTTTAGTTCTAGCCTATTTATTTGTGCAAAACAACATACTAAATCAAAGTTGAGACCATTTCTAGGTTCTGATCTTGGTGGAGCAAAATCATGTTAGGGTAAGGGTTGTATTGTACAATTCAATACTATGAAAATTGCTTGCAAATTGCGGAGTGATAATATTTTTATTAGAATTCAAAATATGCATTTGGTATAGAAATATTCATCATTAAAACTTTGAGATGGGCTTAGAGAAATATTGAAAAGCCCAATAATCAGGAATTATTTTCACTAAAGTAGCTTGCTTCTTTGGGCACAAGGAATGACAAAGGTATACTTTTGAACATTTAAATTTATTTAGGACTCAAAGCCTAACAAGAGAAATTCTATGGTGTACACCTCCTACCATGGCATTTATGGCTGCCAGGCGAAACTGATTCTTGATCCTAGGATTTCTATGGTCTCAAGTGCCCGAGGCTTGGAATAATCTCCCCAGTTACCATCTAACATCAAGATGGTCCAACCATATACGATGGATTTTTTTGTAGAAGACACATGGGATTCTCCAATGGGTTGATAAATTGTAAAAACATTCACATGACCATGTGCCATTAACACCAGAAATTGTTCTGAAAAACTACAACAACAAATTATAATGAAAAAAAAAATTACCAGAATGAGACACTTGATCGACATGTCAGAGCTGATAGAAAATGATCATGCCCTTCTCTTGCAAGACATCCACCACTTTTTAACAACCTTCCAGCTCCTCCAGTGAGAATATCCCAGGCAAGTTTGGAAATATATTCATGCAAATGATCTCTCATCAATCACCATATTCATTCTTCGTGGTCATGAATACTCTGCAATGAAGAGTAAATAACTAAAATACCATTACACGATGCCTTCTATGCACTACGTTATGGCTTCAAAAATCAAGAATTCGCCCCTAGTTGTTCTCTGAGAATAAAACCTGAAATGGGTTAGTTGGGGAACATTGTTGAGCACTCAACATCTAGTCATAGGCACCAAAATAGTTGGAAATGTAACTAGTTTCAATCTTCATAATTGTTGTTATACTCATTTCAATATTTATCTTATGTAACAAAGAAAAGAAGAAAAGAAAAAGTTATTATTTTAAAGCATGGGTTTCATGCTCATTATTGATGGTCTTCTAGGTAAAAGAATGTTCTTCATGCTTCTAGGGTTTTTTACGTCATAGGATTTATTGTCACGAGTCAAAAGAGTCAACATCATGTTTATAAGACCCTTCGGAGCAAAATGTAATTGGAAAAATAATTATTTTTTGAGTCTAGAAAGTCTTGGAAACTCTAAAATTAGAAGTCACCCTTGACAACTTCAAGTTGGCCTAAAGGAGGGAACGCGACCCCTTGGAAAGGTTATATAAAGGAGAAATTCAACCTCATTTGTGACTCACTCACTCAAAATTTTGATCTCAAGAAGGAAGTTCGATCTGTAGCTGGGAATCGGGAGAAGAAGAGAGTGAATGTCTAGAAGAAGAAAGGAAGGATGAAAATCTTGTTTTTGGGCTCTATCTCTCTCACACATGCGAAGGGTTATGGTTTTTTTAACTTCCAAGAAGGGTCGAAATTGTAGATCTGAGTTATGGGAGATTAGGTTGTAGTATCAAGTTGCAGGAAGAGAAAGTATTTTGTTTGTACCTTGTTTACCTTGAAGTGACTTCTCTTGCTCAAGGAAGAGTGTTGGAAAAGGTTGTCTTAGGTTTTTACCGTAATGCAAACTGCAAGGTCGAAGTTTTCGATCGAGTTGTAGTATTGAAACTGGCAGGTTGAAATTGAAATTTGAAGTTTTATGGTGTAAACTCAAGGAAGGACTTGTTGGAGGGCTGAATTGAAACTTGGAGGAGGAATTAGTCTAGGGTTTGGGTCTTTATTGTCTCATTTGGAGAATATTTTATAAGAAGAGAAGAGTTTTCTGGGATTTCCCTTTGGAAGGGTTTTGCCCTGGCTAAGAGCCTAAATTTTGTGTCTTTTTTTGCTACTATTTTTGTTCTTGATATGTTTTTTATGAAAATATCTAAATAAAGAACATAAGAAGACTAACTAAGTTCAAAAGAAAATATTAATGTTAAGGAAACTTGGAATTAATATCTGCCAATTTGCATTTTCCAACATGGTATAAGATCTAAGGTGACCAAGAAAATATTTATAAGGATCATATTGTAGACACAAAGAAGGGTTTTATTTTCAAGGGGAAGGAAACAGGAAGAAGAGTCACTCCATCAAACCGTCATTGAGAAAATAATCTAGCTCTCATAAAAGGAAGTCCCGAAGAGGACTACAAGAAGGTTGTTAATCTCGCTTAGGAGGAGATCTATGTAAAGATATCTTTGAAGGAAGCATCAAAGGATCTTGGTATCATTCTTCACTCTTGGAAGTTTTTTTTGGAGAAATCCTAGGAAACATCTTTCAAGGACATTATTGAAGTCTCTTCAAAGACCTTGGAAGCATCAAGAAAGTTGAAAGACATCATAAGGGAAGAGAAGAATCATTATTAATCTATGTATGAATCTGCAATTCATATGGGTTTCTATAAGGAGAGAAATAAGCTCGCTACATCATCAAATTTCCTAGCATGGAAGAAAAGGATTGGCATGGCACTTATAGAACGTGAGGTAATGGAATATGTTGTTGGTGGAATTATTGAACCTAGAAAATACAAGACTCGAGATCTAGCAAAGTACAAGAAAGGAGAAGTAAGGGCTCAAAGGATCATAGTTGAATCCATTAAGGATCCTCTTGTTCCATTTGTTGCAAATCTGAAAAAGTATAAGGCTATGTATGACAAGCTAGTGAATTTGTACTCTGTAAGTACATCGAGACAAAAGATGTCTTTGTGAAATAAGATATATAAAATGAAGAAATCAAAATATTATGGCATCCTTTCTGATGAAGATATCTCAATTAATATATCACTTGCAGGGACCTGGAGAAACAATTTATTATTCATAAATGACCATATGTGTATTCGATGCATTGCCACCAGAGTGGGGCAGCTTTGCAACAAGCATCTACTCTAAGAACGACTCAACTCCTTTTGATGATTTGTGGGCTCAATGCATCTTGGAAGAATATAGGATCATGGTAAAGGATGGCATTGGATCAAATGAACAATATCAAGCCTTTCTAACTAGAGTTAAGAATTTGAAGAAGGAAAGTTTGGAAAGTCCAAGAAGAATGATATGTCCAAGGTTCAATGATTTAAGCGCAATGAGTATCGAAACATTAAGAGGGACTTTCCAAGCCAACAAAACAACAAAAGGAAGGAAAGAAGTGGGGCTCACATAGCTAAAGAAACGGGAGAACCCTAAGAAGAAGTCGAAGAAAGAATAAGTAAAGGATCTTTACTATTGAAGAAAGAATCATGTATTTTAGGTTCTTTATGAATATTTGTCTTTCCTTTAGGATAGTATGTGTTTTTGTTTATACAAAAGTCTTGATTTTGCATAAAATTGTAGAGAAAATCTTGTGAAAATAACATATGTAGAGTCTTCTTGGTTAAGTTGATTTCCATAAATCATCTAGCCTTTAAAGATAGATAGATAGACCATTTTTCATATTATCCATCTAGACATCGTCTAACAATATGTTATAGGTAGTCATCTTGCTTATATGGATCGTCATGATCTTGTAAGAACCATCACCTTGAAAGCTTCTTGGAAGAAAAACATTATGACAAGGTTAGTATACATTCCATATAGTATGGAAATAATAGTTTTAAAGGGGATTAAGGAATGCAATGGGTTAGGTTGCAGGTACATTATGAGACACATAGCTATATGATGGAATAAGAAGCATAGGAATGCATATTGAAAATGACTCTTGGATAAGATTCATGTGTGTAGAATCTTGTAACATGTTGTATGTGATGTTTTAAAAGGAAGTATATTGACTTACTCTTGGATGAATAAAGTATTAAGACTTTCTGTAGAATATGTAAAACAATTATTAACATCGAATATAATCTCTGGAAGAAAAGTTTTAACTTGGTAATCAAGTTTGATCCTCGAGCACTCTAATGCATGAAGGAAAACTTGTGTGGAGATGAATCATAAGGATGTTGATGTCTGGTTGAGAAGTTCATCATGAGGAGGTAAGTCTATTTTCTATTATTGTAGGTTATCTGGTTAACATATTATTTTGATGCCACAAAGAATGTTGCAAGAAAAACATGATGATGATTGAGGCAAGTTCAACCGTATAGATGGAATGTATGAAGTATGTTTAAGGGAATCTCAATATCTGATACTTGGCAACTGTGAAGTCAAGATATCCTCATCTTGGAATTGAAAGATAACAGTGCAAAAAGATAACCTGAAGTTCAACAAGGGAGATCACTTTCATACATAAGCTATAATCATCTTGAAGTTTTGGAAAGGCTCAATATAATTCCTTTATCTATGATGACAAGATGAAAATGATGAGCAAAATAAATGACCTAGACCTTATCACAAGATTAAAGAGTGAAGATGTCTCCATGATATCTCGAAAGGAAGCAAGCTTGATGCAAGAGATGTGGAGGAAAGAGGGAGCCATGTGGCTATGAAGAATAAGTAGTTGATACTCTCATAAAGACAAGCTATAAGGCTTCTGGTGTTGACTTCTCAGTTTGAAAGGAAGTAAGGAATCTCCTCTAGAGGGAGCTAAGGAAGTCTCCTTAAAAGGAACAAGGATTTGTTCTCTAATAAAAAAGGGAATATGGATATCCTCTTTGGTTGAGAGGGAGTGATGTTGTATATCACATGTGCATTCTCTTCTTCAGGTGATGAAAATAGATTGGTGTGGGATTGGATAAGAATATGTGCTTTCCTTGAGTATAATGAATCCAAGAAAGGAAAGGTATTAACACCCTTTGAGGATGGGACAGGTGTCCAAGAGAAGAGTGGTTGAAGAGGACCGATATTATTTTAGGATTCAAGAATGTAAATCCAAGATAATTATATTCCTAAAAGGACATACCTTGTGAATATCCTGATGGGGTATGTGCCTTGTAGAGGTAGTGTGGTATCACACGTAAAGCCTCCTAGCATAAGGCTCTTAAATGAAAAATGAACTTCTCTAGTTAGGCCTTAAAAATTTTGTTGGTCGTAATTATGATGCTTATACATGTCTTATCAATCTAACTCTTCTTATGAGAACTCTTCGGTTTGAGAATGATGTTGTACTGGTTGTACAATTATAAATACCTCCCTAGTTAAGAGGGAGTGCTAGAAATGTAACTAGTTTCGGTCTTTATAATTATTTTTGTACTCATTTCAGTGTGTATCTTATGTAACAAACAAAAGAAGGAAATAAAAAGTTATTATTTTAAAGCATCGGTTTCATGCACATTATTGAAGGTATTCTAGGTAAAAGCATGTTCTTCATGCTTCTAGGGTTTGTTAGGTCATAGTATTTATTGTCATGAGTTAAAGGAGTCAACATCATGTTTATAAGACCCTTAAAGGCAAAATGTAATTGGAAAAAATAAATATTTTTGGATTGTAGAAAGTCTTGGAAAATCCAAAAGTACAAGTACGCCTTGGCAGCTTCAAGTTGGCCTAAAGGAGGGAATTGGACCCCTTGGAAAGGCTATATAAAGGAGAAGCTTGACCTCATTTGTGACTGACTCACTCATTAGTATGATTTGTAGTTGGGAATCAGGAGAAGAAGAGAGTGAAGGTCTAGAAGAAGAAAGGAAGGAGTATGATTTGTAGTTGGGAATCAGGAGAAGAAGAGAGTGAAGGTCTAGAAGAAGAAAGGAAGGACGAAAAACGTGTTTTTGGGCTCTATCTCTCTCACACATGCGAAGGGTTAAGGTTTCTGTAGCTTCCAAGAAGGGTTAAATTGCATATCTGAGTTGCAGGAGATTAGGTTGCAACACCAAGTTGCAAGAAGAGAAAGTATTTTTTTTGGACCTTGTTGACCTTGAAGTGACTTGTCTTGCTCAAGGTCGAAGAGTGTTGGAAGAGGTTTTCTTAGGGTTTTACTAGAACAACTGCAAGGTTGGAGTTGTAGGTCAAGTTGTAGTATTAAAGCTGGGAGGTCAAAATTGTAGTTTGAAGTTGGTTAGTGCAAAATCAAGGAAGGAATTCTTGGAGGGCTAACTTGGAACTTGGAGGAGGACTTGGTCTATGGTTTGGGTCCTTGTTGTTTCATTTGAAGCTGATTCTATAACAAGAGAAGAGTTTTTTGGGTTTTCCCCTTGGAGGAGTTTTGCCCTGCATGAGAGACTAATTTATGTGTCATATTTTGTTATTGTTTTTGTTCTTGATATTTGTTTGATGAAAATATCTAAATAAAGAACATAAGAAGACTAACTAAGTTCACAAGAAAATATTAAGGTTAAGGAAAATTGGAATTAATAGCTGCCACTTTGTATTATCCAATAAATGGCAGACAACTAAAGATAATTTTTTTTGGCAAGATGGGTATGGGGAGAAAGTGGGTACCTATGAGAAAAATCGAAAATGGAAACTTAAAGGGAGACAAAATATCAAGCACATAAGACTTCGCTTAGGAGGTCATATCAATTGATTCTTCTGTTATGTTCTTTGTATTTGGAGGAGGGTCAGCAAATCCTTGTGTTTTCTGCAACTCTTCGCCCAAATCTGCATTAATCGTTGTCATTGTTAACAAAATTTTTCATAGTAGAATCTGTAGATAAAGAGATGTACTTGAGTGAATGAGCCAATATGTGTGATGAGAAGTTGTGAGGGCATTCCTTTTGTTGAAGTGTAGATGGGCCATGCTTTTATCAATTATTGAATGCAATGATATCAAGTGTTTTGCTATATAATTTTGGGGCACCAAAGTTATCTGAATGATATGAAGGTATCATCATCGTCATCGTCATCTCACATGCTTGTGCGTACAAGAAGATTCGTCGGTCTGCTGGTTTGTCCATGATAACACTACACAAGACATAAACTATGGTGGTGAGGCACCCTGTAAAATGAGTCAAAACTGCCTGTGGGTGACTAATGAGATCGATGTTGTACAACCTCAGAAAAAGCATAATTCATTGAATTTTGATGTTTAAGTTATATACTCAACAATGGATGTCAATAATAGAAGTAACATGTTATGTAGGGTAGGGTAGGGTCTCAGACCGAGAAGACAAATCATCTTCTATCAGAGAAGTCACAAGCGTTGTTCATCTCACGCATTGTTTGTACCCTGCTATCAATCCATGACTTCCAACGCATGATGTGACCCTTGTACTCATGGTTCGTTAATCAAGGCAATGAGCAATAACATGTGTAAATTGATAGCCAATCAAGTTGAAGATAAATAAATTAAATTGTTGTTAAAAAATATATATATTTTAAAAATAATTGTTGCTTTTTTTTTGTCAAACCCAAACTAATACGGATTTGACCAAAAACTCGATGCATTATCTAGTACCTACGGCAGGGATAATAAATTTAACACATTTATATAAATTAAATGGTTGTTAAACATCTATAGACATTAATCTATAACAAACATCAAAATAATTAATACATTTCAATGCTACTAAAAAATCACAAATAACTAACTAAATTATAACTTTATTTTATATTATTATTATTATTTATAAAAATAATTAAATATATAAGTTAAACATATATGCATTTTAAAAAATATAATATGATATTCTTAATTATAAAGATTTACCTCCACTTTACAATTGAAATTTTTAATTTGTAAACAAGATTTATTAAAATATCATGGTTTATCAATACCATATACCCAAAAAAACCTAAAGTCACTTCATATGATATTATTGAGCCGAGAGACGTTCTCCATCTAGTATGGTAGATATGTTGTAATGTAATGTTTAATATTTTGGCTAAGTCAAATTACATAAAAATATAAAATAAATTAAATAAAAAGATTAATGTAATGTAAACATTTTAACTCAATCTAGTATGGTAGATATGTTGTAATGTAATGTTTAATATTTTCGCAGAGTCAAATTACATAAAAATATAAAATAGATTAAATAAAAAAGATAAATGTAATGTAAACATTTTAACTCGGTCAAAATAAAATATATAAAAATAAAAACAACCAAATAATAATAATCAAAAATGGCTCATGGTATTGAAAAACCATGGTAGTGACCCATGGTATTCATGTGGAATGTTGTCTATTTAAAATGGGAAATTAAACAAGCTTAGATTCATCTTAACTTTGATCTACCAACCGTCCAAAGATCAAATCTCTTGATATACAAACCTCTTTTGGAGGTGAAAAGATCAAATCTCTTGATATACAAACCTCTTTTGGAGGTGAAAAGATATTTGATCTCTCTCGACCGTTAGTAGAACTATGTTAATATGGATCTAAACTAGTTTTTAATTAATCAAATTAATTAAAAGAGTAAAAAAACATATTTACCAAGCTAAAACTCAATCTTTAATTGTGTATACTACAAAAAAAAAACATATTATGTAGAAATTAAACCCTAGTCATCTACTTAATAATTATGAATAATTAAATTAAAATTCTAAAACAATTTTCCAAAATAAACTCAACTACCAACATATTTAGTAAACTATATAAAATATTAATTTAATCATTAAAAAAAAACAAAACAAAAAACCCTTAAAAAACAACTAATAAAGCAATATAAATCAAACTTCATCTTACCGTCACTGATTGATGCCACTCAATTGCCCTATTCATGTGTCCAAGAATACTCATAGGTCGAACTGAAAAGAGCATGCTATTGGGAGTAAGTCAAATTTAGTGGTAATTCAACTAAGTAATGCTTTTAAGTGTCACGATATTTCATATTAGAGTATAGAGCCAGTTTATAATGAATGAATGATATTTTATCGTTCACGAGATTAAAAATAGATTATGGGATCACTAGCTTTCTTGTTTTGTTCTTTCTGCAATTCAATCTTTTTCTTATTCAAATTGATGATGAGCTGACCCAACCTTTTAAGAGTTCCTTCACTAAAAAGACAATGCCATGGAATTGATGCTAACATACTGCGGTAATTGTCCCTGGTGTCTATAAAAGCGTCACATTCCAAAATAAAATATTTTTCTGACTCAGGGTACACAATGGGAAGAGTTGAAAGGAACTAGGATTTGATTTTTTAATTATATTTAAAATATTATTAGTATACTAATTAAGCTGAGAGATTCATTGAGTTGAGAAATTTATTTTATAGTTAAGTGTGAAAGTGATGTGTAAATATGTTTTCTACTCTTAAAATAATAATAAAAATATTCTTTTAATAGAAAAGCAATGTTGGCAATAATAATAATAATAAAATATGTTATGCATATTTAATAGTTGTCCATATAACCTAATATAATTTCATGTAAAGTAATTAGAAGTAGAAGAGCAATGTCGCCAATAATAATAATAATAAAATATGTTATGCATATTTAGTAGTTATGATAAAATGGTCAATGAACATATTATGTAACTCTATAACATTCAAAAATACAATTTAAACAGTGCAAAATTACACATTGTTTTTTGCACTCTAAAACAAGATTGCATCAAAAGAATTTTGATCCTTCTGAGCGTATGTTAAATCCGTAGTTAAGATGGATCTATGCTGGTATAAATTAAAAGGGTGAATTATATGAATAAACATCATAATATTTAATATTTATTGATGACATATTTTATAATGTAAAGATGAAAAAATTATTAAAAAATAACTGAATCATAATTCTATTATAAATAAAATGAGTGAAATACTGAATAAACATTATAATATTTAATATTTATGGATGATAATATGAACACTAAAAAATCATACAAATTAATTAAATTATAATTTTATTTTAAATTTATTTATTAAAAAATAAAAGAAAAGAAAAAATGTATAGATTAAACATGTCTATATTAAAAAAATATGTAACAAGATTCTCAACAAAGAAGATTTAGTCTTACTTTACTATGGATATTTTTAAACTATAAATAAGATTTGTTACAATATCATGAGCCAATACCATAGCCTATCAATATGTCTAAAAATCCGTAACACATGTTCACATGACATGTTTTTAAATCTCAATATTTGATTTGTGAATACTACTACAAATATTCTAACGCAGTGTCTAAAAGTTATATGTTTTGGAGTTTTTTTTCTAAAATCAAGCAAAATTGTTTTTGGCCAAATTTTGATCTTTGTTGTTTAAAATTGGTTTTTAATTGCATATATGAATTCATCATCCTAAAAACCTCGAAGGCACTCAAATTGTGGAGATTCACAACTCAAACTTGTGATTCTTGAAAAATATAGTGGAAAACCCTCCAAATTTTATAACAAATTGATTATGGCATAAATCTAGACCATCCTTTAAATAACTATTAAAAATTAGATTTAAATTTTCAAAACTCTATTCCAGACTAAACACACTTATCAAAGTAATATATATATATATATATATATATATATATATATATATATATATAATTTTTTAAATGAGAGAAAAGATAAATTCTATTAAAAAAGAATTATAGAATATAAATCTTTTTCTAAGTATTTTAATTATATATGAATATTTTAGTCAAATTAGTTTTACTTTTAAATTATATATATATATATATATATATATATATATATATATATATATATATATATATATATATATATATAATTTTTTATTTATTTTTAATAAATAAATAGTTTATTGATAAACTAGAGGTCAAAGTACATTATAGTCTTTTCTTATCGTTATTTGTCACTAGGAAACCAGACCACTTGTGGAAGAATTTTTTTTTGAGCTAAAATAGACCACATAACAGAAAATGCAAGTTGCAAAAGTATCTATAGCTAAGCTCGCTTGGAAAGCCAAGCACATCCAAAAACAAAAACTAGTTGAGTGATAGACATCTAGAACTAAATAAACAAGTTGAGACATGGCCCAAAAAAGAGATATAAGACAAACCATAGTGGGTTAACCAGAAGTTGAGACATCAATCGGAGTTGAGGGGTCTCCTATTGAGACTTGACCTTTGAATTTTCCAAAAGAGATTCTCAAACTTGGACAAGTGATGGGCCATTTGATGGTTTTATGCACAAATGCCAAAAGGAGAATCAGGAACCTCCTCGTGCGAGGTGAGGGAAGCCACCTTCACATTGGAGAAAATTTTGGCGAAAGCTAGGTTTAATTTGACGTGTAGATAAACCAGCCGAGGCGATAACAGGCTTGCAGAAAAGCTCGGGAATGTATTTGAAGACAATACCATCATCCCCACTTTGGAATAGGCAAGTATCATCTTGAGGGTGGAATTAATATCATAATGGTGATCTAAATGTCGTGGGTTGGCCTTCTACCCACCCTCGTGTGATTGAGGTGTTGGAAGGGCTATATTTTTCCATTCACCAACATTTTCCAGCGGCCACAACAAAATATATATATATAAGCTGAGTAGTACATGTTTTTTCATTCATTTTCAAAGGAGCAGATTACATGATATAATCTCTTCCGTGGCCTCAATCTGCACTGTTGGGAAACCAGATCTGTTGGCCACCAGAAGGCATTATAGGCCATCCAAAAACAAAAAACTTGTAGTCTATCATACTCAGCTTTTAAAGCCGTAATGTTGGTGATTTTGACATGTTTGACAAACTCGACACAAGCCTACTACTTACATAATTCAACAACAGAAACATAAACATAGATAAACTTTAACACTGAAGACAATGAGACTGCAACCAGCTCAGCCTTCTAAGGAATCAACTGGTGCCGGGTCTTTAGCAGTAGACCTGGGCATCTCCAATTGCTGCGGATTCTTCAGGTACTTCTCAAATATGTTCAGTTGGGCGTTCTGTCATTCGACTTGGAATTGCAATAGCTGAAACTCCTTCTGAATTTCCTACATTGCAGGATTTACTTGCATGAACTCAGTGGTGTACATGATGGCTTTTGCCATCAAGTGCTTCATTCTCCAGTATAATTGCAGATTTTGTTGATATTGGTCAACTCTGCCTCTGGTGTTGCCCGAATCGGGCACTATCATTTCTCCTCCGAGAATTACTCCCTCCTCCTCAGCTTGACGGGTAATCACTTCTTCCCATTTGGAAATAATCTTCCTCACTTGAGACGGTATTTCCTGAATGTACGTGAGGGTTGCATCTGCAATGTGGTCAGCCTGAGGCTTCCGCCCCGACTGTCTAGGAACCCGTGTGGATGCCTTTCCTTTTTCATTTTTCTAACCTTTTTTCCAGGTTTGCCTTTTGTTCCCCCCTCTTGCTTCCTCCTTCACGGCCTTTGCACTCGCCATTTGACAATTCCCAACCGTAGTTGGAGGCTCTGCAATTTTGAGGGCCCTTGTCTTTCCTCTGGAGGTCTTGATGCACCTACTGGAAGTTGTCACACAGACAGAGCAAGTTTTCATAGAACACAACATTGACAATTCATTGCATGGACTATTCAATTGACAGACCCGACTCACCACATAAATTCCAAATTGAGACCCGACTCCTTGACCCCCCAAACCTTACAGAGGTCTCTCAGGTTGATCCCGCCCAACCCGACTACACGCATACCCTCCCAACTATAATCCAGACTCCTTTGCATCAGCATAGAACCCAGGTATGTTCGGATATCCTCCTTAAGATGCATATCCTCCCCCCTTACTAGTGCCATGCACCCAGTAGACATAATCACCACCCCTGGAATCTCGACGACCTGTCAAATTCATAAATTTACTTCTCCTCCCCAGATTTCTTGAGGTCATCCTGGGTTTGTCTTGGTCGGCCCTGCCCTCTAAGCTCCTACCCATATCCCCATCCCCCATCTTACATAGCATAATCCCAAACAATATAGAAATCAACTGACATCTCCCTAAATTACCCCCTCTGATAACCCCGACTCCCAACCATGCAACCAAACACTGCTTCGCATATCACTCATCCTATTAACCGCATTCATCACACAGCCCTTAACTTTATCCATTTGTAGGGGAATTGGAGAAATATAGAGATTTACATACCCTTGAGCCTCAAAGCACTGCTGCAGGATGCAGAAGCCGAGTTCTACCCCTCCAGTCGTCGTCACACACTGCTTCACCACCTTCCTCACTGTGCATGCAAGGAACCAGACAAAACAAATGTAATCCCTGTGGTTTATCCTGCTTGTTTTATCCCTCTCCCTCACGTGAAGCCTTCCTCGAAAAGAGCACCCCTTCTTCGCTTGCCACCACCCGCACCGGCAATACCATGTCACTTGCCCTCAGCGAGACTAATTTATCTGCCAAACAACTTTACCTTAACTACCTTAATCATTCCGCACTTGGCTTTGAGCCCTCCTCACACTGCAATCAATCAAAATATATATATATATAATAAAAATTGGTTATATTAATGTATTTATCCATTTAAAAATGTTGAAAATTATTTTTATAATTATCAAAGTTATAAAAATAATTTTTAACATTTTTAAATGGATAAATACATTAATATAACCCATTTTTATTAACTTAAAAAGAATAAAAATATATTAAATTTAAAAAATAAAAAGTTCCCCTAAAACACCAAGTAAATAACAGTTAACTATTTTCGTAAAGGAAAATAAATCATTTCTAATAAAGTGTATGCATTCCGTAGCCCACTTTTTGGACAGAAAAGCGACGAGCTATTTGTATCGATGTCCGTTCACTTTTCGGCACCCCACTGTACACATGGATTTCTGCAAACCAAACAGATTGAAATCAACTCATTAAAACGTGGAATCAATGCCAATGGAAATTGTTTAAAGCAGATTATACCTTTGTGTAACAACAAAGATATTTTTATTTATTTATTTATTTTAAATGCAAAATGTTTGAGAAATTGAGTATAGTTTATTTTTCTTTTACTTTTATTTTTAATTTAAAAATAAAAAGTAGTGTGGGTTAATTGTTTTATGTTTAGGAATTTTTTTAATATTTTTTATTTAAAAAATTATAGGAATTATTGAAATTTTGTAGTTTAACTAGTTTTTTTTTTGTCCTCATAATTATGGAAATTTTCGCAAGATCTTAATAAAATTTGGCAGGGATTTTTGTAAATCCAAGTTATCGCTATTAAACTTTAAGATTTGGGGTGCCCATGAGGTTTTTGATGATGTTGAATCCATTTCCACCATCAAAAACATGATTCAAACACTACTAATGCAAGATTTCTTAATTTTTTTTGCTCGAATTCTGGCCAGGTTTGGCCATCCCGCAAATTCCTCAGCCTCCATAGACAACTCCTTATTGAAATTATAAGTTTACACTGTGAATTCTGTACAATTTGAGTATTTTAGATTTTTTCAAGGTGTTGTGTCCATTTATGTATTTAAAAAGGCATTTTAAACAATAAAAATTTCAGGATCTTACCAAAAAATTATTTTGCTAGATTCTCCCAAAAACACTCCAAAACTTAAAATAATTAAACAATGTATTATATATTTTTTTAATTTTTTTAATTAAATTCTATTAATTCCAAAAAAAAAAATTACAACGATAAACCGGAAATAGCCAGATTACAATCTTTCATTTCCTAATATTAGATACTAGTGTGATTTAGGGGTTTTTCTTTACATCATTCCATCCTTTAGTGTTATTAGTAACATATGAAGATATACCCATTTCCTCATTCTTATGATAGAACTTTGTAGCTACCAATTCAACGGAGATCATTGTGTCTCTCTCGCTATCTAAATGGTCAAATTCATGAGAATGCTTCTGATCACAAAGAGCCAACACAATTCATGTTCAAGTTAGTTCATTGTGCTACATCGGGCCTTTCTCCTCTACGGCGAGATGATTCACTACCACTGGGAGCAGAATTGGATCTAGAGAAATTGAATTGTTTAGGGATGAGTTCTTATGCTGAGAACCCTCGTTTTTTCTTGCTAACAGAGCTCTTTGAACTAGATGATGGCTTCAGATTCTCCACCCACGGTTAGATTTCTTCGACACCTAGGGACATAATGCTTCTTCAGGAGAACGACATGCATTCTAAAGGTTCCTAGGTTTATGGCACCTTATGCACCTGAACGTTGTATTCTCATAACCCGATAGTTGGATATAATCTTTTTCGTTGCACTTGAGGATGATTTTATTTGGTAACCCTTTGCTAAGATCCACTTCGACATAGATTTGGACAAAGGTGATGAACCAATTTCCCAATCTGTCACTATCCACTTTGATGAATCGGCCAATAGAATCTCCAATATCTTTTAGGATCTCTTGCTAGGTCCATTGAAGGGGTAAATTCTGAAGTCTAACACACAGAGGAACATGCATAGATTTCATAGTGAGAGGGTTAAACTCTGGGAACCATGGTTGGATCGAAATACCAACTCTTCCCTAGAACCAAAGGCCCTTGTCAAAAACCTTCTAACAATATTCAAGATTTCTGAAGAAAACAACAAAATAACCTTTCAAACAAAAAAACAACTCTATATTATTAGACCAATTTAGGTGAAAGCACTTCTGAAGGGCAGATAACAAGGGCCAAAATTTGTTGAACTGGCATATGATTTCTCATTGTTTATACTTTGCCACCCTTAGCTTGACAATATTATCATCCACCTCCAGTGATGGAGACTCCAAAGAGTGTTCCACCACAAAATCTTTTCGAAAGAGTTCCTTAGGTGTCTAGGAAATGGTGCCAAGATTTAGGTCATCCTTGAAAACCTAAAGTTTGTTGATGAGGAAGCCTCGTTCCTCTGGATCCACCTTGCCAAGGAAGCCATGTTTCCCCTGGATCCCTCTTGATATCATAATCTCCAAGACCTTTTTTCATATTTTATTGTCTCCCTCCGTTGAGGAGTTGCAACTCCCCCAAAAGGATTTGTGTTCACAATTGAATTATGTAAGCCAATGCAAGCACAACGTCTGATGCCTTGACCAAGAAACAAAGAGACTCTCTTGATATGGATTTAACAAAGATTCAAATTTTTGAATGCCCATGTCTCCATCACCCGGAAGGAGGCTTTCATCAAACACTTTACGATATTCACGAGGGTTATTTATTTCAAGAATTTCAACAAAGAGTTTGATGACATCATTAACCCTCTATTCCACCAACCCACAGATAGAGGGAAAAACATCCCTGGCCATTTTTATTTCTCCCTGAGTCGCAACAGGTATGATAAAGTGGTACCGAGACTTGGAAACCAAATGATGGCTCTATCCTGTGCTTCATCACTAATCACATTGAGGATTCATATGGGAGTAATTTGCATAGTCTCTTCGATGACAAACATGGAAATGCAATGACAACGAGACTAGTCATCCTCCATTGCAATTAACCAGACAGTCATGCCCTCTACATTGTGAGCTTCCCAACTAGAAAATTCCTGCAAGAAAACCCCAATGTTTTCTTGGAACGACCCATCGAAATTGGCAGGGCATCCAGGATATCCAAACTTTATGAAATTCATATACCCTTGTCATCTCAACCCCCATCATTATTTTCCTTTTCTTATTACTTCGAACCGTATACATTTATGAAACCCATTGTCATTGGGTTGGTTCCCTATTTCTGAACAATCTATTCATGATGCTTTATTAATTATAAAATTGTAAATTTCAGTGATTGAATCTGTTAGGTCCCTATATTACTAGTGTATTCCCTTATTATGTTAGTGTAGCCCCCCTTATTGTTATTGTTGTACCCCTGTAACCCCCATATTGTTATTATTGTGCCCTTACATTATTATTGTTAGGTTGGCTAAGATTATATTGTGACTCCATGGACTCCTATATATAGAGATGAGGTTTTGTCATTTGTTTCATCCAAGAATTATTCATTTTATGTAATGTAAAGGAGGTTTCCCCCTCGAAGTGGCTTATTTCTAAGGTGTTGATCTCTCTTTTCTTCTACTTTTGGAGTTGGTATCATAACATTTGGTATCAGAGCTTTGGATTCTAGGGTTTCGTTGCTCCAAACAGGCCATCATGGAATTTTCAATATAAATTTTTTTCTACGAAGGTTCCGAAGCTGAAAATTTTACAGAGCGAAGCCTAAATCCTGAGGAACATCGTGTAAAAATTTCAAATCTTGGTTCACAATATTTTCGGAGATATGATCTGTGGAAGTTAGGATTTTTTCAGGCTCCTGAATTTCATCTAAAACAGGTCATCGTGGAATTTTCACTATAACTTTTGTTATACGAAGTATCAGAAGTTGAAATTTTTATCATGGGAAGCTGAAATCCTGAGGAACTTCGTGTAAAAATTTCAGCTATTAGTTCGCATTATTTGCGGAGATATGATCTGTGGAAGTTAGGGTTTTTTCAGGCTCCCGAATTTCATCTCAAAGAGGTGACTGTGGGAAAATCATCATAACTCTCTCTCTGAGCATTGGGTTGGAATTTTGTAAAAGTGGCCGGAAGCACACGAAATTTAGTTTCCTGTGTATGAATTTTAGAGCCAGAGGGGGAAAATGTGACAAGTGGCACGTCGTACAAATTAGCTCTGTTGAACCAATCCATAATTAGGTCACTGTGGGAGATTAGGCATAACTTTGCCATGAAGAATCCAAATCAGGTCAAACCTGTGGCATTGGAAAGAAGATTCAAAGGGCTACGAAAAGACCTAATTTCAGATATTGAAGATCCGAAATCACAAAGATAATTCAGTTTCAATATCGATATCCTCAAAAGCAAGAAAAAGGTGTGTATTGTTTTTTCGATTTGCATAAGTCTTGTTTGAAAAATCCGTTTGAATTGATTCCAAGGGAATATTGTAGAATAGATATCAACATTGGTTTCTAAAATGCCCCCTAAAAATAATCCAACACCCATTAATCCTTCAGAAGGCTATACTATGGTGCATGAAGAGGAGGAATTGCAGTATGATATATCAAAATTACGATACCAAGTGCAACAAATTTCGATCTTACAAAGAGCAATCAAAGATTACATAGATGGTTTAAAAGAAAAAATGAAGGATAAATTAGGCAGTTTGCAGGATCAAATGAAAGATAATATGGATAATGAAGTAGTGGAAGATCACATCAAGCATCAACAACAAGTTCTCTAACTCTCAAAGGATAACCTAACTTTGGTGAAAAATCGAATGAAACAACAGGAAGATCAACATCACGGCACAAGAAGTTTTGAAGCAGTCACAAAAACAAAAACTCGACAAGTAAGAAATCGATCAATTTCAGAGTATCTTGGCAAGTTGAAGAACTTTCTTGTTGAATATTCCACATGGGAGGATGAGAATTTTATACAAAAGAATCAAGAAATAATCAAGCATTGAGGAAAACACTTGTTTGAAGGAGAGGGGCATGTTAGGTCCCTATATTACTAGTGTAGTCCCTTATTATGTTAGTGTAGCCCCCCTTATTGTTATTGTTGTACCCCTGTAACCCCCATATTGTTATTATTGTGCCCTTACATTATTATTGTTAGGTCGGATATATATAGAAAGGAGGTTTTGTCATTTGTATCATCCAAGAATCGTTCATTTTATTTAATGTAAATGAGGTTGCCCCCTCGAAGTGGCTTATTTTATAAGGCGTTGATCTCTCTTTTCTTCTACTTTTGGAGTTGGTTTCATAACATAATCTATACAATATGCGCATTCCATCCATTTTTCAAGGTGTTAATCTATTTATATATTTAAAACTATAATTTAAATAGTAAAAAATCACAATTTACCAACAATTTTATAATTACATGTGGATCATGATCGCATAAAAAAACCAAAAGATAAAACATTTAAGCTTATCCATAAAATTAAACCAAGGTTAATAAAGTAAACTCTCATTTATTTATGGTTAAATAATGGGCCAATCAACATTCTTAGGGGGAAATTCTATAAATATTATTTTGATTTTATTTATGATTAGATAAAAGGCCAACCAAAATTTCAATATGGAATTCTATAGATATTGTTTTAATGAGTATCTATTTAAAAACTTTGACTAAATTTTAAGTTACGGGTGCACAGGGAAGGGGGGGATGGTAGAGGGGTGATCTTTTGTCCCAAAGGAAAAATAGAATTGTCTTATGCTTGGGCTATGGGTTCCCTTTTCAATAATCTCACGAAATCATATGCATTGTTTCAAGGCCTAATTCTTGCAAATGAAATTGACATACCTCTTCCCTATTTGTAATTGATGGTTCAAAGCTTATTATCCATTATTTAGTAGTTGGTTCCCTCCCCCATGAAAACAAGTTAAAGAATGTCATCAAGAATATCAAAGGCAATGTTCCCCTTTTTTACTTCAACAAGTTATCATATTTTGAGGGATAACAACTAAGATGTAGATGCAATGGTTAAACAAGGAGTATAACTTAAGCCAGGTGAACTTAAGGTAAATGGGAAAGTCTTACTGTGCACCCTACCTTGAATAAGACTTTATGAAGCATAATAATTGAGGGTCTTTAAAGGCCTATGCATCTCCCCTTAAACCTAGAAACATGGTAGTTGTTCAGGCTCATAACCATGCAAAAGCACCTTTAAAGGCTCATTTTCCATTTGGGAGTTTATCATTCTTTTTTCACCCTTGTCATTAGTACAATGCTTAGAAGTTATGGGGAAATTGTGTAAGCAGGTGTGAGCTTAAGGCAAAGCTTGTATCAAATCCTCCTCCATGCTAGGAAGGATATGCATATGGAAACTTAGTTAACTTTAAATTCAGCTCGTGGAAATAAGAAAGACAGTCACCATTACTCATTCCCTTAGTTAATCCTAGTTTCCCTGTGTTGGATTGGGATAAAGTGTATTGTGCTAATGTGGCACTAATTGGGATATTTATTTGTCTCACTTTGTATCATATAGAGAAGTTTTTTGAGGGCATGGAAACACTCTCAAGATCTTGTTCAGTGTCTTTACTACAAATTACATTTGTTCAATAACATGTGTGGTGAGGCATTGTCAAATTGGATATGGAAGTGTCTATATTTATTTCATTTTATGCAACCCATGGTTTGTACTTCTTTGTCGTAGAGAGTCCTATCAAATATTAAATAAAATTGGGAAGGTGTAAGTTGATGAGGTTTTTGTTGTGGATAAATATGAGAAGGTGTTGGTTTTTGTATCATACTTTCCTCCTTAAGAAGCATCATTTTTTTTCTGGAGTTTTCACTTTCTAGTGGTCTAGTGCAAAGGTTATGTATAATTGACATTTTGCAGTCATAGTTTTGATAGAGGTCTCCCTTTTCTAAAGCCACCAATATACTAAGATATATTATAATTTACACTAATGCACTTGCTACGCAACAAGTGTAGATTTTATTAATATAAATTTTCACTTTGATTAAAAAAACTATAATGTTTTTTTCTTAAATTCTTACATTTAAAATTAAAGTCCACCACTAAAATTTTACATATTATTCAAAACCACTAAATTTTTACTTAAATCTATATTATTACATCATTTCAAAAATAAAATAAACCACAAATAATCTTTAATATCTCCTCAATAATAAGTTTTTTGTGATATATATTTTTTCCAAAGAAAGAAATCAAACTCCCTCTCAACCTAAAGGAAAGAGTGAGGTTGTTGGTACATGGTCAACCTATAATTATTGTAGTAAACAAATATCAGTATGTTTGTATAGAAATGTAAAATATACAAATGTATTGTAAAACAAACATATCGAAAAGATCATAGAATATGAAATTGTTGCAATGAGGGTCTTGATTATATATTGGGCATTGTGCCACTTCATAAATAGTCATGTCCTTTATCTCTTTAATAACTAATTATTATTTAACATATATTTATTGCGTCGAGAGGCACTCTATAACCCAGTATGGGGTAGATATGTAGGTCTTAGATGTTGGATGTGTAGGTGTTAGATGTGAGATGTGTAGGTGTTAAATATGTGAATATATTTTAAATGTTGAGCTCGTAAGTATACAAATGCTATGTTATATTATAACATATAATATATATAAAACATGTGTTATTTTATATTTTTACTTCATCAAATTACATATTAAAATAATAATAATAATTAATTAATTAAAGAAAGAAAAATATTTGAGATAAAATAGTAAATTCACCAAAGGTTTTTGGGCTCTAAGTTTTTGCAACCCATGTAAATTAGTAAATTTATGGATCGAGGTTTTTGGGCTCCAGGTTTTATCAACCCATAGTTTTTCCCATGGTATTCTTCTCTAATGTAGCCTATTTAAAGGTATTCTTCGCTAATGTGAGACATTCATTGCAATAAAATCTTTTAGCTAGATAAAATTAAATTTTAATTTCCACAACAAATACCATAACCCTCAACAATTTTCATATTCAATTTGAAAAAAGAAACCACTCAATAAAGGCACGCTACACGAAGACTTTATAACTCTGTTGATGCATGTCTTCTAGGTAAAACTTGGGAAAATCAACCTTTCTCACTTTGTTACATAGCCTTCAAAGATTAGATTTGTATAGGTTGTTTTGTATGTTATTCATTTCATTTTATATGTTTGAAAGTTCACTCTTGAGTGTGAAGAGAAAAGTTATCACGAAACAAATAAAATATGGTACATGCAGTCCTGCATTTTGTTATATTTTTTTGTCCACATTAAAATTTATTGGAGTTGCTCAATTTAGACTATGTCAACCATTAGTTTTAACCTCCGCATGAAATTTCAGTGGAATATGTCTCTCATTATTCATAACAATTTAGTTTTGATACAAATGTTATTGAGTTTGGTTTAGGATATTGAATGATAGTATCAATATAAAATTAAAATGAAGGATAATTAATATCCTCAACTCCTACAAAGACAAATGTATTTATTCTTAATGGCTTTTACTGTCTAACAACAGAGCTTCAAGTAGACTGCCTTAACTAATGAACTTTTATATATATATATATATATATAATCAGCCTAGATCTGTCTTAACTTCGGATCTCTTAAGCACCAAGAGGGATCAAATCTCTCATGGTGTAAACATTTCCTCAAGTTTTGCACTCAAAAAAGATGTTTGCACCACGAGAGATTTGATCCCTCTCAGCGCTTAATAGATCTAGAGTTAGGATGGATCTAGGTTGTTGTTCTTTGCATTTCCACCCTCTTAAGGGATGCTTGTCCTTAGAGCATAATGAAAATGATTCTCTTTAGTTGTGCGCATCACTTTGGCATGCATAATTCATTGTTAGTAATATATTGGAATCACAGTTACTCCTTTTCTTTGTGAACTCTCTCTCTCTCTCTCTCTCTCTCTCTCTCTCTCTCTCTCTCTCTCTCTCTCTCTCTATATATATATATATATATATATATATATATATATATATATATATATATATATATATATATATATATATATCAATTTCTATTTTTACTTTTTGTTCGCTACATTGTGTGAGTCCTGAAATGACTGCACGCTTAACCTTTGGCTTGAGAAACCGTGACCCTGGGCATTTAAGCCATCAATATCATCCAAGGGTCGCACTTGGCCTGGCCCACACCAACCCTTAACATGGTTGGATTTTTTCCCATGGAGTTTTGAACCGACGACCTTCACATCACAGAGTGCCTTAACAGAACACCTCATCATCATCTATTCTATGCCTCGTGAATTCTTTTTTATTTTATTATTTTATTATTATTATTTTAATGTGCATAAGTTTAAACTCTAATTAAATTTTATTATTTTAATTTAAAATTTTAATTGCAATTTACCGATTCAATTTTTTTCTTTTCATGCATTGTATTGTATGGTTGTGGCCATATATGGGTTTTGAGTCAATTAAATGCTTTTAAATTTTGAGGCAAAAAGACTAGGGAATGAAAATCCTCATTCATGGATGGTAAATTTCTTGTTAACTACTATGATTTGAGAGCATTGTGAGGTATCTTGGGGTTTTTAGCCGATTCTACATTTGTTTTGTGTTAACATCAAGGACACACAGCGTTCTAAGATATTATTTGTGAAATAAGGTATTTTATTCAGACTTTGGGGCATGGAACTAAAAACTTGAGATGATTTTACCTAATAATTTTAGGGATTTTTCGTCAAAAAGGAAGTGTTCGCGATTGAGCGGTTCAAATTGGAGATCCATGAGTGAATATCTAAGTCATTCCTAGGTGTTTGACCACCTTTTTCTTTCATTTCACGCAATTTTTATTCTTCGTTGGGAAAACAATGGAGAATTTAGGAAAGGAGTTCTTGAATTTTGAGCAAGGAGAGGAGACGAGGATAATCTGGAATGACTTCCCATCCTGTGGATTAGGTGCCCATGTTTTCTGCAAAAAAATATTGTCTCATATTTTCTCCGAGAGAAACATTGGGAGTTATATCGATGGGAAAGAATGGCTCAAACACATAATGAATGCTACCTCTCACAACCATTGCAAGGAAAATCTCTAAATCGATCACCTCACCCAAAATGATTTCATCTAGAAGTCCAAATTCATGTCTAAACTTTCTCTAGTTGAATTGAGTGAATCTGAGAATTGATAATATATCTCTCCAACTAAATTTTAGCCTGTTCGGGGAGCCTCTACATATGGTTTTTCCTTTTCTACATGAACCTTTATGATCGTTTGTTTCATTACGTCTAATTGGAACTGGTATTTTAATACTATGAATGTTGTGGTTCGTTTTAGAATTCCCTTCATTTAGTTTCTTACATTTACAAATTTCATGGTTGGTTTCAATGTCTTCTCTAATGGGTTCCATATGTATAACTATTATGACTATTGGTTTCGAAATATCTTCTTCTAGGTATTTAAACTCTATAGCTTTCATGTGAGTTGATTTCAGATGCTTCTCCATCATGTTCACTCATTGTGTATTGGCTTAGGTCCTTATCATCCACAACAACAATTTTTTTCATTTGTGTCTAGTTTTAGATTCTCTAAATCTTCGTTTCTCATCCCTATAAATTTTAGGTCTAATTTGAGAGTGCCTTCTAGTAAGCATTCCATCCCTATAACACTCCCAACTGCTAGTTTCACTGTTTATTTTATAATCTTTGTTTCTGGGTATTTCAATGATATGATTTCCATGTTGGTTGATTTTAGATTCATCCCCATCTCAAGATGTGGGAAATCCATCAAGAAATACAGACTTAACCTGTGTCATTTTCTCCTCGTCAAGCTTAATGGAATACTCAACAAATGAAACCTTCTTTTTGTATTAATTGTTCAGAAGGTTTGTCTAAGCTCTTCATTATGTTCATCAATAGACCTAACGATAATACTCAAATCCCTTTATTTTGATTGTATCAAGCTAAGGATCGTGCAAAAATATCGAATGATGATTCATTAAAGAAGGAAACATATTTATTACATGGAGAAACAATTCAACTACTTGTAGGTTGTCGGTTTTACCAACCAACTATTTGTTGCATTACACCTAATTGTTTTTACCATAATCCCAAAGGATTAAGGTGTCTAACATTACCCACCTTAATCTGAAGGGGTATTTATGAGCCCAGGCATCGTTCTAAACTTCTCAAAATTTTAACTTCTTCATGACGAGGAGTTGGTTCTGGTTCTGTAGAGGGAGATTCCAAAGATTTACTTAGAATTGGGTTCCCCTATTCAACATTTGGAATCTCATTGTAAAATTCATATTAAGTCTTCATCATAAAGACTGTAAACCTTGGTGGTATCATAGTACCCCAAGAAAACGCATTTAAGACTCCTAATATCAAGTTTATTTTTTGTGTTGTTTTGGAATCAAGGCATAATAGGTGGAACCAAAAACCATAATATTTATGATGGATGGGTGTGGCCATACCACATTTTGAAAGGAGTCTTGTTTTGAATAACATGCAATGGACATCTGTTATTTACATAAACTTCACTAAAAAACAACTTCAACCCAAAACATTAGTTTTACATTCTTAAAGAACATCATGGAACGAACCATATTCAACAATGCTCTATTCATCCTCTCAACTACACCATTTTGTTGAGGATTGAATGGAACTATATTCTAATGTTGGATCCCATGTTGTCGAATATAGGATTCAAAATCATTACTAGTATACTCTTTTCCATTATCAATACGAAGGACACCGATATTATTTTGTGCTTCATTTTCAATCCATGCATGAAAGTTTTTAAATGCTTCAAATGCTTTAGAATTTTCTTTCAACAAAGATACCCGACACATTCTAGCGTAATCATCAATATGTTGGGTGTGGAGCCTGATTATCTTGTTTACTTTGTATCACAGCATTGGACCCATGTACCTTAAATGGGGCGGCAGCGACTTTATGGAGTCCCCCCCCTGGCGGGGGGTTTCGGGGGCAGCACCCCTTAAGCTAAAAACAGATGTAAAATTGCCTTGTAAAAGTATAGAAATTTCTAGTCAATCTAGGTCGTTCATAGGAGGATGATCTGACGGTAGAAGTTATGTTTAGTTTAGGGTTTTTTGCCCTAGAAGGCAACCTCCTTGTATATATGAGGGTATTGTATTGCGGCTGTGTATTACGTGTGTATTCTCAGAGCGAGAAACAGATAGGGAGACTGTGAGAGAGAACAGAGGATATTACAGCGGATCTGCTGTAGGTTTTGTCTCTTTAATTTTTGTTGGATAATAGAAAGGAAGGACTGGTTGTTCGGGGTGGACGTAGCCCAAACTGGGTGAACCACGTATATCTGTGTCTCTTTGGTTTTATGTGTTTTGTGTGCTTGTATTTTTCGCATATTTTATGTGTTGCATTGATCCATAATATATAATTTTCTAACACAATAAATGTCATCATGTATTCATTTCCATTTGTAGAAGGTACATGCATGTGACCACAAAAATCTGAATAAATCAAACCAAGTTTTACACATGCTTTAGAATTGGAGTCATGGAATGGTTGCTTGCTATATAGAATGTAGTCAAAGAAATGCTTTAGTTTTCTAGAATAGTTGGAAGACCAAAAACACCATTATTTTACATAAATTGGAGACTATCCTAATTAATATGTCCAAATCTAGCATGCCATAGAAGACTTGAAGACATTGTACCTTAGTTATGTTGAGTAATATGGGATGAATGTTGTGTAGAATATGCAGATGTTCCCTTTAGCTTTAGCAAGCTATCTTGTTCTTCTCCAATCAACACAATTTTGTTGTCATAATTCCTCCTTATCTCAACCTTTATATGAAAAATATGGATGGAATGACCTTGTTGGCATACATTCCCAAGGGATAATAGTTTCCTCTACAATTGAGGAAGATAAAGAACATCATGTAGGACAAAATCAAAAAATTCGGGCAATTTCAGTCTTATTGTTCCAATCCCTAAAGGCTTGAGATTGGACCTATCAGCAAAATATACCACGCCATCTATGTTTTCATCACAAATATTTCTCTTTGAAATGTCGTGTGGCAAGTGGCACCTATGTCAAGTATCCATGTGTCTCTCTAAGCAATAGATGCAATGTTAAATACATCCTCATGAAACCCAATATTAGAGTGAGCAACAACATAATGATTTTGATGCATTACCTTTTGCTTGTTTTGGATCTTTGTCTTTTTCTTCTTGTTCTTTGATCTTCTCCCATGGAATTATACATATTTTTTCTTTGTGTCCTTTTCTTCTATAATGGACACAATGTAGATCAAGTCTCTCTATTTGATTCCATCTACCCCCTCCTTCGTCTGAATTTCTTTCTCCCACATCCTTTTTTGTTGTTATCTCCTCTAGTAGTATATGTACTTCCATTATGGGAAAAGCATACAATTTCTTCGATGGATTGTGATGCTTCCTTCTTGTTTCCAAAAGATTTTTCTCTTTTTGCAACATTTTCAACCAAGGTACCAAATGTTATGCTTTTCATCTCGCCACTTGCTTGCAAAGATTCAAGATAGTGGGAGTAGGTAGGATAGAGGGCCTTTATGAAGGTTGTGAGAGGAAAATCTATTTTTACTTCGGTGGCATCTATATCATGCATTATAACTTTGATTTTTGAAGCTAGTTCCATGGAGTCATCATCTTTTAATTCAATATTAAAAATATTCACAAGCAATAGTATGAATTCTAATTTTGAATGAGAATCATACAAATATTTTAATTTCTTAAGTGCACCATATAAATCAGTGACCGAGAGAATGTGTCTACTTACCTCCTCGCTTACTATAGCATCTTGTCCTTGCTCTTCCAAATCGCAAGTTATCTTGCAAACGTAGGCTTGACTAGTGCCTCTTCCTTTGGCTTTACTTCAAATTCGTCATCATCATCCTTTTCTGCAACTTCTCCTTTGCATACTTTGTCCCATAAATCATGAAAAATGGGTGTGTTATTTATCTTTCTTTTCCACTTTGTGTAGTTCTCCTTACCAATCAAAACTATGCCAACTATGGAATTTAATGAATGCATTCTCATCACAAGCTCTAACTTTTATCAACTTTATGATATTATTACTTTAAAACCTCCTTAAAAAGTTGAAATCTTATAATTTAAAATCAGATTTTCTTGACTTGTATTTTAACTTTGCTGTAATTATTTCCTAGTAAAAAATATAAATATTTCCTCCCTTAAAAATTAAAACTCTCACCAAGCACAACATGTTGAATTTGAACCCATAACTTTTAATATATCATTTCAACTGTGACAAAAGAATCTCCTCCAACCATGGACTCCCAACCATGGACTCTTTCTTATCATATTGATCAATTTGAGCAAGCTTGACACTTGATGTCGAAAACTTTCGCATGGAAGGCCTTAAGAACTTAATCTAGATTGAGTTAATGTTAAAAATATTGCATCATAGAATATCATGCAAGTGCATTTCTCTTTCTATGCTCAAGATTTTATTGACACGTCAAGAATTACTTGGGGAGTCCTTACGTGCTAGTGAATTATATTACAATAAATTGTTATTAGTAATCAATCCAAAAAATACTTACAATAGTAATCAATGCGACAACTTATATAATGTATTTTTTTGGCTCAACAGGTCGATATGGATCTCATTGGACTCCTACAGACATCTAGTGTTTAATGGTCGGTCATCTGAGAACTATAGAAATTGTAAACTCCACATCGATTTTCCTCCTGCGATTATGCTTTCTTCAGTCTTCGAACTCACGGAACAGGGAGTGATTGTGTGTGTCGTTGTAGCAAACACATATACTGAGCAGCATTGCAAAATGGGTGAACATAGCGATGACCTTGTTCTTCTCCTACTGGGTGGGACAGTTGACGAATGGAGCTTTTTGGCCATCTTAACAAAAAACCCACCGTCAGTCATTACTCCATGGTACACCAAGCCTCTGTTCAACGCAACACTGGGATTGGTAAACGAGTTCGTATAGACTAACCAAGCCTCCATTAAACAAATTCATATGAGTGTAGGTTACTGAGACCCGAGAAATTTGTTCTATCCTCCCTCTACCAATTGACCACGAATATGATACCAACGGGTCTTTATTTCTCACAAGTTAGAAACAACTAGCATTTTCTATATAATTTTTTATATCCATTCACCACAAATACATACGCATTGTTGGCTGAAATTATACTCTCTATAATAAATAATGAAACTAATGAACAACAACAAATAAATGAATTAGGGTTTGATCGATAATTAACTTAGAATGACAACGAAAACACAAAACGGTCAAAGCTCCACCCTCAAATTGCAGATGCTCTTAAGCACTATGGCAACCTATGTTGTCTTGTTATCTTCACCAAAGAAAATTAACTAGTTCAAACCTTCATTTTCACATCAACATCCACCGCGCTTTCCATCGTTGTTATCACCAAAGAACACTACGTAGAAAGAAGGTAGGAAGAGGGCAGACATAGAAGTGGAGAACTTAGCTGTGATACCATGTCAGATTGAGGTTTGTGCAAAAATATCCAACGATAATTCATTAAAGAATTAAACATATTTATTACAAGGAGAAAAGGTTCAACTACATGTGGGTTGTTAGTTTTCCTAACAAACTATCAGTTACATTACACCTAATTACTTGTAACATAATTGGGAAAGATTAAGGTGTCTAACAGTTTCCATGCTTTTATTTGTGGTGGATGACTCTCCTGAAAAATAATTGCCATTAGGTGGCGTAAAAGAATCAATACTCTTCATTTTTCCATCATTAGTATCCCCTTAAATTTCTTGCTTTTACGCACTCATAGTTGTATTAATAGATGTATTATTAGAAGGTTTACACAATTTCAATGCAAATATTACCATGGCTTCTTCCACGTAGGTGATTACTCGTAGTCTTAGCCGTTGTGACCTTTTTTCTAGAAAATGGAAAAACACTCAAGTTTCTTTATAGGTCTATTGTCCAGCTTTTGGTTCTCGTACCATAGTATCCCCTTTAGTTCCAACACTTTTGGCATGCAGATGAATCATGTCCATCTTGTAACATATCGAGTTGTAAATTCTCAATTGCACTTGCGTCTTTGATATTTGGAACAAATTTGTTTTCTTCAATATCATTTGACAAAACCAAATCATTATCTATTGTAGTTACTCTAGTTGTTTTTTTATCTTGTTTGCCTCTTGAATTCGTGGGAGTTCCAGTCAATGTGCAAGGTATATCCATAGGCATCACTTCTTTTCTTTCACAAGTTCTACTTGAATCAACAAGAGAGGTTGTTTCATCGACTTATTTATTCTTCATTGCTAATTTTTTTCATGTCAATGTCAACTTCCATTATATGTTGTAATGACTCTCAAATCTCACTTAACAATTCAAATTCAAATTTATCAGATTCACTTAATTTCTTGAAATAATGTGTCCATGATTTCAAGACCTAAAGCATTTAATGGTAGACTGTGTGGCCTAGGTGCAACAGTTGAACAACTAGAGGGTAAAACAACTTTGATACCATTGTAGTAAGCATATATTGGTATGTTTGTATGTAAATGTAAAATATGCAAATGTATTGTAAATAATATACATTGAGAATATGATAGAATATGAAATTATTATAATGAGGGCCATGGTTATATATTAGGAAAGGTGCCCCTTCATAAATAATCATGCCCTTTGTGACATGTCTATTTATTAACTAATTATTATTTAACATATATTTATGTTTGTTATAATTATATTCAAAGCCATTACAATAATATTCTTCAAGGCATCAAAGCTCAACATGTCAATAGCAGGGATTTGAGTTTGGGGGGGTAGGATATCATTCATTCCATTTTGCCACTTAAGATAACCCCCCAATTCACTAAAAATTTTGGGCATTAGGGGCTACTCAGAGGAATAAATTGGCCTCCCTCTCATCCCAAAGGAAAGAGAGAGGTTGGTAGTACTTGTCCAACAAATAGTAGAGACTCACTTAAGAGTGCGACATAGTTAGTCTATTTTAGAGCTACAACATGTCAAATTACAAGACTTGAACTTGGGTGAGGAGGATCACAAACGATTCTACCCAACCACCCAAACTAAACTCAATTGACAAGTAATTTTTGATATATACCCAACAATATTCAATGATATCTACATACAAATAAAAACCTTCACTCTTTTACTTTGTTTATGGAATTCAACTTGTAATAAAAGTTTTTAATATCTTTCGAATTAATCACATGATAATGATTTGGTCGAAGTTTCAAACCATCTAATGTGGTTCATCCTCAGGACAAGGTGAAGAAAATAATTAATCTCAATGAATAAATAGTGTGGATGCATCATTTCCTGGAGATAGCTGATGAAAACTAGTCGTTAAAAACTAGCCATTGAAAACTAGTCGTTATTTTTTTTTTGGTAAATTAGGCTACTCTATATTAATTTGAAAAGAGAAACATTACATATGCTATAGGCGGGGTTGGTAAGTTGCGCTTAACCAATCTCAGCCTTAGTTGTACGATTTTTGGGCTGCCTCCATGGTAGAAACCAGTGATCCAGGTGGATATTGGTGGTCACCCGCCTATTCCACTTGGGGCTCCACCATTGTCTATTTCAGTTTTTCAGTTTCGGCACAGTTTACTATTTTTAGCAGTTTTTCGGGTCCTAAACTTCCGGAGCCGTTTTGAGGCCCTAAACGACGTTTTTTGGGAAAACGGAGAGCAACAAGGGTCCATGGACCGATGTTGCTTGTTCCAAATTTTTAGTCCTCGGATAGATCTTTCTAACGAGGTATGGTACGCATCAAACGGAGATCGTATGCCAAAGTTACGCCCCTGGGAAGTTGAAACACCAATTTACCCAAACGGGGCCCATAGTTTTGGCGCTTCATCTCCTAGGGTTAGGGTTTTGGCTGTTTAGGATTTCCCATTGTTTCTAAATGATAAATAGGCCCTCGAGCCTCATTGTAACTCGGTTCAGAGGCCTGTAGCCGCCACATCTCTTCTCAGAGATAGCTACCAGCGCCCTAGCTAGTTTTATTTCCATTCTGTCTGTAAGCAAATTTCAGTTCTTTGATATTAATGAAATGAAGTGTTATTTCCATTGCATCTCTGTATTTATGGTTATGTGTTTATTCTGTTGCGTTCCTGCATAAATCCGGATCAGTGGTATCAGAGCGGTCTGCTTTTTCTCGATCCTTCTTTGCATGTCCCCAACGAGGTGGGGGTATAAGGAGCTAGGGCTTGATCTGGTGGAACCTTTGCAAGATCAGCCTCGCAAACCTCGACGGACGCCCATGGGGGACGAAAAGAAAGATGAGGGAGCAGGAGATCCTATCAAAATATTGCTCGGGGAGGCCCTCGAAAGACAAAGGAACGTGATGATGGATAACTTTGCTCAGATCCTTCAACGGCTACCCACCGGCGGCGCATCTGCATCCAGCAGCCACTCTGGAGGCCCGACTCCTTTTAAGGTACAAGTAAATTTTTACATTCCCATATTTGAGGGTCAAATGAGGCGCGAGATGCGTAGATAGATGGTTGAATACGGTAATGGTTGAATGTTCTCGGTTCATGACTTTTTCGGGCCAGGAGAGATTATTTTTGCACTCCTCAAAGCTACCCCCCATGTTACACGTGTTTATGCCGTCCCTACCATTCCCAGTCCCGCACAATGGAGGACCCATTATGTGACCTGTGAACACTGTCATGCCTTGAAAACATCATCAATGCATCCTCCCTACGAGTATGAGCTTCAATTGACCTTGAGACATCTCTTGCAAAACTCATAAAAAACGGCTCTTTTTGCATTAGCGCGGGTAGACGATTCGGTGCTCGCGCCCCGATCGGGGAAATCCGCAAAGGAGTCGCGCCACTTGGCGCTCTGTCATAAACGACCGATCGCCACCCATTTTAGGAACTGTTTTTTAAATATGGATGGCGGAAGTTGAGTTCAAACAAACTCACGACCATTGCCTATCTTGAGTTGGGAGGTTTGGCTGCGGGAGTTCTATGGAAGGGAAGTAGTTTTGCCACCTTCTATGGAACCTTCCTTGTTGATAGGGCCAATCCCATAATAATAGGGATCCCAACTCCCTCCTTCCCCATCTATAAAAGCTTGCTCGGATCCATGGCAAGCTAGTCTGGAAGTGCTGAAGCTTTGCATCTCCCTATTCCCAAGTGCCTTTGTGCTGTAAAGAATCCCTTCTTTCCCTTAAGGCCCATTCAAGCGAGGAGACCATTGATACGAGACTCTGGAGAGGTTTCCCTTTCCTTGGCGAGCTTTGCGAGACGTGGACGACCGGAGACCCGTTCGAAGGAAGCTGCGACGTCAGAACTTGGTTGTAACTTATATTCGTTTATCATTTTAATAGATGACTATGATTATGGTTCCACTCCTTTTTCCATCATGTTAATGCGAGTAATATCTTTTCTGACCGATGTTTAGTTACGTATGTTGGTTCCTATGCATGTATCTGTTCGTTTCTTCTGTGTGCAGGTGTTCATCCACGGAGATCGTGGAAGGATTGTGATCTGCCAGGGCTGAAGGACGGGGACATCTCTTCTTCGGATCTAGCGTTGGAATCCAGGTAGGCTCTTATCCCAAGTCTTTCATTCGTAACTAGGAGCTTGCGTCATAGCATTGTTTGTTTGTTGCTAGACCCCTGCTGGGCTAGTAGGGATCGCCTCTGTCCGCAGAGGGGATTTACCTCCTCAACAAATTGGCGACCATACTGGGGATCGTCCGGTTTTCCTTGTCCCGTTTATGATTGGTTCGCTTTGATTGTTTCTCCTTGCTTGATGAACCTTCTGGGTTGGATTCTTTCACTATTTTAGTCTCTTGGTTTGCTTAGCTTGTATTGGTCTGCTTTCAGATTGGCTTGTTTTTAATTTTTATTGAAGAACTCGACTGGCGCGGGTTTTAACCCGACAGTCGCGCCACTTGGCGCTTGTTGCATTTGTCTGTCTCGCACCAATCGGCCTCTGGCGCCAGTTTCAAGTCCACAGTCGCGCCACCCCTGTGACTTTTTTGAGTTTCTTCATTTTTTAGCTTTCTGAGCTTGACCATTACTTTTCTTCTTGATTTTCTGATTGTCTGAGTGTGTTGGAGTCTTGTTTGACTGGAATTCACCGCTATCCTTTGGTTGTTTGCCTCTATCTACCGATTTCACGATTTGAGCCCTAGGGCATCTAGTGGCTTAGTGAATCGAGCCCTCCTTTGGAGTTTTGGTGTCTTGATTGTCCTGTCAACTTGTTGATTGATTCTCCACGCTCTCTTACCAGTCTTTGATTGTTTTGCTACGTCTTTTGAGTGATTGTTCATTCCTTCATTCAGAATTCGTTTGCCTTGCTTTGGACCTAGATCACATGGTCCATCGGAAGTTTTCGAGTCTTTCTTTGCTTTGAGGGACTTTGGGTCGATTTAGAGATTTGGTTGCTTGCTTCGTTGAGTGAATGTTGTTTGCTTCGCTCTCTTAGATATCATTTCTCAAATTGTTCCTTTTTTTTTCGGTGCACATTAGCCATTAAACATTGAAAATCAAAAAAAAAAAATATAATCTCTTTTGCTTTTGTTAAATTAGTGCAAATTGTGATCTTTTCCATATTGCTAGTGATTAGTGTTTGGATGAAAAGTGTGCAATTGCATTAGTTGCATTAGAGACATTCTTGTTTGTATTACGTTCATTTCGTTTGTATAAAAGCTCTCAACTCTCATTTAACTAGTTTTCATCGAACGAAATGTTGCATCGTGGCATATAGCTTGCATTTAGGAGACACTACATACGATAAGGCCTGGAAATTGAAACTTAATTGAAGATCAATTGTAAAATTCATTCAATTAACCTAAGGCAACATTGGAACTTAACGCAACATATTTAGAAGGTCTAGGCTAGAGACGTGTTCCGGCGTCGTTAAACCTAGCAGCTGTCGTTCGCCTATTGGCTTTAGACAGCGCTAGTACGGACTTGCGCTCCCCGTGCCGTCGCGTATATAAAGGGAGACCCCTATAGGTTTTCAATCCTTTATCCATAGGAAGCCGATTCTGCCGCCTTTTACCCGTGATACACCGAACACAACATTCGGGGAGACTACCTGCACGTACGGAAAGTCCTTGGTCGATTTCTGTTTCATTTTTGAAACCAAGGTGTATATTGCAGTTCACGGATATTTGGTATACCCTTTGTGCCTAGTTTTTCCTGAGCAGTCATTTGGTCTTTTCTGACTCCCTAAACTTGAAAAGACCGTCAAGCGCTTGTCCTTTCACGCTTGTGTCAACTCGGAAAGAGATAGAGTCATCTTTTTATCGTTTCTCGACTCTTAAAATATGAAACGGTAGAATTTCTTACTTTCCAATGTGGTAAAATTAATCGCCCACGATTTCACGCCTGCTTAGATATTGCTTGTTGACCGTTTGATCGTGTGCCCTTAACTCTTTTTCAGCCCGTGTGTGGTTTTGAGTTTGATGGCAACATTTTCAGAGTTCACCAACCAAGGAATCCCCTCAGAAGGGAATCCTGGTCATTTTCCTCCTTTTGGAAATGTTGGTGCTCCTTACATGGCGACGTTGTCCCTTCCTGGGTTAACTGTTGGGTTGCCTGTTTGGTTGTTCTCAACCTCTGTTGTCCCGAATAACTCCGCTACTGTTTAGTCAGTTCCTCAGACGGAACAACATCATGTTGATTCCAAGGTGGACCTCTCCCCTTCTTCGCCTGTTTCTGAGTCCTCCTCCTCCTCTTCGCCTGGTGAAAGTCTGGATTCGAGTAACCAGGTGGCTAAGAAGAAGAAGAAGAAGACAAAGAAGAAGAAGTCCGATAAGCGAGAGGCTAAATGTACAGCTACTATCCCTAAGGAATCTCCTCTCGATAGTCCTTCCAACCCTCCTCGGAAAGTCAAGTTCCCGTGCATGTTGTGCACGGGAGACCATCTTCTTCGAGACTGCCCTGGCATTCCCAAGGTGCTCGAAGTATGGTCCAACGGCCGCCCACCGTTGCCTTTGGCTTCCGGGAGTCAAGTTGGGGGCACATTTTCAGCTGTTGTTGATAAGAACTCTAAGAAGCAGGGTAAGATCACCAATCCCTGTAAGTTGTGTGAAGGGCACCATGCCATTCACCTTTGTCCTTATATGGATGAAGCCAAACTAGTTTTGGACAACCCGACCGGTTCTACACCACGCCTTCCACCTGGTTATAATCGGCTTTCTTCGAGTCCTCCGCCAGCTGATCCCATGATTGGTCAAGAGTTATCCTTGGTCGATCCCACTCCCCCAGAAATTCAAATTCACGGATCCGTCCCCGACCAACCATTGGTCGTTGGATCGGTTGAACTGGCCCCGTCCGCGGTGCACCAGGTCTTTTCTGTCGAGAGTGGATCTCACACCCCCCATGTCCTTCTGATCTCTTCAGATTCTTCAGACTTGGAGAAAGATTCTCCTGTCCCTGTGCTCCAAGAAGCTCCTCCTCCGCCTCCCATGATGGAGGCTACGAAGGATATTCCTCCCGCCTTTGAGATGGAGGTCATGGAGGAGGCTTCTGCTTCCGTAACATCAGGGGAAGACCTTCGCATCTCGATGGTAGCCCCTCCGAGTAGTTTGGTCGCTTCCTTTGACTGGAATCGATTTGCAGGATTTCGCCTTCCGGCTTATGCGCCTTTCGAGATCACAGTACAGGCTCTTGGTCTGGTTGTACCCAGCACCATTATAGACGAAGGTGCCTCTGTTAGTATTCTGTCTTCAACTAGCTGGCAAGCTTTCGGTTCGCCGCCGCTTGCGCTTGTTACGCAGAATCTGCTCACTTTTAACAGAAGGACGAGTCAACCATTGGGGATCCTTCCAAGGTTACCTGTTACTTTGGGAGGCAAAACCGTCCATATGGACGTGATGGTCGTTCCAGGCCCCTTGGATTTCAATCTACTTTTAGGGCGCGATTACACCTATGCCATGGGAGCGCTCGTCTCCTCCCTCTTTCGTGTGGCCTGTTTTCCGCATGAAGGAAGGATCGTGACCATTGATCAGCTGTCATTCTTTGGTCCTAATGTGGCAACTGGTCCGCCATCACCCCCTCCTGGTTTTTATCCACCTGTTGTCTCTGCCCCACCGCAGGTCAACTGTGTGTCTACCTACCCCGTGCCTGTGCCCAGTGATGATGCCGTCGTGCATCAGGTGCTGGGGGCATTGGGTCCTGACTTCCAGAATGTTTTCCTTCCATCGGGAGTGGAACTCTTGGAAGCGCCGCCTTCTTGTTCATTTTGATGTAAGCCGGTTAGAGCACAGTTCCCCTGTGTCAAGCTCTTTAAAAAAATGAAACCAGGTTGGCGGAGCACAGTTCGTTGTCTTGTGTCAAGCTCCTTAAAAAATGAAACAAGATCGCCGGAGCATAGTTCCTCCACTTGTGTCGAGCTCCTAAAACAATGAAACAAGTTGTTTGAGGACAGTTCTTTTAAGTGTGTCAACCTCGTTAAAATAATGAAACACGAGCATGTTCAATTCGACTTTTTGTTTTGAACCTTCACTCCATTTTCAATGGACTGAAGCTTGGGGGGCATGCACCTCGAATTGGGACATCATGCTGGGGCGCACGCCCGTCTTCCTCATTTCAAGCATAGTTTGCATATGTGTGTGTTCATGTGTGCTTTTAAGCTTGCGTAAAAATGAAATGTGTGATTAGATACATTGTGTGAATACATTTCGCATTGGGTCGTTTGTTATGTAACTGATACATTATATTACATTTGTATTAGACATTTGCATGACATATAGAAAACATCATCACATGTAAAGAAATATCCATCCAAAATAGTCATATGTATATATATATATATATATGTGTGTCGAAATGTTTGCACGGTGCGCGTCACAAAACTCAAAAAATATACATAATTGTCTTAATACATCCTGAGACACTGTGTCTCTCAAAAATAGGTGTGGCTAAATCCTAAAGACTAATCAGCATGGTGCTCATGATAGCACGTCACTGCACGCACTAGCCGCCTCAGGATTCGGTGGAGCCGGTTTGGAACTCCCACCGTATGGCGCTGGTACTCCATCGGTACGTCTGACAGTCGGGCATAGTCTGGGATCCCATGGATGATCCCCTCGAGGTTCTGAACCAGTGCCTCTCCTCCGGTGCCTTCCCCCTGGATCTCAGGGGCGAGTTGTGTCCTCCGGGAGATAGGAGACATCCCGGCTGGTCTCTCAGGTCCTACATCTGCATGCATATATAATTGTGTTTAGACAAGTGTGTATTAACAAAAAAAACATATAAACATAAAATCAAAAATATGAGGTGTTACCCAGCTCTTCATCCCAGTCGTCTCCTTCTGGTAGCGGGAGATCTGGGTCCCCTGTAAAGTCAGTTCCCGAATAGGGCCAATCTTCCACAACGATAAGTTGGCGCCGTAGCCACCTGAAGAACTCGGGCTTCCAGGACATCTGTTGCCCGCCTCCAGATCTGGGCATCAGTGCTGCCCAACGAGCCATTCTCGGCTCTCGTGGTACCGGACTCGCCACATGGGCCTCTTGGCCCTGGAAGGTTGGTATGCGTTCCAGAATGAACGATACCAAGATGGAACCATACCCAAACTGCTTCAGTTTGCCCTGTTTGCATTTTGTCAGCTGCCTTTTCATGTTGATGGTCACAGCTGTTGCCCAATCATACAGTCGGGGGCCCATGCATTCTGAGGCCAGTAAGAGTTGAGTCTTTGTAGCCTCGTGCGGTGCCTGCGATCCAGCAGCCCGTGTAATGGTGTGGAGTACAACTCTCAGTGCTAGATCAGGGATGGTTGAGATGTATACCTTCTTACTCCCTGTTCCTGTTTGTGCCCCACGGCACACCCGCGCCATTACTTCTTCCATATTTTCCCATGATGGTCTGCTCCTAGTCAGTACAGGGATTGGACCCCTGCGGGATAATCCAGTAATGAAATAAATGTCAGTGACCTCCAATTCCAACACCTGGTCTCGTATTCTGAATACTTGGTCATTTTCATCCCAGAGGTTGATCAGATATTGGAGGAGCTCAGGCTGAGCTCGTAAGCATGGCGTGAGGAAGAAATTTTTTAAGCCACAGTCTCTCAGAGCATTCATACATGCTTGGCTTTGCATGGCCTCTTCATCCTCATCTTCGTGTTCTCGTTCCTTCCATTCAATTGCCATTCTGACTGTTTATCTGCATTCACATGGTCCAAAGCCCCTGATTAGATCTTTTGTAAGCTTCAAAATTCAAGAAATTTGGCATAAATAGCGGAATTTTAGGCGGAAATTTGGGTTCCGCCGCTGGTGCGACTGTTTTGCTGACAGTCGCGCCATGTGGCGCGGGCCCTTTGGTAAAAAGAGCTCAGTGGCGCGGGTCCGTGCCCGATACCCGCGCCACTTGGCCCGGCCCTAAAATTTCAAAGGTGCCCTTACAGAGCTGATTTCTGAGGGGAAATCATTAAAAAATGCATGAAAAGAAAGAGAAGAGGAGCGCCTCTTACCTGTCACAGACGAGACGCTGAATGGTTGCCTGGATTGGTCGCAATCACCGTCAGAAGATTCTGCTCCAAATGGACCATTGTTGCTTTCCACAAGGTAAATAGTAAAAAGTAATTTTATTTTTTACCATTTGACATATTTATAACTTTTCGACGTTAAATGAGCTTTAAAAGTTATTTTTTGTCAAATATTTGCATGTATTATGTCGAAAATGGATTTTACGCTTGTTGGGTATGTGCAGCGGCGGGTTTTTGCGACTTAAAAGGTGGAAACGAGTTGTATTTTATACTTTTTCGGACTCGGTAAATACACGAAAAAGTCACTCTGGAGTCATCTTTCAGCTCTTTTCTGACTCTCTAAATATGAAAAGATCGTCGAGGCCCTTGTCGTTTCGATCTCGTTAAAATGGACACGAATCGACATTCACCCGGTATAAGTTTAACCCTTTTTCGGGCCGGGATGGATTGATTACGAAAAAGGAATACCCTAGCCTATTGTGACTAGGAGGTTTTCCCGGATATTGTTTTCTACCTTTTCGGATCTGGGGAACTATTGACGAAAAGGGACCTGTGGAGTTTTCTTTTCTGCTGTCTTTTCAAACTCTCTAAACATGAAAAGACGCCGAGTTCTTCCTTTGTCAGACTCGTTAAACCATGATGACATCGGATCTAGTCGAAATGACGTTCTCCGAGTTTCTCCTTCCTAGGACTCGTTAAATGCACTAGGATGGATTCGCCCGAAGGGCGGACTTATATCACAAGCATATGCTATCCCCTTCAAGCTTGTTATCAAAAATAATTGGGGTACTCGCTAGAAATGGTGGGGGAAAAATGGAACCATTGTCGTTGTCATCGGCAGTATGTCGCTCTTGAACATGGCACTTGTCTGCTTTCGTGTCGGGTTGGGGACATCTCATCTCGTTGTTTCACTTTGCTTCCATGGGTTTGGGTAATCTCTTTTGACCTCTCATCTGTTCATTGCCTCGTCGCCATGACCTTTGATCTGTTGATGTCAAATACTGCCAAGTCCATTGTCGTGCCGTTTATATGTTCAAGAGAAGTTGGCCTCTGCGAATATCAACCTTCCTCTGTTTCTCATATGGTCCTAATTCACAACAAAACATTATGTTCCTCTGTCTCGTGTCGATGATGTGGGAATCATTATGGCCCACCTTCGATCGAGGTCACTTCCTGTCGACTTCAACTCATTATCCAGGAAGTTGGTCTAGAGACTCCTGATGGTACCTTGGAGCCTGCATGCCTCAATGGCAGGTTCGTCGCATTCGACGTGAAGTTTACATCATTGACTTTCGATCGAATGATTCTGCGGGTGTTCGACGTCAACTCATTTATTCACACGCCGTAGATTGTACCTGTAGTACCTTGAGGACCATTGTCATTATTGGTGGTTTCTCTCGCGTCTGTTAACAGCTTTCATCATTGGCTGGTAATCAGACGATGTTCTTGCATGTTCGACATCAACTCACACATTCGCATGCTAGAACTTGTACTTGTTTGGGTCGAGATGGAGCGCAAGACCCTGGATTGTGTCTGTTGTAATCCAGGCTACGATTGTGGATTATTATCATTATGTACATGACTCACTGATTGGATGGCTGCGACCATACCTGAGTCTATTTGTTTGATCTTAGTTGGATGGCTGCGCCCATACCCTGGATCCGGATTATAGCATACTCTGTTCAGATGGCTGCGTCCATACCATAGATATATATCATGTACTTGAGATATCAGTTGTATCTTTCTGTGCAGGTTTTCCGACGGCGGGCCTTCAGTTGGACATGTTCTCGTAAAGCATTTCACCCCTCTCTCTCTCGGGCCTCATGCTTTAGGGGGCATCTGTTACACATTAATTTGTCACCGTCCCTACCATTCCCCGTCCCGCACAATGGAGGACCCATTATGTGACCTGTGAACACTGTCATGCCTTGAAAACATCATCAATGCATCCCTCTGAGTATGAGCTTCAATTCCCCTTGAGACATCTCCTTGCAAAACTCATGAAAAACAGCTCTTTTTGCATTGGCGCGGGTAGACAGTTCAGTGCTCGCGCCAATCAGGGAAATCCTGTAAAGAGGTCGCGCCACTTGGCGCTGTGTCATAGAGCAGCAATCGCGCCACCCATTTTAGGGACTGTTTTTTAAATATGGATGGCGGAAGTTGAGTTCAAACAAACTCACAACCATTGCCTATCTTGAGTTGGGAGGTTGGGCTGCGGGAGTTCTATGGAAGGGAAGTGGTTTTGCCACCTTCTATGGAACCTTCCTTGTTGATAGGGCCAATCCCATAATAATAGGGATCCCAACTCCCTCATTCCCCATCTATAAAAGCCTGCTCAAATCCATGGCAAGCTAGTCTTGAAGTGCTGAAGCTTTGCATCTCCCTATTCCCAAGTGCCTTTGTGTTGTAAAGAATCCCTTCTTTCCCTTAAGGCCCATTCAAGCAAGGAGACCATTGTTACGAGACTCTGGAGAGGTTTCCCTTTCCTTGGCGAGCTTTGCGAGACGTGGACAACCGGGGACCCGTTCGAAGGAGGCTGCGACGTCAGAACTCGGTTGTAACTTCTATTCGATTATCACTTTAATAGATGACTATGATTATGGTTCCACTCCTTTTGCAATCATGTTAATGCGAGTAATATCTTTTCTGACCGATATTTAGTTACGTATGCTAGTTCCTATGCATGTATCTGTTCGTCTCTTCTGTGTGCAGGTGTTCGTCCACGGAGATCGTGGAAGGATTGTGATCTGCCAGGGCTGAAGGACGGGGGCATCTTCTTCTTGAGATCTAGCGTTGGAATCCAGGTAGGCTCTTATCCCAAGTCTTTCATTTCGTAACTAGGAGCTTGCGTCATAGCATTGTTTGTTTGTTGCTAGACCCCTGCTTGGGGCTAGTAGGGATCGCCTGCATTAAGCGGAGGTTACCTCCTCAACACCCCATGTTGGGGTAGAATTTGGAAACCTCTTTTGTGAGAACGAGGACGGATAGACCCTCTCTGTTCTATGGTACCAACTTGGAATTCTTTCGGAGACGCCGTCAAGGAACAGTACTATCCTGTGGGGAGCTATGAGGACAAGTACATACAATGGACCACGCTGCGACAACAAAGGGATCAAGATGTGCATGAGCTGACGAATCTGTTCCATACCCTGCGCACAAAGTTGGGTATCAAAGATTCGGAGAAACATTTGGTGCTAAAGTATCGCAGCTGTCTGCACAGATACATTCAGGAGGAAATGGAGTTCCTCGACATCTCCTCGCTTGGTACGGCATACCGGTATGCTGCCAAGATTGAGCAGAAATTCAAACAGAAGAAGTGAGACTTTGGATCTGCGAATCAAAAGCAAAGGAAAGGTGCTTCCAAACCGCAGAAAAAAGGACAGAGCCAAGGCATGGCGGCTAAAGAAAACCCGTCAAAGCCACAAGAAAAGAACAACACCGCAAAGCCAAAGAAGGACACGGGAAAGTGGTGTGAGTTCCATAAGAGCTCCACTCACAACACAAGTGAGTGTCGGGCCAAGCAGTCGCTAGTGGCCGAGATGAGGGCTTCTGAGTCAGATGCATGCTTTGACTCCGAATCAGAACCTAAAAAGGCGAATGAAAAATGGAAACAGATTATTGATGCGGAGCCCAACGCCACTGTTGCCACTGCAAAGATCCAAAAGGAGGAACCGGAAGATCCAGAGGAGGAGGAACGTCTCTTCCACTCCCAGATGTGGGTAAAGGGCTCCCCGGTACAGTTCATTGTCGACAAGGGGAGCCAAAAGAACCTCATTTCAGCAGACGCCGTGAAGCGGTTGGGCTTGCCGACCACAGCTCACCCACATCCATACACCATCGGGTGGCTTCACCAAGGACGAGATCTCCGCGTCAGCCGGCAGTGTCGCCTTTCCTATAGCATCAAGCCCTTCACGGATGAGGTATTATGTGACGTTGCTCCTATTGATGTTTCTGATGTATTATTAGGACAACCATACTTGTGGAAGCGTCATGCTGTGTATGAGTCTCGACCTCGTGCTGTTATTGTTACTTTGGGAAATAAGTTGTACAGGATACCAGAGGTACCACCTCCTGCTGCTATCTCTTTGGTTACTGCAAAACAATGCAGTAAGCTCATTTCCCAAACCAGGAAATTCGTTTTCCTGATGATCCGCCCCCAGGGCAAGAAGAAGACTGTGGCCACGACCTTCAGACAGGGCTCCTCTGCACAACAACAACAAATGGATAAGGTTGTGGAGGAGTACGGGGACATATTCACCTCACCCACAGGGGTTCCTCTGCACTGTCAGGTCAAGCACCCGATTGATCTGACCCCAGGTGCGTCGCTACCTAATGGACCGATCTATCGGCGCTCTGTTCTGGAGAATGATGAAATCAAGAGGCAGATTCAGGAGCTGTTGCAGAAAGGTCACATCAGACCAAGTTCATCTCCCTGTGGGAGCCCGATCGTGTTGGTACGGAAGAAGGATGGGACGTGGAGACTCTGTATTGACTATCGGGCGCTGAACAAGATCACTGTCCGGAATAGGTACCCAATCCCACGGATTGATGACCTTCTGGACCAACTCAAAGGTACAAAATATTTCAGCAAGATCGACCTGAAGTCTGGGTATCACCAGGTACCAATTGAACCCTCCGATGTGTGGAAGACTGCCTTCAAAGCCAAGGAAGGCCTTTTCGAATGGCTGGTCATGCCTTTCGGGTTGACGAATGCTCCCGCCACCTTCATGGGGATGATGGATGACATCTTGCGGCCATTCACCAACTCATTTGTAGTGGTGTACTTGGATGACATTCTGATCTTCAGCCAGACTTGGGAAGAGCACCTTCACCACATCCGACAAGTCCTCCAAACACTGCGGCAACAAAAGTTGTGTGCCAATTTGGAGAAGTGCACTTTTGGCATGACCCAGGTTCAATATCTGGGATACATTATTGATGAAAGGGGGGTGCATGTGGATCCGACCAAGATCCAAGTCATTCGGGATTGGCCAGCCCCAACCACT
Source organism: Pinus albicaulis (assembly GCA_034641835.2). Classification (NCBI taxonomy): domain Eukaryota; kingdom Viridiplantae; phylum Streptophyta; class Pinopsida; order Pinales; family Pinaceae; genus Pinus; species Pinus albicaulis. The sequence goes on from CM076575.1 coordinate 127,652,409, forward strand.
ATAACAGAGCTTCGCAACTTTCTGGGTCTTGCTAATTTCTATCGGAGGTTCGTGTTGGGATTCTCTCATATCACTTGGCCCTTGAGTCAAGTCACCAAGGGAGGAGCGAGAGAAAAAAATTTTTGGTCGGAACCTCAACAGAAGGCGTTCACAGAACTGAAAAACCGCCTCTGTTCTGCCCCAGTGCTCACTTTACCAGACTTGCAACAGCCATTTGAGATCGAGACAGATGCCTCTGACTATGCTATTGGGGCAGTTCTTACTCAACGGGGACATCCAGTGGCATTTCATAGTGAGACATTGTCTGACACAGTTCGCAAGTACCCCACATATGACAAAGAAATGTACTCCATTGTGCAAGCTTGTCGACAATGGAAGCATTACATTTTAGGGAAGGAAACAATCATCCACACAGACCACAGGCCCCTGCAGTTCATACAGACACAAGGGAAGTTGCAGAATGATCGCCATCAGAAGTGGTCTACATATCTGCAACAGTTTCATTTGAACATCAAGTATAAGAAGGGTAGCACCAATCATGTTGCGGACTGCCTCAGCCGACCACCGATCGTGGCGCTCACCACTGTGCTCAACTCTTGTGGGCACGAGACTTCTGATTGGCCGCTTCTCTATGAGAGTGACCCAGAATTCGGCCAAACTTACAAGGCACTCTTGGGAGGTACGCAAGTTCCAAATTTTCACCTCCAAGATGCACTTTTATGTCACATGGGACACCTTTGTGTTCCTTCAAGCGAGCGTGCCAAGATGATATGGGAAGCACACTACAGTCGAGTCGCCGGGCATTTCGGGGTCGAGAAAACAGTAGCAATCCTGCAGAAGTATTTCTATTGGCCGAACCTTCGAAAGGATGTCGAGAAGCACATCAGATCCTGCACTTCTTGTGCCATTGCCAAACCGACCATCAAGAAGCAAGGCCTATATACTCCTCTACCTACCCCTAGTCGACCTTGGGAATCCATCTCCATGGATTACATGTTGGGCCTGCCTTCTACTAAGCAGGGAAATGACTATGTTTTTGTGGTCGTCGACGGATTCTCGAAGATGGCCATTATGGCGGCCTGCAAGAAGAATATCACAGCAGAAGCCACTGCTAAACTCTTCTTTGAACGAGTGTGGGTGCACTTTGGGATCCCACAGTCTATCATATCAGATCGGGATAGCAGGTTCCTCAGCACATTTTGGTCCAGCCTTTGGTCGATGTTGGATACCAAGCTCATCAAGTCCACAGCTTTCCATCCCCAAACAGATGGCCAGACAGAGGTCGTCAACAGAATGATTGTACACATTCTGCGCATGTACAATTCAAAGCATCCACGCACATGGGACGAGAGCCTCCCTTATGTACAACATAGTTATAATCGGGCTCTCCACGGTTCAATCGGCCATAGCCCCTTTCAGGTGGGCTTGGGATTCCAGCCACTATGTCCCATTGACGTAGCCATGCCATTTGCAGCTGCTCAGGCCAATTCAGCTCATGTCCAGTCTGAAGTTGACAAAGCCAGTAGCTTCATCGAGCGCATTCAACACATCCGCCAATAGGTTCATGATATATTGGACAGAGCCAATGCCAAGTACAAACAACGCCATGATCAACACCGGGTGCCACACAACTTCCAGGTGGGTGACAAAGTATGGCTACATTTGCAGAAGGAGCGCCTCACTGGACCCCACCGCAAGCTTCGCCCGCTCCGATACGGGTCGTACACCATCACCAAGGCTGTAGGGAACAATGCATTCGAGCTCGGTATTCCACCATTCCTTGGTCTGCACCCAGTCTTCAATGTGGATCGCCTTCGTCCTTACTTCCCACCTCTACTGGACACCTCGGACATTGCAGAACAACTCACACCAACTGAGTTAAATCCAGACTGCATGGAACAGGCCACCACAGATTGCATCATGGACATGCAAATCAAGAACACTCGCAAGCAGAAGATCCAACTATATCGGGTTGTCAAAGCTGGCCAACTCCTGCACCAAGGAAAGTGGTTCACCAGGGACCAAGTTCAGCAGAAATTTCCTCATCTCATGGAGGAACTTAACGCAATGGGGACCATTGCTTCCTAAGGGGGGGGGAATGATCCAGGTGGATATTGGTGGTCACCCGCCTATTCCACTTGGGGCTCCACCATTGTCTATTTCAGTTTTTCAGTTTCGGCACAGTTTACTATTTTTAGCGGTTTTTCGGGTCCTAAACTTCCGGAGCCGTTTTGAGGCCCTAAACGACGTTTTTTGGGAAAACGGAGAGCAACATGGGTCCATGGACCGATGTTGCTCGTTCCAAATTTTTAGTCCTCGGATAGATCTTTCTAACGAGGTATGGTACGTGTCAAACGGAGATCGTATGCCAAAGTTACGCCCCCGGGAAGTTGAAACACCAATTTACCCAAACGGGGCCCATAGTTTTGGCGCTTCATCTCCTAGGGTTAGGGTTTTGGCTGTTTAGGATTTCCCATTGTTTCTAAATGATAAATAGGCCCTCGAGCCTCATTATAACACAGTTCAGAGGCCTGTAGCCGCCACATCTCTTCTCAGAGATAGCTACCAGCGCCCTAGCTAGTTTTATTTCCATTCTGTCTGTAAGCAAATTTCAGTTCTTTGATATTAATGAAATGAAGTGTTATTTCCGCTGCATCTCTGTGTTTATGTTTATATGTTTATTCTGTTGCATTCCTACATAAATCCGGATCAACCAGCCCGAAAATTGCTTGAAACTGGAAATTACAAAATGCGTAGTAGCACTGATGTATCCCGATATTGAAAAATGTGCAGAAGCATACGTATAGAAAGCATGACAAACCAAGGAAGAGTTGAGAAGCCTCGCAGTCCTTAGTCTTCAGCTTCATCATTGTTGTCAGGTTCTTCCTCCTCAATCGGGCAGGCATATGCTTGCGCAGCCGCTTCCTCTGAATCTGTTGATGGACACATAGGTTTGGGGATCGGTGCGCAGAGGATGGGAGACACTAGATACTCAGTGTCATGGATGCACGTCCAAGTGCCTTCAAAATCCATAATCCATACATTTGATTCATCATCCTCATCCTCCTGAGCTGGCGGAGGATCAGTCTTGCGAGGTGGGGGGTGTGCCTGGTGCACGATGGTAGACTTATGGGGACCACTTCTACCTCTCTGCACAACTTGTACGAGGGATTCTTCCTCCTGCTCAGGTTCGGGGCTCTGTCTAGAGAATTTCCTGAGGAGGAGCCTTCAACAGACTCCAAACGGTTGTCCATCCCATGGTGGTAACGCCAGGGGAGTGCCCTACTCTGTCCACCACTGATGGTTCTTTGACGCAGTCTGGGAGTCATTTCCCACTGAAGCAGAGGAAAGGTGTTGAGGGAGGGATGCGTAGAAGGGGTACAGACAATCGCGGAGACTCAAGGAGCAGATGGGGCTGGGCTAAGATGTGCAGGCTGGATAGTCGCAACCCAAAGGGATCTATGCAACACAACTCTAGAAGGAGGGCTGCGAGGCGGGCTGGTGGCGCAGGAGGGAGAAAACAAAATCAATAGGAAAGGATGAAGGAACTGACGGTGTGTCTCTTTGTGCTAAGGGGCCATCATTTTAAAGGGTCTATGAAACATGCGAGGGGGAAGGTCATGGGTGAGCCTCGCACGAGCTACATGCCATAACCAATTTCCTGAGCAGGCTCGAGGGATTATGATTGATTCTCAGATCAATCGTGGTAATCATTTATGATGATTGTTGCAGAGGGGTACCCTGGAGTGGGTGACATTGTCCAAACGTATCTTCAGCATGCCTTATCCCATTCATCTCATGAATATGGTTACCAGTTTGAGGATCTGCATCGGGTCAGGCCCTGCGCTGCAGATCTCCATCCTCATGGGCGTGGGAGATATGATTGCCATTCCTGCTACTTCTGTCACCCGCATCTGGGGGGAGAAGATCCTTTTGAATGAGAGTGTGGCATTCTTGTCTTAAGGAATCATCCTCTACCTAGGTAAGGTTGGAATGATACAGATCTTTGTGGCCTTCCACCCCCTTATTTGCAAGGAGGTCCGCAACTGAGTTTGCTTTCCTTCGCACATGGCAAAAAGTGATAGTTATGTGATTGTGTATCAGCTGTTCCGGAACCTTGAGCCTATGGGAAAGCCTCCAGCTGGTCGAAAATTGAGGACGTCGTGCCCTGGAGAATTCTTGTGGCCGCCATAGTGATGATTTGCGAGTCTCCCTCCATTTCCAGGGGAAAATAGTGAAACTCAATTGCAATGTGAATATCCAGAATAAGCCGCTACAGCTCTGCAGAATTGTTGTTATCCCATCCCAAATTACCATAATAAATCTGAAGTGGCTCGCCTTGAGAGTTCCTAAGAATTTTTCCGAATCCTGCATTTCCGGGGTTACCTTTGGACACACCATCGAATTTGAATTTGAAGAAGCCATTTAGGGGGGGCTTCCATTTTTCATGGGCAGGGATTCTACCGATACTTCTAGGATTGATATCCAGGGGGGTATTTATGCTCATATGCCAATTATTCCATATGTTGCGCTTCATAATAGAGGTAGGGAGGTCCTCCTGGCTCCATGCATCTAGGGCCATTGTTTTAGAGAGGTTGTCATGTATCTGTGCTCAGAGCTGCTCTGAGGTGGATTCTTTATCTTTGAAGATTTGATTATTCCTTTCCTTCCATATGTTCCAGATAAGAATACCTGGAATTATCTGCCAGGGTCTGTTCAAGAAAGTGCTGGAATAAGGATTGTCTATCCAACTGCTAATGGTGTTGATGATGTTGCCCTTTACTCGGTTGGTACGCTGGCATAAAACAATAATTTTTTCCCACATGTCATTAGAGGTAGGACATTGGTCTATCAGGTGGTCGATGGTTTCCAAGTTTTCCTGGCATAGGGGGCATCTGGAGGGTCCTACAAACCCTCTCTTCAAAATATTCTCCCATGTGAGGATGCGTCGTTTACTGAGCAACCATAGAAAGGTAGCTACTTTGGGCCAGAGATTGGTCGACCACATATTTTTCCAGATGAGATTTGTTGGACCTGGATTCTGCTTGTGAAGGAGGTTGTATGTTTCCTTGGTGGAGTATTTACCACTTGGCATGTGACCCCAGTGAAGGATGTCAGGTCCTGGTTGTACTCTGATTTTTCTTTTAGTGCTTAGTTCCTCCCAAATGTCTATGTGACTCTCGTTGTTCCAGCCCTCTTGACATTTGTCCGTGTATAGCCATTTCCCATATCCTTGGGTAGTGTCATCAGTCCAGAAGTCATGTACACTCTGCCTTTTCCTGGCTTGTAGAGTTGCACTCCATACTGGTCTGGGGAAGATGGAAGATAATCTCGGCAATTGCTGCCAGGAGTCCTCCCAGAATCTTGCTTGAGTATTGTTGATCATCTTAGCTCCTTGCTAATTTTTGAAAAACAAACAAGGGGGTCACGCTGTCTTTGAGTTTTCAAGTAATGGTTTCCTTCTGAGAAAGACATCATCCTTGAAGCCTTTCATGATTCCGTGCTCTTTAATTCCTTTCCCTCTACTGTTCTGGAGTCAATAAGTCTCACCGATTGCTAAAAATATGTGCTTCAAAGGCCTCTACTTATCTCTTGTATCTCTGCAAAACTCCCCATTTTTCCCCTTCCTCCCCCCCCCCCTTTGGCCAAAGTCCCCTTTTTCCTCTTTATCGTTTCCCTTTCCCAATCTGGAAATACATTAAAAATGGGCCAAAACCCACTTTGAACATTATATTAAGGCCCTAGCCCCTTTATCGCAAGCCCCAACCACTTCCCCACATATGCCCTTAGCCTGGGACCGAACGCTGACCCTAAAGGCGCTAATCGCATCCATCGCAAAATCGCATGTTCTATTGAAACGCTCAGATCACCCATCGCAGATATTTGCGATGCGATCTATCGATCGCGCAAACCTTCCAATCGCAGTTGTCCATCCCTCCGCCAGATCCAATGGTCACCGCACTCCCCACCAAATCGCACTCGCAATGTTTTATGTGACACCCCGCTGACCTTCTTGATCTACGATATTGCGATTGCGATAGACCCCCGGGCCCCACTTCTTATTTCTCGCGACGGTTCATACATTAAGGGGTTTTTCCCTTTGTAAATGGGAAATTTGTTATATATTGAGTTTACAAAGGATTGCTCATCGCATCGCAAATCCCATGTTTATCACTTCGCTCCTCTCCATCTCCCGATTTGCGATTGCGATGCGCACCCCGGGCCCACTGTCAATCGCTCACAATTTCTTTTAAACCGTCGATCTCCCCCTGAGATCGGACGATCTAGATTTAACCCATGCCGCAACATTAACTCCGTACCTCCACGTCACCCATTCCACGTTTCTGTCGTATTTTTCCTCCACCCTTATACATTTCATCCATTTGTGAAATTTCAAATGTTTTACGTTAAAGACTCACGCCAGTTCGTCCTCCATCATTTCGATGCATTCTTCCGCCACCCTGCATTGTTCCACCATTTCGCCATGTCCGCACGACCATTTCCATTGACCCCGCCACATCCACCATCCCTGTGCCTGGTTTTTCTAACAAGTTTGCGGATTTTGTAGGGTTTCAGCGATGGAAAACTGTTATAATTTACAGTCTTGATTACAGTAGCAGAGCACATCAAAGGACTATTTTCCGGAAGCTGCAATTATGAAGAAAGGTCTAGGAAGCCGTTATGACAAGACATCCATTGAAGAAACAGGGTTAAATTCTATCAAAACCTCCAGAGTCATTCAAAGACGCAGATTGCGCAGATCAAGGCATTAATATTACAGATAAAGAGTATCAGTGGAAGGTAGAGAATTAAAGGCACGTAGTTGAAGATTTTGGGGCCTTGATCTAACCTTTTTGAAGGCCGAGTATCAGACTGAAGATCCTGCAGATCACTCGAAAGATTTATGCATGGAAAGCAATACCCTCAAGGTTCTATTTCAGCAGAGTTTTTCTCTCCAGGAAAGGACGGAATGTTCATGTGATTTTAATTCTATGTCGTGTTCCTGAAGAGATTTTTACCCAGCGCATTTATTTCAGAAAGCCGGTGGCAGAGTACATACAGCGCAGCATAGTCATTCAGCAGTTTGGGCGCGAATGTTTCCGCCATTTTGTCTTAACGAGGCAAATTAAATGTTCTTCACCTACTTCTTTTATTAAGTTTTCTTTTCTCCTATAAAACTCCAGAAGAACGAATTATTTAGGGTTCCAGATTTTTATCAGAAATTGGTGCTGTGAAAGGCATTTTGTATACATTTTGTAAAAACTTCTGTATGAAGGCTCAGAGCCCGTAAGGTCTCAGTGAGGAGGAGTTCTGTCTGTAATGAGGATTCTGGTCTTTGATATCTCACAGTATGTAAACTTCTTTTATGTCCTTAGTACAATATTTCATTTCATATACCTTCTTCTTGTATCATGATACTGGAATGCGAGTGGCTCACTGATTTTAGGTAAGGATTCATCCTAGTTGATGCCCATACTTGAACCAGTCTAGCGCTTTAAATTGGCTCAGGCATTATATATTGTTTCATATTCATTTCATCTGTATTTCTGCTATATTAGTTGCTTGAGGAGGGTGATTTTAAAACACCATTGTCATGTATGGATTCTTAGATTGATAAGCCCATATGTGGTCATGTTGTGTATCTGGGTATCAGCCTCATGTTAACTAGTATCTTCTTGAAATTTTCTTTACGGCACACACCTTCTGATACTTGATTTTTGTGACATATTATTTGAATCGGCCCTCTTTACAGTCAATTGTCTCTTAACTGTCTGATGCTTTTGTGTTGGAGCTTTGCATCTTGGCTCTGCAAGATTACTTTCCCTGTGGCAGTTTCTGTAAGTTCTGGTCCCATTTAAATCCATTTCCTTGTTTTACAAGAGATAGTAGGAGAGCCTTTTGGATTGACAACCCAACTTTATTATGCACTCCTTGCTATGCTAAGATGTCCTAGGCACTGGTCTATGGCAACTCTAGACTGTCTCTAGGGAAGACAACAATTGTCGACAACAAGTACCACTGCGTAGCTCCTAGAAGTTGTGGCTTTGTATCATATGCTTTTGGCTACTTGTTGCTTTCCAGATTTGGGATCCACCGGGCTCTATGTTGATTCTGATAAGGTCCTCCTTGGGCCATGAATGAGCATACTTGGCAACCCATAGATTATCCCATGGAGTGTGGGGATTGGAGACCCATTTCCACCAGATACTAGCTCCCATGATGTTGTTGCTATGCTCAAGGTCGCGCAGCCCTAGCCTCCCATGACTTTTTGGAGTGCACACTTCCTTCCAGTTGACTAGGGCCCATTTTTTTTTTCTCTTTGGTGCCACCCCATAGAAAATATATTTGAAATTTTCACATGGCCTTGAGGACCCATTTGTGGGTTGCCAGGACTGAGAAGAGGTAAATGGGGAGGGACTGTAGGACAGATTTGATGAGAACCAAGCGGTTTGCTATGTTGAGAGTACGATGGGTTCAGTTGGATAATCTGGTTTCCATTTTCTCCAGTAGAGCTCGCCAAGAGGAGTGATTAATGGTGGTGTCAATGAGAGGGGCTCTGAGGTATTTGGATGGCAAGGATGCGTTGGAGAAGCCTAGGATGCGGACAATGTTGCGCTAAGAGAGAGAGGGTGTGGAAGAAAAAGATTTTCAATTTGTCAGGGTTGACCTCAGTACCAGAGGCTTTAGCGAAGGAATCTAGAAGAGATTTGAGGGTACGGGCTTCCTGGACCAGGGGGTAACCCGTGATCATGTTGTCATCCACAAATTGTTTATGGGAGGAGGGGGGTAGGTTGTGGAGGGGTATACCTTGTAGAGCACCTAAATGGGTGGAGCTTTTGAGAAGGTGACCTAGTCCTTTAGCCATAATGATGAAAATTAAGGGTGAGAGAGGGTCCCCTTGTCTGATTCCTCTAGAGGGGTTGAAGGTTGCAGAGGGAATACCATTGACCAAAATGGAAAGAAATGGAGAGTTAATGACGCTCATGATCTAGCATACCCAGGTGTGGCTGAAGCCGAAGGCTAAAAGGACATTTTTGATATAATCCCAGTTAAGTCTGTCAAAATCCTTAGATAGATCGATTTTGAGAAGCATGCTAGGTTTTTTGGAGGTTTTGAGAGAGTGAATGACCTCATGGGTTAAGATGATGCCATCAAGAATTTTCCTGCCTTCAACATAGCATGTTTGCTCCGGGGAAATGATCATGGGAAGGAGTTGCTTTAGCCAATTAGCAATAACTTTGGAGATTATTTTGTAAATGACATTGTAGAGTGTTATAGGCCTATAATTGCATGGCGAGGTTGCGTTGTCTTCTTTTGGAACTAGAGTGATGAAGGTGGCATTAAGCGTTGGAAGAAGCTAGTGAGTGGTGCGTGATTCCTCCACTACATCCCAGATTTCTTCTTCGATGGTGTCCCAGAAGACGTGGAAGAAGTTGGTGGCAAATCCATCAGGGCCTGGAGCTTTCCCAGCTTTCAGATGGAAGACTGTGTGTTCCACCTCAGTCATAGTGGTGGCTTTGAGCAGCATTCGGTTGTTTTCATCCGTTATTAACTTAGGAATGTGCTGAGTGATTTTCCTAATGGCCTCATGCCTATGATGATTGGGTTCTTGCATAATGTTCCTGAAGTGGTTGCGCAACTCCTCCGTAATGTCCCCTTGCTTTTCCAGCCACTCTCCATTTTGGTTTTTGAGGACAGTGATTTTTTTATGCATCCTGTGTTGAATAGTGGATCGGTGAAAGAATTTTGCGTTTCGTTCTCCCTCTTTAAGCCAACAAATCCTTGATTTTTGTCTTCGTAAGAGTTCTTCCTGGCTACTTCTTTCTTGCATCTGAGTAGATAGTGTCTTCTCTTAGCTCTATGACTCGGCTTAGTGTCCTTCCTTGATGATAGTTTGTTGCAACTTCTTCATTTTTTCCTCCAACTCTTTTTGGTCTTTGAAGATATTGCTAAAGGTTGATTTATTCCAAACCTTCAATTTGCCTTTGAGAATTTTCATCCTTGTCTAGAACTAGAGCATTTTAGTATCTTGTAGAGGTAAAAGTGAGGACCACCAAGAAGAGACCATTTCCTTGAACCCTGGGTGCCGAAACCAGCAATGTTCAAAGCGAAATGGTTTGGGAGCATGATTACTTGGTCTTAACCATTGAAGTTGTATTGGCCAGTGGTAAGAGCCTGCAGCGAGGATGATGGTAGCTGCTACATCACCCCCTAGACTGATGAAATATTATGTGATGAGGAATCTGTCCAGTTTAGAAGCTATCTGGTGGGAACCTCCTCTTCTATTATTCTAGGTGAAGATTCCATTGGAAGTTTGAAGATCAATGAGGTGGTTTTCTTGGATGAAGTTCTTGAATCCATTACTGTCTAGGTCCAGATGCATCCTTCCTCCTTTCTTTTTTGTAGATTAGTTATCATATTGAAGTCTCCTCCCAGGAGCTAGATAGGGAGAGATCTCTGTTTATTGAGTTCGGTTATGTTGACCAGAAGCTCTGTTTTCTGATGAACATTATGGGGAAAGTAGACATTCATTAGTAGGCCATGGATGTTCGTGCCAATAAGGTGAAAATTGGCATGGATGAAGTGCCTATTGGCATGATAGTTCTCTAGGGAGATGATTTGGGGGTTCCAGATGATTTCCAGTCCTCCAGACGCACCATTGGCATGTACAGCTATTGTATTACATCCTTTCCATATCTTTTTGAAGTTTGTTTCCAGAGTGGAGATGGAACATTTGGTTTCTTGCATGTAGAATATTGTAAGGTGTTCCTCAGTAATTATTTTCTTTATTATCCTGTGCTTAGTGGAGCTATTGAGCCCTCTTATATTCCATGAGATGATCTTCATTGGGGGGGGTAGGTGGTGTAGGAGAAGAATCTTGTTAACTTGGGGAATCGCCCAGAATCCACCATTTCTTTGCCTATTTCTATTGTTCTTTCCAGTGATGTTTTCTGACCCCTTTTACGGGACTCTTTTGCGAATTATTTTGTGTTTATGAGCATACCCCCTGAATTCCCAGAGAGGGGAGTTGTTGCGCTTGTGTAAGGATTTCTTCCATCTTTTGGATTTGTTGCTCAGGTATTAATCTTAAATCCTTCTTATTGCAAGCATCCTCTAACCCTATGATATCCAGGCCCTCAAGATTAATTCTCTTTTTCTCTTCCTCCATAGCTTCTGGGATCGTCTCCATCACCTTTTCTTTGCCCTTCGACGCAGGGTTTTCCCCTGCGAAGCTAGCAGTTTTGAGGTTTTATAAAGGACCCAGGTGGGACCTTGTTTTTTTGTGCTTTGGAGGACTGGGGCTGCTCCGTCGAGGTGCGCCCGGCATCGTTATCTGGTTCGTTCTCGTTCTCAATCAGATGATTTAAAGCGGCGAAGCTATTCCTAGTCATAGGTCCTTTTTTGCTCTGGTGAGAGGCAGTTCTCTTATTGTGCCTTTTCTTACTAACTACCTTCGTGAATCCTTTTGATGCCTGATCATTGGATTCATTTTCAGTCGCCGCTTTTTTGTTTAGAGGACAATGTCTAAAGATGTGCCCATGTTGGTGATACTTCCTGCATCTGACAGGAATGTGATCATAGTCTACAGTTTGTATCCATTCAAAATATTCGTGCAACGGACTTACCTCACCTGGTAGCGACTTTGCCAAGTTCATGTAGACGCAGATTCAGGCATATGCTGTGTAGCAGTTGATCTTTTTCTCCTATGCTATCTTGACGAATTCCCCTAGGGCGTTGCCTATATCTTTGAGGGTTAGCTCATCCCAGTGGTCCTACGGGAGGGAGTAGAGTCGAATCCAGATCGGAGCCCATGTAAGATCTTGTTTGTCAGGGTTGAACAGCTCCATCCAGGGTCAGAGGTATAGACCTGCAGAGTTAAAAAGAATAGGGTCCTCCATCCATGACCCTATTTTTGTCTTCAATGCATGTAAAGAGAAAATTAAAGAAGCCCTTAGCACACAGTTGCAGGTCAATTTGGCCTTTGAGTTTCCACTTCGAAGCTATCCATCCTCGAAGGGATTTTTCAGTGGGCCAGAAACCCATGAGCTTGCATATCAACGCATGATCTTTCATGAACTAGATTCTTCCATTGATGTGATGCATTGGAAGCATGATTATTGTTTGTTTGGGATTCTTCGGAATGCATGTTGCTGACTTGATGTTCGCTTCTTCTGTTGTTGATATATTTGTCTGCTGCACAATGGGATTCGCCCCTGAGATGTCATGAGAAGGGCTAGAGTTTTGCTGATTAACGATATCAACCTCTGTCGTCACCCCTGTGGGAGTCTGGCCTGTAATGGGGGGAGCAACAGTCCCCCCACTGGTTTCAGTTATCGGTGAGCCTCAAGTCTGCCCAGGAGAGTGATCGCGGCCTAATGGTCTGGGGAGGGAGGTCTGCCTGGGGCAACCTGCGCAGAAACCTCCAAACCCTAGGTCATGGCGGTCGGCCTGGTGCACAGCTCTGTTAGGTTTTCTACGAAAAAAAAAAATCAAGAGCATCATGTAATGGATATTACTCACTAGCTGTTATTAGTTAGTTAGCTAGTTATTAAAAATAAACTTTTATCTATTAAGAATATTTAAAAAGGGGTCTTTATTTTATTTAGTTATAGTATATTTTATATTATCCTGGTATCTATAAAAATAATTTCTAAAATAAAATAAAAAAATTTAAAACGTTTTATATTATTTTAATCTTCCCTTTATTCCTTGCTCATTTATACCCTATTATAATAATAAATAATTAATTAATAAATTATTCTTAATAGATAAAAGTTTATTTTTAATAACTAACTAATAACGCCTAGTTTTTAACAACTAGTTTTCAATGGCTAGTTTTCATCAGCTATCTCCGGGCAATGATGCATCCACACTATTTATTCATTGAGATCGATTATTTTCTTCACCTTTTCCTGAGGAGGAACCACATTAGATGGTTCGAAACGTCGATCAAATCATTATGATGTGATTAATCCGAAAGACATTTATCTAAATTACGGATCACAAAAGTCTTAGATCTAACATTCTATATATTTGTTGACAGTGTTGGATACCACCAACATATAGGCGGTCTCCCCGGTGTGAAGTCCCAATTAGACCTCACACCGTTTTGAGTAGGATCCGCATACAGAGTATTGTCCCAACCACCATAACACAAAGGTTTGTCTTGGTTTCAACATATAACATAAGAGATTGTATACATAAACCTTGAATAAGCAAGTAAGTTGACATTGTGAAACATCGATTGCAATGTGTAAAAGGAGACTTTCACGAGGGGACAGACGAAAGTGAGCCTCTAGAAGGAAAATAATATTACTAACCTAAGAGAGACACATGAGAGCAACAAAAAAAAAAATTAGAAAAATCGTTCACATAACGATGTTAAAGTGAATACAACACAAATTCAACAAGATGAGTATCAAAGCCACCAAAATAGTTTATTTCCTCCAGTACAATGAACACAAAACATATCGTAAACATCCGAAGAATAATCCTAAAACATTTTTGATACATGCATGAAATTTTTTTGACTCATAAGGCTTCAATTAGGTGAAAGATCCAACTACACAGTTACAATGATGAGACACTAGTTAGTGGAAAATTAATTCACTTCTTGCTTCTCCAAAGAATAATTTTCTATCCTATAATAGAGAAGCCAAGACCACCTCTTCAAAGCTTAAGCCTCCAAAAGCCTTTTCCTTGAGTTATGAGGTTCCTTTTATAACAAAGGGAATGATCTTTCATATCCCAATTACTCTTGAGTTGCCCTCATGACTCTCAGACTTCTATGACCTTTGGAATTCTATGCAAATCCTGAACTTCTAAATGACTTTTGGACTTCTCCTAAGGACATTTTGTCCATATATGATTAAGTGATTCTTCATGTTCCACATATGACTCTTAGACTTCCACACATTATATTTTGTTCTTTTTTTCGAGAATACATCATTACACTCCACATGATGATGTGGCATGACACACGAGAATACATTGACCATTATGGTGACACTTGTACAAGTTAAAACTTGACAACGATGGCATGGAATTCATGATGAGGTGGAAATGCCAAGTTGTATTGCTTGTTGCTTCATCTTGCATTATTGATGGTAGATCTGATTTATGCTTCATCTTCATGAAAGATCCACTTTATTTATCATATTCAACCTCCAAAGGGTATTTGATTAATATCGTAATCCTTTTTAGTCATCATGCAATGTCTTCTTTTTTCTTTGGTCCATGATCTACTTCATGTCTTCATGATTTTTCTTCTCCGTGCTTCTTCTCTCGAAGTGTTCTTTGTTCATCTTCTTTACTATATTCCTTGAGCATCAGCTTGTCATGCTGATATAGTACTCCTACTAATGAATATAATTCATGGCAAGGAAAAATATGTCTTAAAACATCTATTCTATCACTACCTAGCTCATGGAATGATCTGCTCATGATAGGCCTATGAGAGGGTCAAAATAAGAAGGCCTGATTAAGTGGAAATGGTATTCATTTTTACTGCACCATTAACTATGAAGAGGATCTCTCCTTGGTCTAGCGCGGTGGGGGAAATTGAAGGGACAAGGTGGAAGGCTTCATGCTTCAAGGTTGTGCCATGCGCTAAAAATAAAAGAGAGGAAACTTTAAAAGCATAGTTTGACTAGTCAAGTGTGAGGGGATGCATCCTTCATCCTTTCCTATTGTTCCATGTGCTCAAAGGAAGGGTAAAAGGAAGGCTAGGGTGCATCAATGCATTGGGAAAGAGGGAAGGTGAAAGGTTCAGCCTTCGGGACTGCGCTATACACTCAAAGGGAAATAACACTTATAAGGAGAGTGAAATTTGACTGGCCAAATGTAGAGAGGAGGCTTCCTTCATCCTTCCCTACTGCACCATGTTCACAAGAGGAGAAGTTTAAGTAAGGCTTGGGCGTAGAGCGCATTGGGGAAGGGGGAAGGGGGAAGGTTCAACCTTCGAGAGTGCGCCATTTTCTCAAAGGAAGAGGAGGCTTTAAAGAAAGTGAATTTCTCTTCAATAAGGGGCCACTAGTGCTTTTTAATGTGATTTTCATCCCATGATAGCATATTTTGACCCAATAGTGGGTTATTTACCATTTGGAGTGTGATTTTCATTGAGGGAGGCCATCAGTATGACGCCACTTTGCCTAGGAGGGTTTTCACTACACTCGGAGGATAGGAGAATATTTGTATTGCATGTTTAGCCTCTGCAAAAGGGTGGAAGAGGTCCATTTTGTTATATAGGAATTATCTATGTGCGATGCAAGGCAAAGGTAACCGAAATTCAGTGTAGTGGGTCAGTATAAGCAAAAAGGGTCAAGTGAGTGCCCTTGGGAGGATCATAATGTGCAACATATTTAGGGTAATCTTGAGAGGGAATTATTGCACCAATTTTTGGGGAGTAGAATTGCATCATTTAGGCCTATGGATGGGTTGAACTATGCACTTGATAAGAGGGCTAAAGGCTTCACAACTTGCACTGGGTTAAGGGGCCAATAAGGGCTCCGAAATGACTAAGTGTGGGATCAACAAAGTAAGAGAGGAAAATGCATCCGAAAATGACTCAATCTTGGATCACACAAATAAAACAATCAATATAAGCCAGAAGAATACATAGGGCTCATGAATAACAATCACACCTAGAAACAATAACAAAGAGACACTTATTTATAAGTGCAACAGTTGAAACGACACATTACAACACTTAGAACACAAGTTACGACAACTATGACAACTGTGACCAAACGGTGTGCTAAGCAACAAGAATGATGACATGTAAAACCATATAATGCATAAGAGTGTGCCAAAACTAAATTTTGTGATGTGTAAATGTGTGACACATTTTAGAGTGAAAATGATAGAAACGACACCTGCAACATAAGGAAAACATAAGACAACACTTGCAAGATTCAAACAACCTTGAAAGTGACACATGTCGGAACGAAGATAGCATAAAAACACAACTTATTAAAGTAAAAACAAGCAAAAGTGATAGTCGCGAATGTGAAAGCGACACTTCTAAAAGTGAAAGTGCATAGAAGTGATAATTGAGAAAACTCTCCGTAATAAAAATACAAACATAACCAAAATGAGGGAGACTACCGACGAAAGTGTGCACTGACTGTCGCCATGAGTTGAACATTGCACAAACATTGTCTTGATGGATGGTGCTATGCCTGTTCGAGTTTGTATAAAGGAAGTGCGCTTATAAACTCATTGAAGACTGAGCATGTTCATGCAAGTGACTTTAAAAATTGGAACTAGGAAGAAAATTTGAATGCTTTGCAGAACATCAAATCACCATGGAGTAACCATAGAGCGACAGATCATAATATCCTCAGTAGGCTCAAAAATTCAAGTATAGGAAAAAATTTTGGAGGGTGTTGATTGTAGCGACAAAAATATCTTATTAATGATAATTATAAAGCAAGCTTTCATAACGCAAAGGGGATCCAAATGAATTAATTCACATTTTTTTGTTTTTTAATGGTTAAATTGCCTTCTCTACATAAATATATATTAATTATTATAAATATATTCTATATATTGCTTCATTTATAGTTCTACTTTTTAAAATTTGTAAAGTTTATATTTAGTTAGTAAAAAATATTGCTAAAATTGTTTTTAATTGTTTTTTTTTTAATAAATGAAAACAATATTAAATATTAAATGTTAAAACTATATATATTTATATATATTATTTTTGTTTATGCTAAAATTAATAAGGTGATATTAGATAGTTTTGAATTTTTTTTAAAAAGCATATTTGTTCTATACATAGAATTAACATGTGACGTTTTTTATTCATTGATTTATTTTAAAAAGATAGGGGTGTGGGTTGGGGGGTGTTATTATTCATCCTAATGGACAAATTGAAATAGGACAAGCCACTAACATATAGGTAGAAGCATATACACTTTTTGAGGGTATGCTTCAAGCCTCAATTTTCAATCTCCACAAACTAATTATAGTGGGGGACTCTTGAGTTATACTCTGTCATCTCAATTTGGGTTCCTTCCAAGTTGATGTAAGGCTAAGAAATATTTTCAAAACTATTCATTTTGTATCAAAAAGGTTGTTCGCACAATATATGATCCATGTTCTTCATGAAAATAACAAGGAAGTGGATCTTTTGGCTAATATGGGCTCTACCTTAGAATTTGGCACCCTGCTTATCAATGGGAGTGGATTACCATCCAATCCCTTGATTTATGAATGAAAATTATCTTTAATCAATGGATGAATAAACACATGTTAGCAAGTTTAGGGGATCATGTGGTAGCATGCATGAGTATGGGAGTTGTTGAAGTTTGGTGGAGCAATGTATGTGTGTGCCTTTGGAGGGTGGCCGACTTTGCCATGGGCGAGCGAGGAAAATTGGGTTCAATAAAATTTCATGTGGAATTTATGGTTCCATTATCCATTCATGAGGATGGTGATGGAGTGCACACATCACCTGTGCCTACATTTATCTAGGATGATGACATTAGCGAGTAGCTTGTCCTTTTTCATTTGAGTTCTGGGAGGTACAATCCTCTATTTCACTTAACCGTGGTAACTTGCATTATGAAGACCTCATGATCTTCAGGGGAATTGAAAATTTGGGACAGGAGATATTGGTTGTGTGAATTATTTCTAGTCATGTGAGAAGTCTCCAACTGAGGGAGTGGAAGGATAATATGATGATTTTAATGTGAGGGATTTCAACGGTTATTCACACTAGTGAGAGATAGAGGGTTTAAATTTCAGACGATGAATTGGGCATACTAAATTCATGGGAAGGAAAGTTCCTATCCAAGAATTGAGTTGGCTTGTTTTTCTACTTGGCCACAATCTTGCTAGTTATTAGTTGGCAGTTGACTACTTACAAGGAAGAAATTTAGATATGGGATACATGGGTTGGCTCTACTACCCCATTCTATTTGCTCGAATTTGGTGCATGTTGTGGACTGAACTCAACTCATCTCAATCAAGAACATGATCAATTATGGGTTCCGAAGATTGTGTTGATGTTTAGAAGCAATCGTCAATGCATAATTGATTAGGGATTATAAAGTTTGTAGGAGGAGATGTTATATATCTAAATCAGCACAATCAATTAGTTGCCAGTATGACTACAACCATGGAGATTAATGAGCTAGAGGACTCAAATTAGATGATCTGAAGAAGAAATTAGTTGCATTCAAGGCTATATTGAGGAGCTCCCACAAGGAAAAGATGAAAACAACCAACTTTCCTTTTTCATTCGTAACTCTATTAGTCATGTTCAATTTTTGGTTCTAGATTTACACAATGTAAATCTCTCTGTGAAGTTAGAGCCTCTACATAGGGAGGAGGTATCCCATTTTGCAGAGCTAGTTGTCCTGGTGTGTCCATTTTGTTGGATACTAGGTTTGGTTTGGATGGTTTATAATTATAATAGTCATAGAATATGATAATTTTTCATACGACTTATGATGGATAAAAACATAAATCTCATTAACCTAATATTTCCAAATTGTACTCTTGATGTAATGTTGTGTCTCCAAGTGCATATTGTTAATACACAATATTTCCTACTATATACGCATATATAATTTCATTGTTAATTATTATTAAGATTTGCATGTATTCAATTCTATTTCTTTTTTTTGTGAATTTGAGTTCATATTGCTTTAGAATTTCACATTCCAGAAATTTTGAGGTCTAAAATAGGCTTCTTAAGGAATATTATAAAATAATAGGGGAAATAATAAAATAATATTAGATTACCTCATCAAGTTTTGGAGGGAAAAAAAAACCACATTTTCAACTCGTATTTTCAACTTATCTCCCTATGATTTTACTCAAATTTTGAGGGGGAGCACTCGTTGGATGCAGAATTTTTTGCATCCAAGGAATACCCATGTTGTATACTTTCGATGGACCCTACTACACGAAAAATGTGAAAAACATGAAAAACGTGACTGCAATCACATTTTTCATGTATTTCACATTTTTCATGTAGTAGGATCCATCAAAAGTATGCAACATGGGGAATCCTTAGATGAAAAATTAAATTATGCATCCAACGAGTGCTCCCACTCGAAATTTGAGTAAAAGCACAGGGAGATAAGTTTTTATTTTTATTTTTTATCTTCTTACCTTTTTACTCCAAAAATGGTGAATCATCGCCCATGGTTTGACATCATCATATTGAATCTTACTGGTTCTTACAAAGTTGGTTTTTGTTGTACATTTTTGTTTTGAGACCCATTTTAGACCTCAAAAATTCTCTAATGAAACATCAAGGTGCATCTACCATCTGTCCATGTTTTTCTAAGTTCATTGAAGGTGATCTTGATATGCCACTAGGGAAACCAAATATATTAACTGCCTTCTGAGTAGATAGTCATATCAATACAAAAAAAAATTGTTGAAAGTAAGCCATCCTATCAACTAAAGAATTAAAAAGGAAAATATTATTGGAGTACATAGTAGAAACTCAAGAGCATGAGGAAGTCATTGGAAGAATAGTTTTTCTACTACAACTTGGAGGAGCTGGAGGTTTAACTCGCACCTAAGATGGCTACCCAAGTGAGCTAGATGGGAATCTATAATCTCCACACATGGGAATTGGAATGTTTGGGCATGCTTAATGTCATTTTTTTTCATTGTGACAATGACCCTCCAAAATTATACCTTATTCAATTTTTAAGCCTACATATGTTTCATGAGTTGTTGCTTCAAGCTACCTTGTGTCGTCTTGTCATTTGTTCATGTTTTTCTAAGTGTCGACCATATTTTCAAAATCTCTAAGCGTTGTTTTTCTTCGTAGGTCAAATTTTTCTAAGTGTCATATCTTCATCTTTATAATTCCTTGTGTCGCATTTCTAAAGATAGGAAAAACACTAGCTTTTATTTGAATTAGTGTGAACTTTAATCACTCCTCATGCACAACACACAAAAGTAATAAAGTGTACCCTTTTCTGTTAGGTCTCTACATTACTAGTGTAGTCCCTTATTGTTGTTAGTGTCGCCCCCTTATTGTTATGGGTGTACCCCTGTAGTCCCCATATTGTTATTATTGTGCTCCATAAAACCCCACTATTATTATTGTTGTGCCCTCACATTATTATTGTTAGTCCAGTTAGGATTATATTGTGACCCCATGGACTCCTATATATAGAAAGGAGGTTTTGTCATTTGAATCATCCAAGAATTTTTCATTTATGTAATGTAAAGGAGGTTTCCCCCTCGAAGTGGTTGATTTCTGAGGCGTTGACTCTCTTTTCTTCTATTTTTGGAGATGGTTTCATAACATTTGGAATCAAAGCTTTGGATTCTAGGGTTTCACTGCTTCAAACAAGTCATCATGGAATTTTCGCTATAACTTTTTTTTCTACAAAGGTTCAAAATCTAAAAAAACCCATTTGTGAAGAAATCTTGAAGAACTTTGTGTAAAAATTTCAGATCTTGGTTTGCAAAATTTTCGGAGATATGATCTATGGAAGTTAGGGTTTTGCAAGTTCCTGAATTTCATCTCAAATAGGTGACCTTGGGAAAAATCGCCATAACTCTCTCTCTAAGCATCATATTGGAATTATGTAAAAATTGGCCGAAATTAAATGGGCTGTAGTTTCCTGTGTATCAATTTCATAGCCAAAGGAGGAAAATAGTGACACGTGGCATGTCGTACAAGTTCACTCTACTAAACTAGTCCATAATTAGGTAATTGTGGGAGATTGGGTATAACTTTGTCCTAAAGAATCCAAATCAGGTCAGACATATGGCATTGGAAAGAAGACTCAGAGGGCTACTACAGGACCAAACATCAATTCTTGGGGATTTGAAATTACAGAGATACATCAATTTCAATATCGAGCTCCTCAAAATCAAGAAAAGGAGTGTATTTTTATTTTTAAATTGCATAAGTCTTGTTTGAAAAATAAGTTTGAATAAATTCTAAGGGCATATTGAAGCATAGATATCAGTATTGGGTTCTAAAATGGCCCCTAAAAAGAATTCAACACCCATTAAGCCCTTAGAAGGCTCTACTATGACTCATGAAGAGGAATAAGCGCAACATGATATATCAAAATTACAAGACCAAGTGCATCAAATTTCACTCTCGCAAAAAGCAACAAAAAATGAAATGAAAGTTTGGGTGAAAGGTGCGAAAGCTAAGATGGATGGTTTGAAGAAAGGCATGGAAGTTTTGAATAATGGCATGGAAGCTAATATGGATGGCATGGAAGCTAATATGGATGACATGGAAGCTAAGATAGATGAAAAAATTAAAGACAACATGGAAGACATGAAGAATGATCTAAAAGAAGACATGGAAGGTTTGACAAAGTTGATACAAGAAATTATTTGTAATGGCGAAAAGGTAGTACATGAAACTCAAGATGAGAACAAAATAAGTGTTAATCTTGATTTCATAAACTCTAATGTTGGATTGAAGACCAGCCATATTCTAAAGCTTGATACGAGGAAGTTTTATGGCAAGGATCCCTAACATGGATACTACAAATGGAGCAATATTTTTATCTCCATAATCTGTAAAACACACAAAAGGTACACATTGCAACTTTACATTTAGAATAAAATACATTTATATGGTATCGATGGCTTTTCCCTTGTAAAAAAATTGTCACTTGGTCAATTTTTATGGAGGAAATGATAGCACATTACGAGGACACAAAGAGAAACAACTTCTTTAGCCAATTAATAAATCTCAAACAAAAGGGTTTAACGGTGGAGCACATTGAGGACTTCCAAAAATTGAATATAAGGAATTGATATCCCAGAGGAACACATGATTTATGTCTTCATAGAAACTTTAAAGGATAACATCCAACATGAGGTTCGCCTTTGGGAACATGATTCACTGGAGAAGGCATTCAGGTTGGCAAGAAAAATTGAAAGTAAAATTATGATGACAAGGAACCCTACCCCTCACATCTATAAATATGTAAGTGTTGCTACTACTATACTTCCACAACCTACAAGGTTGACACCACAAAAATTGGAAGAAAAAAGAGAAAAATGGCTTTACTACAGTTTTGATAGAAAATACACTAAAGGTCATTAGTGTGCTGAGAATAAATTATTTTACATAGATTGTGAAGAGAAGGAAGAAAATGAACAAGAAAATTCAAAAGAAAAGGATATACACCAGGAACCAGCCTTAGAGTAAGAATAAATGAGTCCAACCATATCTTATAATGCATTGGCGGGAATTACCACTCCTCAAACTCTCAAGATAGAAGGACATATCAAGAAGAAAAAAGTAATAGTGTTGATTGATTCAGGTAGTACCCATAATTTTATTCATTGTAAGGTAGCTAAGGAATTGAATTTCTTCCTATACCGAGCACTAGAGTGTCAAGTGATGGTTGCAAATGAAGGGACTATAAATTTCTCTAGAAAATTCCATAATATCAAGCTAACCATGGGCGAATATGCATTGAATATTCCAATGCTTTCCATTCCAATGGGAGGTGTTGATGTTGTACTAGGAGTACAATGGTTACAATATTTGGGGACTATAGCTTTTAATTTTCAAGAACTTTTCTTGATTCTATTTTTTCGGAAGGAAAGGAAGTTGAATTTAGTGGTATCTCAGGGAAGTGGGAAAGATAATAAGCTATAATTTCATGACGAAGCTTCTGAAGAAAGAACAATGAGGCGTAATCGCACAATTATGCTCACTAGAAGTTCCAACATCTAAATCATCTATTTCTTGAGATCTCCAAAAAGCCTTGGAAAATATTTCTAAGGTGTTTGAAACTCCCAAAGGACTCCCACCTATTCATGATCATGATCATGCTATTCATTTGATTCAAGGAAGTGTTCCTCTAAACATCAGGCCTTACAGTTATCCTTACGTCCAAAAGAGCGAAATTGAATGTATGATTGTAGAAATGTTAGAGGCTGGTATAATTCAATCTAGTCAAAGTTATTTCTCTGCTCCAGTAGTATTGGTGCATAAGAAGGATCAATCATGGCGCATGTGTCCGAACTATAGGGAGCTCAATAAGCTCACTATTAAAGATAAATTTCCCATTCCTGTGATTGATGAATTGTTGGATGAATTACATGGATCAAATTATTTTACCGAGTTGGATCTTCATTCATGATATCATCAAATTAGAATGAAGACTGACGATATTCCAAAAACAACATTTCGAACTCATGAGAGTCATTATGAATTTTTGGTCATGTCTTTTGGCCTTACCAGTGCACATTAGACATTTCAAGGGTTGATGAATTCCATTTTTAAACCCTTCCTTAGAAAATTTGTGTTAGTATCTTTTAATGATATACTAATCTACAACATGTCTTAGAAACATCATGTTCAACATGTTGGCAAGGTGCTCAAACTATTGGAGAAGAAACAATTATATGAAAAAACCTCCAAATGTTTCTTTGGAGTACAAGAGGTGGAATATTTGGGTCATATTGTATCTAAGGAGGGTGTTAAGGTACACCCTAACAAAATTAAAGCCATTAAGGAATGGAAAGTCCCCACAACCATAAAGAAGTTGTGAGGATTTCTCGGGTTAACAGGGTATTATCGCAAGTTTGTTAAGAATTATGGGAGAATACCAGCACCTCTAACAATATTATTAAAGAAAGATGAATTTTCCTGAACTCCTGAAGCAACTAAGGCCTTTGAACATCTTAAAGAGGCAATGTGCTTAGCATTGGTCTTACCTACGCCAGACTTCACAAAAACCTTTATTGTGGAATGTGATGCCCCAGGAAATGGAATTGGTGTTGTTTTAATGCAAGAAGGAAGACCCATTGCTTTTGAAAGTCGTCCAATAAAAGGAAAGTATTTTAATAAAGATATTTGTGAGAAGGAAATGTTGGAAATACTACATGCACTAAAGAAATGGCGACCTTACCTAATGGGAAGACACTTCAAGGTAAAAACTGATCATGATAGTCTTAAATACTTTTTGGAAAAAATATTATCTTCAGAAGAGCAACAAAAATGGGTGACAAAGATATTGGGTTATGACTTTGAAATCATATATAGAAAAGGGAAGCTAAATGTTGTTGCAGATGCACTCTCAAGAACGGATAAGGAGGTGGAAGCGTTGCTTTGTGCCATTTCTATTATCCAACCAGATTGGATAACCGAAGCAAGGGAGGAATGGAATAATTACGAAGAAGTGTGGACACTCATTCAAAAGTTGCAGCAAGATCCCAGTACATCTGATGCATTTAGTTGGAAAATTGATTCCTTATGTTACAAAGATTGCTTATATATTTGTAAGAATTCCTAACTAAAACAAAGGATTATTTTGGAATTGCACACCTCTCTCGAAGGAGGACACTCATGATTTTTAAAAACTTACCACAGGGTGAAGAAAGAATTTTTTTGGGATGGTCTTAAATCTGATATTCAAAAGTTTGTGGCAGAATGTTTGGTTTTCTAGCAAAATAAAGTTGAGACAATTTAGACCCCAGGTCTGCTACAACCTTTACCCATTCCAAGACAACCTTGGGAGGAGGTTTTAATGGATTTTATCACAGGTTTACCTAAGTCCAAAGGAAAGAGTGTCATCATGGTGGTAGTTAATAGACTTACCAAGTATGCACACTTTTGTTCATTATCTCATCCATTCAAAGCAAGTACAGTTGATGCTGCATTTATGGAAACAATTCAAAAGCTACATGGAAACCTAAAAGTTATTGTAAGTGACAAAGATCCCATTTTCACTGGAAATTTTTTGACAAAATTATCTTCTTGTTTGAGTACTCAACTATCCCATAGCTCATATTATCATCCTCAATCCGATGGGAAAACTGAGATAGTGAACAAATTTTTGGAAGGATATCTTCGTTGTTTTGTATTTGATAAACAAACACAATGGGTCAAGTGGTTACCTCTGGCTAAATGGTGGTATTACACTTCCTTCCATATTGCAACAAAAATGACCCCATTTATGGCACTTTATGGATATCATCCACCGTCCATCACATCATCTTTAAGAGAAAATTCTAAGGTTCAAGCAGTGGAAGATCACATTGAGCATCAACAACAAGTTCTCCAACTCTTAAAGGATAACCTAAATTTGGCACAAAATCGAATGAAACAACAGGTAGATCAACATCGCAACGAGAGATGTTTTGACGTAGGAGATTGGGTATTTTTACGGCTACAACCATAAAAACAAATGTCCCTCAAGCAAGCTAAGAAGGATAATAAATTATCGCTAAAGTATTATGGTCCTTACAAGGTGTTGCAAAAGATTGGTACTATGGCATACAAATTGGAGCTTCCTGCTTCTTCTCGAGTGCACCCAGTTTTCCATGTTTCATGCTTAAAGAAGGTTATAGTTGACAAACTTCTAGTTCAAACAATATTTCCAGAACTTTATGAGGAAGGAAAAATCATATTGGAACTTGAAGTAGTCATGGAAACAAGAAATCAATAGCTACAAAATCGATCAATTTCAGAGTATCTCATCAAGTGGAATAACTTACCCACTGAAGATTCCACATGGAAGGATGAGAATTTTATACAAAAGCATCTATAGCTACTCAAGCGCCGAGGAAAACACTTTTTTTAAGGACAGGGGCATGTTAGGTCCATATTACTAGTGTATTCCCTTATTGTTGTTAGTTTCGCCCCCTTATTCTTATTGTTGTACCCCTGTAGTTCCCATATTGTTATTATTATGCCCCATAAAACCACACTATTGTTATTGTTGTGCCCTTACATTATTATTGTTAGGTTGGGTAGGATTATATTGTGACCCCATGGACTCCTATATATAGAAATAACGTTTTTTCATTTGAATAATCCAAGAATTATTCATTTATGTAATGTAAAGGAGCTTGCCCCCTCGAAGTGGTTGTTTTTGAGGCATTGATCTCTCTTTTCTTCCATTTTTGGTGCTGGTTTCATAACATTTTCTCCCAGTGAAAGTGAACTTTCTAAAGTTAGTGGATACATATGCATTGTTGAAGTAAATTGTGCCACCTTAAGCCTGAGTTCACTTCCTTCTCACAATTGAGTTCACTTTTGTCTCGCAATTGAGTGCACTCCTTGTACGTATTGAGTGTGAATTCCTTATCAACAATAAATGTGCACTCCTTATTCTCAATAGTAATGCACTCTCTGTCAATAGTAGGTGTGTACTCCTTATCTCCAGACATGGGCCTTTCCTTATTTTCATGCAGAGTGCATTCCTAGAAAATTGGCACCTGCTCCCACTTCACTTAACCAACTCACTCATCAAGTGACAAGTGGAAAGCATGCATTGAAACCCATATCCTTCTTTGCATGTAGATTGCTTTTATAAGAAACCTAGCTCATTATTCATTCTCACAATCACTATTCACTTTAGGTGAGTGCATTTTCTCATCACAAGGAGTTATTCTTCACTCTTGATCTCAAATGTGGCGATTCTTGGTAAGTTTTGCAAGGTGTCACTTTTGTTTGATTTTGTCATTTTTATTCGCGCTTTTGTTTTCTTAATGGAGTTTTGATTATTTTTCTACATACGAAGTGTCGTTTTCATCCATTCTTGCTCCTACAAGTGTTGTCCTATTGTCACAAGTGGCGTTTCTATAGACTCTTTGCATTTCGTGACCTTTCACCTTCTAGTGATGATTGTGATATAACTTATAAACACTTGAAACCCTTCTCTCTCACTATTATTATGTTCTTTACTTGTTTTTGACCACCACTTAACAATTTTTAGCTTTACTTTGAGTGAGTGTACTTCTCGAAAAAGGGCACCCTATGTGATTTCAAACTGCACCCAACAGAAAGGTTCCCTTCTAAAGCGTGTAACGCACTTCCAAGCCACAATGACGCATTTATGCCCATTGTAACTATGACTTACGCCCTCAACGAGCCTTCCTAGCACACTTTGAACTTTCAGTCAATAATGTGCCCCTCCTTGACCCTTGCTGATGCAACCTACACCCAAAAGAAGTCTCTCTCTCTCACATAGTGTATGGTGTAGTTCTAAGCCTCAGTCAAGCCTTGTCTACTCACTATGATCCTGACTTGCTCCCTCTTCCTTGACTTGGCGTAGTGCACACTTACAGTGGATATTAAAGCCACCCCATCTCACTCTTGATAGGCTTGTGCTCCCAGATTACCCAGATCTTTCCTTAAACAATTTATTTTGCATAGTTTATATGTGATAGCTAGGAAATTTTCTGAAACTAATTGTTGTTCACCATGAGTGATTTTCCACTTGCAGGTGTTATAGATACGAACACATTTGTCTTTCATCGTTTGAAGAAATGATGCCTCCTACAACTTGAAAAGCTACATCAAAGGAAACTTCAAAGAATAGTACTAAGGAGGCAGTGGAATATCCTAAGCCAATTGCTCCTATATTATCATTCACACAATGTTTCATCGATAAATCTATGAAAGTCTCATGGCAAGATATCAAAGATTCTTTCATGCATAAGGAATTCCCATAAAACTTGGAAGACAAGGAAGTATACATAAACATCGAGAGGTACAGAATGCATAGAGTGCCATGCAGATTCCCAGTGTTACCCTGTGCAGAAGTTATCAAGTGGATCTTGTTACATATGGATAAAAATAATCTAGTTCTCAATAGTGAAAGCAAGAGTGTGATCCAAACTTATATAGGAACGCAACATAATACAGATATAACCACAAATACAAAGATGCAACAGAAATAACACTTCATTTCATTAATATCAAATAACTGAAATATGCTTACAGACAAAATGGAAATAAACTAGCTCGAGCGATGGTAGCTTATCTTTGAGAAGAGATGTGGCGGCTACATGCCTCTGAACTATGTTACAATGAGGCTCAAGGGCCTTTTTATTATTGAACAACAAGAGCAAACCCTAAATAACCAAAACCGTAACCCCAAGAGATGGAATGCCAAGAGTTTGTGGGCCTCGTTGGGTATCCAACTTCCCGAGGTCGTAACTTAGTCATATTATATTCGTTTGGCGCATAAGATACCTTGTTGGAAAGATCTCTCCAAGTAATATAGGACTTGTTGCAAACCTATGACCAAGGGCCTACTACGGACCTCAAAAAAACATCATTTATGTGGTCAAAACAACTCCAGAAGTTCAGGACTTGAAAACTGTGAAAAATAGTAAATGCTACTATAAACAAGGAAACTGATTAAATTGACTGGAGGTCTACGTGGAATAGCTGGGTGGCCACATATATCCACCTGGATCAAAGTGAGATCGCCACCTATCATCTGCGTGACATACATTCCTATTACAATATGGTAACCCCCAAGCAGTATTTGAACACACAATTTTATGCAACTTGGGTTAATCTGAATACCAAGGAAGCCATCAAGTCTTGGTGGCAAAAACTTGCAAAATTTCGCTAGAAACAGAGTGCAGTCTATAGAATTAAATATTTGAGAAAGGTTTGCCAATATCTCATGGCGATGTGCTGTAGATTACATGGGTGGAAGAATTTAGTATACTTTGAGGAGATTTGGGTTTATCTACTCATCCTAACTATTTCTAGAGGCAAAGTCTTCAACTGGGCTGATATCATCTCTCATGAACTAAAACTTAATATAAAATAGGCTAAGACAACTTGACAAACCAAATAAGCATGAGATTTTTATATGTCCGCTTATCTAATGGATGGAATCTATGCCCGTTATGAGTTTACGCGAATGAAATGGAACAAGTGAAGTTACTTATCTACTTCCATTGCAGATTGTTGTCAGAAGTCAGTTCCCAAGGAGTTTATATGAAGTTGGTTGAGAATTTCTTTGCAGTATATGTATAAGATGATCTTTGAGACAAACCTTCCTACATGATCGATCAGGTGAAGGAAGCACTCTATGAGGTTTCAGATTGGTCGCTTCACCACATGTTAGATACGTCAAAGTTTTTGGGTGCCAAACTTCCCCTAACCTTATGCCGAGGAATGTGACCAATAAGGTGGTCTTACAGGAGGTTTCCCATTAGTTGAACAATGGATTATCTGCACAGGAATAAGAAGCCTCATTGGCCCTCTTTTCCTTTACATATTGGACTCTATGAGCTTTAGAGCCTCAAGGCGGCTCAAGCTAAAATTGAAGAACTTAGGCGTCTTCATTTTGGAGTAATGGGTTTTCATAAATATGACTCTAGAAATGTTTATAGGAAACATTATACTAAGATATGATAAACCTGGTTGTAGGTACCAATGACCATTGTAGAAGATGAGAAAATCAAGAAATGATACAATGCATTGAGGAAGGATAGGTTAGGAGATGAGGCAATGCCCTCCCAGGTTCCAAAGGTACTAGATGTATATATGGTGGAGGTTCAACAGGAAGTGACCGCTCAACTTGACACTGCAAAATCAAAAAAGAGGTCAAAGCTTGATCCTATAATAGAAAGTAGTAGAAAATTCAAGTTTGATCCAATGTGCAAAGGTGCACAGACAAAGCAACAAAGGAAGCAAAGGGACAAAGATAAAAAAATACTATAGGAAGGAAGCAATAGGAAGAAGAACACAAAAGAGAGGAGGAGCACAAACAAAATGAGTTACAAGAGAAGAAGAAGCAAGATAACTAGTTGAAGAAGAAAAAAGCAGAGGAGCTACAAAATAAACAACAAGAGGAAATCTTACAAAAGCAGAAGGTAAAGGAATATATGAAGAGAGCAAAAGAAGAGGAACAACAAAAGCGGTTGCAAGAAGAGGAGATTAATAAAAAACGTGTAGAAATTTATTAATACTGATAGTATTAACAGATTCTCCTGATCTAACAAATTAATCTTATGTTAAATACATAATCCTTCCACTTAATACTTTGTGGAAATTAAATCGCCAATTGCAAAACACATATGAAGCAAATAAATCGCACATAAACACAGTTGTTTAACGGGAAATATTAAAGCTAAAAACCCCAACTTTCATATATTATGTATATCAATGGATCATGTAATAATCTCATACAAAGCTTAGTACATCAAGATCTCGGTACAATCAACAATCATTACACACTGTCATACAGAAATTTGCATATCTATGCACCAATTTCTTACCTCCTGACAGCCTGCCTCCACTGCGCAATCCCTACTGAATAAGACCTCTGAATGAATTCAAATTGGCCTTGCCTTGACTACGCAATCCTCATTGGCATCTCCTATGCGTGTCAGATGCATTGAATGCATCACTATAGTCACAACATATAATCCATCTCACCCTTTCACCTATTTCTCCACTGGGTCTCCACTAGAACTGGCATGCAAGTAGTTAACTGTTGTATTTGTTCAGTTGCAAGTGAGTCTCTAGTTATGATTTAATTAAATAATTAATTCACTAAACTCTCACTGGTGTATCTTCAGTTAGAACTAGATACAACTAGCACAATTGAGTTTAACTCACTTAACTGAGTTAAACTAAATAACAACTCCCATAACTACTCTTCCAACTATCATAGCTTTGCCATTTCAGTTCTAACTGAGTCCTCCATGCATGAGTCACCAACCACCCTAGGAATTGCATAATTCCTTCAGCCCACTGATTTGCCAAATCTGTTCACTGAAATAAATTGCTCCAAGAGAATAAGTTGATATTTATTGTCGGATTATTATTAAGGGCTAATAATAATCGACATGCATCTATTTTTAGATTGACGATTTATAAATAGACTTCGCCCAATATTCTAAAAATAGAATCTCATCTATTTTTCACATTTTACTAACTATCTACAAATAGCATCCTGCAACTTATAGAATATGCTCACCATGTCTCAAAATAGACATACACCTAAAAATAGCCTGCGGGCCCCACTTAGTGAAGGTGCTTAATTTTCACTAAGCTCATCATCTTGTTGAATCTCAACACTCCCTCTCAATAAGATAGGGATTATCCTTCACCCCAATCCTGCCTCTATGGTATTCGAATTTGCTCCTGCTGAGCACCTTCGTCAGAATATCTGCATCCTGATCTTTCGTAGGAATGCACTGAAGCAACATGATCTTCCACTGCACACAATCTCTGATGTGATGATACTTGATATCTATATGCTTAGATCTATCATGAAACACAATATTAATCGAGAGTTTAATGCATCTCTGATTATCACAATGTTTCACTATAGGATATAAATGAGAACCGAACAAACTGACTAGGATCTTCCTCATCCAGATAGCCTCACATGCAGCTTGACTTGCTGCCATGTATTCTTCTTCCGTTGAACTGAGTGCCACGGATCTTTGTTTCCTGCTGTACCAAAAAACTGTTGTAGATCCGATATTGAAAACCCCTCCTGATGTTCTCTTTCTGCCCGTTGGACTGCCTTCCCAATCTACATCCATGAAGCCATGCAACTTCACCTCATGCATCTATCTGTACCATAAGCCATACTCAGATGTGCCCTTGAGATATCTCAGGAAATGCTTTCCTGCCTTCCAAAAGAGCTTGGTAGGCTTAACCATCGCTTGACTAAGCTGGTTCACCACATAGCATATGTCCAGTCTTGTATTAACTAAATACATGAGCGAACCCACCAACTGTCAATAGACATTAGCATCCACTACCTCTGTCTATGTAACATCCTCTTTACTCTAATTTCCTGGAAGGGGAGTATCCATGGGCTTGCATTCCTCCATGTGAAACTTACCAAGTATCTCCCGAGCATACTTTCCTTGAGACACAAACAGTTCACCTTCTCACTGCCATATTTCCAATCCAAGGAAATAATGAAGGAGGCCCAAATCCTTCATCTCAAACTCCTTTTCAAGATCTTCCTTGCATGAGTGTATCAACTACTCATCACCCGTTAGTATTAAATCATTAACATAAAGAACAATGACTAAAATCTTACCCTCCACCACAATTTGGTACAGGTTTGCATCCGCCTCACTCTTGGTGAAGCAAAGTCCAGTGAAATAGTTGTCGATCCGTGTGTACCAAGCACGAGGTGCTTGCTTCAGCCCATACAACGCTCTTTTGAGTCTGCACACATGCGACTCGCTGCTAAATATCTCAAATCCTTTAGGCCGCTCAATTTACACTTCTTCCTCAATGATCCCATTAAGGAACGTAGTCTTCACATCCATCTGATGAATGTGCCAACCCATGGTCCTTATGGAAGAATACCGTGCGACAGGTGCAAATGTTTCTTCATAATCAATCCCATCAATCTGTGAGAAGCCTCAGGCAAAAAATCTTTCCTTATACTTCTCGATGCTCCCATTAGTAGCTTTCTTTACCTTGTAGATCCATCTTGCACCTAACACTGATTTACCAACCAGCCTTGGAACAATCTCCCAAGCATTATTTCTGACAATGGAGTCATACTCCTCCACCATGGCATCTACCCATGTGGGCTCCTGTGTTGCTTATTCAAAAGAATATGGCTCTGTCATGACACACTTGCTCATGAGAGCCATGTATCCAGTGAATCGGTCAGGTGACTCTCTCTGTCTGCGCTGCGATGTAGGGACTCCTACATTTTGTGCCGCATCAAGCTTCAGTCTCTCAACTTCTGTGGTACGCTTTCTACCTGTTTTGATGTTTGGTTCTGCATGAGTGGACTCCTCCACTCCATGAATCTCCTCCTATGGCTGATCCACATCTAGAGGCTCATCTTTGGGAACAAGAATTTCCTACTCTGCATACAAGTGTAGCTCCCTCTCAACCGACAATTTCATGGCTTTCACCTCATTGAATTTTATATCCCGTTGCACCACAGTCATCAGACTGTTTGGAAAATACACACAATAATTGTGGGGTGTTTTTGTGTACCCCACAAATATCCCAACTTCTGCAGTCGACTCCAGCTTCTTCCTAGCGTCCTTTGTCACATGAATGTAAACATATGAGCCAAAAATCTTCAATTGAGAAATATCAAGCTTCTTACCAGTAAAAGCTTCTTCAGGTGTACTCATGCCAAGTACTCTATGAGGACAACGATTTTGCACATAAACCGCAGTGTTGCATGCTTCTGCCCACAAGTGCATTGGTAGGCCCTGGTCATGCAACACCCATGATTATTCTGTTCTTCCTCTCCGCGACCCCATTCTACTGTGGGTTATGAGGCACTCTGAGTTCTCTTCGAATTCCTTCTTTTCTACAAAAGTATTTGAATTCATTCGAGATATATTCACCACCATTATCACTCTGCAGAGCCTTCACTTGCTTCCCTGACTCCTTCTCCACCAATGCTTTAAACTCACATAACTTTGAGAATGTTTCACTCTTCTTCTGCATGAAGAAGATCTAGCATCTATGAGAATAGTCATCAACAAATATAACATAATACATGTATTTTGTTGTTGAAGCAATCGAGAAAGGTCAACACACGTATGTGTGAATTCTCTCCAGGACCACCGAAGCACGGTTCTCCTTCTCATGAAAGGTGGTCTTCAAAAACTTACCCATCGTACATCCCTTGGACTGATCTGACTACGCAAGACTACCCTTGGGAAGTCCAGTATAAATCTGCTGCAAAATCTTCAAGGTGCCATGGTGAAGATGGCCCAATCTCGTGTGCCATAATTCTCCCTCATCCCGGCTCACCACTTCTTCTACTTTGCCCATCATTGCAGCGTAACCATCTACCTCTAGCTTGTAGATATTCTTAAATCGAATCCCTATCCTCTTGGTTTGACCCATTGTTTTATGTCGCAGGAAATATTTTCCCTCGCATAAAACAACGTCATAACCTTTGTCCTCCAACATTGCGACCGAGACCAAGTTCTTCTTCAAACCTGGAACATGCATGACATATTTCAATAGAAATGGTTTACCCTAATCCCTCTCAAAGGTAATGGTTCCAATTCCGGTCGCACTGTATCTACCATCGTCGCCCATCTCTATATGCATTTGGAGATCCTTCTCCTCCAAGTCACTAAACAACTCCTTGTCTCCCATCATATGGAAGGAGGCACTACTATCAAGATACCACACCAATCCCATTGCGCTTGAAACCAAGCATGCAATCAAGGAGAAATAAAATTCAAATTGCGAGGCTAAGGCCTCACCCGCTGCAGCTCCAGCAGCCTTCTTGTTCTTATTTTTCTGTGGGCAGTTAGTGGAGATATGCCCATGTTCGTGATAGTGAAAACACTTCACCTTGGACAAATCCAGCTTCTTGCCTTTAGCCTCAGATTTTGGATGGGATTTCTTCCCCTTCCCTTTCCTTTCTTTGGCAGCCAAAGTGCAATTCTCTTCATCATCATTCTTCGATGAAGAGCAATCCCTGGTATTCCGCCTTATCTCCTCCTACACAAGATCTGACCAAAGTCGCTCCTAATCCGGAAGTTTCTCCCGTCCATTGACAAAGTCTTCGTAGCTGTGCCAACTCTTCAGAAGCCCAAGGAGAGCCAAGCTCACCAAGTCATCATCTGCAACTGTAATTCCCACACTCCCCAGCTCATCCCTACATTTGATAAAATTCATGAGATATTTTGGAATACTATCACCCTTCTCCATTTTGATTTTTTTGAGCTTATCTTTCAGCGCCAACTTCCTATGGTCGCTGCCGCTTTGGAAAAGATCTCTCAAAGCCTTCCACATTGCAAATGGAGTGGATTTCCTGTGAAGGCTTGACACAATATGGTCTTTCACACCTTCCAACATAATTCTTCTTGTCTTCACTACCTTCTCTTGCCATGTGTCAAGTAATGCAACATAGCTAGAAGTAGGCTTAGGAACATCGCTATCGATGAACTCCTTCAGTCCATTATCTTCAAGAACCGTCTCCATCATTTCCTTCCAAGCTATGTAGTTCGAGCTACCCTTAAGGGCATACTCCAACCGCAACCCATTGAAATCCATTTCAATGAATACTCAATTGTCGCACCAAGAAATTTCTGCAGCAAATTCGAATTGTCCACCAGCACAAAACTCAACACCACTTCAAGTTTTCAATCTCCAGTGATTAACAATGCTCTGATACCATGTAGAAATTTATTAATACTGATAGTATTACCAGATTCTCCTGATCTAAAAAATTAATCTTATGTTAAATACAGAATCCTTCCACTTAATTATTTGCGAAAATTAAATCGCCAATTGCAAAACACATATGAAGCAAATCAATCACACATAAACACAGTTGTTTAACAGGAAATATTAAAGCTAAAAACCCCAACTATCATATATTATGTATATCAATGGATCATGTAATAATCTCATACAAAGCTTAGTACATCAAGTTATCAGTACAATCAACAATCATTACACATTGTCATTTAGAAATTTGCATATCTATGCACCAATTTCTTGCCTCCTGACAGCCTGCCTCCACTGCGCAATCCCTGCTGAAGAAGACCTTAAAATGAATTTGTTGTGAAACCAGCTTCAAAAATAGAAGAAAAGAGATATCAACGCCTTAGAAATAAGCCACTTCGAGGGGGAAACCTAATACATTACATGAATGAACAATTCTTGGATGATACAAATGAAAAAACCTCATTTCTATATATAGGAGTCCATGGGGCCACAATGTAATCCTAGTGGGGTCACAATGTAACCCTAGCCGACCTAACAATAATAATGTAAGGGCACAATAATAACAATATGAGGGTTACAGGGATACAACAATAACAATAAGGGGGCATACACTAACATGATAAGGGACTACACTATTAATATAGGGACTTAACATGCCCCTCTCCTTCAAACAAGTGTTGTCCTCAACGCTTGATTATTTCTTGATGTTTCTCTATAAAATTCTCATCCTCCCATGTGGAATCTTCTATAGGAAAGTTCTTCCACTTACTGAGATACTCTGAAATTGATCGTACTTGTCAATTTCTTGTTTCTGTGTCTGCTTCAGAACTTCTTTCGATGTGATGTTGATCTTCCTGTTGTTTCATTAGATTATGCACCAAAGTTAGGTTATCCTTTGAGAGTTGGAGAACTTGTTGTTGATGCTCGATGTGATCTTCCACTAATTTATCATCCATTTTAGCTATTATTTGATCCTTCAAACCATCCAACTTAGCCTCCATTTCTTCTTTTAAACCATCTATTTCACCTTCGGTTTCTCTTCCTAAGATCAAAATTTGTTGCACTTGGTACCGTAATTTTGATATCTCATATTGCAATTCTTCCTCTTCGTGCATCATAGTATAGCTTTTTGAGGGCTTAATGGGCATGGAATTATTTTTTGGAGGCATTATAGAACCCAATACTGATAAAAATTCTAAAATATGCCCTTGGAATCACTTCAAACTGCTTTTTCAAACAAACATTATGCAATTTTAAAACCAAATACACACCTTTTTCTTGATTTTGAGGAGCTCGATATTGAAACTGAATTATATCTATGATTTTGGACCTTTCAATATTTTAAATTTGGCCCTGAGGTAGCCCTCTGAATCCTCTTTCAAATGCCACAGGTCTGACTTGATTTGGATTCTTCAAGGCAAAGTTATGCGCAATCTCCCATAATGACCTAATTATGGACTAGTTCAGTAGAGCGAACTTGTACGACTTGCCACATGTCACTGTTTCCTCCTTCAGATCTGAAATTCATAGACCAAAAAATACAGTCTGTGTACTTCCAGTCACTTTTTACATAATTCCAATCCGATGCTCAGAGAGAGAGTTATGAATATTTTCCCACGATCACCTCTTTGAGATGAAATTTGGGAGCCTGAAAAAGACCTAATTTCCACAAATCATATCTCTGAAAATACTCTGAAATTTTGTGACAATGTTCCTCAGGCTTTCGTCTTCGCTCTCTTAAAATTTCAACTTCTGAAGCTTTGTAGAAAAAAACGTTGTAGCGAAAATTCTGCGATGACCTTTTTAAGTGAAATTCAGGAGCCTGCAAAAAGCCCTAACTTACACAGATCATATCTCCAAAAATATTGCGAACCAAGCTCTGAAATTTTTCGATGATGTTCCTCAGGATTTCAGCTTCACACTCTCAATATTTCAACTTCTGAACCTTCGTAGAAAACAAATTATACCAAAAATTCCACGATGACCTATTTGGAGCAGTGAAAACCCTAGAATCCAAAGCTTTGATACCAAATGTTGTGAAACCAACTCCAAAAATAGAAGAAAGGAGATATCAACGCCTTAGAAATAATCCACTTCGAGGGGGAAACCTCCAATACATTACATGAATGAAAAATTCTTGGATGATATAAATGACAAAACCTCCTTTCCATATATAGGAGTTCATGGGGCCACAATGTAACCCTAGTTGACGTAACAATAATAATGTAAGGGCACAATAATAACAATATGGGGGTTATAGGGGTACAACAATAACAATAAGGGGGGATACATTAACATAATAAGGGACTACACTATTAATATAGGGACTTAACAGAATTCGAATTGGCCTTGCCTTGACTGCGCAATCCTCATTGGCATCTCCGATGTGTGTCAGATGCATTGAATGCATCACTATAGTCACAACAGATAGTCCATATCACCCTTTCACCTATCTCTCCACTCGGTCTCCACTAGAACTGACATGCAAGTAGTTAACTGTTGTATTTGTTCAGTTGCAAGTGAGTCTCTAGTTATGAATTAATTAAATAATTAATTTGCTAAACTCTCAATAGTGTATCTTCAGTTAGAACTAGATACAACTAGAATAACTAAGTTTAACTCACTTAACTGAGTTAAACCGAATAACAACTCCCATAACTACTCTTCCAACTCTGTCACAACTTTGCCACTTCAGTTCTAATTGAGTCCTCCATGCGTGAGTCACCAATCACCCTATGAATTGCGTAATTCCTTCAGCCCACTGATTTTCCAAATATGTTCACTGAAATAAAGTGTCCAAGAGAATAAGTTGATATTTATTGTCGAATTATTATTAAGGGCTAATAATAATCGACATGCACCTATTTTTAGATTGACGATCTATAAATAGACTTCGCCCAACATTCTAAAAATAGAATCTCATATATTTTTCACATTTGACCAACCATCTACAAATAGCATCCTGCAACTTACAGAATATGCTCACCATGTCTAAAAATAGACATACACCTAAAAATATCCCGCGGGCCCCACTTAGTGAAGGTGCTTAATTTTCACTAAGCTCATCATCTTGTTGAATCTCAACAAAATGGGAGGAAGAATCCACACAGAAAATGGAGGAAGAACAGATGCCCCATGACATGGAAACGAAGCTAGGGGAAGAGGAAGACATTAAACTAATTGCATAGGATCCCAACACCCAGTCAGACACTCCTTTCATTGGTGGCCATATCCCATTTAGCGAAATGAGAATTGTTCCTCCACCTGATGGTAGGGTCATGGATATATCGAACTTTACCTCCAACAAGCTGAAGAAGAGGATTGTATAAGAAAGGTGAAGGTATTTTCCCAATGACCTTATTCATCCAGTCTCCATAGCTACAAAGAAGGTGATAACATATAATACCATGAGGAATCCTCGAGCAATCATTGCAACAAATGTGTCTTTTGCGACAACAACACATGATAATATAGAGTATCTTATGAATGAGAATGCATGATTGTGAAAAGAGCTAGCAACAAAAAACCAATAGGTTGATCATCATGCCGCAGAGAACCAATGATTGTTTTCTACTAGTATCAGAACAATAGAGCTTCAAATGACCATACTTGAAGAATTTAAGCCAAAGGAAGACAATATGAAGCAAATCTATAGTGAGATTATCCTCTTGAATGAAGTAATGGCACCCTTGGTCGAAATTCAGATAATATATCAGGAAATCCTAAAGGTTCTAAAGGTTACATGCACAACTGTCGATCTGATGCAGGATTGGGACATCAAGTATCTTAATATTCCTGAGCGGCTAGTCAAGAAAGACATGTTAGTAGCTAAGGTGGATAAAGCACAATTCAGGTTGCATACTCAAACCTACACCCGCCTTGGTGAACAAGTGACCAACACCATAACTACTTATGTTTGACTGCATAATAGTTTAGAGTTCCTAACACGAAAGCATAAAACACCTTATGTGGGTTCAATTGGAGAAATAAGGAGTAAAGATGTCATCATGCAAGACTTAAAAGATTTCATCGAAAAAATCAGGTGAGCGATAGATCAAGAAGGCTTGGAGGTGACCAAGAATGCTATTCTACATTATGCAATTGGGTCAGCCAAAATCCACATGAAGTTCTCCATGTTGTGGAGTAGTATATATTCAAACCTCAAATCCATATTATTAGATGCATTGGAGATAAAAATGTGATATGTTGCAGATCTTCCATCCAGATTTAAAGTTATTGAAGCATAGGCGCATGACACTTCTACATCACTAATGAGCTTCATTCTCAAGCCATTGATTTGTCTTTTCCTCCTACTTGAGGAAGTTTTGTCTTATTATAGTTTTGTCTTATATTACCACCATTTTGTATGTAATTTGTCTTTTATGAATAAAAAATTCAATGTAAAAGAAGTCCAAGAGACACACGTGGAATATGAAGGGACACATATAAGTCCATATGCTGTAGAAGTCAAAGAGTCACGAGGAAGCTTAAGGGTCATTATCATTTGTTATAAATAAGCCCTCATAACTAAAGCAAAGGGCTTGGAATTTTAGAGATTTTGCCCTAGCTTCTCTAGTTGTGCACAATAGAGAATATCTTCTTTTGAGAAGCAAGTCGTAGTTTAATGTTCCACTATTAGGGCTAGTGTTTCATCAATGTAAAAATGTACTTGGATCTTTCATTAAATATCAAAAGCTCTTGGATCCAACACTCTTTCATGCATGTAACGTAAATTTTGTAAGACTATTCTTCAAATGTTTGCAACATATGTTTATGCTATTCATACTAAAGAGAATGAACTATTTCGTTGCTTTAGATATGAATCTTGTTGAATGGGTGTTGTTATGCGTTTACATGATCGTTGTTATTTTTTGAACTAATTTGCAGGTTAATCAACGATTCTTTCCCATTTCCTCTCGTGTGTGATCTCTATTAGGATAGTACTAATACTTTTCTATTATAAGCCCGAAACTTGTTTCCTCATCGTGAAAGCTTCCATTTACACTCTACGTTTAATGGCTCACAAATCTTACACACTTGCTACCCCAAAGTTATGTGCATGATCTCATGATCTCTTGTGTGTGTTTCACAACCAAGGCACCCCTCTAAGATCACTTGAAATGATGGACATACCTTATATCTGGATGAGGCTCCTACACCAAACAATGTGAGGTCTAATTGGGACTTCACATCGGGGAGAACCCCTTGTATGTTGGTGGTATCCAACACCATCAACACATTCAAGGCAGAAAAAATGTTATATTGCTCCTCTTGCTTCTCCTTCAAAACTCTACCAAGGAGAGTTTTAAGTTGCCAATGAAGAGTGATTGAATTAAGATATTGTTTCCATATTCTCTTGGTGTGACCAGAGTCAAGAACTGAATGGGAGACATCTTCAAGAATGTATGAGTTAGAAAAAACAAGGCACTCATATGCAGGAAAAGACTAAAGTGATGAATCTCAGCACGGATATCAAGTGGGACAACAGAGTGGTAATTATCCATGGCCTCTTGTACTTTTTCTTGGGCACATGTTCTAACATGTGATCCACAACCATCCTCCCCTTAATGGCCACCCCACCCTCCTCAACGGTTGCAAATACGTTGTAGAGGTTGGGAACTCATAGCAGCGTGATGTCGAGAATAAATTTTAGCAACAAGAATACCATGGGGAGGAAAAAAATTGAGTTTAACCAAAAAACTGCAAAGGAGAGGACTAAAGGTAGGTCGATAGACAAAGTGAAGGCACCAAGTTGTGCCAAGAGTTGTAGAAATCTATCAAGATTAGTTTTTTTTATCATTTACAACATGCCACACTTCTCGGAACCAATATTCAACAACAACAAACCACCTAGCAAAGTTGACACCAACAATTGAGCTTTCATATGAAAAATGAATAGAGATAGTGGCCATAGAGTACCACCAAAAGTGTTGCTTGCCTAGGCCCAGGGCTTGAGAGCTTGTGGACGACTGAAGGCACCAATACTACAGCAGGAGGAAGAAACAGAGGCCCAACAATGCCATTGACAAGCAGAGGTCCAACAACACCCCTGAACCCTGACTCCACTCGCATCGTAAATGCTCAACCACTAGAAAAAATAAGTTTGCAAACACTTAATACACAGAGAACCATCCTCGTAATGCAGTGACTTGCAACAAACTGGTCCAAAATTAGAAAATTTGGAGGAAGAGTCTCAAGAAAAGCAAGAGAATTTCCCCTTAATAACACCTTGACACGACAAGGCTTTGAATACAGTCCCACTTGCATTGGGGATGGAATTACCTCACAATAGTTAACATGTTGCCATGACAAATTAGTAGTAGAATGTAGGTTGAAAAAGGGAGTTTCCATATTCATATTCACAAGGAAAATAACTCGCATGTGTCTACAAGTGGGGGGTAGGCCACGACATCCCCCTCTTAAATGTTACATGAGGTGATGGGGTGGCTGGCTCGCTCCCCAGCGTCTTGCACGATTGCGCCCTTCACGACTGCGCCCCTCACCCCGATCAAGGATATTAGATTCTATTTCAATTTTTAAAGACAAAGTAATTATTATCACTTTTATTTTATTTTTAAGCTTGCATAAATAATATATTATTACATGTTTAAATATTTTAGAATTGTTTAACTTTTCATTTTAAATTACATATAATTATTCCATCAAAATATTTTCAAGAAAGAAATAAAAACAAATATATATATATATATCTTCTTTAGGAAATATTTGGGAAGATCCACCCAAAGGGATCACACCTCGTTAGCTTATTAGAAGAGTCTAACTCGAAGGCATTGAGGAGAATTTACCCTTGACCTCGCATTAGCGACATGCTTTAGCAATGAGAACTCAACCAATTGAGCTAACAATCGGGGCTCAAGGGTTAACTCAAGTGGTCTAGAGTCAGACGTGGAGTTTTTTGATATTGTTATTAATTGTCATCGATTACAAGTTCGATTCGTTTCAATTCTCTTGAAGTACGATCCTGTAATTAGGACCGACGATTTACCCAATTACCATCCACGAAATATTGAAAAGTAATTCATTCCATATATAACTATATATAACATAATCCCCACACATAATATATATACATATAGAACTCTCATATAAAAATATCATTCTTTATATATATATAAATAAATATAATTCATATTATAAATTATCTTATGATTTGGACCAATGCACCAATGATGTTAAAGAGGATTTTGTTTTTCCATTGCGCTGTTCCAATTTTCTCCAAAGCTATATAAGTAGCTCTAATTGACCTTATTAGACCAAATGTACGTCATACAAAACAAAACATATTCCAACAATTAATGTTTGGTAATATTACTAATAAATTAACATGTTCAACCTAATATATCCATGTTCAACATCTAAGTCCTTATTATTAATATAAAAGAAAAAAAAAAAGATTTTTTGGACTTTCGAATGCAACTATTGTTTATGTTGAAATGTAAAAAATATATATATTCTGAACTCAACATGAAACTTGGCAAATCTTCACAATCATTTTAAGATGACATCATTGTCTATTGTATTTCAACACATCCCTTGCTGGCATCCAATGTCCTTTGAATGTAAGCTGGTGCCCAACATATCTCTTGTGTATACATCATATGTACTCTCCTCTAGTCTTAATACATCTAATATACACCTCAGTATTTATGGTATAAGCACTGTGAAAGGCTAGTGTGGAAAAGTGTGTGGACCCTTAGACCTATGTTAGTACTTCATAGTGCACCAAAAGGTGGGGATCATTGTGCATGTAATTTATATACCGTCTCACAAGAATCCAAAGTGAATGAACAGTGTGTGTTTATGGATAGTGGGTGGGCACCAGCGAAATATTTTGACTCATGGGAAGGGATGCTGCATTTATTAGATAAAATGCCCTTGGTGTGGATGATTAATCATGATAATTCATTCCATGAACTTTGCACGGTGATATAATTGCATTGGTAATAGAGAAGTAGGGTTATATATATATATATATATTATTAAATTTAATAATGTTATAAATTTATTTACTGTTTTAATAAATTATAATGATTTAATAAATTATGTTATTTTTGTGTTTACATGATTTTTTTTTTTTTTTGATATGATAGAGATTATTATGATGGTTGTGATGGGTGATTGAATTAAAATTAGATTTTAGTAATGAAGAATGAAAAATAGAAAATAAAAAAATATATATTTATATATATAAATTTTAATTTTTAAATATTGAAAATTATAAATTTATACATATTAAAGATTAAAGTTTGTGTAGGCTTGTTTCCTAGTTTAGTTATTCATGATAATTTGATGGATCAAAGGACTGTTATATTTGTATGTTTTTGATGGTAGCAAAAGGCTACAAGTATGATGGTGATGGGTGATAGAGAATTTAGATTTCATTATAATGATGGGTGATAGAAATTTGTGATTTGATTTTAAAGAGGCACTCTAAGATTTTAAGAGACAGTTAACACAATTAAGAAAGACAATACATATATAAATGATTTAGCTTTTAAATAATGAAGATTATAAATTTATTTTAATCTTGAATTTATTATTTCAATAAAAATTATGATAAGAAAATATCTTCTTGTTTTTTATTTTTATAAAATGTCATTTTTTTCTTGTTTAATTTTACTATCTATAGTACACATCATATCTTTTACTATTATGGGAAATCTCATTGATGAGTTGAGTTCAATAACAAGGTGTGAAATACAATATTTAATTGCATTTTCATTAGTAAGCATAGACCCTTGTAGCTTTACAACATGAGAGCTTACTCAACAAATTAAGACAAAAAATTTCAACAAAATCCCAAAAGCTAGCAATGGAGCACAATAATAGAGATAGTTAGAAAAAAGATTTCAACTACTCTGCTTCATGAGAATAGGGAACCAAAAGGCTTTGTCACACTATATCACAATACTAATTTTATACAATACAAATATTATTGTAGTATACTAAGTACATACACAATCATTTGAGTCTAGCTTGAGTGGTTGAGGGATGGAGTGTTATCCTCCTTTCCTAGGTTCTATTTTTGTAAGTGACATGTTGAGCTCATAATGAATATATTGTTGCAATAACTTCGAGTCCTATTATTAACTTGGCATTATGCCTTGAAGAATCTAAGGTTTACCTTGGGTACCATCCTCAAACTGAGGGAAAGTACCTAAGGGTTTTCCGAGGGCATTGCAACATTTTTTGTCCTCCAATGCTTTTAGGAGAGAGGGAAAGCGTTGTTGTAGTTGGTGCTAAATGAGCATGATGTACACATCGACTTTGCCTAATGACAAGGTAGGAATGAATGAATCCTTCACAATATTGGTGAGACAAAGATTTGTAATTGAAATTATGGAAATCAAACTTTGCCCCATTAGAGCTAAATGAGAGTAAATATTTAGTACTAATGATGTGGAAAATCTTACTTATACGCAGAGTTCAACATGCACGGTGCAAAATACACTCGCTAATTGTAATCTCATTAGCAAACATGAGCTTACATAACTTTACAACAAGAG
This sequence comes from Pinus albicaulis, assembly GCA_034641835.2. Taxonomy (NCBI): domain Eukaryota; kingdom Viridiplantae; phylum Streptophyta; class Pinopsida; order Pinales; family Pinaceae; genus Pinus; species Pinus albicaulis. The sequence goes on from CM076575.1 coordinate 127,696,857, forward strand.
GACTAACTCAACAAATTAAAAGATAAAATCTCAACAAGATCCTAAAAACCAGCAACTAAGCACGATAATACAAATAGTTAGGCATATGATCTCAACTACTTCACTAGAATATGAAAACCAAAAGGCTTCATCACATCAAACCACAATGGTAATCTCCTACAATACAAATAAATGTGACATACTAAGTACATATGCTAATCCTTATCATTCACACATGTTTCATGGTATGTACTTTGTGTTTGTAGGTGTAATAATAATGTTGGACCCATATAATTTAATAGTTGGAATGAGTCCAATTTTTTTTTTCTCTTTAAGCAAAAGAATGTTATGAAGGGAACTATACAGCTTCTTTAATAAATGCAACAATTTGTAAGTCACATATATCTGAAACGTGTAATTTAATTTGGGACTAAGATGTTTCAAAAGAGAGGTGTCTACCTTTTCAATGAAGCTATGACATACCAACATGTCATTTTCCTCTAAATAACCAATGTGTCATTTACGAGAATGGAATGAGTTCAATCTAAATTCCTCAATGAATATCCTTAATATGTCATCATGGCCTTCTAGTGCCAATGTATTTGGTACATCTACGAGAGCATCATACATCAATTTAATGTCTCATTAAATCATGACCTTAAAATGAAATAATACTAATTATTATTTATTACGAGCACTAACAAGATAAACTAGGTAGAGATGATACACTTCAAGGCTTTTTGGAGCATACGTCGAATGCCCATTAAGACATGAAGTATTGAAAGATTCCTCGCATCTCGTGACACAAAAGGAAACTATCTAGAGTGGTGACAATGGTAAATGAAAAATGAAAAGTGTTTTTGGAGGGGACAAGGAGAAAATCAAAAAGTGGTGGGAGAGTAAAGTAACGATAAGAGAGGTGATATCTGCAAAGTGTTAGAGAAATAACAATATCTAACTTAATATTTTTTTTTTTCACCTGAAGAAATCACGCTTGGAGTAGCTGTCAAATGTACATAATTCTGCTCAGAATTTGATCCGTGGGGACCAAACCTCCCCTCCTAATTGTTGGAACACATCCTTGGGACTAACTTAATCTTATGGATTATGAAGACCATTGAAATAACCATGATAAGGGTAATTAAGTAGGTTGGGGCCACATTCAAGGTTAGGACCGCAATCTTCTCCAAAGAAAACTATTGAAAATGGTAACAATTACAAAGAAAAAATGAAAAGTGTTGAAGTAGGGGATAAAGAGAAAACCCAAAATGGTTGAAGAGTGTAGTAACAATAACAAAAAGGTAACATAGACAAATTGTTAGGGAATCTTGCTAACATTAAACTTAAGCTCATAATCCTATGAATTATGAAGATCACTTAACTAATCACAACAAGGGTATATATGTTAAGGTTATAGTCAAGATTGTTCATAGATTTCTCATAACAAAAGTATTAAAAACGACGATAAAGGCCATAGTCAATATTGTTCATAGTTTTCTCCCAAAAAAAAGTATTGAAAATGATGACAATGACAAAGAAAAAATGAAAAGTGTTAAAATAAAGGACAAAAAGAAAGCCCAAAATAATGGAAGGATGAATACCAACGAAAGAAAAGTGATAAAACCAAAAGGTTACATAAACTTACCAACTTTCAACTTAAACTCTTATTCATATAAACTTAATATCTTAATCTTATGAATTATAAAGACCATTGATATAATTATAATAAAGGTGAATAAGTTGGGGCCACAGTCAAGGTTAAGACTACAATCTTCTTCAAAAGAAACTATCATGAATGATAACAATTGGAAAGGAAAAATTAAAGATATTGAAGTAGAGAATAAGAAGAAAACCCACAATGATGAAAGGGTGTAGTATCTATAAGAGAAAAGTAACATATATAAATATTAGAGAATTCGAGAAAAATAACATATACAAAAATTAGAAAATCTTGCTAATAATAAACTTAAACTCTTAATCCTATAGATTATGAGAACCACTCAATTAACCAAAATAAAAAGAAAAAGATTAAAACTAGAGTCAAGATTAAATTTATAATTATTTAAATGATAGCAACATCAAAAAATAAAATAAAAATAAAATTGGAGTAACTACTAGAGAAAAGTAACTTTCAAAAAATAAAAATAAAAAATAAAATAAAGGACAAAAAGAAAACCCAAAATAATGGAAGGATGGAATACCAACCAAAGAAAAGTGATAAGACCAAAAAGTTACATAAACTTACCAACTTTCAACTTAAACTTTTATTCAAATAAACTTAATATCTTAATCTTATGAATTATCAAGCCCATTGATATAATTATAATGAAGGTGAATAAGTTGGGGCCACAGTGAAGGTTAAGACTACAATCTTCTTCAAAAGAAACTACCATGAATGATAACAATTGGAAAGGAAAAATTAAAGATATTGGAGTAGAGAATAAGAAGAAAACCCACAATGATGAAAGGGTGTAGTATCTATAAGAGAAAAGTAACATATACAAAGATTAGAGAATTTGAGAAAAATAACATATACAAAAATTAGAAAATCTTGCTAATAATAAACTTAAACTCTTAATCCTATAGATTATGAAAACCACTCAATTAACCAAAAAATAAAATAAAAATTAAAACCAGAATCAAGATTAAATTTATAATTATTAAAATGATAGCAATATCAAAAAAATAAAAAAATAAAATAAAATTAGAATAACCACCAGAAAAGTAACTTTAAAAATAAAATAAAGAAAAGAAATAAATAAATAAAAAATTTACATAAACTTACCAACATTAAACTTAAGCTCTTAATAGGATGAAGACCACTCAAACTTACAACATTAAACTTAAGCTCTTAGTCTCATGAATGTCACTCAAATAACCTGATAAGGGCAAAGAGATTGGGGGCCACATTGAAGGTTAGGACCACAATCTTCTCCACAAGGTGTTTTTAGACGGTTCAGATATATGGGCCCTCCTAGGAGAGACCAAAAGTCTTCCTTCCACATCATGAAAAGGTGGGGAAGGGAAAAATTAAGGAAAAAACATAGAAAGTGAGCGTTATAGAAGTAATAAATTAATAAACATTTATTTGCTTAAAAGTAAGCTGAGCCGACCTCTTGCGAGAACCTACTGAAAGAGACCAATTTGATTGTCGGTATCTTCGCTTCATTTTCATACACGTCGCGAGATCGAACCCGACAGAATCGAAAAATAATGTTTTTAAAAATTTTGATGCTCCAGATTTGTGTATTAAATGTGGTTAGTTGAATATACGACGCAAGAGAAAATGAAAAATAATTTATTCTCTTCCATTTTCTACGAAATTTCTGTTCATTTATTAGAAAAGTATTTTCGACGTAGAAGTATTTTTGGAGTCTCATTTTTTAATAAATGTATTTTTAAAGTACACATTTTTTTTGTTTTGATTTTTTATCAAACAATTTGATAATATATTTAAAAGAAAATTATTTGTTTGTCATTTAAATTAAAATTTTAAATAATAATTTTTTATATATTTTTTAATAGAAAAATATATTTAGCATTTTAAAAAGAGTAGTTTAAATATTTTATTTTTGAGTATGTGATTATTATCAAAGGATTTTTGTATAAATATATTAAATTTTGGAGATTTTAGTTGAATTTGTATAATTATTTTGGGTTTTAATTATTGTTTTAGAAAATTTAATTAAAATTAAATTTTTCTATATTTAAGTTAAATTTTAATTTTTATTATTTAAAATAAGTTTTGACTAAATAAATAAATATATAAATTTAGTACTCTGAAAAAAATCCCAAAAAATTCAGATGGTCACGAATTTACAATTCAAACTTGTGAATTAAACTGAAGATTTTATAGAAAAACTTAAAAAGAATGGAACAATTAGAAAAAAACCCTTTTCAATATTTAAATCATACAAATTTAACAATTGAAAATATATTTACATTTCTAAAAGCGATCGGAAAATATAGTAAAAGAGAGTCGAAAAAAGTAGAACGTGTCCAATACGAGTTTTTTATTCCGTTCAAACCGTTCGGTCGGGGATTTTAATTTCCTGTTATTTCGCCAATGGGGTCTTAATAGTTCGTCACGTTCAAACCGCCAAAGTAGGCCTTGTCTGTATAACAGATTAATATATATAGTCTGAGAAAAAGACAGGCAGAGTTAGGAAGCTCTGAATTTATCTACAGGTGATGCTCATGAGGTTGAACAGCATAAAAATGCAATTAGGTCTGTGTGTCTTGAAGGATAGATGGGAGGCACAGGTATAGTAGAGACTATGAAAGGCATGAGTAATGGGTTGTGTGTATTTGAGGACATTTGTAGAGAGGAGGTATGTGTAGTTTGGTAGTTACTGTATCTGAGTGTGATTGCTGTATGGGGATATCATGTGGTTAAAGTTAAAGATGAAAAAGCCATCACCAATCAATCAGGCAGAGGAGGGATATTCAATGAGTATACATATCGTCACGGTGGGTATATATGAGTATCTCATTGTGGGAGGCCGATGGGTTCCTGGAGGGTTGATTGATTAGTACAACAACAGGATCACAGCAATGGAAATGTGAAGAACAATGGTGTTATGAAGATGATTCATTTGCTGTGACTGTCTGCAGCTCTGTGAATGTTGAGTAAAAATTTCTATTTGGGTGTGCGGGGGAGGGGGAAGGGGAAGGGGAAAAGGAGTGAATTTTTGTGGGTGTGTGTTTACTGTCATTGGGAAGATGGGGTGTGTGTCATCCAAGGTGGAGAATGAAGAAATAGTGAGAAGATGCAGGGACAGGAGGAGGCTAATGAAGCAGGCAGTGAATTCCAGGCACAATTTTGCAGCAGCCCACATTGCATATTTGAGGGCTCTGCAAAACACAGGGAATGCTCTGGTACAATTTGCAGAGGGGGAATCCAGTAATATGAGTGCCAATGCTATTGAAGAAGCAGCCACACCAATACCAGCGACCCCAACAACAGCATCTCATAGCCATCCCACGAAATTCCATCCTCCTCCGCCGCCGCCGCCATTGGTGCCTAGCAGCCCCTCCGTCAGTCACAGCGCGGAGAGCTTTCGTATGCCATCCAAGCACAATCCCCTCAATAGGTCTACTTCAGACATTAGCTATGTTTGGTCTCCTCCTCCTCCTCCTCCTCCTCCTCCTGCTAATCCGATCTTTCCTGAGGATCGAACTCCTGAAGATCAGTGGGCTTCGTCACAGTATTCAGGCACGCCTTCCTATATTTATCAGGGCTCTGCCTCGAATGCGTGGGAGCCCTTCTACCCCTCTTCTTCACCCGGGATCCATGGGCATGAACGTAAGAAGATAAAACAGGAGTACTATCAGCGGGAAGATCCAATGGATGATAATTCCACTGATTCCGAGGAGGAACAGGAGGAATCAGGCATTGAGCATGAGGTGGAAGGTAGCAGCAGAGCAGCAGGAGGTAAATCTCCTGGGCGAGAGTACATGGACGATGTGTCTTCAGTCACCAGCTGGTATACTAAAGACACCATCGAAATGCAGATGACGGTTGCAAGACGGCGTCTTGTGGAGATCATGAAGAATCTGGATGAGTACTTTGTCAATGCCTCTGCTGCTGGGAAGGAGGTGTCAGGCGTCCTAGAAACCAACAGGGCACAGAATGAATTTGAAACTAGAAGTATGTATGACCTCTATTTCACCCTTTTTCCCTTGTTTTGGTCCTAAGGTTTTGGAAATGCTTTCAGAAACATGCCCAGAGGGGCCACACAGCGGACTTCCTTGCGCTTTTAGGTTCCAGGTCCGAGGACTAATTAGCAGACCCATCTAACGCCGGGTCCAATATGGGTTCTAATATGGGTTGCATGTGTCGATTTCCAATATTTAATGCATAGGCCATGTGTTGAAATTGAAATATACACCCTCAAGCATCACAAACTCAAGATGCATATCAGACCTGGTTTAAGTGGGTAGGTGCTAGTGTCCATACCTGATGCACACATGATGGATACCACAAGCCCCACCCCCACCCGAGCTTTAGAGCACCTTCCTTTTCTTAGCGAAACTATTTCCTCGAAATCAGCTAAAACTTGCATCTGGCTTGGAAATTATGCCATTTGGGGCACCTTGCTTCTCTTAGTAAAACCATTCCCCCAAAATCACCTAAAATTTGCCCTTGGCCTTGTTCTTTTGAAATTTATGCGATTTGGAACACCTTGCTTCTCTTGTTTAAACTATACCTTCAATATCACCAAAAACTCTCAACTGGCCGTTCCTTCTGAACTTATGCCTTACGGGGGGCAGATCACTGCAGTAATGGAACCTGGTGATAGCTTGATACTTCGTCGACCTCCCAAGTGAATCAACACCTAGTTGGCAACCTCACCCTCTTTGCGTGTTTTCCTCTATATATTTTTGTTTCTTTAAGAAATATGTCTACTATTTGTTCAAACTTTAAACCCACTGAAACTGCGTGGCATTACTTTTATTGATGTTTTTGGCAGTGGGTACTCAAGTCTCAACCCAACATTTGGCTTTGTAATGTAGCATGGGCACTTTAGCAGTTTATTCTGTGGGTATATTTAGTCTCTTTTCATGGGTGTTTTATTTTTGTCGAATTCTCATCTGATTTTTAATGGGTTTCTGAAACAGAGAACCTTTACCATTCTCCCAATGTATTCAATGCCTTATCGTGGACATGGTCTTCAAAGCCACCTCTTGCCATCCGATATTCTCTGGAACCCGGTAAAATGAGTTCATCTAGTAAACATGGCAGCCATTGCTCCACGATGGAGAGGCTTCTTGCATGGGAGAAGAAGCTCTATGAGGAAGTCAAGGTAGTTTCTCCCATCTCTTGTTCTATTCAAGTTTTCTACTTTCTATGAGTTGTATGCATTGCCTGCAAGTTATAATGCAGCGTCTGATTGCCCAGAAGATTCTTTATTGATGGATTTTGCAGATGAGTTGTGTGGCTCAGGGAATTATTTTTATGCTTTCCATGATAGCGTTCTCTGTTTTAGGATTTTTTTCCATATTAAAAGGGACAGAAAGGTTTACTATAACTCAAATGTTTTATGAAAGAAGAATAAGATTGAAAGTTTTGAATTTTCTAAATCTCATTCACGAACATTCCCTAGCAAATGCACCTTTTCAGAATTGAGAATTTGTTTTTTTAGTGTTTAAATACTGTTGCATCGGTCGAGCTTTTCTAGCTGCTAGAACTATCTGAAGTCATGCATTGCTTCGTTATATCTGCAGAATGAAGAGGCTAGAAAGATCGAACAGGAGAAAAAATTGTCATTGCTGCAGAATCAAAAAGTCAAAGGGGAAAATGCGATAAAGATGGATAAGACCCAAGCATCGATCAAGAGACTGCAGTCCCTAATAATGGTTGCACGCCAGGCAGTAACTACAACTTCTTCAGCAATTATAGAATTAAGAGACAACGAATTGTGCCCACAACTTCAAGAATTATCTGAAGGGTAGAAAATCCTCACTTCATTTTTCTTAGTTCTTTTGCATATTTTGCATGGATTCCAATATTTACCGGTCCATGACGAAGTGTCCTGAAATGCATATTTTGCAAACAAGAATGAGACCAATAAGATTCTAAGCTCATTAACACTATCTAAAGTCTCAAGTTTTATCACACAATTCAACGAGACCCATTATGCCAGGGCATCTTAACATCTAAGAACAATTTTCAAGTTTTAAATCAAGATTCCAATCTGCAAACTTTCAAGTTCCTGTGTTGATGTTCAAGTAACTGAGGATATTTCTTAAATCCTTTGTTTGCTAAGGAGGGGCTTACATTTTGATATATCACAAAATCCCCTTTCACTTAGTTCAAGATGCAAATCTGGAAAGGTCTTTTCTCCCTGTTGATTTGTGGCAAAACCTGCTTCCAGTTGACTTTTTCATCTCTCCAAGCGTTGACACATAGGTTGAGCAACTTGGCAAGATCCCAAATCTCATTCACATCCTCAAGTTGCCACCTAGGCATCCAGACCAGAGTCATGGGTGATGATACTAAGTAAATGAATGCTTCACATACCTATCTTGGGATTATCAAAAGAAACAAATGGCAGGACACTATCCTATGCTGATGTACTGGCCCATGTCATATGCTACCAACAACCTGACCAGTTACCGTTCCCATTCCCATCTTGGCCATACATTTATACATTTTTAACTAATCAATCTATATGCATAATATATGCAGACTGGGGGTGTTTTCAAGTTTCTTATCTCGTGAATCGCTTAGGCTCAATTCTTGTTGGTGAAACCCAAATACTTAAGGATGTTGCAGATTCTGTTCTTCCAAGAAGTGCTTCAGGAGGAGGTAGTACCATCATTGGTTGGGATTCAACTAGCTTTTGCAACTGAAACATATATCCATGTAAAGGGACAGGTCTCAAATGGAGTTCTTTGATTGTGGCCAAGGCCTTCTTGTAAACATTGCCATCCTTAGATTTGCTTCTTTTCCTCCTTTTTGGGGGTTGTGCGTTACTATTTCTTAATTGTCATTGCCTAAATATGTTCCCACTTGATAAATTTTCCACACAATTGATGCTAGAAGAGATCAAATTAACCACTTTGCATTAAGTGCATATTAGATGGTGAACCACTGACTGACATCTTCAAATTATTGCAAGAAATGTTCACAAGCCATTGTGCACTTGCAATTGGCTAGTTAATTCGCTTCATGTGAAGGCCATTTTTGTTAAGGTTTGGTGACCACTTAAGTAATGCTTTGATAGGTGGAAGAATGTTGACCTTAGTCAATAATGAATGCACATTCTGGAGATGTTACTTGAGGCTAACATAAGTTGGTAGGGTATGACACAAGTCGATAGATTTGTGATCGGTAAAATTGTCCAAGGAGACCTAACAAGGACCATGAGACTGTACCAAATGCCATAGAAGCAGAGCTAGAGCCAAACTCTAAGGTAATCTAGTGGTCTTGAAAGGAGTTATAGGTAGACTAAGTCCATAATTGGAGTCATTCTAATAAGAGGTTCAGATAGAATTTGATGAGGTATAAGCACACATATTCGGTCAATGTCTTTGAGGTGCAAAATGCCGCAACAACTTCCATGTAGGATGCACATTGTGATGGTCAGCTTTTGACAAGGATTAGAATGGCAATTGGTAATTTGTCACAGACGTCCTAATATTAGTTGTTGCATATTTTTAGTATTGTGACCGAGTGTCATAAGCATATATTTTGATACACCAAATAATTTAGAGAATATGAACATGTGGAAGAAAAAGTGTTTGTATTCCTTTAGCTAGATTATTTATACTTCTCCCTGGGATTGGAAAGGGGTTGATTTGTTGTTGTTTGTGTCCATTTTCATGTTCTTCTCTTGCAAGCTTTTATTCAATTAATGAAAGTTGTAATTGACCTGCTGTCCAATATTTTCACACCGAAATTATATATGAATGCTTAATTAGGTTTGAGCTAGATAAGTAAATCGTGATTGTGTATGTTAAGCTAAACTTATTGCAACTAGAGTTGTGGTTTTGCTAACTTTTCTAAGGCACTCCTGTTTAGATCACCTAGCCCCTTGTGGCCAATGTAGGATTGTTGAGGTGTTTAGATCACCATGTATAGATACTTGAAGAATAGCTTCAGAATTGTGAAAGATAAATTCAAGATGATACATGTAATGCTATTTGGGCAAATTTGTGTTGGAAGAGAATATTGAGTATGGCTTTGTCCTTAAGTGTGGATGCTTTCATGCTATTTGTGTTTAATTATTGTTACATGTTTCTGCTCAAATATGTATTGATATTTCTATTTCAGACATAAACTATGCTGATCTAATGTTATAGTACTGATATTAATCTAGATGATATTAGAACATTTTTTTTCCATGTAACGAATCAACCGACCCTCCAACTTGTAGGTAAGGATAAGACATTCTTTATGGCTCAAGACCAGTTTACAACAAGGTTTGAAGCAATTACAACAATATATTCGATATAATCTCAACATGTCACTTATGAGAATTGAACCTGGGTGGGGATGATAACAATCATTCCTCCCAACCACTCAAGATAAATCCAATTGACATGATATTAGAACATGTTAATGTTTTTTTCTTAAGATGTGTTATTAGAGTAATATAATATGTGTTATTAGAGTAATGTGCCCTTTGTGATTAACATGTGTTATTAGAGTTAAAGGTTCATTTTGAAGTGATTTGAGCTAAAGATTGTCTTTAGGGAGAAGTATTAGGTTTATGGTGGCTATTGAGAATCTGATTATGAATATCTGCTAAGATTGAGAGTTGTGTTATAGTAAGCGCCATTTATTGGAAGATGAAAATCCACATCATATATGAGGGTCATTGGGCTGTTTATGAGTGTCATTGGGAATATTGTGTTTTCATTGATGTCAAAGTTACGGGGAGATTATTGGAAATACTGTCCATTGATGTCAAAGATGGGTGTTGAAGTGTGTATTTATGGTCAGTCTTCATAATTGTAATTGTACTTGTGTCAATATGTATTTTATGTAAACGCAAAAAGAAAACATATGCTTATTGTCAAGCATGTTCTTCATGCTTTATTTTGGTCAAAAGAAAAAATGTCAAAGGGCATGTTCTTCATGACCCTATGAAAAGAAGTAAAGTTTGAATTTTTGTAAGTGTCATTTTGTTTGTCCAAGTTGCCAAGTCGGCCAGCCCATAGGATGTGTCTCTTCATATGGTCGAACAACTATTTATTGGCACAAATCCTTCATCGTTTGGCATCAATTTTGGATCTCTTCCGTGATATAATAATTCGGGTCTGTGACATGAATCTTGTTAATTTTGGACAGCTAGGTCCAAACTCCATGTTGTGATGCTCAGATGAAGATACCAATATTTTTATTGGGTTCCTCTTTCGGAGAGGTACAAGATCGATCTAAAGATCATCTTGATCCGATGAGCAGCACATTTATTTTTAATCTATTCAAAATATGTGCAGGTTGGCTTTAAGGTTTTGTACCCCAGCAGATGTGTCACACACCTTCACTGATGGATATAAATAAGGTCAACGTTGGAGGACATTTCACTCATCTCATCCTCACACATTTTCTCTTCTCATCTGATTGGTTCGATCACTTGGAGTCTCTTCTCTCTCCACACGTGGGAAATCTGGCAGCAACAATTTCTGTTTTTCGGTCTAGGGTTTCTGCAGCAAAGTTTGACCAGTGTTGACTTTGATCAATGCAAGGTCAAATCGACTTGAAACTCTCCCAAAATTTCGATTTCCCTAATCCACATTTTTTGGCACTATTTCCGAGGCAAGACGTTGACTTTGACTTTTCAACGTTGACCTAGCTGCTGCTGCTGTTTGCATTGACTGTTGACTGACATCGTTGACTTTTGAGTTGACCGCTTGGCTGTCCTGAGGGTTGTGTGACATTGCTGGTTAGCTGACCATATTGAGACTTTGCTGGTTGAAGCATCCTGTTGACCACTGTAACGCACCAACACAAATATATATTTCTGGCTTGTCTTCTATCGATCTACTGGTATGTTCTATCAGCATTTTACTTTATTGTTTATATGATTGCTGTCTGAAATTGAAGAGAAAGTAAAGTTGCATCAAGCATAGAACATCTACATAAATTTACAAATCTGAGGCAAGTAAGTTCTGAATTATCTGAGTTTCTCCAAGGCTAAAACAGTGATATGACATTTGAGTTTCTTGAGGTCTGAGAATGAGTTTCAGAGGTATATAGTAATGCGAATTTCAGAAAGGCTTTTCCTTGATGATAATGCGAGCTGATCTGTGGCACTTACTTCTGAGGAATGCGAGCTGATTTGTGGCATTTCTGAGGAATGCGAACTGATTTGTGGCACTTCTGAGGAATGCAAGCTGATCTGTGGCACCTATTTCTGTAGAATGCGAGCTAACTGAGGTTCATCACTTAGTGATGATATTCAAGTTCCATGACCAAGACAGTAGGTGATCTTTGACCATCATGAAAACCTGTGATAGACCTCATTGAAGATCTCTTTATGGACAAGATTTGAAGGAATCTTATCCTGACATGTTGGACGGTTGACTTGGCATTTGGTGATTGATCTGGTCAGTTTGTCTATGACTTGGATTTCTCTTGTTGAAGAAGAATATTTAAGGAAAGGATTGATGGGTTTTCCCCTGGCCTCTGGCCTAATTTCTGGTGTTCCTTGTCTTTTGTGCTTTGTATTTGTATAATTGCTTTATCACCTAAAGATTGGACTAATTGCTTAATGGAAAAAACATAAATAAACTGTCGCAAGTAATTATCATGATGAGAAATTCTATTTTAATAGAATTTCCAACATGGTATCAGAGCTAGTTTGAATAAGTTGAAGAACAACTGAAAATTTTATCTCTTAGAAAAGGGTAATTTCTTTCTGGACTAGTAGAACAAACTTCTACGAACCTTGGAAACCAATTTCTGTGTTCATCTCTGTAAAAGAAGCCCGAAAATTCCTGTGTACAAGAAGATTGAATTCCTGAGAAGTGAGATTTCTTGAGGACAAGGTCTGACCTATTTTGATAATCCAAATATTGATGGTCTGAGCTCCTTCAAACTGTGATTATAAAAACCTCTATGATCCGAGGAAGGGTCATTTAAAAGGTTATTGAAGCTAAGATACAAGTCTGAAGTCCTGAATTGTCCGAAGTTATTTAAGTCTGAAGTATGTGTGAAAATCGCTCCAGATAAAGATGATGGTCAAGTAAAGAATCCCTGTGGTGAAGAGCATTAACAGTGACAATTTTCAAAGTCTACATAACAATAAATCATCCAAATTCTCTTTACATGGCATCTGAAAGTTGTGGTATCTCTGTTCCATTTTTGTGGAAGTCCGAACTTGTGGAAGTCATTTGCATCCGAACCTGTAAACGTCATTTATGACAAAGTTGCGACAAAGGATTGTATTCTTCTGAGGCACATTTCTTTCAAGCCCGAATTAAGACTTTGTGACTAGGTGACAGTCCAAGGCTACACATGTCTGTGGAAGATAATGAAACTTGAAACACTACTTTGTGACAAGCAAGTCCCTGAAGTACTTTATTTTGGTAGCATATGGTATCCTAGTAACGTTACAAGCAGCTTGAAAAAAATGATGATTTGGCACCATATTCAAGGAAGGGAGGTTAAAGTATCAACCCTCAAAGGTACGTATAATCTTTTTTTCTTATATCTAGGCTAATAAAAATCTGGAGTATAAGTCCATTTCAAATTCTCTTGCAATTGACTCCTAAGTTCATCTAGACTCTAGAGCATGATATCAGTGATTTATAATCTTATAAGTCTCATATTGCATGAATATTACGCTGCAATGCATGTGTCTCTTGTCTCGAGGACAAAGACATAATCAATTTGATTAGTGCTCTAGTTTCTCCTTGCATATGTAGGTCAAAGTTTTGTGCTACCATTAAAAATACTGATGAGCCCCATATAGAAGGCTTGTAAATAACATTTCTAGGGTTTGTGACTAATACATTAGTATACATGTAGAACTTGCAATTTGAAAGTTGACAGGTCTTGAAGATTTTAGACATTGAAGAATCTAGGGTTTGTAACCCTAGACAAAATTTTGAAGAATGGTTAAATATAGGGTTTGAAATTAAAAACCCTAGCTATACAATTGTAAACCCTAATCAATCAAAAGGGCTGAAGAAGAAGGACTAGGGTTTGTAGATTAAACCCTATGATTAATTGCTTCCACTTAAAAGATGAAACCCTAGACCTGGATGGTGATGTGGACAAAGCTGATTTGTTGTTTGAGTGAAGAACAAAATTAAGAGGGAGTTGATTCTCTTCTCAAAAGGATAAGTATTGGTGCCGGATGGAAGAAATAGAATAATAAAGCAAAACCAAAAGAACTTTCCAAATCTGGAATGAAGGAGGAGCAGACAATATTTCTTATCACAAGTGTCAATACATCAAAGGAGCAAAGATATTTGTATTCCAAGAGAAGGATGAATGGATTTTGGTATCTTTTCTGTGTTTGGTTTGGGCCAAGTTAGGCAGCTTGCAGGCCGAGCTGAAGGAGTTGTTCTGGGCATAAGTTTGTGGCAAATTCTCTATGTTTTAGGACCAAGTTTCCTCAGTGATTTGGAGTAGGGCCAAGTCCCTTATAGAATGCTAGACAAAGGTTTATTACACCTGTTATGAAGTTGTGAAAAGGGACTGAGTTACCAGAACAACGAAGAGGAAAGGGAGCCTTTAGTTGAGATCTGTGCACGTGTTTTGGGGTTGGTACTTTTGTGAACAGGCCGCAGAGATCCTTGTGTGTTGAGAGAGGGTCGAGCCCTTGTTTAGGGCAACAAAAGTGTGGCCGCATTGCTTAAGGATAGTGCAGGGCTAGAGGGTTTGTAGTGAAGGAACAACACATGTGTTTTAGGAGGTTTAGAGGCCAAGAACAGGGTTGGCCGTTGGAGTGCTACTTTACAGGTGCCCTAACTAGGGCTGAGAAACCTCAAGGATATGCTACAGGACTGTGATCAAGAAGGACAAAAGATGACTGTTGTTTGAGTGGGCAGGTGGTTTGGGCCCTAGATCATTGATTCCAATAGTGGAAGGTTTTTGATAAGATGACTATCATTTGTGCCCCAGTTCATTGAGGTACAAAGACGTCATCTTTAGTAGGATAGCCTCCAAGTCGTAAATTTGGTCTTCTTCAGAGCGAAAGAGAGACAAAATATTTAACAATGTATGCAGTTAGATGTAAAACAATTTTGGCTTCATAAAAGTATGGATTATTTGATGACATGCTGGATTTACCCATGATACTTTGTAATGATCAAAGATGATTGTCGAGAACCACATGTTCATGGAAGATTCAAGAGCACAGTGTTGATAGAAGCCGAGAAGCTGCAACAGATCTCCATGAAAGAACAGGTAGCTGATGTAAGGGAAGTATGAGTACTTTCGACACAAGCTTGGGATTTTTTAGATATATCCTCCTTGTTTGAGAGAGAGTGAGGATGGATTTCTCCTCCCAGGTTGAGAGGGAGTGAGATTGGACACATGGTTCTCCTCGTGTCATGTACTGTGACGAATTAGGATTAACACCTTAAGTCAAGTACATGGACATGGATAAGGAGAATGGTGGATTGGATAACCATCTTGGATAGACATTCTTGAGTCATGTATTGCGATAGATTAGGATTAACACCCTAAGTCAAGTACATGGACTTGGATAAAAAATAGTACGGTGGACAAACATTTCCTTAAGGGAAATGGTCCGGTGGAGGACACACTTTGGTAATCCTAGGTGGAGTATGTGCCTCGGAGAGGCAGTGTGGTGTCTTATGAAAATCCTCCTAGCATTGTGCTTTGATTTTCTGGAGAGATAGAGCTTACTTGTCAAGGCCTTGGTAATATGACAATGCTAGTTATGATGTTGATGCTTATTAATTCAGATCCTTTCTTATATAAGTTCTCAACTTGATAATATCTCAATAAGTCATTATGAATACCTCCCTAGATAAGGGGGAGTGTTGAAGTGTGTATCTATGTCCAGTCTTCCTAATTATAATTGTACTTGTGTGAATATGTATTTTATGTAAAAACAAAAAGAAGAATCAAGCATGTTCTTCATGACCCTATGAAAAGAAATAAAACTTGAATTTTTGTAAGTGTCATTTTGTTTGTCTAAGTTGCCAAGTCGGCCAACCCACAGGACATGTCTCTTCATATGGTCGAGCAACTATTTATTGGCACGAATCCTTCATTGTTTGGCATCAATTTCAGATGTTTTCTGTGGTATAATAATTCAGGTCTGTGACATGACTCTGAGGCAAGTAAGTTTTGAAATATCAAAGTTTCTTGAGGTTCGAGAATGAGTTTCAAAGGTATATAGTAATGTGAATTTCAGATAGGCTTTTCCTTTGATGATAATGAGAGCTGATCTGTGCCACTTACTTTCTTACTTCTGAGGAATGTGCGTTGATCTGTGGCACCTATTTTTGTAGAATGCGAGCTGACTGAGGTTCATTTCTCGGTGATGATATTCAAGTTTTGTGACTAAGACAATAGGTGATCTTCGACCCTCATGAAAACGTGTGACATACCTCATTGAAGACCTCTTTATGGACAAGATTTGAAGGCATCTTATCTTGACAAAGGGTTGACTTGGCATTTGGTGATTAGTTTGGTCAGTTTGTCTATGACTTGGATTTCTCTTGTTGACGAAGAATTTATAAGGAAAGGATTGGCGGGTTTTCCCCTTGTGGGTTTTGCCTTGGCCTCTGGCCTAATTTTTGGTGTTCCTTGTCTTTTGTGCTTTGTATTTGTACAATTTCTTGATGACCTAAAGATTGAAGTAATTGCTAAATGGAAAAACATAAATAAACTGTCACAAGTAATTATCATGATGAGAAATTCTATTTTAATTGAATTTCCAACAAGGGGGATACTACAGATGTCCAAGATAAAGATTGCAAGACGAAGATTGTTGGAAATATTGTTTGGATACCCAGTTTTTTCTTGATGCCTAGTTTGGATACCATACTTTTGAAGGAATTTTTACTCTAAATACCTAGCTCAAATGGGAGCATCGGATATATGGTTGAAAATCTTATTTCAAAACCTTTCCAATGGTATATGGCACTCCCTCTAACTCCATAGGAATGAGCAGATATGACAGATTCTGTTAGGTCGACCTAGCCAGAAAGTACAGGTCGACCCAATTAGTTTTACGAGTTAGCCCCATAGGTGAACATAGAAATGTTATAATTAAAGGATAGATGAGTGCATTTGAAGACCATCTAAGCAAGAATAGATCTAAGGTAAACGATAGAAGCTAGGGAATACCCTTGGGGTCTTAAAGGTGGAGCAAAAATGTGATTTGTGGAGTGAGCGAGCCATCTTGGCATTTTTGCTATAACATTTTTTTGGGATGTTTGAGAACATGAATCTTAGAGGAGGTAGAGGGGAGGTCTTCGTGTACCTGTGGTAGAAATTTGAACAAACTATGGTTTGCTATAATTTCAGGAGTATGCTCTGAGGAAGTCATGGTTCCTAAATGCTACTGAAATATGCTTCAAACAGGTTAACTTGGCATTTTTTCTTAAACTTTTTCTGAAAGGTTTCAGACTGTGAAATCTTGAGGAGACAAAGAGGAGATCTCTAGGTACTTGTGTTAGAATTTTTAGGCTTTGGCTCACTATAATTTCAAAGATATGCAACTATAGAAGTTAGGGTTATTCAATAGTCTAGAAATCAACTTCAAACAGGTCAATCTAGAATTTTTGCTTTAACTTATTTTCTGGGACTTTTCAGATTGTAAAAAATTCAAAGGTCCAAGGAGACATACATAAGTGCCTTAGGTAAAAAATTCTAGAATTAGATTTGCAAAATTGGATATGTGGCATGTTGTACAAGTTTGTTCTTGGGAAGAGGCCAAAAACAAGTTTTGGGAGAAACATACCTGGTGAAGGAAGAAGCAACAAAGTAGAGTTGGTGAAGGAAAAAACAATAAGCATACCTAGTGAAGCCAAAAGTAGCTAACAAAGTAGACCTAGTGAAGCTAGAAGTAGCTAACAAACTTGGTGAAGGCAAAAGCAGGAAGCAGACAAAGTGGGGATTGGTGTCTCTAGTAGGTTGGTGCCTACAAATATTTATAGCGGTGGGGATTGTTGTCTCCTGTTGGTTGGGGCTTACAAATCTTGCAACAGAGGGGGTTGGTGTTTCCTCTAGGTTGGTGCCTACAAAGATCTGTTATAAAGAATTTTTCACTCATATCTTGTGTTCCATATGTGAGATTGTTTGGTTCTGATTCATGAATACTTAAATAAGTAATAAATTGTCTTATACTGATTCACACTCCCTTTGCCCCCATTCTTAGTATAAGTATGAATCCAACAATTTATTGTCAAGGGTTTAAAGTTTGTAGACTTATATTGGGGTTAATCTCAATCTGGAGGGGAATTTCAATTGTTGTGCAAGGCGTCAAGCAAAAGCATGTGAATGATGGAGATTGGAAAGAGTTTGAAAGACTTCATGTTACTCCTGTTGCAAATGAAAAAACTACAGAAGATGTTTGGTTGATGCTTTGCAAACTCTTTGAAAACAAGTGTTGGGAGAAAGGTGTTCTTGAGAAAAAAGCTCCTCTCCATGAAAATGAGCGAGGAAGAACTAATAGCTAGCTAAGAAACCAGATTCGTCCTCCCCCCCCCCTCGTGTCCTGAATCCCACGAATCGAGCACGATTCTATAGGACACATGTCTGATTCTCGTGTCCAACGTGCTTTGGTACGTGGGATTCGATGGGCATGCGAGTCCTGATTTCGGGACACATGTCCCTTTGAAAAGTGTACTATGTGGCCTTTAAAGGCAGAGACAATGGTGTATGTGCACACTAACCTTCGTCTTATTTACAGGCAGAGGGATGAGTGGTTGAAGGGAAAGACAAAGATGTGGGATGTCTTTCCTGATGATATGTGTTTGGACAATAGTGTTGAGTTGACATTGGCCAGCTTGGATCTTAATGACCCAGTGCTAGAGCCTGTCACTTGATGATGGTGATACTCTTGAAGGGTCATCCTCCACACCAATAGATGCATAGATTACATTGGATACAAAGGAGGATGCAACAGAGGAGAGCAGTGGTGACCATGACAATGATGCTGATTTTTATGATGATTGATGAGCTACCTACTACCTTGTAGTTGTTTTGTATTTTCTATTTCTATTTTCCATTGGCATTGCTACTACCTATGTAACACATTTTGATTTTGATGACTTAATGGAAAACTGCAGTTTCTTGTCTTTCTCCTATTGGATCATTTGACTCATATTCGGTTCCATTATTGGTCCTCAATACTTTGATCTTCTTCCCTTCAACCAAAGCTTTGAAAGAGCGGAACCACTTGAACAATTCATCCTTTTTCTTCAAGAAGTATATCCAAGTTTTGTGAGAGAAGTCATCCACAAAAATAGTATAATACAAATATCCTCCCAAGAATGTTACGACTAACATACCACATAAATCAGAATGAATCAATTGAAGAATGTCGGTAGTCTTGCTATCACTTGAGGGGAATGGTCCCCTTGTATCTTTCCCTTCGGCACAACCCTGACAAATACCTTCATGATCAACTTTGAAATCGGGCATACCTGTGACCATCTTCCTAGCTTCAGGAAGAGCTTTATAATGAAGGTGAGCAAACCTCCGGTGCCATAATTCAGATTGAAGAGTAGTGTTGCATGTCATGGCTCCCAACGGACTTCCTCCAACCCGATAAAGAGTATCAACCATGAAACCAAGAGTGAATGCTTCTTTGAAATTCCTTTTCCAAACACGTACCTTTCCATCAATGAATGCCACCTTGAATCCTTTGTCTTCCATTGCCGAAATATACACTAAATTCTTCTTCAAGTCAGGTACATATAATACATCTTGTAGATGAAGGACTTGATCTTGATTTAAGTGAAGAGTAACAGTCCTTGTCCCTCTCACGGGATAGGTGCAATTGTCTTCAAGTATGATTTCCAAATTGGTTTCCTTTTCAATCAAATGTGAGAGGGCCTCTTTGTGCCCAGTTAAGTGCCTTGAGGCACCACTATCAATCAACCAATTATCCAAGGTGTCGGGAGGAGAGGCAGCAGAGAGAGAAGATATAAGAAGAAATTCTTTTTGCTTGTTATCTAAAACATTAGATTCATCATGCTAAGTGCTTGGAGTTTCTCGATCTCTTGGAAGGTTGACCATTTCCATATCGTGCAGTGGGAGCATCTTTTTTTCTTTTGTTATTAAATGTGTTATTCCTTTGATTTCCATTTCCCTTGAAATTGTTGTTGTTGTAATCATCATCTCATGGTGTATCCCTTTTATTGGGACAATCTCTAGCATAGTGGCTAAGCCTATTACAATTGAAACATCTACCCTTTCTTCCTTCTTTAAATCCTGGTCTTCCTTGTCCTTGTTTCCTTGGACCAGCATTTTTCTTTCTTTAGCATGAGTGGAGAATGCAGTCGGATTATTCCCATTTGAAGGCATGTCTCTTTCCATCATCCTTGTCTCTTCTTGAGTGCATCTAGTCAACAATTCATCAAAATCTGGAATCCTGTCATTGTTGAGGATAGTGGTATTGAATACATACCATGCTCGGGGAAGACCTCCAAGGGCAATAAGAGTGAGCTCCCGATCGGCAATAACCTCTCCAATAGACAGAAGATCATTTTTGATTTTGGTAATCCTTATGAAGTAGGATTGGATGGATTCCCTTCTATCCATCTTGATATCCTTCAACTTGTTCTTGAGAAAGAGGATTTGATTTGCCTTGCAAGCCCTAAACATGCTAATCAACTTGTCATACATCTCCTTATTGCTCAGCTCAAAGATGTAGGCAACCAAATGCTTTTGAATAGAACCTTGATGATCTTCTTGGATTTGATCTCTCCTTTCTTGTACTTCGTCTTAGTAGCAGCTGGTGCATTTGAAGGAGGCTCAACAATTTTTCCCTGCACAAAATCTATGACTTCATTTTCTTCCAAAGTCAAGTCAAGAGACATCTTCCATGCATGATAATCATTCTTATCATTGAGCTTGTCCTCAGATTTGAAACAATATGAGGAAGCCATTGACCCTTGAACTTGTCCAACAAATCTCGGTGATTGCTCTTCTCACTCTTGCTTGGGCTTTGTCTTCACCTGGGCTCTAATACCATGTTAATTCTAGATAACAATGGTATGTTTTATGCTTTAGAGCAATTTACTTCAGTCTTTTCTTATTAGCCCACTGCCCAATATCAATTTCCAGATTAGCAATCACATTAACTTGATAGTAAATGCAGGTAGAACATAAACAATAAGCAGAAGACAAGCCAAGACAAGAGGACACAGTATTTGGCGGAAGTAGGGAAAAACCCCAATGCGGTGAAAACCCTTTGATAAAATCTTCTTATTATTCTTCAAAAGTTCAGCGGAGAGAGAGAGAGTACAATATACAAAATATGCTTGCCCAATCACTGTCAAAATTATCCAGTCAAACTGCAGTCAACAGGATGCCCTAACCAGAAAGTCAATGCTGGTCAAACCAGCAGAATTTCTCCTCCAAATCAGCTCGGTCAAACCCAGTCAACATGGCCTCCAAAGATAAACCAAGACAGCCCAAAACAGATCCAAAAATCACTGTCAAACACAGTAAACAGAAAGTCAATGCTGTGGTCAACGCAGGTTAACCTGCTCGGATTTTCTCGATTTTCATGCCAGAAGATGCGGCCTAGGGAGAGTGAAGGAACTGCCTGAAAAACGCAGCAAAAAGAGTGAAGTTGATCCTTGGTCAGCGCTGCTACAGTTGGCCCAAAAACAGATCTGCGGTTTCTGAAATTTCCAGTCACTCTTGCCACACGTGTGAAGAAGAAGAGAAGCTGCTCCTTGAGTTGTATGAACCAATGAATAGAGGAGAGAGAATGTGATGACTGATGATGTCCAAAATGAGGAAGTTGTCTCTCATATTTATACAATTCGTTGAGAGTGGAGACACATCTATTGGGGCTTATGACCCTACATTAGACTTCAGGCCGACCTTGACAATTTGCACTTGTGTGAGAGATTAAATTCAAAATCTCACCTCTGCTCATCCAAACAAGATGATCTTTAGATCAATCTTGCACCTCTCGGAAAGAGGAATCCAACAAAAATATCATCTCCATCACATGAGCTGTCCAAGGTGGAGTTTGGCCCTAGTTGCCAATTTTAACAAGTTTTGAATCGCTCTAAACATTTGATTCTGAGTCTGTAGTTTAGTTTGTTTGCCAGCGTTTTAACTGTTTGATAGGAATCTACTCATGTTAAGTTACCATTGTGGTGTATTTCTATGTTTTCATGAGTTGTTAACATAGAGAACTAGTCATAAACATTTTCCTTCCTTGCAGCAGAATAAATTGTGTGAATTCTTGCCACAGATTGCTTTCCTTTGATTGCATACTTGAATGCTGGCTGAAGCTAGAATTGGTAGAATGCATTAACAAATAGATTAATTGAGACATATTTTGCTAAGATTAAGGGTTTGTTCTCATGTTTTGGCTTATGCCTGTAATTGGAAGCATCACTCCAGCTTGATTAGGTAATACCCATAACATGGTTCATACGTTGTACATGTTAAGTGAATAATTCAACTTTTTATGTTTCCTTTTGAACTTGAAACAGTTTAGATGAATTTTGTTTAGGTTTCATTCATTGTGTGTTTTTGAATTATAGTATAGTTGATACATGTTTCTGTCAATATCAATTCTGCAGTGGTTTAAATTTCACATACCATGTTACCTAAGATTTTATTCTCTGCCGATTTACACAATGTAATTTTATTGTAGCATTGGTTTTATTTGATAGTTATAGTTTTGCATTGTGCTAGGTTGCTTTGCTTGAATAGGGGTCTTGGTTAGATGGTGACAACGTTCTAGCATGGGCCCATTTCTATTCATTTCTTTCCTTTGCCTTAATTTCTTTCTGTGCAAGTAGAGTAGAGAAATCCCCTTACAAGAGCCAACCTACTAAGAGCAGTCCTGTGAGTCTTTCCAATGACTTATTCAATACCCTTATGGAAGAATAGAAGAGACACAGGCTACATAATGCATCCTGGATTTGCAATTGTAAAGTAATCTTTTGTAGAGTGTGGGTTGTCTCTCCATGAATCACTAGCTTGAAAATGCGTCCCTTGATCTAACTTTTTTGTCAGGATGAGCAATTGAGCTGTGATTTTTAGTGCTATTACCGTGTACATTAAAGAGAATTGTTTTTTGATTTTGGCAAGTTCTTGTCCTGACAATAGTGGTTGACCGTTGGACACATTATAGGTCAACAATCTAGAGAAAAAGGGTGTTCATTAAGAAAGTTCCAGTGTTTTTGATTTAGAAACGCATTTATAGAACAACCATACATGCCATTAGGCTCAAGGATCAGTGAAAATGTTCTACCACTTGGAGGTAATTTTCTTCTTCTCCAATGTTACATGTGGAAGGGATAGACTTTGATAAGAAGTTCCAGTCCTATTTTGTTATAAACATTAAGTTTATAACCTGAATATTCCGTTGGAAATACACACACATGATGAATTGTGAATAATGATTTACATAAATACGGGTGATGGTTTTATATGCCCACGGTGATCTGTCACGTACAATTGTGACATTATGATCATACCTTTTAATAATTCCAATGTCCTTAGATGTCGTTGTTGTCTATTTGTCTATGTTCCTTGACCTTCTCTTATTAATTGTGAATCAACTTGTTTGTAAGATGAGCTTTCAAGGCCATATAGTTATAATTTTTTCCTTGCCAATAAAATTCCATGAGCTTTTTCTCTAGATTGGTGGTGTAAGTGCCTAGTTCAAACAACCATTTGACGCCTAATGCCATATCCATTCCATTAAGCAGTAAAGCATAGAACCCTGTTTAGAGTTCCAAATTTTGTATTCGTATAGAAATTTGATGGCATCTTCCTACCCATTTGACTTCTTGTCCATCAACTGTCTTAACCTTGACATCCTTGGGAGGATATAAAAAGGTTAACTTCTTAGTGAAGTTGATGTCTATATAGTTATGAATGCTGCCAAAATTTACTAGTAATGTTATCTCCCCGTTTTTTATAATTCTTTTGAGTTGTAGGGTCCTAGTTTGCAGCTTTATTATCATGGTTGCTAGCAAAAATCTAGGGTTTCTTCCTTCTTTTCTCTTCTATTGAGAGTGGGAGATTGATACTGATGATATTTTTGGTGTGGCTTCATCATTGTCAGATTCTGATTTCAACTCAGAGGTGATTTTATTTTATGAGTCTGATATTTCTACTTCCTTCCCATTTTATATTTTTGCAATTATGTGGCGATTTCTCTTCTTTATCTATGTATTCAATTCCAATCTCTAACTTGTCTTCTTGTGCTGCCTTCCAATTTAGTTATTTTGCGTTATCTTCTTTATTTTATGTAAATCTTGGATCCCATTTCTCTCTGCATTTCATACATTTACCTGCTTTTCATCTTTTGAGATTTCAGATTTTGTTTACTTCCCTCTAGTTGTTGTGGGGTAAGATATCTTGATTTTTTGGTGTTTGTTGTTCCGAGGATTTTTTACTTAACAAACTGTCATTTTTGGCATGATCTACTCAGTTTTAATTCTGCCATTTTTTCCTTATGTTTTCCTTTTCCACGGTTTTAACATTGTGCATGACTAATTCGTTCCTTATGTGAGGATTTAATCCAGACACATAATATTGGAGTAATTCATCTCGTGATAACCTGAGCACGCCAGTCACAATTGTTTAGCATTTATGTATGTGTGTCAACATCTGCTTTTGTGGTAACTTGGTGAGTTTTGCATTTTTTTTTTGTATACCCTAGGAGCTATTAAATAATTTGTCTTCTATGTGCACTAGTTGAATGAGGTGTATGTCATTGAGTATTTCCACCACATGTACTAGTGGTATGTTGGGCCATGAAGGTGCATGTTTGAGATTTTGATCTTATCTTCTTTGTTTTGAATGTTAAGTATGTCAAAATATTCTTTTGCCTTGCTTATCCATTTCACACTTTTTTTCATTTCCATTAAAGCTCATCAACTTAACCTTCGTCCTTAATGATGGACTGTACCTTGGTGGGTTAGTGCTGCTCTGTGGTAGCGATGGGAGGATTGGGGTGGCAGCTGTGGGTGAACTGGGCAGAATAATATTTTGGTTGGGTCTTATGTTGGCATTGACAAGTAGTAGATGTATTTGGGGTGTGGGTGATGTGAATTCTACCTTGTCGTGTTTGAGCTTTTTCAACCTTGAATTCTTCCTGCTGTGCCTTTTTATAGCTAGTTTTGCCTGATTTGCTCTTCATTTCTTTTCAATGTTGGTGCTTAATTTTATATTAGTTCCAATTTTCCTCCGTATAGAGTCGAGTGCTGATGGATACAATGGTTAATTGGTGGCAGTATGGTTTGGAAAGGTACAATTACTCCGTAAATATCAGGCTCCAGAATTTTCAACCACCACAAATTTCGATTTCCAATACAATGTAGTGTCCCCA
This sequence comes from Pinus albicaulis, assembly GCA_034641835.2. NCBI lineage: Eukaryota > Viridiplantae > Streptophyta > Pinopsida > Pinales > Pinaceae > Pinus > Pinus albicaulis. The sequence goes on from CM076575.1 coordinate 127,721,813, forward strand.
CAATATCGGCTGAAGTTGGGATTCATTACCAATGTTATAGAACATTTACCATGGTCCATTATCATTGGAAATCTCTCTGTCTCTCTGTCTCTCTTTATATATATATATAAGGGTAATGGCTTTATATGCCTATGGTGACCCTTCATGTACAATTGTGACTTTAATATTGTACCTTTTAATAATTATGTTTTATTTGCATTATACCCTAAACTCATATGCTCCTATATCTATGTATGTATTATTTTATATTCATAACATATTCTCAAAGAATCCTATTTCAAAGGGGAAGTACAAGGAGAATAAGAGCAAAGTTTAAACAATTTAGATCTCCAAAAATTCACCATGGCTCATGCTAATCAGGGTTTGGCAGTAAGAGAAGGGATTCAATTCTCTCTTTATATATATATATGAGGGTAATGGCTTTATATGCCTATGGTGACCCTTCATGTACAATTGTGACTTTAATATTGTACCTTTTAATAATTACGTTTTATTTGCATTATACCCTAAACTCATATGCTCCTATATCTATGTATGTGTTATTTTATATTCATAACATATTCTCAAAGAATCCTATTTCGAAGGGGAAGTACAAGGAAAATAAGAGCAAAGTTTAAACAATTTAGATCTGCAAAAATTTACCATGGCTCATGCTAATCAGGGTTTGGCAGTAAGAGAAGGGATTCAATTAGATTTCCTATCTATATTGGTGCAATTCCTTGAGACCAAGGGATGCGATAGATCATAGATCTCTTTTGCTAACATGCTTATCTTTCAAGGAACCAAGAAAGAAGACCCTGCAGCACATTTGTTTGAGTTTCATGTACAATTGTGACTTTAAGATTGTACCTTTTAATAATTATGTTTGATTTGCATTATACCCTAAACTCATATGCTCCTATATCTATGTATGTATTATTTTATATTCATAACATATTCTCAAAGAATCCTATTTTGAAGGGGAAGTACAAGGAGAATAAGAGCGAAGTTTAAACAATTTAGATCTCCAAAAATTCACCATGGCTCATGCTAATCAGGGTTTGGCAGGAGAGAAGGGATTCAATTAGATTTCCTATCTATATTTGTGCAATTCCTTGGGACCTCTTTTATTAGCAAATATATAATAATGGACCTCATTAACAAATGTAAAATGACCATTCTAGCATGTGGTTTGTCTCTCTAGGGATCACTAGCTTGAAAGTGCAGTCTTGTTCTAACATTTTTGTTAAGGTGAGTGGTTAAGCAATCAGCTTTCTATGTGACAATACAGATCATCTTATTGTTGGTAAAGTGATGAAAAGCGACCCCTGCTTTCCCCCATTCTCAAATCTCATAGCTGCATATAAATGCATCCCAAATTAAAGCCCCAATTAATTCTCCAATAACCTGGGCTTTCTCACAACTTTACGTGCGGAAGCTTTAGTTTTGAATCTTCAAATTAAGATTTCTGCAACTTTTTAATACATGGTTATGAAACCACAACCGAAGCCATATTACCAAGGCTTCCTCTACCATCGAGGGCTCTTTTCAAAAGTTTTACCATAACTTTGGGTTAAATTACTCACGGCCTTATATTCATTAACTCATGCTTTATAAACTTCAACTATATCGACCTTGACTTTCAGAACAGCGTTCAATTCAGGACTCCAATACTTTTAATCCGCCTAAATCTGCATTCATCCGATAGCATCCTATAAACATTAGATTATAGGATCGATGGTCAATAAATCACTGAATTGCGCCATGAACTCACAAATTTAGATAAAAACATGAACAATATTAAACAATATTAAACACAGAAAATCCATATGACAATCCTCCTATTTTATATAAATTCAGCATTACATCTGAGGCATTTCAGCCTCAGCTCAATTTCTCCTACGACTACATTACATTCGCTCGCTCCTCTCTCTACCTCACTCATACAAACAGACTCGCCCTTATAAAAATCACTAAAAGATCAGGAATTGGTTGAGATGCACAAATAGCACACATGGCAGATCAGTTACATAAAATTCAGCATCGGTTTTAGCAAATTTTGCCCCAATTCTGCATGACTGTTCGCATACCCATCTCTTCAGCTTCAGATTCGAATTTGAATTCAAATCGCTCAGATGCCCCTGCATCATAAAGGAGCTCTAGAAGTTTGTTGTGATAGGTATTAGACGAAGGAAGTTTTAGGCATACTTGAGAAATTTACTTTTAATAAGCAGGAGTATTATGAATTGGTGTACTTTAAAACTTTACAATAGTTATAACTAAATGATAAAGGTGGTAAGATTTATGATAAAAGGCGTGCATGTTAGCATACTCTAAAAGTTGTGTTGTTCATTGGTGACCTTGTTAATTCTTATCACATCGAAAAAAAACGACAATGAAGTCGAGAGCCAAGTGAGATTGACAGGTATCAAAGTTATAGATCTTAGGATGGTGTTGGTGAGTAAGAAAGAAATAGTCATTGTGAATATAAAGGTCAACACTCTGACCCTTTGAAACCAGTGACTTAGACATCCATTAAATCAAGCCAATGTTACAAAACCTGTGTGAGTCAACTCGACTCTCGAGTTTGACTTGCCTTGGTGAACAATTGAGTTGAGTTTGTTTAAAATTTAGTTTGATTCCCTAACGCTTGGATCTGTTTGAAAGTTGATTAGAGTTGAATCTAAACCAAGTTTGACTTAAACTTGACAGTTAGACTTGTGTCAAGCAAACATGAGCAAGATGACTTTTGAGTGTTGGGTGTTAGACTCTTATGCATACAAAAAAATGTTCACCTTTCAGTTTTACAATGGATTTTTTCACAATAGATGTTTCAACATGAATAAAAAATCACACAATTGAATTTCACAGTAGGAAATTGAGATTTCACAAATCACAATAGAGATTTCGTTGTTTTATAATAGCAATTCATAGAGGATTTCATAATAAATAAGACAATGCACACTATTTTATTCACATTTTCATTTGCATTCCACTTCAAAATGTTGAGGGAAAATACTTCACCTAGAATTATTGTCAAAGCTCGAGTAAGGGCAAAGTAAAATGATGTCTTTGTGGAAAAAAAAATGCAGGAGTTAAGCCTAAAGGGTTAGCTCAGGAAGTCGTGAGCTAGATGTGAGATCTCTATGCCGAAGTTGGGGAGGTCACAGGTTTGACTCTCTTGATTCCCTGGAGGTTAGGCTTCATAATCAGGGTCAATGGTTTACCCCATTTACCATCCATGGATTATGGGGAAGTACTTGAAGGGTTTCTTGTGAGGTTTTCCGTGGGAAAAAAATTAAACATAAACAGGGTAGTCAATCAATTGAAGCATCATCTTGCATAAATTGTCAATAAAAAAATCAAGTCTTTCCCAAGCAAATCCATAGGTCTCCAACATCAAGCAAAACTACATCAAAAATCCATTACTAACATGAAGAAAGAGGTAAACAACTATGTTTGAATCTGGTGGGTCTTCAAATACATTTGAAGGGCTTGAAGCAAAAGATAACAAATGTCTTGCTCATGGGGCTAGGACTAATGGAAGTGGGATTGAATTGTCATTTCTGCTACAAAATCCTTGGGTTCTACTTCTAGTCAACCTCCTCGTATTAAAATTGGTGGTGGTAATGTGCAAATTTTTTTTACACCTTGAGGCTTGGACCAAACCTTGGGCCCAACCTAACTTTGAGAGCAAAGGTTGGAAGAAAAAATGTGCATAGGCAAGCTGTAAAATTTGTTGCAAATTTTCGGTACCATTCCTCCATTCCTTTCAATGTTGGCAGAAGCTGTTGTTGGCAAGTTGTGATAGATGTTGTTACTATTGTTGTCTAGGGCTTCAAAGGTTAATATGTTAGTTGAGGTTGTTCATGTGGTGACTAAAGTTCCTAAACACCATTATCAATCTTAAAGACAAATTGATTGCGCTATTATGTTTGATGGATGGATAGAAAATGTTATTAATCCTCCACTGGGAATGTTTTTGATACACTAATTCCTTTCAATGTTGCCGAAGCCCCTTGTTGGCAAGTTGTAATAGACGTTGTTGGAAGCATAATCCTTTTGGGTTATGCAAACTTGGCTCGTTCACTTGAATGGAAGGAAAAAAGCATCAAGTGAATGCCAACAATTATGAGAAGTCCAAGAGAACTCTTAGAAGATGAAAACCAAGGGTCACACAATTTTATTAATATGTTTACCATTTGAGCAATAAAGTATTCACACTTATCTTTTATTTTGATTTGCACAGTCCAACAATGGTATCAAAGCTGGTGCCTTCTTATAGTGTTGAATTGTGTGAGAGCCATAGATTTGTGGCCTTTTAATTTGTGAGCCACTGCTTGAGTGAATCTATATTTTGCCGGGGCCAATTATTCGAGCCATATGCACCTCTAGGTCAAATTTCTTTTGATTTGCCTCAACTTTGTGCTGTAAGTCCTACCAATTGGTTGATTTTGGTTCCCATCTGATTGATTTAATTTGTTCTTGGTAGCATTTTTCATTTGATGGATGCTTATTGTCAACTTTAATGCATGGGCCATTTGGTCACTAATTGCATCGCTTTACTGCTAGTCTTGGTTTCTCAATTATAAGAGGCAAACTTAATACATCCTGTTTCTGGCTGTGAATTAAAAAAAGTGGAGTTTCCTTTTATTAGGCTAGTTCAATTCTTCTGTAGCTAGTTACAAATATGCTCATAGTCATCTGTTTTGAATTGCTGTAGTGTGATAGTTGTGCATGCTCTTACCCATGCAACATGTTTAGAAGGATGGGCCTTGTGGGCCCTTCCTTGGAGATCCTTGTACTTCTTTCCAACTTATTGTGTGCCTGGTGATGTACCTTTTACTAAAGTAGAACACCAAGAAATATATGAACGAACTTTCAAGTCAACATTGGATTGTGCGAGATGGTTCAGATTCCCGGGATCACTATGCAGATGGCTCAATTGAATAGGTAATCGTGGGATTTTAGATCTATTGCAAAACACCTGCCTGTCTGGAGTATTGTGGAGTATCATCTTTGATTTTCCCTTTGTTGGGTTGTAGTTGAACTCATGCCATATAATATGTGGATTTAATAAAGTACCACTGGGCTCAGAGAACAAACCAGACTTCAGGAAACACTCATCTGTGCTTTTCTGTGCATTTGTCAAAGCAAAGGCACGTTACCTCTCTGCCTATCCACCAATCTTTTCCCATTAGAGCCACAGCTTCCAAATTTAGGCATTTCTGCCCCTCTCAGTGTAACTCCTCTAACTGTCACTCTGCTAGTTCCCTGCAGAGCAATAACCGCCTCTCTCTGTCTGGTTTGACATCTGTTCAACTGTTTCTCTGTCCCTCGAGCTATGTCACCACTGCCCATTGAAAGAATTGTTACAACTTTTTTGTGTAGCTTGTCTGTAGGCCATCAACTTTCCTTATCTGCGTACTGGTGTCATTGGTTGGGAAAACACATAAGTTTGACTAGGAGAGAATTTTTCACGTCCATACATTACAAGGGAAAGGGAATTAAAGTAGAAATTTACAGTCAGACATTCCTTAGAAAATGACGCAGCACCACGGAGCTAGGATTGGACTACATAAAGAGGATTGAGCATTCCAATTTTACGAATCTGGTATGTTCACAAGCACTTTAGGAACTTAGTTGGACCACAGCGTGACTCTGGTGGGATAAGGCTTAGCATCCGACACAGACTACTGGATTGTGAAGAATCCTTGGGGAACGAGCTAGGGAGAGAAGGGTTTCATTAGACTGTAGAGGAACATCGAAGGAGTTTCCCCAACGCGAGCTACCTTTGCATCACTTGAGAGATGCTTACAAGGGATGTGGAGCTCTGCTTGATTCAAACTAAAGACAACACGCAGGTTATGGTTCTTGTTGTGTTTTTCTTCTTATTATCATCATTGTTTATCCGGTGGGGGCTAAGAGGAACTACGGAGACATGATGTAGTGTGAGGAAAAATAATGTTTTCGTTGATTACTCCATATTACCATCTGTAAATCAGGGTTCCAAATACAATCTTAAAAGTGGACCACTTTTCATACCATCCATGGAAGTGTTAACTCATTAGTGGTTGTTAATCAAGCGCATAAGAAGCATGAGATTAGATTGAAAAGTAGTCTGCAATGTCAAAGAAAGTGAAGTCTAGGGGATCTTTGGATATTGGTTTTGACATTGAAGAACTCTTACAGTTGGAAATTCTTTGTAAGGAATTGAGAAATGAAAGGGAAAAATAGATGAGAGTTACAGTTTGTTAATGCAGGAATTCTGATATGCTTCAACTCAATTTCTAGGTGAAATCTTTTTATCATTTTTGGGTTTCTTCAATAACCAAATGAGTAAATAATTTGCTGGTGTAGAATTGTCCACCACCCAGAACAGCAGATCAACTAAAAACCTTTTGTCACTAGAATCTTTAATGCATGTTCATGTTGGCACGTGATTGAGAGATATCCCAGTACTGGAGAGAGCGTGCTGGATATTTGCAAGTTGTGGGTGTCATCGAATGCATTAATGGAGACAGGACCTCTATAATCATGCTTGGAAAGGGCTTTCTCAAAATTTAATGTTAATTTGAGTTGTAAAAGGGTATGTCTTTTGAAACTGATGCCTTTCATTTTTTGAGCTTCAGTTGTTATGAAATGGCTCAAATTTGAAATTAATAGGGTGTTGGAGTTGCTAAACACTCTGATACATTCTACTGTTGACAGTACAGTCAAATCAACAAAGCCAACTTCATTGATATTCAAGCCTATTTAGAATATCCATAGGAGAAAATGAATTTCTCTAGCTCGAATCTCAGCTCTAGTGAGATGAACTACAATAGAAGAGTCAACTCTGAACTGTTTCTTGTTCAAAACAATTCTCTTTTGGAGTTTGATACAGATTCTTATCAGTAACCAACACATAATCAGATCAATGAGGCCACTGCAGGAGCATATTCAGATGCAGATGCAAAGGTTCAGCTTGCAGTTCCCAAGCCCATCATTAGACCATGGGAAGAACTTATTGGCAACAAGAACAAAACTGGTCTTGTATCTGAAAATGATGTATCCTTTCACATTCCAGACTACTCTAAATCCATCCAGTTTCATAGTGCTGGTTTCTTCAGGATGGTTCATCTTCACTTGCTCCTCTTCCACAATCACTTCAAATTGTCAAATGCCAACATTTTGATCGGGTTGGCCATGTGAAAGATCAATGTTTTCATCTTCGCCATTGTGAGCATTGTGGAAGACATACACATCATTCAGAAAATGTTATAAACTCAAGACTCTTTGATCTTCACTGTTGTGAGCATTGTGAAAAACATACACATCATTAATGAAATGTTCTAGACACAAGACTTCTGCAAGAGCAAAGATTCAACAACCAAGAAGATACATCGCTCATACTTCAGAGTTCAATCTCAAGTATTGACACGTCTTGTAGTGGAGATATCTTCATCTTTTCACCTTGTATCTAATGGGGGGGAATTGATGGTTAGCTACTAGCTTCAAATATTTATCAAGCGAGCCTGAGCCACAGCTGAACCAAGGCTAGCTATCGAAGCCTATAGCCAGAGTCATAGCTGTAGCCAAAGACAGATTCATGTTCCATGAGCATGATTTGGTTGGTGGCCAGCGTTAAATGACCACCTGTAGAAGACTTTGGCTTATAGCTAGATTTAAAATTGTTCTAGGAGTTGCTTTCGAATTAAGTTCTAGAATTGGTGGACATCCTTAAACCACCACTGGTAGAAGACTTCGACTTTTGCTACCTCATTTGGTTTGTGGTCTTCCTTAAACCACCATTTTAAGAGCACATCCAACCATTTATTGCCATGCACTTTTGTATTTTAGCTCTCTTCTTGGATTCATATACACCCCTTCGGATTAAGTGGGGAATGTTGGAAGCATAATCCTCTTGGGTTATGCAAACTTGGCTCATTCACTTGAATGGAAGGCGAAAGCCTCAAGTGGATGTCAATAGTTATGAGAAGTCCAATAGAACTCTTGGAAGATGAAAACCAAGGGTCAATAAAATTGTATTAATATGTATATCTTGTGAATAAAAGGCATCACATGAGTTACCTAAATCTTGCTTATTACTTTAGTGTGTGTTTAACATATGTTACTATTGCTGGCTAGGGGTTGTTCAAGAGGTGATTGAAGTTCTTAAGCACTGTCATCAATCTTGGAGATAAATTGATTACACTATTATGTTTGGTGGGTGGATGGATAAAAGGAACCTAATCTCAATAAATTTCCTCATTTATTGCCCCAATGATATGATGATGATCATAACCTTTAATGCATCCAACTTGGGAAATATTGTTGGGATTCTTTGTGAGGAGTTGCAATTTATTGTCATGGAAGTAGGGGATTGTCACTAATTTGTATTCTATGGAGATAAGCCTATAGAAACCTATATGAGAGATCATTGATGCTAGGTGGGAGCATCAACTGATCAAGCTTTTGCATGTTGTTGGGTACTTTGTAAACACAATCTCCTTTTATGATCCAAGATTTTGTGTAGGTGCGAGGGTGAAGAGAGGTATTTTTTATTGCATTGAGTAGCTGTGATGTGCCTCATGATAGTCATGATGTGCCATAGACATTCACGTGAACAGTAAATTGTGATGTTCATCACATGAGAAGCTTGATAAGGGTAATTTGTAGAAATGGTGATAAGTTGGAGATATTTTTTAGGCTGGATGAATAAATCCAGACTTGGATTGATTTTTCATTAACATGAATCCTTTTTTAATATATTAGGAAGATGACTCTTTGCCTTCGTCTTTTACATAGAGTTTTAGATTCCTAATTGTTTACAATGTATTTACAGTTACACAAAATCCTAGAGGATTATGTGTCGAAGACTCCAACATTCTCCCCCCTAATAAGCTTAAGGGGTGTTTGTGAGTCCAACCATCATTTTGAACTTTTTAAACTTCTCTTCCAAGTGCTTTGGTGAAGATGTCCACAATTTGCTCATTTGTGGAATAATATCTCAAATGATTAGTTTTGGCCTCTACATGATATCAAATCAAATGGTACTTTGTGTTCATGTGCTCAGTTTGATCATAAAATCTGGGATTCTTGGCCAACTTGCTTGTAGAAGTAATGTCACCCAGAAGAGGAGTAGAATTTACTTGTTTCTCGCAATATTCAAGTATTTTGCTGAGCCACACAATTTCCTTCGTTGATTTTGCAGCTGTTACATATTTTTCCTCTGTTGTGGAATTTGCTAGAATTGATTGTTTGTGTGACCTTCAAGAGACAACAAATGATCCAAGACTCATGAGATAACTTGCAGTTGACACTCCATTTTCTTAATCCCCATCAAAGTTTGAATCAGAACATCCAATCAAGTTGAAGTAATCCACATGAGAATACTCGAGGCCAAAGTCTTGAGTTCCCTTAAAGAACAGTAAAACTCTTTTTGCAGCAAACCAATGTCTTGCATAGGGTTTTGCATATTTTTGGAAAGAGTTCCAACAACAAATGAAATATCTAGTCTGGCGGCGGTAAGATAGATAAGACTTCCCATAAGTTGTCTATTCTTGGTTGCATCCTCAATTTCCTTCCTTTCTTTTGATGTGTGCTTCAAATTTTGTTCCATTGGAGTAGAAAGAGGGTTAAATTGAACCATGCCAAACTTGTTCAACGATTCTCTAGTGTACTTTTGGGAGATGGATATGTACTTTGGATGTTGTGTCGCGTCAATGCCCAAGTAGCAATGAATTTGTCCCAAATTTGTCATCTCGAAGCCTTTCTTCAACTCTTTCTTTATGGATGCAATATAGTTTTCATTGTTCCTTTCCATTTGTTGGCACCTAATCTTTGGGATTAGGTAAATCCATGTAAATATTTGTAATATTCCAAAAATTTAGCCTTTAGCGAAATGGAATATTATAGTTTGTTTTATCACTAGGTAGGTGAATAAGTGGGTGGGGAGGCCCATAAATCTCCTTAGCAGCAATAAAAACACTTCCAAGTGTGAAAGGAGACCTTCTAAGCAGCTAAATAAAGCACCTCCAAGTGTGAATAGGGGTTGGATCATGTTGATTCAGTGAACTTTGATCAAGTCAAAAGCGCTGTTATGGAGGAGTGAAGATTAAATGAGGAATAACAGAGTTTTGGAGGGAGATTGATTTCAAGAAGGAAATGACCTACTTGAGTGGGGCCAAGGGCAAGGAAGCTCATAATCTATATAAGGAAGAGGATGGCAGCCATATGAGATTATGTTTTGATTATTATTTTGTGTATGGTCTGTTTAGACTATTTGCATTCTTCAGCTGTTTAGTTGAGATTGCTATGCTGTTTAGCACCGGGTGTTCCCGAGCGGGAATCCCATCTCTTTCCTTGAGAGGCCTCTTGGAAGAGCATTGCATTCATTTACACATTCTGGTTTTTAGGCCAAGCTACAACTTTTTTCATCAGCGTAGTTTCTGCAGGTTATTGTGCTGTGTTGCAGGGTGTTGCAGTGGAGGGTTTAGAAACCCACTTTCCGAGCTAGTTTCTCATAGGAGGAAGGATCCCTTCTCTTGGGAGATCAATTTGGAGGGCTCTTGGACATATTTTAGATCTTTGGCACTAGGCCAACTATTTGCCATCATTTCTAGCGCTGTTCCAGCTGGGAATTGCGTTATTTTTGAGGGCAACTTCAGTAAGGGATCTTGTGGCTCCTTGGGAGTGTTTTCCTGTGATTGAAGGGTTTAGCTTTTCATTGGAGGAGGCCTTTGAGGGATCTACATCAGATCTGCTATATTTCAGCGTTCTACACTCATATGCTTAAGTTTGCAGTGAATCTTCAGCCCTAGGGCTTTAGATCCCATCTTGTATAGGGTGTATTTCTGAAAACCCTTTCCAGGTTCCTTGTCGGAGTTTGTATTAAGCCTAGATTTGTATTGGGCATATTTTTTGAGGCATATAACAACCCTATATCTTTTGTACATTCTTTTGCTGTAGCAGTGTGTTTATAACTGCACTATAGCAGTCTTCCAGCATTTTGTATTGTAGCAGCAGTTCAGATTTAGGAGTGATTTCTTATGGGAGGCTTGTTTCCTCATTGTATATGATTCATGCCTCACTATTATGTATTGATTTGCTGATATAATACATGATGATATGTCTCCATATTAGTCTCCAATGTTAATGAGTTGATTTACACTGCTATTTCCAGTTTTGTGTTCATATATTGCTGCTTCCCTATTTGGGAATATTACAGTGGTATCAGAGCATAATCTTGGCTCAGCCTGTGCATTCAGCCAATATGTCACCATAAGGAGAAGCTTTTCACAAGGAGAAGAGATGTACAGAAAAAACAAAAAGAAGACTCCATTATTTGGAGGAAGAGAGGAGGAGGAGCTCTCAAAGCTTCTCCTTCAAACTATGCAGAGCATTAGAGGAGATCTCAAGAAGATGAGAAGGGAGAGAGAATCTCCAAAGGAGTTTGGATCTAAAGCAAACAATAGATTTTCACATGATGAGTGTGAGCATGCAACCACACACTATGATTCACAGCGCAGTCATATGCCCAGATCTACTATGAGGGAGATGACAGAAGAAGAAATGCCAAGGAGGGAAACTCTTAGTGATTATTTGCAAGAATATGAATCTCAAACTAAGAGGTTCAGAGATCATATCACCTTCCAAGAGTTTTGCAAGATCAAGGTGGAGAGGAGCAAGCAGCATGATATGGGTAGATTTTTTCTATCTACTTTTGATAGTTCACCGAAATGTTCAGCAAGAGCTTGGGTGGAGGAGCTAGACACCTATTTGCAGCAGCACCAAGTTTCAGAGAAGGAAGCCATTAAAGTTGCAGTGTTGCATTTTGGAGGTAAGGTCTATGCTTGGTGGATATTTGAGTCCTTTTCTTTAAAAAATGCACATACATCTACTTATGGAAAGTTCACTAGGAGGCTAGTGGAAAGGTTTGATGGAAAACATTCTGAAACCCCTTTGATGGAGTTAAACAAACCAAAACAAACCAAACTTTTGCATGGGTTGAAAGGACCTATAAACTCAACTCCATTTCAGAAAACTGTTGAAGAGGCTCACATCTTGCATAATACTTTGCTAGAGGCAAGATCTCTGTCGCATACTCTTGGACAAGAGGGCATGAAGATCCCTTTTTCAAAAGAGGATCCTCTTATTGAGGAAGTGACTCCCATTCATATTGAAGAAGGGGAGAAGGTTGGGGGCAACAACACTGTCATATCTAGAGCATATCTAGCACCTCATGCAGAGGTAGATGGAGCACTTGCTCCAACAAGAGGAATTCTTGTATCATTGCAAGAAATTCCTGAAGATTTCATATGTGGAGGACAAGGCACCATCAATAAACAACATGATTGTGAAACCTTGCAGATGGAAGGAGAAGGTAGGGAGGATGACCAACATTACATGATGAGGAGCACACACCCCTATCTATTTCAGAAGGTTGATGCACTGAAGAGGCAGACTGATTTGTGCAGACTGATTTGTGCAGTGAGGGCAAGGACAAAGTTGTTCATCCATATGTGCAGTCTACTCTTGACATTGATGTCTCACTGCAAGGAGGCATTCCACCGGGGAGACCACCAGATCAGGAGATGATGAGAGATGCTTCACATGGGGTTGCACCACTCTTAGATCCTGAGGGGTGGATACTTTGGAGGGGTCTATTACAGTGCAGAGAGTCTGGGGTAGACTCAAGGAAGAGGGAGACATTCTTCCATTTTCAATATTACCCACTCTCACTACATATTCTGCGCCGATAGAAGTTGCTGCAGTGATGGGGGATGGCACCACCATGGTGCAAGGGAGTTTCTCCATGGATTTGGAGAAACAGAGGGTACTTCCTTTGAGGAAGGGATCCTCCATGTATTGGAGTGGATGGAGGCCACTCATACTTACATTGGCCAAGATCAGGAGGTTATTTTTGGATGGTAGCTTCTCATGGGAGGCCAACTTCCAAAGGCCACCACTTTTATTTGAGCATGAGCAGCTGCATGATGGGCATGGCAGCACTTTGGAGGATGACTTTGGCATGGGGGATGTTAAAGGATAAGACATCAGCATATGGGGAGCTTCACTTTTCAGATCTTCGGCGCTGTCTCTTGAGAGGTTTGATTCATATTGGAGGTCTCAACTTTTGGTAGAGTACTCCAAGGATCTTGGTGCTTGCATGATTCTTGATGACCCGGAGGGAGATGATAGATACATGGTGGATGATGAGGTCATCTATGGCAGAGTCTTCTTGACTAGAGCTTCTGAGCTCAAGGAGGAGGTGCTACATGTAGCACATGTGGAATTTCTTTCCATGCACTTTGGTGCATATCATTCCTTGATGGAGGAGTTCACTTGGGAGGGCATCCAATAGGATGTATATCAGCATATGGAGAGATGCATAGCCCGGATGATGATGGAGAGGTTGTCACAACCACTTCCCTACTCATTTAGAGTGAGGGAGAACTTTCCGTGGAGCCATTTCAGCTCAATGACCAAGCTACATGGTGGAGGATGTACATTTATGCATAATGATTTGTACTCTTTTACTTTTTATGAGCAAAATGTTGTACCAAGGAGGATCATTCCTTCTTGCAAATTGTATTATGATGTACTTGAGGCCATTTGCAGCATTGATGTTGGCCATTCTATTGGTGGTTTGTGGGGGAGGCCACATGATTCATGGTGTGCACCATTGGCACCACATTTTATTTTGATGATCGTATCTTGTAGGATGATTGTGGCAGCAAACAAGTGGCTGAAAAGACACTTGTTATTCTTTGTTTTGAGGCAGGCAAGGGATGCACTGCGCTGGTTCGATATGTGGAACTATGATCCACCTCCCAGTTGTTATATGGCAACTTGTTTTCATTGGTTTTTGCTTCCATATATTGATGATGTTCTTATGCTTATGGGAAGCTTTGTTGGGAGAGTGGCACAAGAGTTGGAGGTGCCCATTGGGAGTATGATTCTCCCTACTTTATATGTTGCATGTCTTAGGAGAAACAATGGGCAAACCATGATTGCCACACTATATCTCTTGTCTTCATGTGGGAGGAGCCATTTGGAGAACTTGAGTTCTTGGGAGGGGCACTTCATGGATTTTTGGTTTGGTGGGGTAACTTGGGCCATTCTTGGAGGCCATGACATTTCAGCCCAAGATCAGCAACAGCCCCATACTTACCATAAATGGAGAGAGAAATAACTTGGGTGGAAAAATCTAATCTCTCCATGCAGCCCCAATACATTGCATAAATTGGGGGTTGAGGATTTCTTTGATGAGCTACCTAGGATGGCTCATTTCATTTGGATGATAGCATGGGTATGGAAGTCTCTCATTGGGAATGAGATTCCCCATGTTTGTCATCACTCCTACCTTGAGGAGGCCATTGGATAGCAAGAAGGTTTCCACTTACATCTTCCACCTTTTCATGATGTGAGCCAGTTGGTTTTGCATACTTGGGAGGAGTCATTGGAGGGCAGATTGATTGTAGATTATCTTGAGCAGTGGTGGGGACTAATGATGAGGAGGCCATAAGAGGAGGAGGGGAGGAATTTTGTTCTCCCTTTACAGTTGCTTGAGGACAAGCAACATTTTGGAGGGGAGGACTGCACTATTCCAAAAATTTAGCCTTCAGCTAAATGGAATATTATAGTTTGCTTTATCACTAGGTAGGTGAATAAGTGGGTGGGGAGGCCCATAAATCTCCCTAGCAACAATAAAAACACTTCAAGTGTGAAAGGAGACCTTCTAAGCAGCTAAATAAAGCACCTCCAAGTGTGAATAGGGGTTGGATCATGTTGATTCAGTCAATAATGCTGTTATGGAGGAGTGGAGATTAAATGAGGAATAATGCAGTTTTGGAGGGAGATTGATTTCAAGAAGGAAATGACCTACTTGAGTGGGGCCAAGGGCAAGGAAGCTCATAATCCAGATAAGGAAGAGGATGGCAGCCATATGAGATTATGTTTTGGATTATTATTTTGTGTATGGTCTGTTTAGACTATTTGCATTCTTCCGCTGTTTAGTTGAGATTGCTGTGTTGTGTATCATTATTTGAATGGTGCTTGTATTAGTTTTTATATGCATTAGCCTTTTTGAAGATTGTATTTGGAGTTATTTTAATACCATAATCCTTTATTAAATGGAGCTTATGGATGGAAAATAGGGTGTTTTATACTATATGTTATGTGGAACATTATTATAATATATGTTATGTGGACCACATGTGGTATGTAATGTGATATGTGAGCATTATGTAATATGTTAGAAAGGTATATTGAGAGAGTATATTTTTAATTGAAGATTATTGAAGACATCAGTTTTTTTGCAATTATTTTGAGGCCACATCAAATTTTATGATGCATTCACTCATCTCCATAATGGGAGTAGTTCTCACTGGCAGAGAGAACTACCATGAGTTGTCCTGGAAGATAAAACACACCCTCATTTTTAATGAGTTGTGGAAAGGGGTTTGTGAAGGAGAAGGAGACAATGCACCTAAAAAGCCCCCTTCAGATAAGGAGCTTTCCATTTGGGAAAACAAGAGGTGAGTCGCCATATTTCTCCATTTTTAAATGCCTTTGAAGCTTTAAAGAAGTTGAAGGAATTGTATGACTCACACTCTGAACTTTAAGTTGTTTAATTGATGATTAAGTTGTTCAGTCTTGAATTGAAAAATGATGACCCTCTTGCCTTAGCATCAGAAGTAAGATCCATTATGCATGATATAAAATCTACTGGTGTTGAGTTAGATATCCTCTCATATCTTATGTCAAGGCACTATATTCCACTTATTCACATTATCTTGAGTCATTGCAAGCAAGTGGAAACCTTAAGGAGATTACCTTTGACTCCCTTGAGAAGAAGTTTGCTGAGAGAGAGAAGGCCTTTGGGAAGAAGACAACTCCTCATTCTACTGAAGAAGCTATATGCCTTGCACAAAGGGAGAAGAATCACGCACAAGATTTTTCTAGAGGAAGAGGAAGGAGGAATTTTAGAGGCAGGGGAGCAGACGATTCCAAGGAGAAAAGTTTGATATTCATTGCATACAATGCAATAGAGATGGGCATGATGCATCCACATGTAAGTTTCTTTGGAACATAATTGAGCAGGAAAGAAATGAAGGGAAAGGTAAAACAACTGACAAAGGGAAAGGTAAAACACTCGAGTCCGCTCATTATGTTGTGGCACGTTGCAACATTGGAGTAATTGAAGACTTATTCAATGCTTCACTTGATTCATGGAAAGATGATTGGTTGCTTGATTTAGGAGCAACTTGCTACATGAATTTCAGGAGAGATTTCTTGAAAGAATTCACTGAAAATGTTGATGGAGCAGTATACTTTGTAGATAAGTCAAAACTCAAGCCATCAGGGCTTGGCACCATCAGGCTCAAATTGTTTGGTCTTCTAGACTTTCTTCTGCATGATGTAACTTGCTGTCTTTGGTCCACATCTGCCAGCAAGGACACTCAATTCATATATTTGATGGCAAGGTCGAGGTCAGAAAAGCATTAGATCACTCACTTGTCATGACGGGGATAGATGAAGAAAGACTTTTGAGGTTGCACAAAACTTCTCATACAGTTCTCACTATGATGAAGGTACATTTCCATCAAGTGTTTTATGGCATTCTAGATTTGGACACTTGAACTATGACAACCTTCGTTTGTTGAAGAAAAATGGTGATACTGGTTTGCCTACAATTCCTAGGAAACTTGAATGTGATGCTTATATTCTAGGAAAGCACAACAAACAATCTTTTCATGATTCTCATTCCAGAGCACCTAGAAAACTTGAACTCATTCATTCAGATTTATGTGCCCCAATGTCTGTTCCTTCTGCAAATGGTAATAAATATATGATGACATTTATTGATGACTACACTATAATGTGTTGGGTTTATTTATTGAAGAACAAATCTAATGTTTTTGAAACATTCAAGAACTTTTGTGCATGGATTGAAAATGATGCACAAACTCATATTGGCTCTATTTGCACTGATAATGGAAAAGAATACACTTAAACTTAATTTGAAAACTATCTTCGCCACCATGGGATCAAACATGAAACAACTATGCCTTATAATCCCCAACATAGCGGAGTAGTTGAAAGAATGAACAGAACAATCTTAAATATGGTACGTTACATGATGTTTTTCAAGAATGTTAAACTGATGTTTTGGGTTGATGCAGTTCTATGTGCTGTGTATATAAAGAATAGGTGTCCATCTAATGTTATAAAAAACAAGACTCCCTATGAAATGCGGTATGGCCACATTCCTTCGATGAGGCATCTCAGGGTTTTTGGTTCTACCTATTATGCCTTGATACCTAAGGAACAAAGAAACAAACTCGGTGCAAGGATTGGCAAGTGTATCTTCTTGGGGTACTCAAATACCTCCAAAGCATATCGTCTCTATGATGAAAAGTCAATAATAAGTTTATAATATCTAGAGATGTGATATTTCTTGAATCTTCCAAGACTGACAATGTTGTTGAGCAGCAGCTTGATCTCTTTGATAGATTCAGACATGCAAAATATTTTCAAGAATTTGATAATGAGATTCCACATCTTGAAGGGGGGATTCCCATATTGGATCAATCTGTGGAATCTTCTTCTGAAGCACTCTCTCCTCGCATGAAGCTCCAACTATTAATGACACTGTGAGTGATGTGATTGACAGAGTTGGGAGACCAAATCTTGATTCAGCCCCATCTCAGTCAACTGAGCAGCTTGGGCCATCTCAGAAAGGTCCTCCAAAATGGCTAACAAGGACACTTGAAAGTGTTCGTCCTAATGAGGTTGGAAAGACATGAACAAGAAGCTCAACCAGACAGAATGGAGGCGATGTAGAAGATTCTGATTCACCTGTTGATATGGATGTTTATTCTGATTGTGAATTGAATTTGTCGATAGATTTCGAACCAACTTCCTTCAAAGAAGTTGCTTCTCATGATGAATGGAAAGAAGCGATGCAAAAAGAATATGATGCCTTGATAAAGAATGGCACTTGGAAGCTGGTTGATCCTCCATTGGGAACCAAACCAATAGGTTGCAAGTGGGTCTACAAGAACAAGTATAAAGCAGATGGCTCACTTGATAAGTGCAAAGCCAGGCTTGTGGCAAAAAGTTTTGCACAAAAGGAAGGGGTCGACTATGAGGAGACTTTTGACCCCACAACAAAATGGGCTACCATCCAGACACTCTTTGCCTTGGCAACACAAAATGGTTGGAAAGTCCATCAAATGGATGTAAAAATTGCTTTCTTGAATGGAGATCTGAGAGAAAATGTTTTTATGTCCCAACCAGAAGGATTTGTTGTGAGGGGCCAACACATAAAGTATGCAAGCTTGTAAAATCCTTGTATGGCCTCAAGCAAGCACTGCGAGCCTGGTACGAGAAGTTAACTGAGCATCTTATGAAACTCAACTTCAAATATTATGATCTTGATGATGCAAATTTGTTTGTCCAGAAAGTTGGCAAAACAATTATATATCTTGTGGTGTATGTAGATGATCTTTTGATGACAGGGAACAATGAGAGCTATATTGCATCCATAAAGAAAGAATTGAGGAAAGGTTTTGAAATGACAAACTTGGGTTATGTTCACTACTATCTTGGTATTGAAGTAACTGAACATCCGAAGTTTATATTCCTCTCTCAGAAGTACATTGGAGATCTATTGAACATGGTTTGGCATGGCTGAGTGCAATCCTTTAACTACTCCAATGGAACAAAACTTAAAGCTCACATCCACTGAAGGAAAAGAATTTGAGGATGCAACAAAGTATAGACAACTCGTAGGAAGTCTCAACTACCTGACTACTACCAGACCAAACATTTCATTTGCTGTTGGAATCCTCTCCAGGTTTATGCAAAAGCCTTGTGAGGGATATTGGTCTACTGCAAAAAGAGTTCTTAAGTATTTGAAGGTAACTCAAGAATTTGGACTTAAGTATACACAAGTGGGCGACTTCAGCTTGATTGGATACTCTGATTTAGATGGAGATAAAGAAACTGGGGTATCCACTTTAGGTTATGTTATGAGTCTTGGATCAGGAGTTGTCTCCTGGAGGTCATGCAAACAATCAATTCTAACAGATTCCACAACTAAGGTAGAATATGCGGCAACAACTGAAGCAACAAAGGAAATTGCGTGGCTAAGGAAATTTCTGGAAGATTTGCAGGAGAAACAAATGCATTCAACACATCTCATGATTGACAGCACTTCTGCACTAAAGTTGGCCAAGAACCCAAAGTTTCATGATCGAACGAAGCACATCAATACAAAATACCATCTGATTCGACATCATGTTGAGGCCAAGACAATCCACCTACACCATTGTTCCACAAATGAGCAGATTTTAGACATCTTCACCAAAGCGCTTGGAAGAGAAAAGTTTGAAAGATTTATAATTATGCTTGGACTCACCAACATCCCTTCAGATTAAGGGGGGAATGTTGACACCTAATCTTTGGTGTGTTGATATTCCATCACTTCTAATCATTTTTGTCTTCTTTCTACCATTCCTAGATATGTAGAGGTAGTCACAAGGGGTTTAGGGCAGATTTATGCATAAAAGTAAAATTTGGTTGAATATTTGTGGCTTATAATTTAGGAATTGCATTTATAAATTGTATAAAGGCAAAAATCTAGCATAGCGTATGGTCGATACCTATTATTTAAGGCTGACGTCACCCTATTTTTTGCTGTTTATGCATACCTAACAACTATAAAATAAATTTCCTACTCTAACCCTAGTCTCTATTGGAAGGCCTTTGTTCCCTTGTTGTTCATTATCATTGGAAGGCCTTTGTTCCCTTGTTGTTCATTATCATTGGAAGGCCTTTTCATTGGCTATAACATTGTTATATGACATTGTGCACCTTATTATTGCATATCAATCAAACCTAACTTACAACAACCTTATCTTTGGTCTAAGAATAGAGTATTTGAACATCTAGGCCATTCTAGGCCTTGTTATTCTATCCAATAATATACACTTCTTATTAATTACCTTGAGCCATAGCAGTAGAATATCCTTTAGGTGATTTAGGGAAACTTGTGTTGTGGTTAATTACCACTAAAGGGAAAGAGAAAAGGTTGCCAAGGTGACAGTGGTTTCTCTTTCTCTTATTGCCATAATTTTTGGCCCCACGTAGTCAGGCTTTGCATTGGGCCTACTAGGTTTTGCAGCAACAAACCCTAGCTTACTTGGGGGATTTTGACACACATTACACTTGATTATGGAATTCACTATGATCCTCTGTGGAGCACTCACCCTAGCAACATATTTGGAGGATGATTGCAGTATTTAATGGTGGTTTTGGCTCTTGTTTGACTAAAGGAAGGCTTGTCTCTTGAGCATCCTAGTTCATTATGATGTTTCTATGTGGAACACTCACCTTGTTGGCACACATTTGGAGGCATCATTCACCTTGTTGGCACACATTTGGGGGCATCATCATTATCATTATTTTATTGCTGGTGATGGGGTTGTCCCCTCTTCTTGAAGTTGGCTGAGCTTTGGCTGATTGGATGTGTGGCTCATGGCATTATCATATTGTTGACTTGTCATCACCTTGGAGACCACACAATGGATAGTTTTATGGTTATCTTGATGGGACATTATCCTTTGGAGCTACATATGGCAAATGGAGAATGCTTCCACAATTTTCGTGGTATTTGATGAGACGACCTACCCTTGTAGGCCACAACTGTGGTTTGAGGAGTTCATTGGATTTTTACTTGGTGTTCTTACTATTTTTGAATGGCACATGTGAGAGGGTACTTTAGCTAATGTTGTTGGAAATGGTTGTTATTGATATCAAAGGCCGTCCAAATGAAAGAGAAAGTTACATAGACAAATAACACATTTCGAGACCTTTCCAATGATATATGGCACACCTAAAAATATTGTGTTTGGATTTTTGATGCCCCATTTAGATACCCTATCTTTGAATGCATTTTTACTCCAATTACGTAGCTCAAATGGGAGCATTATATATATATGGTTGGAAAGCTTATTCCAAGACCTTTCTGACGGTATATGGCACTCTCTTTAACTCCTCATGGTTGAGGAGAAATGATTTTTTGAATATTCATTATACATTTTGCTAGTTGCATAAGTTGGCCAGCCAATGGACAAGTCAACCCAACTAGTCGACAAGTTGGTTGAACCAGTGGATAAGTCAGCCTAGTCCAGACCCCAAATGCACTATAAATAAGAGTGAGAAGGAGCATTTCTAGCACCCTCGCTCAAGTCAATTCGGTTTTGTCTGAGCAAGTGAAAGAGTAGTTTTGAGATTCATACCTCACGAACCAAGTGAAATGAAGCTGAGTTGGAGAGGTATTTTATGGGAAGGGTTTTTGGCACATTTTGGTAGAATTTTTGGGAAAGTTTTTGGTCCTGATTAACTGTTTAGAGGTCGAGTTTCAACCCTGTTGACGATGAGTTTTAGCCCTATTGAACGCTGAATTTTAGTCTTGTTGAGGCCGAGTTTCAGGTCTGTTCAAGGGGCTAGATTCTAGTGTTTTAAGTGTTGGAAATACTGAGGGTGGGGGCTGAATCAATATTTCTTACAACGGGATCTTTTTAATCTTTTTTCTGAGTACTAGCTAATCTTCAGTTATTATTATTGTTCTTCTTTAGATAATCATAAGCAATAATCCATAGCAAACAACACCATACAACAATGCAGAAAGATAAAACAATGGACATTTTTTTAGGTGGAAAACCCCCTCCAGGTTGAAAGCCATCGAAAGCTTCTTAGTAATTGTCTTCTCCTCCTCTTTTAAAAGAAAAGTAATTATATCAAAATTTCAACTACAACTGGAGGAGGCTCCAACCCCCTAATTCATAGGCAACAACCTGTAAGACGCTACTAAACCCTAATAATCTATTGCAATCAGAAGGATGCCACAACACCCTGTAATTCAGGCCACAACTTGACGAGTGCCCCAACACTCTGTTTACCAAGCTGCTGTCGGAAAGGATACTTTGTCTCCCTGTAGTTTATCAGCCCCAACTGAAAGGAAGCCACAAAGCCATGTGCAGGCCATGACTTGCCCTAACACCACCTTGCCACCCTAAAGTGTTCTTAGGCCACAACATGAAGGTGACTCCAATCCCCTGCCTCACACCACCCTACCACCCTGAAGAGTCGTGGAACACGTTTCACAATTATCAGACTGGATCCCCCCGTGCCATGAATCAATATAGTAAAGTCGTAAAGAAGATGATAATGCTCTGCACGATATGTATGTATTGTGAAGTCTTGCTACACAAAACTGCTCAACTGACCATTGCCAAGTCAACCCACCGAATATCTAAACACTGCTCATCACAGATCACAGCACATCACTGTCAACTGCCCATCATTGAGAACTGTACATCACTGTTGTTGCTCAAACTGACACTGTCACTTCACTGCTCATGAATGAGTAATCACCATAGGCTCATAACTAGACTGCCACATCACTGAACTAATCAACCTGTATTGGTGCACGTACCAAACACAAAGTGTTTGATAATGGCACAATCCCAGATGCCACAGGTCATCCCTATGATGTGCTACCACTACTCTTAGGTTCTGCCCACGGAGAGCTACTAGTATATGTTTCTTCATTGTTGAGCATTGCTCACACACTGCTATCCATCGTTACTTCAATAAGCCATATAAGGTGATGTGTCCTCAGAAACCTGTTACCCTGTAAGGTCACAATTATGTTACTCAAGTTATCCTAGGTTCAAGGTTCTACTAGTCAAAGTCAAATCATAGTCAAGTTAGGTTAGTGTGAATAACGCTTTGTGGTCAATAAAATGTCATGTCAATGGTCAATTTCATCACTTGTCACTATAGTATAACCACACGATATTAGTCATAAAGTTGTGTTAATACAATTGTTGTAAATGTCATATTGGTAATAAATATCACTTTCACTTCACTCTTAGTTTAATTTGACTGTCACAAGAGAGTGACTACAACTTGTTTCCTTAATAAATTTACATAACTAATTAACACAAGTTCAATGCAATGTTAAGATGTCATGTCAATTGTCAATCATTAAGAGAGTCACAAGTCAAGTTGACATTCATCAAAAGAGAGTTGCAATAGGCATACACGTCACTGTCAAGTCATGTTGAATCAGATCACTATATTTAGTCACAGTCACCTACAGGTCTTATAGGTTAATCATGTCAGTCAAGTCCAAAACCTTAGGGAAAAACCTCGCTTCCCTTAACAAATGATCTGTTGCCCCTTGAGGAGCCTTGGAGAGGATGTCCGCACTCAAAGAGAGGCTTCAACTCATTTGTGTATTACTTGACGTGATGTCGTAAATAGGGAAGCCCTAACACAGAGATAAAAGGGAAAAAACATACAAAGACAAGCTTCAAAAGATCTTGAACCTAACATTAGGACCCTTGCAGTCCTAAGAAGGATACTTGCTGCTCTTGAGAAGCCTTGGACAACCCTTCGCTGCCCTAGTTTGGGCTTCGAAAAAGGAGGCTGCAGGGGGCTTTAAAGATGCCCTAACTGTAGAGATCAACAAGCCAAAAACATACCAAAAGCATGCCACAAAAACACCTTGAAACATCACAAGAACTCACCTTTTAGAAGATTGAGTTAGACTGTAATATTCCCAATTAGCTTTGCTAATTGGAATATTGCATTTTTGTGTTATTTTGTTGCTTTAGATAGGAATAATAAATAAAGTGAGAAATAAGAGGGGTCACCTCACTTTAGCCACCTCACTTTATAATAAAGTGTTCTTTTTCCTAGTAGCTTGACGTTGTAACTTAGATAGGGGTTAAGGGCTTCTTTAGGAGGCTTTTTAGGATATTTTTAAAAACACTTTAATTCTTAATAAAATTAATTTAATTTAATATCTATTAATAAATTGTTTGTTTGAGCTCTAAGGAATTTGTACACTAACCCTTACTAACCATTTAAAATATGTCTAGAAATATTTTCAATTCCACTAGAAATTTGAAATCAATCATTGACTTAATGCATATGGTCCTACCAAGGTTGTGGAGTCAATGATTGGTTTATTGTATTTGGTTCTTGAAGTTATTCAACTTATACACAATGAGATTGCAGTGAGAATCACTGTCATATATTGACAATCGTAGGTGAATAAGGTGTCATGTCACTACCCCTTACGGTTTTAGCCCATAAACTGGGGTCAAAACTTCAAACTCAATTTTCTCTTCAACCAGGAGTAACCACAGGGTGTAGTAGATACCAATAGAAACATCTCTTCAAGGAGAATCTAATGACCTAGATATCCAACCCAAACTCAATGGTTTGAGCCTTTAAAAACCCTCGACAAAGTCGAGGTACATCCTCTGTCCAGGGAACCCTAACCCTAGGACTTGTGTTTTCAGTCATCTAACAATGGAGCTGCCAACTTGATGTAATCTGACAATTACTAGGAAGCGTTCATTAACCATTTGACATTAATAATTGGTGTTTTTAGTCCAAGTCAAACCCAGTCAACTCCATGGGTTGACATCAATGACAACACCATCCAACAATCTCCCCCTTTGTCATTGATGGCAACACACGTACTCCTTCTGCGAGTACAACTCCCATTGACTTCATGCTTTATCTCCTTCTTAGGTATTTCTCTCCCCCTTTAACATCGATGGCAAAGTGTGACTCCCCCTGACAATCTGCGTACTTCATGTGGACCTATCATCTCTCTGTGCTCCCCCTGACGAGAAACCTTCTTGTAATAATCTGTCAATGACGATCCTTATGGACCTTAAATCCTGCATGTGCTCCCCCTAACATGTTGTGCATCATATAGATTGCATTTGGTGAGTATAATAACTTGTTATTAATGCTGATACTCTGATTATCGATAATTGCGAACTTGTATCCTATGATTTTTTGTCTCCCCTTAAACCTATTTATAGATCTAACATATCTTGAAGCTTCCATTTTGTCTATGCTGTTTGTTTCTCAATGTTTGACCTGTGCCACATGCTGCTATAATACTCCCCCTCTTCAAAATTGAAGGAGTCGACGAGCCAAATTGTTCAAAATAGTGAGTCACCCGACGGACCATCTTTACTTGAGTCATTATCTGAAGCAACTGCTAATTCCTCATGACCTTTTGCTTTTACGAATCCTGAAAGCATAACTATTGAAACCTTCTTATCTGCTTGATCTTCCTGTACTTGTTTCCTTTTCCAAACTTTCTTGTTCCTGCAAGCTCGAGCCATATGCTCATAGTTATGACAGTTGAAGCATTCAATGTTGTACATAGGTGATTCCATCTGATCTCTGCAATTGCGTGCTATATGGCCATAGTTATGGCATTTGAAACATTCAATGTTTGGGCCATCTGGCATGTATTCTCTTTTGACAAAATCATCGTGGAACCTGTCTCGTGATCCTGCAAACTTGCTTTTAGGGTTTCGTAGATTATTATTGTACCTATCAAAAACTTCACAATCCCTAGCCATATGTCCATAGTTAGCACATAAAAAGCAATAACCATTAAATGAACTTGCGTACTTGGATAATTCATTTAGAGGCGATGATCCTTGATAATTGTACTTGTCAACAACTTTACAATCCCTAGCCATATGTCTAAAGTTAGCACATGAAGAACAATAACCATTGAATGGACGAATGTACGTGGATGATTTTTCATACTCATTCTTCTTCGAAGGCAGAGTCGTAGTATTTTGCTGTCCTTTGTCCTTGACTGCTTTGGCATCATTCTTTGGTGTTGCAACATTCTTCTTTGGTTCATTACTTTGATCAATCTTCTTCTCAATCTCACTATGCTAAGATGTGGAGCTTGTACCTTCATCAGTTGGAGCCTTACTTGCTGTTTCTGCCTTCATCTTCAACTGAGCCAATTCTTGGTCTTTCTTGTCAATTACCTGCAAGTGTTCTTTTCGCCATTCCTTGAACTTTTGATTTTCGTGAGAGCTGCGTCAAATTCTTGTTGCTTTTGAGCAAGGTCTTCTTGAAACCATATTTTCAAGCTCTCCCTTCTTTTTTTGCCTCTTCAACATGTAGCTTTAGGAGAGTGGTCTTCTCTACTTCTCTGTTGAGTACCTTTATCAATTCCTTCTGCTTTTCATTTTCTTTCTTGAGTCGACTTATTTCTGATGAAGATGTTTCTAATTCTTTTTGCTTTTGGTCAACTGCATATATGCACCATTGATCAAATTCCTTTAATTTGCTAGCCAAATCCTTCTTTTCAATTTCTGCTTCCTGCACTTGCTTCTTAAGCCTGCTAATCTCTGCAAGGGCTATATCAAGTTCTTGTTGCTTTTGGTTGACTTCTTTCTTGAGTGTGCGATTTCTTGTCTCCATATCCTTGGCTTCTTCCAACTGTACTCTAAGACCGCTAATGATTTTCTCGAATTCTTCATTTCGCTTATTGAGTTCTTTAGCACATCCTTTTGCTGTTTCCAATTTTGCTTCCAGAAATTTTGCCTTTTTCCTTTGACTTATAAGTTCTTTTATGACCCTCATCACTTCATTTTGAAATTCGAGCTTACTCATATCTTCAACTTATTCACTATCATTATTAGGATCCGTATGATTTTCAATATATACATCTTGACCTAAATGTTTCTTTGAGTAGAGATTATGAAGCCTTTCCCAAAGATCTTTGGCTTTTGAGCATTGACCAACTTTTTGCTTTAACGGAATTTGGCAAAACATTAAAAATGACATTCATGGCTTTTGTATTGTACCTTTTAGCTTCGTCAGTAGACGTGTCTCCAGAAACAACAGATTGCCATACATCATGAACTTGCAAAAGGTCTTCCATCCTAGAATCCCATATCTAGTAATTATCTTCATCAGATTCGAGAGTTGGTGCACAATACTGATTTTCTTCAGATGTTATTGTACTTGAACCTTGTTTTGCATCCTTGGAAATCTTGGCAACTTACTTCTTTGATTTTCCCATCTCTATGCTTTTGAGATTTTCCTTCCAGTGGTTAAGCTATTACTGAAGGAACCAAGCTCTGATACCAATTGTTGGAAATACTGGGGGGGGGGGGGGTGAATTAGTATTTCTTACAATTAGCACTTTTAAATATTTTTCAGAGCAATAGTTAATCTTCAATTATTATTATTATTATTTTTCAGATAATCATAAGCAATAATCCACAGTAGACAACACCATACAACAATGCAGAAAGATAAAACAGTGGACACAAAGATTTTTAGGTGGAAAACCCCATCCGGGTCAAAAACCACTGAACGCTTCTTAGTAATTGTCTTCTCCTCTTTTAAAAGAAAAGTAATTACATCAAATTTTCAGCTACAACCAAGGAGGCTCCAACCCCCTAATTCACAGGCAACAACCTGTAGGACACTACTAAACCCTAATAACCTGCTACAATCAGAAGGATGCCCCAACGTCCTGTAAGTTAGGCCACAATCTAACAAGTGCCTTAACACTCTGTTTACCAACTTCCGTCAGAAAGGATACTTCGTCGCCCTATGGTTTATCATCCCCAACTAAAAAGACGCCACAACACCTTGTGCAAGCCACGATCTTCCCTAGCACCACTTTGCCACCCTGAAGTGTTCTTAGGCCACAACCTGATGGTGACTCCAATCACCTGCCTCGCACCATCCTACCACCTTGAAGAGCCAACAAACCACATTTCACAATTTTCAGACTGGATCCCCCTTGTGCTTTGAATCAATATAGTAAAGCTGTAAAGAAGATAGTAATGCTCTGCATGATATGTATGTACTGTCTAGTCCTACTGCACAAAACTGCTCAACTGACCACTGCCAAATCACCCCACTGAATATCACTGAATTCACTGCTCATCACTGATCATTGCACATCATTGCTAACTGCACATCACTGAGAATTGTACATCACTGTTGCTGCTCATGAATGAGTAATCATCATAGGCTCATAGGCAGACTGCCACGTCACTGAACTAATCAACTTGTACTGGTGCACGTGCCGAACACTAGTGTCTGATAATGGCACAATCCTAGATTCCACAGGTAATCCGTATGACCTGCTGCCATTGCTCTCAGGTTCTGCCCACGGAGAGCTACTAGCATATGTTCCCTCACTGCTGAGCACTGCTCACACATTGCTATCCATCGTTACTTCAATAAGCTATACAACAAGGTGACGTGTCCTCAGAAACCTGTTACCCTGTAAGGTCACAATTATGTTACTCAAGTTATCCTAGGTTGAAGGTTCTACTAGTCAATGTCAAATCTTAGTCAAGTTAGGTTAGTGTGAATCAACTATCAATCATGCTTTGTGGTCAAGAAAATGTCAGGTCAATGGTTAATTTCATCACTTGTCACTATACTGTAACCACATGATATCAGTCATAAAGTTGTGTCAATACAACTGTTGCAATTGTCACATTGATAATAAATATCACTTTCACTTCACTCAGGTTAATTTGACAGTCACAAGAGAGTGACTAAAGCAATTTGTTTCCCTAAGAGATTTACATAACTAATCAACACAAGTTCAATGCAATGTTAAGGTGTCATGTCAATTGTCAATCATTAATAGAGTCACTTAAGTCAAGTTGACAGTCATCAAAAGAGAGTTGCTATAGGCATGTACGTCACTGTCAAGTCATGTTGAACCATATCACTGTATTTAGTCAGAGTCACCTACAGGTCTGATAGGTTAATCATGTCAGTCAAGTCCAAAACCTTAGGGAAAAACCTCGTTGCCATTAGCACATGATCCGCTGCTCCTTGAGGAACCTTGGAGAGGAGGTTCGTACTCAAAGAGAGGCTTCAACTCAACTGTGTATAACCTGAAGTGGTGGCTTAAATAGGGAAGCCCTAATGCAAAGATA
The DNA here is from genome assembly GCA_034641835.2 of Pinus albicaulis. Lineage (NCBI taxonomy): Eukaryota > Viridiplantae > Streptophyta > Pinopsida > Pinales > Pinaceae > Pinus > Pinus albicaulis. The sequence continues at coordinate 127,750,609 of CM076575.1, forward strand.
AAAGGGTAAAAACATACAAAGACAAGCTTAAAACATCTTGAACCTAACATTAGGACCCTCACTGTCCTAAGAAGGATACTCGCTGCCCTCGAGAAGCCTTGGACAACCCTTCGCTGCCCTAGTTAGGGCTCTGGAAAAGGAGGTCGCAGGTGGCTTGAAAGATACCTAACCGCAGAGATCAACAAGCCAAAAAACATACCAAAAACATGCCACAAAAACACCTTGAAACATCACAAGAACCCACCTTAGAAGACCAAGTTGGATGAAGGGAAAAACACAGAAATGGAAGACCAAATCGCCCCAAAAATTCGCTGCCCTAGTCTGGTACAGGAGGTCGAGATCCTCTGTGAAATCACATAGAAAAATTATCGCAAATTGTTGAGTTAGATATGTGAATGAGGGAGGCATAAGGGTCTCTTTTTATAGGTTTAGGGTGAACTAATTAAGGGCTTCTTTAGAAGGTTTTTTAGGATATTTTTAAAAACACTTTTACTCTTAATAAAATTAGTTTAATTTAATAGTTATTAATAAATTGTTTGTTGAAGCTCTAAGGAATTTGTTCGCTAACCCTTACTAACCATTTAAAATTTGTCTAAAAATATTTTCAATTCCACTAGAAATTTGAAATCAATGATTGGCTTAGTGCATATTGTCCTTCCTAGGTTGTGAAGTCAATGATTGGTTTATTGTCTTTGGTTATTGAAGTTATTCAACTTATATATAAAGAGATTGCGGTGAGAATCACTGCATATATTGACAACTGTAAGTGAATAAGGTGTCATGTTACTATCCCTTGGTGTTTTAGCCTAGAAACTGGGGTCAAAACTTCAAACTTAGTTTTCTCTTCAACCAGTAGGAACCATGGGGCGTAGCACATATCAACAAAAATATCTCTTTGAGGAGAATATAATGGCCTAGATCTCCAACCCAAACTCAATGGTTTGACCCTTCAAAAACCCTCGACAAAGTTGGGGTACATCCTAAGTCCAAGGAACCCTAACCCTAGAACTTGGGTTTTCAACCATCTAACAGTGGAGCTGCCAACTTGATGTAATCCGACAATTACTGGGAAGCGTTCATTAACCATTTGACATCAATGACTAATGTTTTTAGTCAAAGTCAAACCCAGTCAACTCCACGGGTTGACATCAATGACAACATTATCCAACATGAAGGCAGAGTTCAAGGCTAGTTTGAAGTTTGAGTTCTTGAGTTTTGAAGGCTGAATTCAGTCTTGGTTTGAGGGCGAAGTTCTGGTGCATTGAAGGCTGAGTTCAAGTCTGGTTTGTGGCCAAAGTTGCAGTCCTGCTATAGACCAAGTTTTGGTCTGATTTTTGAGGTGGCCAAGCTCTGTTGGAGAGCTGTTGCATGGATCTTTGGAGACCATGTCTGGTTGGCAAAGGCAGTATTAAGGGAGTTGTTAATTGAAGTAGTTGTGATGATACGACCGAGCCCTATTGTGTACAGAGGTGTAGTAAGAACAGGGCTATCATGGAAATTTTTTGTGGTAGGCTTGTGGGCTGCATAAGGTGAGTGTTTAGTGCAAAGGTTGATAGGCCACAAGAAGCAGACCTTAAAAGTTGTAAAAGCCTGTTTGGTTCCAAGTGTTTTGAAAATCCCTATGTAGCAAAAAGATATCTACAGCGCTGAGTACAAGCTGCCAAGTGGGCAGACCTTCTCTTTGAATTTTTGAAACTATAATGAGCCTAAGTAGTTTTAGTTGAACAGTGAACAACAAGAGTTGAGGACGCTGAAGTGCTAGGTGGGCAGACCTCTTTTTGATCAAATACAAAGAATTGACGTGTAGCAGATCAAGTCTAAAGAACCAAGTCAAGAAGCCTAGTTGAAGAGCAGAAAGTTAAGGTCAAGTGGCTGTGATCAATCTTGAAGGTGCACACTGCAAACCTGAGGGTTGCATGGTTAGATGACAACTCACTAAAGAACTCTTTAAGGAACAAAAGTTATCGATGACAGATCCAAGGAACAACTTCAAGACGTGGGTTGGTGGCTACAGTTTGTTGAGTTGGTGCTCAGCTGGGGGATTGGTGTCTCCTATATGTTTGGGCCTATATTCACTGAGTTGGTGCTCAACTAGGGGAATGAAATCACGTAGAGGTTGTTGCCTTCGAATGTTGTAAGTTGGTGCTTACTTTGTACAAGTTTACAAAATATCTACAAAGAAAAACTGAATAGGTGTTTCTTATGAAGATCTGTGTTTCATGTCTTATGTGGCATCAAATGTTAAAAAAATAAAAATAGTTAAAAATAATGAAATACTGATTCACCCCCCCTCTCAGTGTTTCCAACAGATGTGTGCTGGCTTATCAGTGAATATCTTTTGATAGAGTGCCACGATGGTTTTTGGATCACAGCTATTAGATGTAGTGGCTGTGGTCTTTCCAAAAAGTGGTAATAATAAAAAGATGATAAATATTAAGGGGTTACAGCGATTTGAATTCTGTCATTGGAAAAGACCACACGTGCCATGTGGAGAAGCACCCCCTTGACCTCTGTTTACTTGCTTTGTTGGTTGCTACACATATGGAACCTTATGTCATGTTCAACCAACCATCAACTCATCTAGAGGACGCATCCCACCTTCTTGTGCTATTCTTGGAGGGTGTTGCATAACCAACTCCATTATTTTATTATTATTGATTTGTCTCATGGCGTTGGTTACATGAGAGCATTATTGTATTGTTTTCCTTAGATATTTTCTTTTTTCTTTTTGGAGGAATATGAATATGGATCTCAACATCTCATTGCTACTTTTAAGGAGGTTGTTAAGAAGGATATTTTATTGTTATTCCTTGGAGAACTAATGGATCTAGGAAAAAAACACTTTTTTATTGTTGAGGGGATAGAGCTGAAACCTATGTAAAGGGTTATTCTCTTTGTTGATGTATGGTTAGATTTGGGGAGTAATTCCCTGTTGAAATCTTGTTGAAGATATTGAAGGCAATGCAAGCTATGAATTTCTACTGGGAGGTATAATCTGCTTTTTGTACTTAATTTTCTGAATACTAAGGCTGAAATCTTTTGCATCAAATGTGTCAACGACGGGCTAGAACATAAGCAACAAAATTACTCATCAGGAAGATTGTGCCTTCGTTAAGAAGAAATTTAATTGTGATTCAGTCTCCCTTTAAATCTTTGTGTATGGCACTGGAAAATGTTATAAAGTATCTTCTTTCTTATATTGGATTACCTACATTTTCCATTGTCCATTAGTAGGCACACCCTCATATACATTTGGAGGTCTTTCTTCATTTGGATTCCTACAAAATTTATTTTTTTCCCAAGGAAAAATCATAATTTTCATGATATAAAATATTGAAAATTACATGCTGTAGATGCTGGAAAATGAGCATATCTCAAAAACTGGTGGCCATATCTGCCACATACTGCATAGAGTTCAAAAATGTGATTTTGTGCATAAAAGTACTGTAAACGAGTCCAGATAAACATATAAATATATACAAAGCCATAAATTCTAATATTCAACATAATAAACAAAAAGAGGTCCGACTATGTGCTGTGTAGGATCATGTTGGTGCTGCCTCCTGTAACTGATGATCAATGAATGGCCTGTGAAAGTACTGATATAGCTCCTGTCCCAACTGCTCCTGAATCATCCAATTACCAAAATGTTGCTGCACTGCTTCTTTGGATAAGCTGTTGGAAATTTGGTTCCTTTCCCTGTAGATATGACGACAAATTACATAGTCAAATTGTGATTTTAAAGTAATTACTTCTTCCAGCAGATTTCTGAGTGTGTGCACGTGACAATTTGACTGTTGATTGAACCAATTTATGACAATTTTGGAATTGCCAAAAATCTGTAGTTGCCGGCATCCTTTCTCAAGGGAAAAAATGAGCAGAAGTCTAAGGCTATTTAGTTCTGCATAATTATTTGTACTTGTCCCTAAACCCATTTTCAATTTGAAATAATGATCTTCATTTATATAAAGTACTCCCATGGCATGGTCTTGTCGATGACTTCTGCACATATGATCCAGTGCCTCTGAATTTGTTCGTCTTCAGGAATCAAGTTATAAGTTGCCACTGTATAGGAACAGGTGAGGTTCCAGTTTTTATCTTATCTCGATTTTTTTTTTGGTTCCTACCTAACCAAATACCCCAACAGACCAGGAGGGGCAGGTTCTGGAGCTTTGTGGGATGAGCCCTATTCCACCATAACTCCCAAGCTTCTTGAATTGATTCTCCCTGCCACCTAATATTGATTGCCATCATGTGATATATCTGATTCCATATTTGAACTGCTGTGGGACATTGAAGGAACAGATGATCCTACAAAAGTTATTTTGTTTTGGTGTACAGCAAGATAAGATTGTAGGAGGTTCTTGCTTTTGTCTACACAATCACATAAAAAGACACTCTCCTCCTATTGTTATCCTTTGACTCCACTTGCTTAGTGGATTTGATGCCAGTTTTGATCCTCCCATCACCCTTTGATATCCTATCTTTCACAACTATGTTTCGTTAAAGTTAACTTGTCATTTTCACTTTGAGCATTTGTGAGATAGCTCTAGCAATCCTATTCCTAGGGAAACACCCCTTGCATTGGAGGAGAGAGCCTAAAGAATGGGGAAACACTACCGAGGTGACAATGGGTGGCCTTCCTGAGTTCCCTTGAGGTTGCATTTTGTGGTTGGGACTCCATACACATTGAATGCAGGTTTGAGAGGTAACTCACCTGATGCAGTACAACATCGTTTGAGTTTGAATGTTAAATGGTTACTGACAAGTATAATTGACAACCCCTACAATTCAGACTTGAACCCTTGAGTATGGGGAATTTTGAAATTGCTTCATTGATAACCTCCTTGTTGCAAATACACAAAATAAAGACTCCACATGCTATATTTTACGAGTTCTGATTCCTGACACACTTGCTGTTAGTACTAAAGGCTTTGAAACCACTACGACCTCTGATATCCCGTGCTTTGATACAATTTAGATTGATAATGGAGAGGAATGCTAAACTAGAAGGTAAATTAAACCCATTTAATTCCTAATTATTAGTGCAGTACATTCCATTTGGCATAAAAGACATTCCACAAATCAACAAGATGGATATTCATCCACATAAGCACAAATATGCTCAATAGAAGAGTATATCATTAGAATCACAACTTTGTGCAAATAATAACAATGGAGATAATTAAAATCCTGGAACGATGTGTTTCATACAACAATTACCAATTTACCACACATAGTACCGATTATGGGTTGCACAAACTGTTCCTTACTTTGCACAGTGTAACACGAATGATACCATACTTTGATGGATTAGAAGCCAAAATGATTTTACAACTCATTTACTTAGTTTGCTAAAAAAATGAGATGACTTTAGTTTTGACTAGTTTCAAACAGTTTGTGGCATGAAGCCATAAGCATATTACAGTGATCCAGGACTGCCTATGACTTTTGCTGTATAGACTCAATGCAAGTGTACTAACGTGAGGGAATGATGGGTTCCTATAATGGCCTATTATGGAATATCATTGCACTATCTTTCTATGTTTTATGTGGTTTGAAGACGATATTTTGATGCAAATGGCTGACTTTTTCCATATTGGACTGCAAAGCGTTACTTTTTTCTAGGTAATATAGCCTTTGGGAAACCCATTGGGCACTATCCCTCATTCTGAAGATGGTTACATGGTACCCAGGGACCCTAGATTCTTTAGGGCACAAGGCCAGGTCAACGACATATAGATCATAAATGGCTCATCCATAATCGGTCCACTGAGAGAAAACATGTCACAAAGTGGGATTTCAACTCGGGGGCGGGGGGTAACAACTTTTCCTCACGGCCACTCAAGCTACAGCCTACAACTAATTGACATGCTGCAATGCATTACTTGAAGATCGTTTGGTGTCATTTTGGTAGTTTTTGAAGTGTTTGTACCATCACTTCCAATTTTGAGTGAGGTTCTACCTTCACCTTCACTTTTTTCAAAAAGAAAAGGTGGAGTTAACTAGTGCTTATTTTTGACTTTGTAGTTAGCTATGTTTAACTAAGGTGAACACACCTAAGAGACATGAGCCTTTGAAGTTTGAACCATCGTAACACTTTGTAAATTTTCCTACACAATCCTCTCTCCTTACATCTTGGAAGGCAGAAGGGCAGGACTAGATATAAGTTTTCTACAGTTATTTTCTTGTGTAGTTGCTGTCTTGACTTTTAAAAAAAAAATTGCTTCACATGTGATATTACTTCAAAGAACAACTAATTACGTCAGGGTTCAAAATAGTTACATTATGCAGACAACAGGGGTACTATTAAAGTCCCAGCCTACAAAAGCTATAAAGGCCAGCATATGAGCTTGGACCACCACGGGTAGGGGATTCATCATAAGTCACAACAGGATGCACGTTGGTGAACTCATAGGAGTGGAGCTGACCCTTCCTTAAAGCTCCATGAATTCCCAAGAGAAAGCGGATGAGGAACCTCACTGAATGTAACTTTACAACTGTGTTTCCACAAAAAAGCCAATTGCAACCAAACAAACTGAAAACCAAAGTAATTTGCAGCTGTCTCTGACTGTCCAAGTGTACCCTAGTAGGGTTCCCTTTTAGCAAGGTGGAGGAGCAAAAATAGAATAAAATTACTTTAAAACCAGGCCCCAAAAACTCGGGTAGGATGGCATTTCCAAAAAACATGTTGACACACTACACAGGCTGCATTAATATGCCAACTTTGTGCAACCTACATTTGATAATGAATACACGATGAAGCAATAACCACCCCCAATCTTTAGGTTTAAAGGGAGCATGATTCTTCCAAATATATTGACACCTCCTCACCCATCACTCCATTGGATTTCCAAGTCCCCACCTTTTATTTAAGTGGAACCATATATTAGAGGAGTGGGCCTCACCAACTCATAAAGATATTGTCTCATAGATAAGTAGGTTTTCCACTTCACTCTCTTCAATCCCTCCAAAGAGGACCTTCTCCATGCATTTGAATTTGATATAAACAACTCTCTGGAATTATACGACAGAGACCCTATAGAACAACCTTGTGCAAACTAGAAATTTTTTGAGCATGGTTAAGGGTTTTCCACATCTGCCGATCCTGAATATTTTGATTCCATAAATCTTCCAAAAAACCAAGCCTTTTCAATTCAATTGTTTACTTGCATAACTTGGAAAGATTCCAGTTTGACCTGCTGACAACTGGAACATCCAGATTGACCAAGAAGCTAGATTTCAAGCCTCCCGGGGGCCCTACTAATGAAGAAATGGAGAGGCTGTATACTAAGCCCCCACACCCTCTTAAACAGAACTGAACCTAGGATCACAAAGGCCTTTGCATGACCAATAATGTCACAGAGCTGAAAAAGGCCTTTAGTCACTCCAGTATGTTGTGCATGCTGAATTTGGTGATGCACTGAGACCTGCGAAGGGGCACTCCTTTCCATTGTTCGTATTGTCCATTTTCCTGCAATGGCCAGCCCTTGGACTTTTACACCAGGGAGGCCCGAACCCCTAGAACATTTGGGGTAAGGTACAGATTTCCAAAGCCACCAAAGGGAGCCCTGTTGCCCCACCCTACTTACCCTAGAGAAACCAAAGGTGAACAGTGAACACATTTCAAGACCTAATAAGCAGATTTGGAAGGAACTGTCTTGACATTTAAGTGCATTTGTTTGAATTTTCAATTGGACGGCCCCTGAATCTCTCAATGTGTTATATTGATTTGTTTTTCTTTTGTTTCAACTTTTTCCTCAGTGATTTCACTAGGATTCAAGTCTGATTTCTTTCTTATGGCAGCTAGATGTTAGATGATGTGTGGAAAAATAACATGCTGCAAAACAATAGCAGTAAGGTTCTTTCAAAGTAAATAAACAGCCGTCCTTTATTTACATTGACATAACAAAGAAATACCAAAAACATAACATTGACCATTCTTCCAGAAAGTTAGGTGTAGAATGCTGCATCTGAAGTGTACATTCTCAGATTGATGTTTTGGCAAGGTTCTTGCTGAGGATTAATTGCAGCGTTCTGATCCCTGGGACTTACCCAACAGATGGAAAAGAATGCTGAAATACAACAGCGGAAATTAAACTCATTCAATTCCCAGTGAACTAGGATACTGCAGTGCACGCTGCTTGGCATAAAATAGAGTCCACAGATCAGCAAGGTAGACAGTAATCAACATAAACACACATATTCTAAAAGTACTCAATGTGCTGTTTAAAGAGTCTGTTGGGCTGTCCTCTAGTTGCAAGTCAGAGCACTTGTTATGAAGTTGACCCAAGTTCAAAATCCCAGCCACTAGGCTTTATTAAAAAAATTGGCTGAGACCAGGTGAAAGTCCTGGCAACTTTGATAACCTAGAATTTGGCAAAATTAAAGTGGCTCTTATTGTCGGTGCAAAGCCCAAATTTTCTTGTTTGAAAAGAAAGAGGTACCCTCTAAATAATAACTTTATGCTCATAATGATGGATTTAGTTATTATCAAGCCCGAACTGGTCAACCCCAAAAACTGGAACTGGTACAAAAGCCAGACCAAACCTGGTTGACCAAAAAGATACATAAAATACTAAAATTTTGAGAAAAAATCTCTTCATGTACATCCATGACTGTTAACGGTTAGACACCAAATAATGAAAACTTTCCCACCATAAGATGAATATAGCAAAATGGCAATGAGTGCAATGCATATCTGAATCAAAATACATTGAGGCTCTAAATGTTCTGCAGAGTCCAAAATTAATTATACTCTAGTCTACAGTCAAATAAAATGACATAATATTCTGAATCCAGATCTTCTACATTTTCTGCATGGGTATGCTTGGCATCTTGGCTCAATGCCTTTCGAGGTCCAACACCAATGTCCATATCCTGTTGTTGTGAAAGCTGCTGCAGGCCATCAAGTGAAGTCCATTCATAATAGAAGGGGGGTATCATTAAAAAGATCAGAATTAGGTTTTAGGGTAGTTGTAGGTTTTTAGTTTTTTATGTTTTTAGTTTTACTTAGTTTTTTCCAGGACCAGTACAAACAATTCAAACTGCTCAGTTCTGACCGGTTGTCTTGAAACAGCTTCTTTTGACTGGCTCCAAACCAAAACAGGTCAATTCTGGCTTTGGAGGTCAGTTCTGAAAGAAAACCTCCCAAAGCTGTTCTCACCAGCCAGTTTTACTGGTTCGGGTTTGGTTTTGATAACATTGTTCTATGCAGCAATATGCCCACCCAGAGTAAGCACAACCTGCACCTTACTGTGCACAGTACAATACAGCATGGCCAATGCTTTAAATGCAATCTATAATAATCTATTTATAGGCAGATTTACAGTTATATTTCAATAGCTTATAACTGCCTGTTTGTCAACTCGACCATGCCTCTTTGTTAGCCCTTCTGTTTCTGTTGATTTCAGTTCCTGCTCTCTGCAACTGTGTCGAATTCAACCTTGATTCTGGTCAAATGCTTGACACTTTATCACTGGAACTTGGTGACTTGACACCACTTTGCTCCAATAGGACATGGTTTATAAGGCAAGGGAGGTACTTGGATTTTCAACATATGCCCTGAAATTTGTGATGCAAAATTGCATATTATAATACAAATTCCTGATTAGAAAATATTGAAAAATAATGGAAAAACAAATATTCTCATGAAATTAGAATCTAATACAAATAAGCTCGAGTCTTGTGATTCACATCTGTCTTTCTGCAGTTTAGCTTTCGTTAATCTTTTGATACTCTTGCAAAAAGTGTGCCTTCATAGAGTGCATTAGTAACTTTGGGAATGCGTATATCTGTAGAATGCTTCTTTCAAAAATAAAATGATGGAAGTGACATACCAGGAGCAATCAAAATTGCTAGAACTATTATAACTATATCAGCTTTCCACATTTATATTTTGAACATCCATTCTTAATTGACAATTAATTGACTTTTCTTTGAAGCACTTGAGTTGGTCTACATGAACTATATCATTAGAATTTTTACATGGTCAAATGTCATTCCGACATCCTGCAGTTTCTGAAATAGAGTCCAGCATCATCAATTCTTTTCATCCTTTATGAATATGGCATCATATTTTGTAATATTAGGTTCCTTCTTAGGCTCTCCATAAATGTTGTCTTGATTCTTAATACATCAGTGGACTTCTCTAGCAGTCTCTTCACAAGAAGATCCCCTGGATATTTTGACATGTTTGGTCTTCTTTCTGTTTGATAATTTCTGAACCACTTGCTTGTATTTATCTCTCCTTCAGTATCTTGGACTCTCTGACTCTGATTGTTTTTCATCAATTTTCCCTGGTAGCTGTACTTCATGGAACATCTGAAATTGGAAATAAATCATTTATTTAGAGACCCAAAAATTTCATTTTGGTATAGCATCAGTCTCTTGATGCCCTTGACAAGAAAAATGTTTCTTTATTCTCTTTCCAAAAAATATCTCAATTGCAGGACAAATATTCTCTCAATAGTTTGGGATATTTTAATCAGATCAAATTTGAGAAAGCAGTTAGAACTTAGAAGAAGCATCAAATTAGCAATTTAGCACATATTTCGATCTATTTGATGATTGTATCAGTGATATCAACTGTCTCCTGAGGTAGGATTTGCTCATAACATTCATTGCAAGTACGAAGCTTTTTATATCACAACACCTTTTATGTGCAGGTTAATGCATATGTGGAAGTCCATGAATGAATGCCATCAGATCCAAAACAGTATTGTGCAACAGGTAAAGAATTTGGGGACACTGGCAAACAGGGAATTTACGGAATTTACAAGTGATAGTCACAGGCAAGCAACACTTCAGTTGGAAGCTGAAGTTACAGCATGGCACAACAGTTTCTGTAGCTTGATAAAAAGTCAACAGGATTATATTCGTTCCCTGTATGAGTGGGCACGTCTAAGTCTTGCTCAGCTTGGGAATGAAGCACAGTGGGAACGAGGAAACCGCCTACCTATTTATACTCTTTGTGATGTATGGCAACAAGTACTTCAAAGACTGCCAGACAAGGTTGCTTCTGAGTCCATCAAAAGCTTCATTTCTGTTGTTCATACTATTGTGATGCAGCAAGCTGATGAACAAAAGCACAAGAAGAAAGCAGAAAACATTTCTAGAGAGCTGCAAAAGAAAATGATTGCTTTGCGCAATATTGAAAAGAAGTATTATAGTTCGTATTCGATACCTGCTAGGGCAGATGCTACATCGGAGTCTCAATTTGAATTGGATCACACAGATCCTTTGGCAGAAAAAAGAGCAGAGATTGAAATATACAAAAGGCGGTTAGAAGATGAAAAGGCCAATTATTCAAAATCTGCTAGAGGAACCAGAGAAATGACCTTAAATAATATTCAAACAGGCCTTCCAGGTCTATTCCAAGCACTGAGTAGTTTTTCAAGTGTGTGTGCACGTTCGTATGAGGAAATAAATAACCAGACCAAGTCTTTGAAGGATCGTTCTTCTGTCAAATGTTAAAGAGGTTGCTAAATCTTTTTATTATATGAAGCCATCCATCATAGAAATAAGGGCTTTCCTGTTTCTAGGTGCCAATGTTTCATTCTAGATCACTATTAGGTGATAGTCAATTTTGATTTAATCCTTGTAACAAACATTAACTTAGGTTCACTCCAAAGCAAGAGTGCTCTTGCTGTAGATAGTATTTTCACTTCGAGAGATCCTATCTATGTACAGATTCTACTCTGCAATAATATTTGTTTCAAGGGTCCTCATGTAATTTATATTATATGCAGATATTGAGTTGCCCAGAAGCATTTTTCTCTGTTGTGCATACAGGAAATAAAATTGGTGGTGACTTGTTTTTTGATTGCCACATCTGAGTTATGTGTACAGGGTTGCAGAAGCTAGGGAAGGAAATTACTTTGTCACTTCGATGAGATGGAATTTTTCTCCCATTATCTAAAGCCTTTGTTCATGTACTTTACTTGGCCAGCCCTTCAGAAAAGCAAAAGACAACAACCAACATGACAAAAGCGGTTCCTTATTTATGTGTGGCAACTTTGTTATCCGCATCTGGTGCTAAGAAATAACTCTCTTAACTGAAGATAATAAAAGGAAAATCAGCAGAGGGTCATTATCCCAGAAAATATTCACATTCATACGTAAATTTTTCTACCCAAAACACGGGTTTAGAACCTTCGGTGCAACCGAAGTTTATATGTTTTATTACTCAGGCCAATGTTCGTTGACAGGTTGGGGAACTTGTAACATACCGCTGTGTTTGAGCATCCTTGTATCTCCCTCTGGTATCTTTGTCGGGCATTATCTCCAACATGGACTGAGAATACAATAAAAGAAGGGAACAGGATAGAATGAAGGCAGACGGTGATAAAAGATTTCACTCTGCATAAATGGACTCGGCATATTTTGCACTGATTCTGGAATTTATCTCTTCTAAATAATTACATTTTTATTTCCTGATTTATTGTGTTACTGTATTTTTTGTGCACTTTGAAATGGTTACGCTGATATTCCCCCCTCCCCTACAAAAAAAAAATCTCTTTTTCGGTCCATTGATACAGAACAAGAATAAACTGAGTAAGAATCCTTAAGATGTTGATGTATCTTGTCCACAGATGAACTCTCTGGTGCATTGAGCGAGAGTGGTAATATGAATGGGAAGAAAGATATCCTTTCCTACAGTTGTAGTATAATGCATTTCGCAAACTTCTGGGGGTTTTCAAATTCTGTGGGCTTCAGTTTTAGAAGCAATATATTCCATGTTTCATTCCTATCAGTTGTCTTGCGGCCCTTACAATTCTCGTGTCTAATAACTCACTTTTTTTTTATCTTAAGTATGTATGTGAAGTTTTTATTATCTTACGGATGTGTGTAACTGTCAGACAGCTTCGGGCATCCATGCTCGCTATACCTTTTATGTTGAACAGCTGTTCTAGGGTTTGCAGATGGAAGTTAGGAAGGAGAATATTCCCAATTGCTGGTTTTGTGGATCCCATATATAAATACACTCTTCCACTAGCTCTCGCCAGTGAGGAAGTTGGCCATATACATAAAAACTCCAAGACTGATTGTTTCAAGAATGTATTAATTGTAAGACTTCAATAATTATAACCGGAGATTAATGGATGAGGGTTCCGAAAAGATTAAACCTGGGGATAATAAAGAAAAAATGGTAAGTTTAAAAAATATTATTTTTTAATAAAGTTAACCATATCAAATATTTTTGTTGTCATATAATTATGGAAAAAGTTTGATACAAAAGATGTATAAATATGTGAAATAATGCATCAAAGTTTGATATAAAAGAATAAAAGATGTATGAACATGCGAAAATAATATATCAAAGTCGAGCATAATTCTAAAATAAAAAATTGGATAACTAATATAAAGTTATATTAAATATATACAAAATATTTATATTAAATATAAATAAAATATATACAAAATCATATTAAATATGTAAACTACATTTCATTAAAATTAAATCTTGCAAGATCAATCTAATAGCTAGTTGTCTATCTTTCTTTTTTTTAACAAGAAAATTTAAGAATTTGTTTGCCATTACAAAACCATGCAATATTAATGTGAAGTGCTGGAATACAATATTTGTATAGGATGACATGTTTTATTAGTCTTTATGCCCTGTTAGATCAACACTTCCCCAACAAGGGTGGTTCATCCATATTCCTTGTTGCATGCACATGCTCATGATGTTTCTCTTTTGCCTCTAACCACGAAGGTGCCATCTTCATAATAGGCCTCTTAGAGTCCACTTTCGGATCAACACTTCTCCCAAATAGGGATGGGTTGTCCATATCCCTCCCTATCCCATGCATATGCTTAGGATGCTCCTGTTTTATCTCTAACCACGAAGGTCATTCATAATAGGCCTCTTAGAGTCCACCTTCCAGTGAGTGTATTAGGCTTGTCTTTTTTATTTCTTTGAATTAATATGAGTTTTTTTATACTCATGCACTCTAGGTATAAAGTTCTTTTTTAACTTCAGATCATCGTTAAAAATATTATACATATGCTTTTTATGGAATTTCAAGGATTAGATGGTCTAATTAATCTAATTCATTTAAACGCTCCAGATATCATTCTAACTATCTAGAATGGAATCCTATGTATAGAATAAAAACTGCAAGTATGTGTTTTATTGAGTGGGATAGGGTGTTATCATGCAAATAATTCAGATTTAAATTTTCTGTGTGCATGTGTGTGAGGATGATGTTTGACCTTTCATAGTTGATTATCCTTCATCATTAAAATGATTTAACATATTCAATAATCCAAATTGATTTTACTGAACTTTAATGGCACTACCCATTTAACATCACTCATTTGTCAAATGTTCTTACCACAATGTGTGTATCAATAATTCACTTTGACATATAATGGTCCAAAAAAAAAACTGAATTTAGTTGCAAGGAAATAATAATGCATCTTCAATGTATAGATTTGATCCATGTATTGACTTTTTCCCCATATGTAGTTTCTTCTTTTCATTATCAACTTTATGTAATCTCTCTACTTTGTCAAGGTCATGGACTTTTCTGTATATAAAACTAATTTCAGCTAACATATTTATTTCAAATACAATTTAATATGTATGACAATGGTTATTTATGTTTCTTCTTTTCATTATCAACTTTATATAATTTCTCTACTTTGTCAAGGTCATGGACTTTTCTCTATATAAAATTAATTTCAGCTAACATATTTATTTCAAATACAATTTAATATGTATGACAATGATTATTTATTTTTAATAAGCGATGTTCGCTCTTTTTATGATTCAATGCTTGTAGAGGTTGTTAATTAAAAGCTATCTAGAAGGTCAAAATATTCAATGTTCTAAAGGAAGGAGCTCTCATGCAAGACATGTATTATTGTTGTGTTTAAGTATGATATGTGGTGGCAAACGATGAATGCACAAATTCCAAAACTTATAGCTATTTAAGCATTAATCTTGTTCACTTAAGCAAAAGGGAACTATTCATACGTAGGGTATCCAAGAATCCAAACATCATACACATACCATAGTACTACTAAAAGATAGGTGAAACATCTATGTAGCTCTAGTCTATTAGCAAATAATTTGTTACATCTAGGTTGCAACCTCATGTTTCACATTGATAACCATTGAAAGAAAAACTACCTTAGTTCATTAACTCTTTACAACTATGTTGCATGAAACATGGAATGCTTGGAAGTTTGGGTATGGCTAGAAACGTGACCCCTCCAAAATGGAGACGTCGGGGAATACATCCTGATGTGTTACATCTAGTTTGCAACTTTATGTTTCACATTGATAACCATTGAAAAAAATAACTGCCTCAATCCATTGACTCTTTACAACTAAATTGCATGAAACATGGAAATGCCACCTGTGACACCTTTGTGTACCTTTAAGCGAGTGTGCTAAGATGATTTGGGAGGCGCACTACAGTCAGGTCACTGGACATTTTGGGGTAGAGAAGACAATGGCAGTGTTGTAGAAGTATTTTTATTGGTCGAACCTTCGACAAGATGTTGGGAAGTACATTAGATCTTGCATTGTCTTCACCATTGCCAAAACTACAATCAAGAAGCAAGGTTTGTATACTCCTCTTCCTACTCCTATCCGGCCTTGGGAATCCATCTCCATGGATTACATGTCAGACCTTCCTTCTATCGAGCATGGAAACGATTGTGTTTTCGTGGTCATCGAAAAATTCTTTAAGATGCCCTTCTGGTGGCTTGCAAGAAGAGTATCACAATAGAAGCCACTGCCAAGTTCTTCTTTGAACAAGTATGGGTACACTTTGGGATCCCAAAGTCCATTATCTCATATCGGGATAACTGGTTCCTAAGTGCATTTTGGTTAAGCCTATGCTTGTTGTTGGATATCAAGCTCACTAAGTCCACGACCTTCCACCCCCAAACTAATGGCCAAACAGAGGTCATCAACAGGATGATCGAGCACATCTTGTGCATGTACAACTCGAAGCATCCATGCACATGGGATGAGAGCCTACCCTATGCCCAACACAAATACAAAAAGGCTCTCCACAACTCAACTGGGTACATCCCCTTTCAGGTAGGATTGGGATTCCAGCCACTTTGTCCCATTGATGTTTCCATACCATTTGGAGCTACTCAGGAAGAGTCGGCTCCTATCGAGTCCGAAGTTGACAGGGCTAACAACTTCATTAAGCGCATTTGACACACCCGCCAGCAGGTCCATGACATATTGGATAGAGAAAATGCTAAGTACAAACAACATCATGATCAAAATTGGATGCTAGACATGCTCCATATGGGCGAAAAAGTTTGGTTACATTTGTAGAAAGAGCACCTCACTAGGGTCCACTGCAAGCTCCTCCTACTCTGATATGAGCCTTACACCATCACTAAGGCTGTAGGGGACAATGCTTTCAAGCTCAACATTCCACTGTTCTTTGGCTTGCACCCAATATTTAATGTGGACCAGCTGTGCCCATACTTTCCACTATTACTGGGCACTTCAGACATTACAAAACATCTCACACCAATAAAGCTAAACCTAGACTATATGGAACAAGCCACGACTAATTAGATCATGGACATGCAGATCAAGAACACTCGCTGGCAAAATATACAACTGTGTCAGGTAAGTTTATTTCCATTTTGTATGGAAGCATTTTTCAGTTCTTTGATATTAATGAAATGAAGATTTATTTCTGTTGCATCTTTGTGTTAATGTTATTATCAGTATTCTGTTGTGTTCCTGCATAAGTCCGGATCAGGGATGAATCAATATTTCATTTTTCTTTCAATTTAATATCATAAAGAATAACCAATAACATCACAATTTATATCATGATGGAAGCTACAAATTCCAGATTTACGAGCTACAACTAGAAGGGCTACAATCCCAGGTTTATTTACAAACCCCTATTTGAAGGAGCTACAACCCCTGGTTTACCAACATCCATTGGAAGGAGGTGACAAACTCTTGAAGCTACAACTTCCTTTCCTAGCGCCACCTTTCCACCTTTAATAATAAAAGATAAAACAATAATTTTGGGCTCTTGTACCAGGGACAATAACCCACTTACAACAATGCTCAATCCTTTTCAACAAATACTATCATGGCACTTTCACTGCAAATATGTTATTGAACACTCACTGCTTACATTCATTCACTAAAACTCTTGTTTTTAATTTGCTTCCACAAGCACAAACCAATGTGCCACTTATCTGCTCTATGTCCTGCTTCTACTAGTCTCAAGTTTGATCTTAAAAAACATAGACTCATCACACTATCACCTTTACTTCATGTGGCACTGTAATTATTGTCTTCTTCATTCTTATCTCTACCTTTGATTCCCTTAATCAACCCTTTTAGTTCTTCTTAAAGAGTGTGAATTAACCACCCTTAGACATCCTTCCAATCTCCTCTTTAATGGTTGCTTGAACAGAGTCTGCACAAATTTGGTCTGCCACACAGGGTTTGCAAAAATTCTATCCACCTCATGGTCTGCAAAAATTCAGTCTACCTTAGGGCCTGTACGAATTCGGTTTGCCTCGGTTCTCCTTCATAAACTCTACCTCAGGAACTTGGATTAATCCAACGATTGTGTTCCTACCTTAGATTCAGAGGGCTCTCAGACTCAAATTTCCTCACACATCAGATTGCCTCAGACCTCAGATTGCCTCATACTACCACAAGTTTGGATCTATCCAAGAATTCGGGTCTGCCTCAGTAAGCCTAAAGTTCAGATGCCTCAAACTCAGTCTCAGAAAAAAATTAGGAGTAACTTCGAATTATCCATAGGGAGATTTTGGATCTATCTTAAAAGGACTGCTTCAGAAGGAGACTTGGTATAAATTCGATTTTTTACCAATTTATGCCTAATATTTTCCTTTAAATATAGATTTTATTTTCCACAAAAATTCTCTAGAAGTCAACTTGCAATTTACCTCAGGAAGCTTGAAACGACCATAGAAAATGTCCTCAGAAAAGGGCTTCAGACTTGGATTTTCTTCAGACTATCTTAGAAACCAATTTAATTGGACTTAGAACTTTCCTCAGAGTAGGCTTCATTTTGGACTTTTCTTCAACAAACAACTCAACCTCAAACCCATGCAATTATCTCAAAAACCATAGGCTCGACATGTATAAAACCATAGGATTTCTTATGAATCAATGCTTGAGAATTTGGTTTACTACGAGGGAACCAAATGTTCTATTTATATATGAAATAGGGAGAGATAAATTGGAGATGAAAAACCCATAAAAAATACAAGATGTTTCCAAAAGGAAACTTTTATCAAGCTGACTTGTAGGAGAAGGTTGATATTCCTAGAAAAAAAATTGATTTTGTCTTTTATAACAGAGTCTTTTCAAGGATGATTTGAACACTAGGATTAGGGGCCAATTTAATTACAAATTATGACTTCCTTCTAGGGGAAATAATGAATTACTAAGGTCATGAAATTGTGGGTCAAGAGCTATTCAAACACCCATCCATTTGGGGCATCAACCTTCAACCTTGAATATCTCTCCAACTGAGAGGAATCACAAGGCGTACCACTTATCAAATGAAATTTCATGACAAGGGATACCAATCTAGAGTGTTATTCCATCTAAATTCACTAACTTATGCACACATATCATCAAATAATTGTTGGCCCATTCACCTTTGACATCAATGACAATTTCTTCCTACAATATCCCTCTTTGTCATTAACGTCAATGCTCATGCTCCCCCTGCCATCATGCTCCACTTGTCGTCATGACCCCTTGTATCTATGCTTCACTTCCTTTCTCCTCCTTTGAAATCAATGGTAAAACATGTCTTGATTTTGCAAGGCTCCTCCCCCTGCTGATATTTCTTCTTCTTTCTTGTCATGTTTTCTTCTTGAAACTGTAGTGGGTTTACTTTATTTCCCGATCTGCTTAGGATTCCACTTCATGTCACATTTGCAATCTCGTGCAATATGTCAAAGGTTATGGGATTTAAAACAATATATGTTTTTGTTGTGTAGGTAAATCCCCTCTGCGGACAAATGTGATCTCTCTAGCCCTAGGGTGGGTCTAGTAGCAAGAGGACATTCTAAAGTGTTGGTTCATAGTTAATGAATGAAATGAGTTGGGATATATTGTCCTACCTGTGATCCAACACGGTTTTCGTAGTTACAGTAGAGGTCTCATGCTCCGACACGTCGTGATCCTTCAACAATGGTACTCGGATGCCTGCACAAAGATCAAAGGATGAAAGCAACATACAAGATAATAATTGCATTCACAACTAGCTAACCAGTCAAGGAGGATTAAATGTATTGCATAAGATAAATCACATCAACACAAGACGGGAACCAAAATATCAGTCATGTATATATTAAGATAAAGAAAGAGATTACAACCAGAGCCTTGACATCGCAGTCTCCTTCAGCGGGTCCAGTCAAAACGCGTCTCGAGCATTCGTCGGGGAATTTGGACGCGGCGAGGAAAAAGCATGAGCTCTCTCTTGACAAGGGTCTCTCTCTCTGCTCTATCTCACACCAGCTATATCAGACTGTTTCAGCAAAATGTTCAACAATTCCTATTCAGCTAGCTGCATCTATGTGAGAGAGGTGTATTTATAGAAGGAGAGGAGGAGGGTGGGTTCCCTCATATGGTGGAAGGGAGGCCTTATCCTTTGGGAGGTTGCCCCAAAAGGAGGAAACAAGAAGCCAAAGGAAGGTGCTCGACGTTATGCAGTTGAACAACCCAAGCTGACTCGCTCACGAAGTAGTTACCTTGGAAACTTCACTTCTATATTTAAAAAACTTTCCAAAAACAGCTTGGTGCGGGCAGGTCACTGAGACAGAGCACCAAGGGCGCGGGGCCCAGTGTTAATTTCCTTTATCGGCGCAAGGCCATAAATGCCTGCTAGCGCCAACCTAAAAGCATGTGTTTTTGATGGTCTGTTCCAGGAAAAGTCAACAGAGGAAATGTTCTTCTCATGGAAAGGGATGCAATGACACTTTTTGCAAGGCATGACACTTCATATAAGTCACGTAAATGGTCCTCCAATGTGTGGTATGAGGATTGCAGGGACAGTGACAAAATGATGTGTAATAGATGCCCCCTAAAGCATGAGGTCCGAGAGAGAGGGAGGAGTGAAATGATTTAGGAGAACGCATTTGAACCAAACACCGCTGTTGGAAGACCTGCAAGTACAAATACAACTGATATCTCTGATACATGAACATGTGGCATGGGCGCATCGAGCCATAATAGAGTACTTACAAACTGAGATCTGAGGTATGGACATAGCCATACAATAGTAAGGATCAACAAATAGAATCAGGTATGGTCGCAACCATCCAATCAAAAGAGTCATGCATACAATCATGATAAACCAAAATATCCCGCAACTCGGATCTTATCAGACAAAACCCAAGGTCTTTCACTCCATCTCGACCCGAACAAGTACAAATTCAAGCATGCAAATATGTGAGCTGAAGTCGAACATGCAATAAAGTCACCTGATTACCAGCCAATGATGAAAGCTGTTAACAGGTACGAGAGAAACCACCAATAATGACAATGGCTCTCAAGGTACAAATAGTACAATCCACGGAATGTGAACAATGATTTGGCAGCGAACACCCACATAATCACTCGATCGAAGGCCAATGATGTGGACCTATTGTCGAATGCTAAAAACTTGCCATTGAGGCATGCAAGCTCCAAGGTACCAGAAGGGAGTCTCTAGATCAAATTCTTGGAAAATGAGCTGAAATCGAGGGGAAGTGACCCGGTCAAAGGAGGGCCATAATGTTTCCCACATCATTGACATGAGACAAAGGAACATGATGATAGTGTATCAGGACCAAAAAGAGGATCAGAGGGAGGTTGAAAACTTCAATCGAAAACTTCTCTTGAATATATCAGTGACACGACTCCGGATTTGGCAGTATTTGACATCAACGGATCTGAGGTCATGATGATGTGGAAAAGAGCAGATGAGAGGTCAAAAGAGATTACCAAACCCATGGAGGCAAAAAATGACGAAATAAGATGTCCCCAACCCGACACGAATGCAGATGAGTGTCATGTTCAAGAGCGACATACTGCCGACACAACTGAGAACTGATTCCATTTTCCCCCACCATTGCTGGCGAGTACCCCAATTATTTTTGGAAACCAAGCTTGAAGGGGATCACTTATGCTTGTCATGTAATTTTGTCTTTTGGAAAAATCCATCCTAGTACATTTTACGAGCCCTAGGAAGGAGGAACTCGGTGATGTCATGGTGATGGTTTTCGATGTCATTTAGAGTTTAACGTGTCTGACAAAGGAAGAACTCGACATATTTTTATGTTTAGAGAGTTTGAAAAGAAGCGGAAAAAAAATCCAACAGTCCCTTTTTGTAAGTAGTCTCATAGATCCGAAAAGGTAGAAAACTATGTCTGAGAGAACTTCTTAGTCGTGATAGGCTAAGATATTCCTTTTTCGTAAATAATCTATCCTAGCCCGAAAAAAGGGTAAACATATACTGGGTAGATATCATTTCGCAGCCATTTAACGAGTTCAAAATGACAAGAGTCTCGACAATATTTTCAATTTTAGAGAGTCAGAAAAGAGCTGAAAGATGACTCCAACAATGACTTTTTCATGTTTTTACCGAGTCTGAAAAAGTATAAAATACAACTCATTACTTCATCGCCATTACGTTGAAAACCTGTAGCTGCACAAGAGACGCACATAAAACCCATTTCTCAAAATAACATAGCGAAATAATCAAAAAATACGTTTTAAAACCTAAATAGGGTTCCGAAAAGTTATAAAATGCCAAATATGGTAAAAAATAAATTAATTTTCACTTTGACCTCTTGTGAGCAATTTGTTACCCTTTTTCCACTGCAATTTTGCAGCATTGACAGTGGGCAATCTGAAAGACCAATCTCGAATCTGTTAGTTCCAAGTAAGAGCTAACATCTTTGCCTGCATTTTGATTGTACTTTCATTACCTGCAACCCCAAATTTGTAAATCTATGGTGGAATTTGCAAAAACTAGGGTGCGGTGGTTGACCCGGGTATCGGGTACGGACTCGCGCCAATCATCCTAAAATTTGAATTGGGGCACGCCAAACGTGACCATCAATTTTAGCATGTAATTTTGAACAAGGAGGCCCAAATTAATGATTCAAAAGCTTTGGATTTGGCTAATGACAGTAATATGAATGTTTTTACAGGTGTGAAAAGGAAAAATGGTGATCGAATGGAAAGAACGAGAACATAGTGAAGAAGATGAGGAAGACATGGGCAATAGAAGATGCATGGAAGCTCTCAGAGATTGCGGGCTTAAGAATTTATTTATGACACCATGTCTCAGAGCTCAACCGGAGCTGTGGCAGTACTTAATCAATGTCTGGGATGTTGATCAGGAAAAATTCATTATTCATGACCAGGAACTTGAGATTGAAGTCTCAGATGTTTATTTCATAACCGGACTGTCGTGGAGGGGGGTAGTACCAATCTTGACCGGCACCCGGCCCTCAATGGAGAACATGAGTATGGTTATTGAAAGGGTGTGCCCAGGGGCAATGAAAGGATCGGGAAGCGGAAAAGTGGACATCCAAACTATTCCGGATTTGGCAGTAAAGGTAGTGTTGTTCACCATCACATGAGTTGCAGGATCGCAAGCACCACACGAGGCCACAAAGACACAACTACTTCTTGCTGTAGATTGCATGGCACCGACCCTCTACAACTGAGCAGAGGCGGTGACAATCAACATGAAGCGTCAAGTGAAAAAATAAAAAAAAAACCAAGCAGAATCAGTTCGGTTACGGGTCTATACTGGTATCGTTCATCTTGGAACGACTACCAATATTTTAGCGTCAAGAGGTGATAGTTCCGATACCACCAGCGCAGGAGCCATGGATGGCCCGTTGGGCAGCTCTGATGTTGAGTTCAGGGGGCAGTCAACAAATTTCCTGGAGATCGGAGATCTTTGAGTGGCTCCGCCGACAACTGATTGTCATGGAGGATTGGCCCTACTCTGGCACATATTTCACGGGTGATGCAGATCTCCCGCTCCCAGAAGGAGAGGATTGGGATGAAGTACTGGGTAAGACTCATTTTTTATTTTGATAAGTATTATGATTTTTTTGCTATGCATGTTTTGACATTAATCCATGTAATTGCAGATGTTGGCCCAGAGAGACCTGCAGGTATGTCCCCGATACCCAGGCAGATTCCTCGTGACTTTGATGTTTCTCCTCATGGTGAGGGAGGCGAGGAGGAGGAAATCATACGCAACTTGGAGGGAATCTCCCGTGGGATCCCAGACTATGCGCGATTCGATGATGTTCCTCATGCATACCAGAGACACACTGTAGGGGTGTCAAACCGTGTCCATCGCTTGCTGAGGTGGCTTGTACAGGCCGTGACGTGTTATCATGAGCGTCATGCTGAGTAGACACCTAGGTTTTATTTCCGCATATTTTTTGAGAGACATGATGTCTCAGGATGTAACCGAAACATACATATTTTTTGATCTTATAATGCACACAGATGCAAACATTCGATATATATATATATATATATATATCTATTTTCTTGTATGGATCTTGTCATGTGATGATGATTTTTTTACAAATTACGCAAATGTATATCTAATACATTGTTAGCTACTGTATTAGTGAATGCATTCATTCATCTAGGAATATGTTGATATGTAATGTAATCAAAATGTATTTCCAGTAAACGAACACGAATTTACAACCTTAATATGTGAAGATTTCTAACAGAATAATGTCCATTAAGTTGAAGAACAACAAGTTGTGAGTTTACGTTAACAATTAATGCACGAATCTCGAGGGTAATTGTCTCAGTTAATAGTTCAATAACAACACTATATTCAACGAAATTGTTTGTATTTCGTTCTAGACAGATACCTTGAAGGTCTATCAACTCACCAGCAGGATCATAAATCACCCAGGCTGATGAAGACAGGTTCCGGGTACTACGGGAAGCACCATCCACGAAACCGACATAAGGGGTAATAGACATCTGCATAATAAGAAATGATCCAATAAGCAGGAAAACACTCATAAAACACACCAAGCCAAAAATGTAAAAAAATGAAAAGAACACCCATGTACACAAAACATGCACGAATGACTCATGCATAGTATTTTTTAAGATACAACCCATTTCTGGGCTGATCCAGAGGACGAACTTCATAATCAATAAGCTCATAAGCCCCATTTTTCAAAACATGTTTAACAATGTAGGGCCCATGCCACATGGGTTGAAATTTTCCTGCCCCCAGCTTATTGTGATCTTGGTCATACAGGAGGATGAGGTCTCCTTCTATGAAGGAACGAGGGGAAACCGACTGGTCAAAATGAGCTTTGACCCGCTTTTTTTTGCTTCAATGACCAGAGCAGCAAAGCGACGAGTTTCATCCAGTCTTTCTAAGTAGAGAAGACAGTCTTCTTATGGCGAAGTATTTGGCAGCAATTCAACAACTAGTTTGAGTGAAGGTATTTCACATTCAATTGGAAGGGTAGCTTCCAGACCGTAAACAAGATGAAATGGAGTGAATTCGGTCACATCCTTTACTGAGGTTCGATATGCCCAAAGAGATGAAAACAATATGAGGTGCCAGTTTGATTTGTGCATCCCAATCGTACGTTGAAGCATAGTGACGAGAACTTTGTTCACAGCTTCAACCTGGCCATTGGCCTGAGGATAGTACGACGTTGAGTTGTCGTGATGCAGACCCAACTTTGAAGTCAACCCCGCCACCATGTAATGCCGAAAATGGGAACCATGATCGGTAACAATGGCTTGAGGGACACCAAACCTAGAAATGACATGATTGAATAGAAACTGTGCTGCTGTCTTACCGTCAGCCGTAAGTGCAGGCATTGCTTCGACCCATTTGGTGAAGTAGTCAATGGCTACGATGATATAAGCATGCCCCCCAACCAAGTGAGGGTTACACATCATAAAATTGATGCCCCACTTCGCAAAGGGACCAACAGTAATGACAGGGTGGAGATGGGAAGGCGGTGCGCGCATCTTGCGCTGATAGATCTGACAATCATGGCACTTATGGACAACAATAATGCAGTTTTTGAAGATGGTGGGCCATAAATACTCAGCATGAAGAATTTTATGTGCAGTAGCATAACAAGACATGTGACCACCATAGGCGCCACTGTGACAATCATTCAATGCTTTCTTAGCCTCCTCGAGAGTCAAACACCGATGAAGAATGGAATCAACTCCGATGCCGTAGAGTGTATCTCCAACTATATGATAGGGTTGCGATTGATGACGGATGCGTCGGTGGGCATCCTTCGTCAACTCAGATTGGAAGATAGAAGTCTGAAGATATACGATGATATCACCGTACCAAGGATCAAGGGTGCTAATCAGAAAAATCGTGTCATCCTGAATGTGTTCCTCGGAACCAGACAGAGCAGAGTCGGAAGGGAGAGAGCAGATTAAATAGGAAAAGACTAATGACTTCTTCGACTTGGTAGTAGTGAACTCCAAATAGAACTCTTGGAGGATGAAAATCCACTTTGAGTACTTGCCCCCCAACAATTGACGAGTCAATATATAAGTCATAGGGTTGCAGTCAGAAATCACAGTCACTATACGCAACAAAATATAGTGACAAAAATGTTGAACAACAACCAACACTAACTTCTCGACATGTTCATATTGCGTTTCAGTATTGAGAAGGTTACGAGACATATAGTAAATGACGTGCTCGTCACCATCATCATGGTCTTGTACCACAACCATGGCAATCTGATGCAAGGGCATTGGATTCGGAAAATACCTTGTATTTTATTAAACATAAGGGGTCTTGTGTTTTTGAGAGAATATTGATTTTTATGTAATTATTAATGGGTTTTGAGTGACTAAATGAGATTTTAATTAATGTGAGGAACTTGTAAATGTTCCCGAATGATTGGAGAACATGAGGGAAATCAAATAGTTTAGATTTGAGATATTTAGGAGTCCTAAGTTAGATTCAATTTCAAGATTTTAGGGATAGAATCTAGATTTTAGGAGTTTGCATATTTTGAGGATTTTGTTGAGTTATTGAAGAAATTGAACCTAAATTGGTTCATCCTAATTTGTATAAATTATCAAGCCTCAAAGGCATTAAAAATACATATATGGAGAGACAGAGTTAGAATAGGTTAGGAAACAGAGTTTCTGTAAGCCTACGGGCAGTTGAAAAGGGCCATTTGATTTTGAAGATCTGGCCGAGGACAAGAAGAATTTTTGTAAGTGATTTCATTTTTGTATATGAAAGAATCTGTTTCAGAATTATATGTGTTTCATTGATTGAACAAATGCGTGAATAACTCTGTGATAAGGGTTAAATAGAGATTCTATATATGTATCTGAGAAATATCTGATCGAATAGTGGGGTCGAATCATAAATTTGGAAGTAGACCATATGTTCCAGATTTATGCCGTAAGGGTTGAATATTTCTTTGGAATTATGAGTTTCGAACTCATAAATGAGGTGTTTACATGCAAAATGGAAGAGCTTCTATTACGGTGAAGAGAGATTTTATATACAAGTTTGAAGCATCGATTCTGGATGAATCGATGCTTTCAAAAACAAAGAATTGAATTCAAAATTCGGTAATTTTCATTCCACAATTGAAGAACCGAGGAACTGTTTAGTTAATTGTGCGAAGATGCGTTCTTTGATGGGTTCGACGTAGGTTATGAGCAAAATTGGTGAAATCATGGTTAGACTAAAACATAAACGCAACAAATGTTGAAGGTGAACGTAATTGAAACAGTGGGGGGCAATGGATTTCTCGCTGGCTCGGTCGATGGAATGGAACATTGGTACATATGAATTGAACTCGTGAAGGCATGTAAATGAGGAATGAATCTGGAACAATTCTATTGAATGAGATGACACAGTGTGGATATGAAGGTATGAAGCTGAATGATGGCGAAGTACTGAGTCTATGCAAATTAGTGATGAAGTGACAGTGTAATGAATTGAAATTGTGAACTGGACCAGAAACCAGGAAAGAACAAGCGTGGGGAGTTTTGGTCGACTGAAATAAATAAACTGTGGTTTTATGATGCAGGTTTGAAGTAGAAACAGAAAACACAAGATTTGGTAACGAAACCAATAGTTGAACGGAACCTAGAGCAATTGAAACAATTGGAACCGTGATGAGTGGTTTTGAGACAAGAAACCAGGGGTTTCGCATGAGTCCTCAAATGGTAAGCGGAAATTGCTGATGGAACGCGATATCGCTCTTTGAGTGATGCGTGTCCTGAAATGCTATTCAATTACCACTTTTGTCGTGTGAATTCTGATAGTTAAAGTCTGAAGCCTTATGGAGCACGATGATCGTCGGATGGTTGCACAACTTGGTGTTGAAGCGCGAGAGAAAATTGACTGTGATATCATAAATGAAGTTGCGAGGTTGATAAAGCAAGCTACGCCTTAATGTTTGCTGGGTTTGATTTTTCATAAAAATTGATACCTTTGCGTGGAAGTATAGATGTGGGCCAAACCAAATAACAAAGATGAAGTGAGGAGGAGTTCATATCAACGAATGCGAATGCCGTGTGTGGGGCATATGATATGGTGTAAATCGATGAATGGTGAGTTATAAAATTATGTTAATTTTATAACGTAAAATCTGAGTTAGACGCTGTAGGCTTGAGAATTAAGTGATTATAATGTTGGAATCCTTGATGATATAAGACAAAGGCGATGTTTCAGGTATAATGTGGAATGTTGGTACATAGATTTATATGTAATGATACCTTGGTCTTACGCAAGTTGATTGTTGGGCGAAGTCATAGTGCTGGTTTTAAAACCTTGAATAATTAGAGTGAAGAAACCTTCATATTTGGGGATTAATTGAAATATAAGCTTGCACATCTAAATTGCCAGATAAGAGATTACAGTTGGGTGTGTCCATTTTTATGCATAATGGAGATTGTGGTTTTATAACCATAAGAGAAATTTATTCTAATATCTCAAATCTCAGATTTGAGATATAGAAGCTTCGGCACATATATTATTAAGTTTTTCCCAGACTGGAATTTGTATTGAACACACAATTGGGTGCAGGCATTTTTAATATATGCTTTGAGAGCGGATAATGTGGGTTTGGCAGGGTGAACCTGCCATCAAGTGGTATCAGAGCTGGATAAGCTCTTTTTGAAAATTAATTTTTGAAATGCATGTGTACTAAAGCAGTGAAGAAAGTTGGTTTTTAAAATCTATTTAACAGAAATTGCAAATTTGATTAGATGTGCAGTGAAGGTATTCAAATTTACAGAATCTGAAGTTGAAGGCAACGTGCTTTGAATATTTGCAAGGTGATGTGCATACAGGTATAAAGGTGATGACAAAGTGATCAGATCTAAATCTGACAGGACAACATGCATTGCAGCGGACTATTGGAAGGATTTGCAGAAGCAATTACAAGCGAGCGTTGAAAAAACCTTGAAGGTGAGGTATTTTTGATTCTGTTTGAAGAATTTTGTTTGTAGAATGCAGATTGTAGACAATTGAGGAAATATCAGCAAAAGCAGATCATAGCTTTGAGAGCGGTGATGAAGGAGTCCAGCAAGGGATTCTGAGTGGAAGAAGGATGTGGCAGAACTTGAAGAGACTCAATAGAGGTTGGAAGAGTTCTAAAAGTTGCAGAGGAGTGAAGCCTAGAGAGAGCAGAAGAGAGTGCTCAGAAGGTTCCAACAGATTGAGGACCAGTACTTGCCAAAAGACCAAGTCCAGAGAGAGAGATTGGTGAGGTAAGTTGTAACAAGGAAGACTTGTTATTGCAGAGGTTTCAGTGCAGCCCGTGATGAATGAGTGAGAACTCATGAAGGAGAAGATGGTTACTGATAGTCATAACAGAGGTGATAGAGGTTCTGAGAGGGGCCACAATAGGATGAAGATGAAGAAAGAGGATGCCAAAACAGCTGGCATACAGAAACCGTTAAAGAAGGAAGAGTATGAGAAAGAGGAAGCTAAGATCAGGGAGCAGTTAAAAAAATTGAAAATGATGATAGAAGACTAGAGATGTGGTTTTCTTATGAGAAAGAAGATAAAGTGGCACAGGCTACATATGAAGAAAGAGAAGATGATAAATGCTTGGTTGAAGGAGAAATTACTCATAATGATTGAGTATTTGGAGAAAGACTTGAAGGCTGAAATTTCAAGTGAGACAAAGAGGTCGAATGACTTTACATCCGAAAAATTTTGTATGTTTGCAGGAAGAACATGTGGAGAAGAACAAACTGCTAATATTGTCACTGAGGAAGAAAATGAGACAGCCAGATATTTTGAAAATGTCCATGCACAGTTGGAGAAAAGTTTTACTTTTCAATATATTGGAAGCATAGGAAGTCTAACTTATGATGATGGCCAAAAGCTGGAAATTGAGAAATCAATTAGATAGCTCGAAGAAATTGAAGAGAGGACCATTGAAGAATTTCTGAATTGTATAGAGGACTTGGAACAACAGGAAGATTTGATGATTGAATCATCAGATGAGACTGTGGGGTCTTATGATTTTAAAACTGACAAGTTGTGTGTGAATGTAGGTATTGAAGAAGACAGTTCATGTGATGAAACTGTATTCAGTGAAGCTAAAAGTTTCCAAGAAATATATGATGATTATCTTTTAGACAAAGATCAAATTGAATTACTACAACAAAAGGAATTCATAAATTCCTTGTTTTTTGAAAGAAATTGTTTCAATGAAGATATGACAGAGATGGGAGATCAGAATTCTATTCTGATGAAAGCTGAAGAGGTAGTGACAACAGGAAACTTGACTTGTGAAGATAGCAAAGATTGTATAAATGTTTTCTCAGATGAGATAACATATTTGTGGCATGAGTTGAGTATTCTGGAGCAGAGGATAGAAACACAAAGAATAAGTGTTCAGATTGTAAAGGCGGAGTTGAATGAGAATGAGAAGGTTCATTTTTATGAACCAAAGCAGAGAAACATCCTTGAGAAGGATGATGCAGAAGAGAGACTAGCTGACAGTCTTGAGAATTATTTGAAGTATTGGAATCAACATACTGATGTGCTGATGATAGAGCAGCAGATTGAAGTGTTGCTGGAAGAAATGACAGAGCAGCAGATTGAGGTGTTGCCGGAAGAGGAGGAAGAGGCACAAAGATTTTATAATTTTGATGTTTGTTTTATGATTGCAGGGTCTGATGAAAGGACTAAAGAATGTTTGGTCCATGAGAGGAAAATAGATGATGACAGTGACTAGAAATTTAAATACCAGTCCAAAGAATTGCTGAAGGCAGAGGACGAAGAAATTGTCATAAATGACAATCAGGAAGAGTTTTTCTGCTGCAGAAAACAAGAGGGTATGGATGATAGGGTGGCAGCAAGGGCTCAACAATTAAGAGCAAGAGCCGGAGTAAAGGCAACAGTAAGAGTCCAGCAAGAAAGGGCTCAACAAGCAGAAGTAAGAGTTCAGCAATCAAGATGGAGCAGTATCCAACAGTCAGAAAATAAATTAGATCAGGAAATTTAATTGATAAGGAAACTGATGGTAAAAGTGTCTTAGAAGAAGATAGCAGTAAGAAAAAAAAGAAGCAGCAGCAACAAGAGAAAGACAGTCACAGATTGTGAAAGCTTAGCAAGTGGAAAGATGCAGAATAAGATATGGAAGCCTGGAGAAGTGCAGAAGAAGAATGTTGCAGCGGATGATCAACTGCAGAACAAAGTGTGGGATCCAGGAAGACAAAGACTGAAAGCACATGATCAAGAGATCATGATCATTTTTAACCTTGGGAGTCTTATGTAGGGGCATTGGATTCGGAAAATACCTTGTATTTTATTAAACATAAGGGGTCTCGTGTTTTCGAGAGAATATTTATTTTTATGTAATTATTAATGGGTTTTGAGTGACTAAATGAGATTTTAATTAATGTGAGGAATTTTTAAATGTTCCCGAATTATTGGAGAACATGAGGGAAATCAAATAGTTTATATTTGAGATATTTAGGAGTCCTAAGTTAGATTCAGTTTCAAGATTTTAGGGATAGAATCTAGATTTTAGGAGTTTGCAGATTTTGAGGATTTTGTTGAGTTATTGAAGGAATTGAACCTAAATTGGTTCATCCTAATTTGTATAAATTATCAAGCCTCAAAGGCATTAAAAATACAGATTTGGAGAGACAGAGTTTCTGTAAACCTACGGGCAGTTGAAAAGGGCCATTTGATTTTGAAGATCTGGTCGAGGACAAGAAGATTTTTGTAAGTGATTTCATTTTTGTATATGAAAGAATCTGTTTCAGA